>CAWUFW010002024.1:1224281-1836422 GCA_963921515.1 Calotriton arnoldi
ACATAATCATATATTCCCATGTATTATAGTTTTTCTATCTATATATGTATAATGAAGTCTGTAGTGATATATTTTATAAACAAATGATGTGGATGTCATTTCTTAACAGTTTGAAGTATCCATTAGCCTCAAATTGCTTGCTACATTTCATGGTTTTAGTTAGCCCAGAAGCCATATGATTTAAGGTTGATCATTTGCACATTTCTAGAAAGTCGAAGCTCATTTCCATTCCTGGCCGATGGAAGTAGGATTTTGGGAGAATATTGAGCTCAGTATTGTATTCATGAATAATATGTTCTCCTCAAAGATGTCTTGTACTTCTGTTAGGTGGAGATCCTGCCTCCTGCTCATTACGTTTTTCTGAAAGTATCAGGTTTTTGTCACATGATTAGGTTCAATAGACTTTAATTGAGAGAAAACCTATAGACACTGCCCTACAATTTATGTATTTTAGCATTATGTTCTAACTGACCCATTTGTATAGAGAGCTCTGGTCAGTTGAAATGAAAACTGTCTTTTATTTATTTTGCTGTCCTGCTTACTATTTTGCATTAAATGCAAATTAACCTTTTGGCTTCGTGACATTTTGTGTTTTAGTTTTAACAACAGTTAATGCCTGAACTATCTTCAACAACCACCCACCCCTCCTTATCAATTCATTGGAATAGTAAAATAGATAGTAGTGGAGCAGTCGAAGTAATTGACATTGCAAGCCTTAGTTTCACCTCAATAGCCTCTAATAGGAGCTCCTACAAACATTTTACATCTCATTGCTCAACAAGCATTCTCTCACTTTTCTTTATGGACATGGTTTATTACACACCTGGTTACAGCACTGTGTTCCTGAATGAAATCACAGACTTTCTTTTATCCATCCAATCATTCTCTCAGAATATCTTTTTGAGGGACATTTCGTCCTAAGGGTGACAAAAAGAACAATGAAAA
Source organism: Calotriton arnoldi (assembly GCA_963921515.1). Classification (NCBI taxonomy): domain Eukaryota; kingdom Metazoa; phylum Chordata; class Amphibia; order Caudata; family Salamandridae; genus Calotriton; species Calotriton arnoldi. The sequence goes on from CAWUFW010002024.1 coordinate 1,225,227, forward strand.
TACTCCTGAATTAATTGGAAAGGCTGGGCAACATGGGTTCAAGCAGCTAATCTCAGCCCCTTCACTCATTGTGTCTGCGTGTGTGAGTATGTGAATGTTTGGGACATACAATGTGTAATGCTGTAGTTTTTGGGTTGTGTTTAGATACTGTCCGGCATGAGATGAATCAAGTGTGTTTTTAATAATTCATAAATAATTTACATATTTGTAATGTTTTGAGCTTGTATATCTCCTATATGTGCATTTGTACAATGTGATTAACCGGGGTGTCTGCAGTGCCTAAAGGTATATGCCCATTGTTAATTAATTGTATCTTTTATTTTTTAACTTTTCACATTTTAACAACGTACTTTTACTTTCTGCAATGTTTAAAATGTTTGCATTTAATTTATTTTTCCTAGGTGTTGGGCTTTGTGCTGGTAATGTTACTCCCTGCCTCTGTTGATTTCAATGTGATTTCCTTGTAGAATCTGAGACTGGCCATGTGTGCAATGTGACATACTCCATGGCTAATCTGGAGTAGGCATGAGCCTGTTTGGATTGTAGCACTTCACAAGTAGATGTGTGGAGTAACAATTGTCAATTGCAACTGGCTCACCCTTTTGTATGTGTGTCTTTGTATTTGCGTATCCTTCCCTGTGTTCCTCTTCAGTTACTACTTTTCCCTCCCACTTTGTAGTAGATATTACCCATATCCCTGCCCCTCCCACTTTTACATATAAAACTTAGACCCATGTGTGCTTACACTTAGATGTACACCCTTAATTATGAGAATTGGTTTCATGAGTATGTGAAGTGGCACTCTTGGAGTACTATTGAACATAATATTAAATGCCCTTATGCATTGGCTATTAGATAGCAAAACTACAACACGCGCATTGCTTGATCTTATTGTCCAGAGGAAAGTTCAGCTCATGCAATCATCCCATTGCCCGATTCCAATTGAGTATAAAAGGTAGACAAGTACTAACATTTTTCAATCTATAATTCATTAGGCACGGATCCACTCCACCAATGAAACCTATTGCTTGCCTATTGAGCTGTCTGTTTTTACAGGTTTTAATGTGGTGGTATGGTAATTAAGGAATGGTTTTAAACTTGCCTGGAACTCTTGTGTGAGTAAAGATTTTATAAATGTTTTTAGATTTTCCACACTCACAGAGTGAGGGTCAATTTAGTGTCAGTTTGTGCTTCAACATAATGCTTGGATTTTGGAGGAAGGGTTGGTTTTAGAATTAAATGGTAGGCCATAAGAGATGAACAATGGCTACTTTATATAAATTAAGCATGCTACAGATTTTGGCTACCACTGAACAGTTCATGGGTGGGCGGTGGGCAAAATGATTGCAAATGTAGACTAGTAATTTAGAGGCTAAGCTAAAAATATTTTTTTCAGTCAAAATCATTTTTAGTAGATTTCTCCATTTAGTGCTTAGGAAGACATAACACACAGTTCTAAACATTGAGAGTGATTGTAGAATCTCACTGCCCAAAGGTTGAACTAAAGTTAGAAATAGAAATTATGCAAACCGTAAGAGCAATTGAAGTATTGAGGAAAAGTTTGTATTTTGCAGGAATTCATTTTAAGTTGAGGCAGGGCAGAACAGTGAACTGTTGTATTGATTTAATTTTTTGTTTTTACATTTTTTAATGTTTTTAATTTAGAACCAAATAAACTATTTTCTAAAGTAAAGCAAAATAATCTTGCTTTATAATGCAATAGAATATCTTGCATAGACATGTCATAAAAACATGCCCATACTTTCTAATAAATAATAATCTCTATATATCTGTGACCCTCTGATAAATATTGCACAAATCATACTTTTTGTTTAGGTTTACTTTTAAATTTGATAATTTCCATTAACTTATTGTCATAGGCTTGCCATATAAACGTTATCTGTCTCTTACACCCTCTATCCACTGTTATCTCCATCTACCCATCACTATTGCAACACCTCTATTTCTCACTCTCTAAAAACACTGATACCTCATAGATTTCTCTTTTATATTTGAATATCATCAAAATGTGTGAGGAGCTGCAGCAAATGTTTCAGAAGAGGGAATGTAACAGGATGGCATAAAGAGAGAACAATACTGTCTCACTATCACACGTTATGTTGTAAGGTAAGCAACAGAGGTACATTTGAGACATAGAATTCATGCACAATAAATAAAAGATGGAATTCTACTGTTGGAAATGGCCCTTTCTACAGGGTCACCCCAAGCGTACAGCCAGTACCCGCATGCTGGAAACAGCATTAAGAGCTCCTTCTCCTTCAGAGGAGCATGGAAATTCTGGAGGTGGAATGAGGACCAAACCAAAAATCAACGCAGTGGCCCCTTTGCGCCGATCGTAACCGATGCAGTGTCCTCCGACGCAGTACAGATTCGGCGACGACATGGGTCCCAACTGTGAGGCTCGACGACGATGCAGTGCTGATCCTTTGACACCATCTATGAGGCTCTGCCATGATGCAGTGGCAATCCTTCGACACCGTCTGAGAGGCTCAACTCAGACACATCGACCCGACTGCGTGGAAAAGACTGACACAAATATGCTCTCAACACTTTGCTCCACACTAAGTACTTTTTCAGCGGACCCTACATGGGTTCCGTTGTCAGCCTGCCCTCCACCACGGTCGGCCTGAACTTTGGATTTGTACTGGCCCCTCGCGACATCAAGTAACCTTTTGACTGCTAGTGACTGTTTTTGCATTTAATCTTTAGAAATTCATATCTCGACTTCTACTGATTGGATTTTTGTCGTCTTGGTCTTGTTTTACTCAGATAAATATTCTCTATTGTTCTAAACTGCTGTGGAGTCTTTTGTGGTGTTTTCACTGTGTTACTGTAATCAAAGGGATGCACAGATACTTTACACATTGCCTCTTAAGTTAAGCCTGAATGCTCTGTGCCAAGTTACCAGAGGGCGAGCACAGGTTAATTTAAGTTGTGTATCTGACTTACCCTGACTAGGATTGTGGCTCTTGTTCGAACAGGGTGTATACTCTGCCAACCAGAAGCCTCAATTTCTAACATCTACACAGTAGAAATCTAAAACAACAGCTCCCCAGAAAATCTAGTAAAAATGTATAATTTCTTTCATTTTAAACTTCGCACATTAAAGACAATGAATCAGTGGTTTACTGGAGGCTACCTATCCCTGTCAGGAACTTCTCTATGTGAAAAAACAAATACACAACAGTTTAGTCATGAAAGATGGGCTTGAGGATGCAGCTGTAGGTGGGTGAGACAAAATTGTATAAAAATTACTTACGGTCTTATTTTGAGTTGAAGGGAACATCCCAAATTCTGGAGGAAACTGTAAATATGAAGTAGGATCCAATGACTAAATCCCACCCCACGCAACACCATACCCGTGGGAGAGAATATTTACCCATAGGTTTCAACTCTGAGGAAGGCCCCTCTAGGTTGTTAGTATTTGCGATAGACTCAGCAATTCTTCAGGCTTGTGGGCTTTTTTAAAGGGACTCAGTGACTTCCTATGTAACTCTGAGTTCCATACATTTGCACTCAAAGCCTCATTTAGAGTTTGCTGGGCAAACTCAAAATGATCAAATAAAAAACATTAATTTGCCAACTTAAAAAAAAATCTTCAAACTATGTTAAACTTTAAAAGAATTTTACAAATAAATATAAACAAGATTTTTAATTATGTAATGCAATTATGTATTATACAAATACAACAATTTTTTATAAAAATTATATTATTACTTTACATTAAATAAGAAAAGACAATATAAACAAATATAATTATTAACTACACACTTACATTTCTTTGAGTATTATAAGTAATTCTGGAAAATATGGAACAACATTTAATATTTTTTAAATAATAAAAATACATAAAAATAGAAAATAATAATAAAAATAGAATAGGAATGTAGCAAAAAAATAAAATAGATAAAAATATATACTTAGATGAAATATCTTAAAATAAATTCCAGTAACATGTAGTAATGTAACTGCAATCGAAACCATTAGAAAATTTACAAAATACAATTCAATACACTATTCTAACTACAATCCCACAAATATTAGGCAAAATATACACATTGTGAGTGTCACATTTACAACTCTAACTTCAATCTAACAAACACTGGAAAAGTACATAGATTTACTATTTTAACAAACATTAGGTAAAGTACATACATTGTGGGGTCAGACAATACTAGTCTAATACCAGTCTCCAAAACATTGGAAAAGGTGCATGTGATGTTTACAAACTTCCATTTTTCAATGGGAGCTTGTGCTGTGGGCAGTTTGGGCCAGCCACACAAGCTCCCATTGAGAAATGGAAGTTTGCAACCGCACCATGTGCAGTCTTATCCTAATGGGGTTGTCGGAACCGCCGACCTATGGTCGGGCGGTTCCTTCCCCGAAACGGTGTCGGTTGGAGGCAACTCCGCATGACATCGTAATCAGGCCCAATATACTTACCATTGATACTTTTGTAGTCACAATATTTTGACCAAAGTATTATGGTTAGATGATATCTTTGAGTCCATAATTAGGTGGAACACCCACTATACCAGAGGCAGGAGAGTGCAGATCTCATACCACCCATCCTAAAAATAGGATGAGATAGGACGTGAAAATTAACTTACTCCGAGTGACTTACTGTTGCAAGCTTTACTATGACCAATACTTATTTTTCCAATATGTATATTTCAAGAATAAGAAACCATATGAAAAATTATCATATGTTGCAAAATCACACAATCAGTACACAACAGACATATATCTTTGTGCAGCACACTTCCATGTGATACATTCACCTACATTCGGACATACAACCACACATTATACTCAACAATACACACTTTACAATAGCTTTCAAATTAAAGTTATAATTCATCTTTCTCAACTAGAGCACACAACAAACACCCCTTTACACCATCATGTTCTCAAGAAGGTGCCAAATATATGTCAACTCAACAGCATCCCCCTGTTCTAAAACAGCATACATCTTTGAACTATTATCTTAGCACACCTCATGCACACAGCATCATGTCATAGATGTGTACCTAGCTAGTGATGCAGTGTCTGGGAAACAATCTTCATATGCCAGGCTATGGACAACCGACCTCCCCACGTCCTTCAGCATACCCATCAATGCAAGTAACACACTACAAATATTTTTTGTAGGATAAAACTCATTTTACTTTTGCATTAACCAACACAAAATATTACTAAACTAGACTCTAAACAATATCTACTAAGCAAATATCTAGTATCCATAAACAACTCAATAATGGACAACAGAGAGATGAAAATCTCAGAACCGTAGAAAAAAGGATGCTCTGTTTAACAAAGCACTGCAGTACCATACTAATGATTGAAAACAAGTGAGACAGGAACCATATGACTCTCAAAAAACATTTTTGAAATCACCAATGATGTATTGGGTCAGTGTATTAGAATCTTTATCAACATTGGTCACCTAAAGCCCATCTTCATTTCCACCTAGTAATCCTAAATTACTAGGATTAGAGGCTTTGCTTGACCCCATGTTACTCTTCCCTTCCACATCCCATCTCCCTTAATTGTGGGACGCATTCATGATGTCATTAAAAGAGCATTATGAAGACTAAGGTTTGCAAAGAGAGGGATAAAACCAAGAGGTGAAGGGATAGCAAAAAAGGGGGAAAGGAAAGTGTTAGCCAAGATGGATAGGTAAAAAGGAGTGGGAAAATGGGCTAGATGAAAAAGAGTTGTAAGGAGGTGCACATTAGGATATTACAGAGTGGGCTCCTAGAAGAGTGGCATGGAATACAAAAGGATACACATTTAACTTCCTGATTTAGGCATTTCTCCTTTTTTGGGGATAACAAAACAAAAAGTCCCTGCACCCTCTACCCACTAGGCCAGTTTCCCCCTATGGCTCACAATGTGTACATATACAATGAAAAAGCGTGGGGAGTAACAATATAATTTATTGCTCACTTATCCAAAAATATTTCTATTTATGTCCATATTCCTCAGTTATTTCATTTCATAGTCTTGTTTCTAATTGATACAATATACTCTTCAAAACAGTGTACTCTTCAAGGGGCATTATTAATCAGTTTCCATGGACAAACAGCAAAAAGAATAGCCAACATGTGTTTCACGGTTACACCACCCCATCTTCAGTGCTGTATAAAAAATGTTTACAATATGAGTCATTTATCCTTTACAGCTCCATACGTATCGTATGATATTATGAAGTGTAATATTTCAAAACAGATTGACTTCAGAATAGTGCAATACAATATTATATCAAGAACAATAATACCTATACGTTAATTTATAGCATATAGGATTTTTCACCTGGTATTCCAAGGCATTTCACACATATATAAGCATAAATGATTGAAAATATGACATACAGGGTCTGTGTAGTTAATAAAGATATTGATTACACATTATGTAATTATCTAGTTGAATTCCATTGACTTAAGATCAGGGAGGGGTGTGTTGGTCGCAGCATGGATTATAACAATGTTTCAAGGTCTAATTATCTAAATCTATAAATGATGCCAGTGAAATCTACATTATGTGTTGATTCTATAATTCTCTTTGTGCAACAAGACATGGAAATAAACAATAAAAGAGAAAGAAAATTAAAAAGAAAATAGATGAAAAACTCAAATGTTACCTCCTTACCTAATAGTAATACTAAAGCATTCCTTACGTTCATGAGTCCCTAATATGACAAACATGTAATCACTGATGATACTACAATAAACTCATTCATTGCAGATGATGGCACTTGATGGCGACACACGATCTCACAGAGACAGTCCAGTATCTACAAAGCAAGAACAAAATTATTATCTTTTGCAGAACTAGTGAAAGTGTCAATTCATCCAAACAATGATTCTGCTAACACCTATGGTGACATAAGTCCGTGACAAGTACTCTGACAACTACTTTTATTTATTTATTTATTTATTTATTTATAAAGTTTTATATAGCGCGAACGTGACCCACGAGGGTATCAGAGCGCTTTACAGTATACAGTATAAAAACATAAATGGATGAGGTGGTGTACAAGCATTCGAATGTGTCCTTACGTACAAAAGAAATATATAATATATGGATAACAAACATAGTGGACCGGGAATCTGCAGGACATAGCACAATATACAGTTATTGAGCATTAGGTGATTGTGCTAACAAACAAACAAACATATAATATATTCCTTCGATTTGCAATGGGTATAAAGTATATAGATAATAAAGGGGACCCGAGGCCAACCAAGCTGTACAATACATACAGTTATTGAGCATTCAGGGCTATGGTATTAATCTTGCATATAATACTACATTTCAAGGTCTGATAATAAATGTACAAAATAAACATGTAGTCAACGTTTACATATTTTCATCATGCTGGTTCATATTGGTTATGTGTTAATGGAAAGTCCCCTAATGTAGAGTAAAAGTCATTGGTCAGCCCTATGTAAACCCCATGAATTAGCCACAGAGGCAGAGAGGTCTTCACCTCAGGGTATCACAGAAGGTCCTGCCAGACTGCAGCACCATTCATTCCTATGCTGAGAGCCAGTATAGAGAGAGGCGAGGAGCTGAGCCCAGCCTATGTGTGTTTTCCTTCTGAGGGAAACTTTTCTCCTGGCCGAAGACTGATAACCACAGCTTCTCCACTGTGACCAGGCATGTCGGGTGCTGAATGCCAAGAAACTCTAAAGGGAAGTTAGCTACTCCAGGCTCTCATAGTGTAGTGCATCCAATTAGTCTTTAGGATGTTAGGCTGCTAGGAACATTACAAAATATGTTAGAAGTGTTATGCTTGCTGCTAGTAACATGCATTAGTCCTGGTCTAACTATATTCTCTGTGCTTATTACACATATACTAAGCAGCAGGATGAGTGGTGCATTGAACTGAGGGCAGGCACCCATGGATGGGAAAGCCAAACTTTGTAGAGCCAGGCCAAAGTCCTAGTTTACACAACATGGCACCCTACGTGGAGCACTCAGCATTTTTGGATCTTTGAGTAATCGTTGACTATGCACACTCAATAGAACTATCATTACAAGTACACAGAGGCTTCCGTAGTAATCATGGTTACCTCATACAGGAAAAAAGAAGCACCTATTTCTGTAGGTTTGTCAAGCTTGACTTTTAAAAGGTTTCTCACCATCTGTGGTTTTCTCTGTTTTTCAATCCCATGTTTTATAGAATTCATTCAATTAAAATGACGGCTCCTCCAATTGCAATAGGAGTAAATTACAGAGGCAGTTACACAACATCATGAACAGAAGTATCCCTGATGCGGGTGGGGGGCAGTTACATTTGTAATATCTGCACATGCAGTGTATGCCTTTGGAAAAAAAAATTCATGGGTGGAATTTGAGGCTATAGATGCTGCCTCAGGGTAGTTTCAGGATTATAAACTGGCACCCACGCCTGCACATTATAGCGCATAACAGTATCTGGAAATCCCTTTAACCTACCAAGAACATCAGAATTGGTTGCTGGTGAGTTACTATACACACATGAATGTTAGATTGGGTTCCCTGAGTAATGAGGGGCAACATGGCCAGTAGTAGCTGAATATACAGCCTTTCCATGTCCTGAGACCCTACCACTTGCTGGCGTTGTAGGAATCTTAAACTACACAGTCTCTTGATACAGGAAACTAATACACTATGTGCCACGAACCATGAGCACTAGACCAGTTCTAGCAGGACCAGCACAGCAGGGCAAGATGCAGTACAAGCAGTCAGACCACAAACAATAAACGCTATCATGAAAAAGATGCCCACGAAGCGTGATGAGATTGCCTTCTGGATTGCTTGCAACACTGACCAGTTGAAAGTGGATCACTGACACAATATTGTGGTAAAAATATAATTGACAAAAATATTGTTTACCAAAATAGCGTGCTCCTATACTTATAATGGTAAGTACGAAAAATATTGGAAAAAAATATTGCCAACACTAATATTGCCCAAACATATATAAAAATATACATTTTCTAATGTAATTAGAGTATAAAGAAGTAAATGTTAAATATTTTAATATATAAATTTAATATAATGTAAATTAATTGTATTCCACTAACATTTAAAACTATATATAAATATATACTTACATAAACACACAAACACATATATATGTTTGTGTATATATATATATATATAGTAACATTATTAATAAAAGTATTCATTTTACAAAATATTTTTAATACATTAAATGTATTTATATATATATAAACAAATAGTTGCATTGTTATACTATATATATATATATATGTATATATATATATATTTAATAAATACGAACAATCCTGGCTCACCGTGCTCCCGATGAGACCTCCCAGGTACGGACCACCAGACGTTTTGCTTTTGAAATCAGAAGATCTTTTATTCCAGAAAAATATAAATATAAACACAAGGTCTACTTCAGGCAAGTGCCTGACATGACGCGTTTCGACCGCTGAGGCGCGGTCTTGATCACATGACACGCGGCGTTAACCTCTTTCCTTAAATAGTGACCACCCACCACCAGTGCACACTGCAATGATGTTAAGCGCATAGATATAAACAACAGACTATAAATACACATGTTAAGACACTAGTGGATCATGAATACCTTAATAATCAAATGCTACATGTAAAGATGCAACTTTTTGATATAAAATACAAAATCAAAGAACCTGTGTTCAATTTGTGGATATTTATATACATATATGTTAAATACATACACAATAAAACCATAAAAAATATAAACAATTCAATAACAGAAAATATATTAATTTATGTAGACAATAAATAAACTATAAAAAAATTAACCCCCTAAAAACACCTTTATTGAACATATTATAAACATTAAAATAAATTAAAACATAAAAAGAAATAATATAAAATATAAAAAGCAAACAATTAATGCTATAAAATCTATTTAACCAATATTATGAAAACTATTGGAGTCTAAGAATATTAAATATACTATTCCCACTCTAGTTTATGCAACAGTAGGGAAAGTGTTGGTCTTCAAAGGGGTTAGATTTACTATTCCTATTCCAGTCACTGCAATAGTAGGGAAAGTGTTGGACGTTGGAGGAGTTAGATTTACTATTCCCACTCCAGTCAGTACAACAGTGGTGAAAGAGTTGGACTCCCGAGTGGTAAATTTACAATTCCCACTCCAGTCTAAGCAAAAGTAGGGAAAGCATTGGACTTTGGAGGGCTGAAATTTACTGTTCCAGTCTAAACAACGATGGCGAAAATGTTGGGCTTCGGAGTGGTTAAATTTACTATTCCCACTCCAAACAGTGCAACATTAGGGAAAATGTTGGACATTGGAGGGGTTAATTGTACTATTCCTCCTGCAGTCTAAGCAAGAGTAGGGAAAGTACTTCAGTTCAAACATAATACATATATGAGTAACCCCATGTATGTAGAAAAAAATGATACTCATAATACTAAAATTCTTAATTAATTAAACATATATATGTATATATATCATGTTATATGTATATATATATATATAGATGTATTAAAATAAAGCTAAAAACAATGAATCAATTTATATAATTACTATTCAATAATTGTAAATTAATATGTTATTCAATTATTACTTGTCTTCCCACCCTATATCCCTACAAACCTAGCAGCCCGCACCTATAATATAACTAAAACAATAAATGTTCCTTAATTTACATATTTCATTAATATTTAATTATTACCTAATTGACTTCCCACCCTAGAACCCTTAAAACCTAGTGTTGTGTAGTTTTCACTTTCCAGTAGGAACTTTGCGTTTGTTGGCAACATAAACTTTGAGTTGGTGCCAGACTGATTCTGTGCAGCCCCTCAGGATATGTTGTCCTATAGACCAGCTAGCTCAGAGTGCCACCATAAGCACCCCTAAAACCTAGACAGGTAGCAAATGGCTTGGGCAACCACAGAACATGACAACCCTGACTCCTCCCAGGAATCGTGGTAGCAGATCTAGAACCCTTTCTCCTAGTCACTTGTCCTCTCTCTAGGAGAAATATACAAAGAATACACAGAGGGGCATTTTCAATATTTATTGAACCATCGTGATTCTTGTATAGAATATGTGCGCTGCAATGATCAAAATACAGAAGCAGATAAGAGTAATTAGCAGTATAAGGACAGTGAACAAAATGAATAGTTCCACCATTTTGCTAAAACAATGTATATATGTAAGCACATCACACAATTTCATTTTTGTAGGTTATATTAAAAAATGTGTGCTTAATCTATGGTGCCAATCTCAATGTGTATAAATATTGGTTTTAAAAGCTTTCCTCGTGGCAGGTGTAATGCTGGGCAGCCAAACATTATGTGGTTAAAATCATGGATTCCCTGTAAACATAGTGGGCATAGTCTTTCCTTTCTTGTGATATTATCCTACGCCCCTGCCTCAGTCCTTAGTGGCAGCATTTGCAGTCTGATGAGCAGAATCAGACAACAAACCTTGTACTCTATATTCCAACTCAAATAGGGCCGCATACCTTTTATAGTGGATCAGGAGCAGACCCATTCATATCTGGCCTGCTGGAAGCAGACGGCCATATCTAATTCCAGGCTAAGCATAGGACTTCAGCCCTTGATAAAAGATTTTAACTCCAACCAATTCTGACATTGCCTCCAGTGCATCTTGCTTTCATTTAAACAGGTCTAGGGTGATAATAAAGTTTTCCCTAAAAATACCATCAGATCGTTGTTCCATGAAAATATTTCTCCAGAGTAGCTTTCTCAAAGAGTTCTCCTCCAAATATAGTAAACGATATCTCCATCGGATGAATGCGGCTAGACCCAACACATACGAGCTTAGCAAAATCATTTCCAAACAGAGGGAACTTACAGAAGCTAAACAGTTTATGCCACAGTGTTTAAGCAGGATTTTACATAAAATTCATGAATGACCAACTATTGATTCCCCCTATCTCTGTTGCAAAAAGCAAACTTAGATAGATTTTAAATCAAAACAGAAGGAGAAGTGAAGCAAAATGTATCCTCTAGTGAGCATTCCAGCCCATTTGCTTGACTCAGTGCTTTAGTGTTTAAGTGGGAGACATGATCCTTTTCTGATAGATTAGCACCAAAACGTTTCTCCAAATAGACACAGTTTTTGACCACCTCAATTTTATCATTCCCCAAATGCCAGCTGAAATGTATTTTCCTCAGATAATGCCTACCTTTAAAAATCATTATTTTACTTTTGGGTGTATCCATTTTTGGAACATTTTCGGCCTCAAACAGTTGAAGACAGTGGAGCTTCTGTTGCATCCCTTTGGTGTTCAGATCGAGGATCACTATGCCATTCACATATAATAGAGAACATGTTCCTTCTCCACCAACTTTTAGGCCGCCCCCCCTTATTTGATGCCAGAACTGGTGGAACATCATAAACATATAAAGAAAACAACAAGGGAGCTAACAGGCACCCACCCCTGTTTAAGTCCTTTATATGTATCAACTTTTGTGGAGAGGCCCTGATTTCCTCCCAGCAGCACTTTGAAGCAAGTATAAGTATGCAGTGATGTTATTAAGTGCAACAGACATTGGAGTATGCCAAGAGATGCCAATTTGTTGCAGAGGGTAGATATATCAACCATATGGAATGCAGTGTAGAAGTCAATGAAAGCTGCATAAACAAACTGCCCTCCTGTCAGTATATATTTTTCCGTAATTGCTTGAATAATAGCAATATTGTGGAGTGCAGCACATTTTGGTCTAAAGCCAGCCTGTTCCCTTGGAAGGATAATTGTCTCATGGACCCACCTTTGTAAATGCTTAAGAATGCTTTTTGCGAATAGCTTGCCAATAGCTTCAAGCAGTGCTGTTTGGCGATAATTACTGGGAGAGAACTATTCCCATTTTTGTAGAGTTGAACTATGATACTGTCTCTCCATGAAGGTGCAACCTCCGAATGCTCATAGCAATACTTGAAAATGGGAGCTAGGAGCTTAGCCCAGAGAGCAGGCTCTTTCTTTGGGACTGAAATTGGAAACCTTACACGGTCCCACTACACACGTATATCTGGATTTCATGATGTAAGATTTGATCATTGATGCTGTGAGAGGCCCATATTCCATACTAGAGGTATCAGACCTCAGATTCCCTGGCCATATTCCATCTGGGCCTTCGCTATTTTGTGAACACAAGGCCTGGATGTATTTAATCCATTCTGTATTACAAATTTGGGTTGAATTTGCTGCTGTTCTTGCTTCACAGGCTCCGGCAATAAGGGACCAGAACATCCTGCTATTAGTTGACACCACGGCTTCCCTCAGAGGGGTCCATTTCTGCTTGATTTTGTTTGATTACACATCTTTGTTTTTACTTTAGCTTCTTGATTAGAATTTCTTTTACCGATTAATAAAATACGTAGTGGGATCTTTTCATCTGATCTATGATCCTCGTATATTTCTAAGAGTTGAGGATTCTTTGGAAGAGGCATCATACCTGGAGAGATACTTAACAGCTCTGTACTTAAGCCGACTTACTTTCTGACTTGTGAAATTTCCTATCCACTGTGTAAACTTTTCTAAGATAATTGGGGGGGGGACCACCTAGCGACTTCAATTGGCCTATTAAGGAGAGTCTTTAAAACAGCTAAGCTTTCCCTATGCCAGTAAGTAAGTCTGTTTTTTATTGTCCAACACCAGATGAGTCCCCTGATTATTTCACGGGAAGGTTCCTTGATCATTATATCTATGTTTAAAGAAATTATATTATGATCACTCAGCACGTGATCTGTGACCTTTAGGGGCACATGCATCAAGATAAGGAATTGCGATTCCTTAATAGCGATTTTTAAGGAATCGCTATTTAGGAGTCGCAATTCCTTATGCATGTAAGAATCACAAAATGAATAGCGATTCCTACACATTCCCTAATAGCGGATCGCAAATTGTGATTCGCTATTAGGGAATGCATTCCCATTCATTCCTATGGGCCTATAGGCCCATAGAAATGAATGTGAAAGCATTCGCAATTTGCGATTACCAAATAGGTAATCGCAAATTGCGAATGCAATTGCAAGGGTGCTAGCGGCCTAAGGCCCCCCTGATGCACCCCCAAAAAAGGTAAGTGTGCACATGTGGCGCACCCACATACCCTAAGGGCATGTGTATGCGCCACATGGCACTTTGAAAAATGCAATTTTGTGCATTTTTCTAAGGATTTGCAAATTAACATCAACTTGAAGTTGATGGTAATTTGCGAATCCTTAATGCAAAGTTGCATTTTTAAAATGCTTTATGCATTGCATTTAGGGAATCGCAAATTGCAATACCCTAAATGCATTCGCAAACTAGGTAATCGCAAAAATTGAGATTACCTATTTCGCGAATGCATTTAGGTTTGATGCATCGGAAATGGCTTTTTACCGGTTGCAAACGGGCCGATTCAGCCCGTTTGCGACTGGTAAAAAGCTTGATGCATGTGCCCCTTAGATTTTACACTAAACCAAAGGAGGAATCAGATATGATAAGATAATTAAGAATTGACCTATATGAGTTGCATTTATAAGGGAAATCGGCGGGTGTGTCACTGGCAATTCTACCATTGGAGAAAATACAATTGTTTTTCCTCAGAAATTCAATTAAGATTCTTCCACAAGAGTCCACCTTATTTGTATGTGGTAACGATGGGACCTGGATGTTCAGTATTTTTAATTTTTCTCTATCCTCAAACTTTTCTATTGCCAAGTTAGATACTTTACCGTTCAGATCCCCTACTATTAAGACATGTGACTCCTCCTCCTCATCAATTTCTTGGTTTATACAGGTGAACTGTTTTTAGCCAGCCTGTTGTTCTTAGAACTGGATGGTATATCAACATTGAACAACAGCATTGTTTGGGCTTCTGATGAGTGGGATAGCTGCCATAAGAATGTTATACCTTGAACCAGTTTTGAGGGGTGAGAAGAGGTTTGCCTTTTGGTTTATCAATATATTCCCGACGATAATTCCTAAACTTCCATTAGGGTTGCTTACCAAATCTTTGGGATAGTGGCTGGCAAGCATTCAGAGATTTTGCCAGTCAGTTCCAATTTGAAACTTTTGTAGCTGGGGCACTGGGGGAAGAATTTTCTGCTAACAGGACCGTCACCAGCTTCCCTGTGGCTCTTAGAGTAACCATTGTGTTCTTTGCTCTCTGCATCAAGTTGTCTCTTTTTAATACCATGTTTTGGTTCACTTCGATGTGCTCTCTTTTGTTGGCAGTTGCAGAATGAACAGTGGGCTTATTCTTAGTTTGGTGAAAGGGAATAACATCTATCACTCTGCAGAGGAAATAATCTCAGTTTTCCAAGACCTTATTGACTATGATCGCTGAAAAGAATTTTACCCTTGTGCGACCCCCCGTGTGATGTGAATGGAAAATGTAGACAGATTGGATATCGCAACTTTGCACAACGGCCTACGTTTCAATTTCAGCAAAGCAATTTAATCAAAAGGATCTGATCACTGCTTTCAGACTCACATCAAATAAAATTATGAAATCTGCATCAGAATTTTTCAGATTTTTCTGTGAATCTTTTATGGTATCTTGTTTAGGAGATTTTGTAGGGAAAAATAGGTTAGCCCAAGGTTTAAGGCTTGTGTGGGCTATACCTCTGTTGTCCTCGAGATCTTCAGGGATCGGATCCAGGGTGATGGTCTCCATCTACCAGATGGGCGAGTATTAGGGTGTTATCTGTATTAAAACCTATAGCAGCTTGTTGAAGGTCATGTTTTGCAGTGTTCTGAACTGATATGAGTTCGTTATCTACACCATTACTCGAAGACCCACTGTTTCCTTCACTAGGAAAGTGGATTTTCCAGGGTCGTCTTTTGCTTATTTTTCACGTTTTCCTTTTCCTTCTCTTTTGATGTGACTTTTTCTTATTATTTGCCAATTTGGAATTACGCTGTGAGGAATGCTTATTGTTATTACTTCTGGACATCTCTTGGTCACCTAGAATGGTTGACTTTTTCTGGTAAAATATAGACAGAGAAAAGTAGAGAATGGCACATTGTCATCATTTATTTCTCCGTTCGTCTCTCTCATCAAATTCTTTAGAGAAAATGATATTAGCATTTTTCTTAGGTTTCACCTTCACAACATCTGGTCAGACAACCTCAGGGTATGCCTGAGACCCAACGTGGGTGATGGCAAACTTACTTAGGGGTAACACCATTTTGAAAATCCATGGAAGGTTATCCTTCCTAACAGGCTCTTCTTGACCTTATTTGTCTGAAAGGAATTCTGTATGTTGGCCTTCTGGGGATTTTAAGGTTCTAACAGTCTTCATTTGTTCCTCTTTAAAAGGTAGTAGACATTGAATAATTGCGGACAAAGACTCTAGTACGTGATCAGAATTTTCTGTTAACTTTTCAAGCAAGACTAGTATTGATCTTAAAATCCTTTCCAGGCGATTCAGAGACCTGTACATGTTCGCCCAGGTGATTATAAGAGGAATAATCCGGTACCTCCTGCTCTACAGGGTTGCTGATTATTGTACGTGGTTTCTGAACAAGGGGGACTGCTGAATGAGTTTAGCTCAATTTTAGCTGGTTTCTCTTCGTGGACCATCGCACATGACTGTGAGCCTAAGGATTTTACAGTCCTTGCCTCCATGAAATCCCAGTTTGTATCTGAGAGAGTATAGTTATAGACTGCAACTTCCCTCCTGGAGCCATGTTTGTAATGCGTTTTGTGTTTACCTGGTTATGTATAGGAATTGAGTCCTTAGTCGGAGTCGTCAATAACCTGGGCGCTCCCATGTGAGTGGCCTCAGGCATTGTATTTTTTCCTGAAGTCGCAAAGTCATGATTATAAACATGTTGCAAGGTTTTTGGGCTATGTGCTGTTGAACCTTTCTTTTTCCATTGTAGCAAAAAAAGCAGGGATCAGAGCCAGGCTATTTATCACCCCGACATGGCAAGGCTTATTGCCCATTGGGTTGACTTAGTTTTCATGCATGGCGTATGAG
This sequence comes from Calotriton arnoldi, assembly GCA_963921515.1. Lineage (NCBI taxonomy): Eukaryota > Metazoa > Chordata > Amphibia > Caudata > Salamandridae > Calotriton > Calotriton arnoldi. The sequence goes on from CAWUFW010002024.1 coordinate 1,242,214, forward strand.
TAATTACTTTTTCTTAACACATTTTGTTTCCTGTCATCTTTCTTAATTACTAAGGGAGGGTGAAAATTGTCTACAGAATTTAGTTAAGAAATAACAGGGGAAAAAAGGGCACACACTGTTGGCTTCCAGAAAAGTCTTTGCACTTTTGAAAGTCCTGGTGAGTAATCAAGCTTTCCTTTCTTTTGTTTACTTAAGTCACTGTTGTGGGTCTGCTATTCCTCAGGCCTTTGACTACAGCTTTTCTGAGCTTTCGTAAACCATGATGCGGCACTGGTGCTATGCACCAAAACTCATGGGGAGCCAGGTAAAGAAATCGAAGGCCGGTGCCAATGCCAGAGGGAGGTCAGCAGAAAAAAATTGCAGATGAAGGTCCCGTTTCAGTGGCACTAATCAATCTACACATGCGTTCTGTGAAAGAGTAGAAACTGCTGGAAGAGGGGCAACCAGAGGGGGGGGAGCAAACACCATGTCACAAGCAGCACCCTAACCTAGAAGGGCCACTTCTGTTAGCCTGGTCTCAACCGAGTGCAGTGACCACTAATCACCGCCTTAACCACTCCTGCACAAACCTACAGCTCACCTCAGGCTCCCTGGTGCGGTTGCCCACTCTCCGGGTCCCCTCCACAGCCCCTCCGGCGGCTTTGCCAAAGGATGCTGCCCCAATACAGTTGCGCCGGTAGAGTCACGATGTGCGCTCTTCCCCCTCCTCAAATTTCTGCTGCACCTTGCCGCAGCCTCCTCCCACTAGAGCACCTGTTACGCCAACAGGGCGCCAGGAAAGATTAATTTGGTAGATCGAGCCAGATGGGGGGTCCAAGGTGGTAAAAAGTGCAGAGCACCACTGAGTCGGGACCCAGCAGTGTGGGATGCTCAGTGAACGCTCTAGGTGCTGCCAATAGCAGCAGCCGCTGCGCGCCTCAACTACTCAGCTCTACACTGGCATTGGGTAGGGCATCGAGTGGACGTAAGCAGCCATGAAGGGAACCCCCCTTTTTTGTCATTGAAAATCCACCTGTACATGGCTGAGAGATTAGAGTTATTTACCTTCCAATTACTACTTTTCATTTTCATGATTGTCAGAAATTAAAATCATTGGGCTGGTACTAGAAAATGCAGAATTTGGGTCTGTTTAATTTGTGGAAATTTCCTTTTGCCTACATGTGCTCAAATTAAGATGACCCTGTTTTTTCAGTGTTTCCAGCTGCAGAAATCCTCTGCTGCTCACTAGTGGGTGATTCAATCAATCAACTTCACTTTATTTCGCCAGTGAATAGAGCAATGGCATAAAAAGTATACTACATAAATACAAGATAAAATACATTACATTGATCATTATTTCCATATAAGCAATATTAATTACAAATCATAATAAAAAAGACAGAAAGTTAAAAGAGAGCAAATAAAAACTCTAAAAGCACGCACAAAATAGCTCATCAGGACAGTATTTTTCCTCCTTTTTAGAGCACAGTGTATGAAGGAAGCCAGACAAAAACACGTAAAAGGATCTGGTAAACTTTTTTAAAAGTATAGAGCTGGGAGACACTGTCTAAAATTCATTCTGCGCAAGAGTGGCAATATATATCTCTTCCTTTCCTCCTGATAAAATATACAAAAGAGTAAAAAATGTAGGTCACATTGGGATGAGCGGGAGTCACAAGGGCAGAGTGAGAGTGCCTCCATAGAAAATGTATTAGGAGGATAGCCCAGCATTAAGAGAACAAAATTCAAACGAAACCTGACTAATAGAAATCTATGTTTAATATTCGTCACAAAGTTCAGGTACTTGTGATCCTGCATGCTAGGTCTGGGTGCTAGAAGATATAAATTGGCCCTAGGATTTTTACCATTAAGGTCATTTCTTAGATTCTTCTCATTTGCCAAAAGAAGACCCTTCAACTTGCTTCTTGATATAGCTCTACATGCAAGGTGATCATCGAATAGATTGGCTTGCCCAACCGAATAAAAACTATTCTTTATATATTGTAACCATTTAGCTTTAGCTACGCCATCAAGGTTTAGTGAATCCTTTAATATGTCATGTGTTAACGTTAAATCGTCCCTTCTCCATACCGAGTGCCACAAAAATGGAGGAGCAATATGGATCAGGTCCGATATGAAAGGAACGTCCAGTTCCAGGTGACAGATATATGAAGAACAAGACTTAGGGAGGCCCAACAAGCGCTTCCAAAAACAATCCTCAGTTTGTTGCAAAGCTTGGGTACTGGGGATTCCCCAGATAGCAGACCCATAGGTTGCAACAGATGTTACTTTTGCTTCGCAGAACTTTTTAATTACCTCCACTGGCTTTGTTCCCAATCTTTTCAAAACTCTGGACAGTGCCCCTATACTTTTTTCCATCATAAGCCTCCTGTTATCCACCATAGCTTGCCAGGTATTTTTGTGATCAAAGAGAACCCCAAGGTAGGAAAATGAGTCCACCACTTCCAATTTTCTTCCTTCAATATTCCATCTTGGGATTTTCCTTGGTCTCTCGCCTGCAACTAGCACCAATGATTTAGCTTTGTTAACTCGTAGTTCCAAGTTGTTCATGAACCCTGTGTACGTCTCTATCAGATGCTGAAGTGCTTTTCCGGTCCGAGCCAACAAGACCGCATCATCCGCATAGAGAAGTACTGGCACTGGGGTGGAGTTAATTAATGGAATGTCTGTGGCAGATGACGCCAGAGTAGCTTTGACGCTATTGGTGTAGAGCGAAAAAAGAAAAGGGCAAGCACGCATCCTTGTCGGACCCCACGCGCTATCCTAAAGGAGCTTAACCCTTTGATGCCTTGTTTGAATTGTACCTTATGAGCAGGGTCACTGGCATTATGCAATTCTTTCACATAATTATTGTTTTACTGCATTTGCCACATATTCTTCTATATAATCTGCAGATTTTAACGAAAAAAGTTTTGTTTCTAGTTTAAACAGATCAAAAGTTACTAAAAACATGTTCGCGTGCTGTGAAAGGCCCATCGCAAAGGTTAACTGGTCATCTTCCAGTTGCTTAATTCTATTTTTGTTTGTTAAACTGGTGCGAAAGAGGTGAAATATTTGCCCAGAAAATATTACCACCTGAAAAGCATTATAAAATAATGAAGTAATACTCTCAAAAAAGTGCTGCAACATGCTTCGCAATTTAGTGAACCATGCTGCATATGTTGGTGCTCCCCTGTCACATAATTTAAGTGGCATTGCTTATCAGTAACTCCTATTTGGACCATCCCTACACACTTTTAAATAATGGTTTGTATTTAATGTTAACCAACATCAGCTGCCATGGGTTGGAAAAGGGCCAAATTTATGTGATTACGGTTTTTAAAGCAATACAGTGTTGTGCAAGAACCTTGTATCCACCACCTCAACATGTAATCAAAGGTATCCCTTGGCCTAGAATTAATTTGAAAGGCATGTGTTTTGACAAAATTAGTAAACTTGTCACAGTTTTACTACAAAAAGAAGTTGCTTTTACTTCTGTGGCAAAAACCTATGATTTGCTGACAGCCAGAACTCCTTCGGAAATACAGAGGCTGATACAAACAAAATACCCAACACATTTAGCTTATATCATACACACAATTCTTAACACGTCCAGGGCAACTGGTATTGTGCACCTTTTCAAGAACATGGACTCTGGCCTGGGGTGAGGATTTAAAGAAGCATTCCATTGTTTTTTCACTTCTTGTTCTCAAGTCTTTTTGGAAGATTCCCCACTATCCTTCTACTTATCGGCTTATATCGACAATATGGAGTACACGTATCTAGCTGACCAAGAGAACAGAGAAACCCTAGCAAACTATCTGGGACATAAGTGGTTTTCAGTGAAAGCTGGATTTTGTGTTTTGACAAAATAGATGATCTACAAGTGAATTTTACCAAGTTCAAGTCACACGACAAGGCAATCAAATTACAGTTTAGCAATAATTTTTAAGAAATGAAAAAAATGCTTTGATTCTTGTTCCTCCGGGACCTGTATTCGGGCCGGAGGCTTCTACACACGAGGAGATATCCTTGATTATAGATATCGTTCAGGATTTGGGGCAATTAGATATTTACTAATTGTTACTCGCGTACGTGGCGAGAGAGAATCTAGCAGGAATCCCTTGAGTAATTGTATCACTGGGTAATTTTCATGAATAATCCTGCACTTTTAAATACCGCATCTGGGAACTATTGGAATATTTTCCTCCAAAATCCTACAAGATTTTAGGAGGATCTATTGAGAACTTATTTGGAATTAATCAGCCCTGAGGAAGTTGTAAAGGGGAACACTCCCGCTGCGACGAAACGCGTTGGCTAAAAGAGGCTAAAAGAGAATAAAGAACACAAAGAGGAACAAGAATCAAAGCATTTTTTTCATTTCTTAAAAATTATTGCTAAACTGTAATTTGATTGCCTTGTCGTGTGACTTGAACTTGGTAAAATTGTTATTTCAATCTTTGGATTGATTATTTTGGGGAAGCGGGTGCTTTCTCCTCTTTTCAAGAGCACCGCACTAATTTGACTATTGATTATCAATTGTGTATTCCATGTATAGCGCCCGAGTCTCATGCACCCACGACAGTAGATCTACAAGTGAAACCTGTCTTTTGGTGTATGAACTGTACAACCGAAATAATCTTGGAACTGCATCTGAAGCAGTTCCCAGGAGCTTTCCTAGACATGTAAGTGCTTGTGCAATCACTGAAGTCACACCAGAAGCAGTGTCCCGCTTATGTCATTTGAGCCATCAATCAAAGCACTTTCACAATCTGAGTGCTTTGGAACAATGACATCTGCTCCACTTCTCTTGCCCATCCACCTCATGAGCAGCCGGTAACATGCCTGTGAAACATCTTCATCGGACTAGAAGCAGTTGTCCCCCTATTCAAGCAAGAACATGCATAGAATCTTGTATCAAGTACAAACACGGTTTCAAGACCCCCACCCCCGAAAAGAAAAGCTGTCAATGGGCTATTTCCACCCCCCACACCCCCCAATTTGCCCAAGCAACTTTACTGTTCCGATTTGACATACTTAAGGATGCCTGGTATATTTAATTATCAAAACGCATCTCTTCCTAATAGATGTTCCAATATGATATAATATTCTTTACATGACACTTTTTATATTACTGTATAAGCATGGCTTGAAAGAAAGTACTCTTGCAAAGCTTCTTTCATAATTTTACACTGTTTTAGATATATCCATGTTACGCTTTTTATACTGATTTTATTAATTAGATCATTTTAGGTATGATGCTTAATATTCTGAAAAAATTGATTTTACTTCATATTTGTTGGTTTTATTTGTTATTTCAGTAAAATAGAATCCCTAGAATCTGGTCATCCATATGAATTTGTTTCAATTACATCATACTTAGACATAAACCCTGGGAATGTTGTAAAGCTCCTAAAGCCACATTCCATTTTAAGCATGTTATGTTAACCTGTCTACCTTTGGCCCATATGCTGCATGTTATTATCTTTCGTGGAACTTGTGAAAGTGTCAATTCATCCAGACAATGACTGCTAACAACTAAGGCAACATACGTCTGCTACAAGTTACCTGATATCTACATTAAACTTGCAAAATAAACATGTAGTTCAATCTGACATTTTTCTGTAAGACTGGTTCATACCGATAATGTCTTGGATTAAAGGAAACTCCCCCTATGTAGGGTAAAAGTCAGTGGTCAACCCCAAATAAGCATCATCAACTGACGGCAGAGGTCTTTGCCGCATACAGCCAATAGCATGAGGTAAGACAGATATCCTCCTCTGGAAGGAGCCAGAGTCAACTCTTCATGTTTTAAAGAATTGATATTAGTTAAGTCATCATGTCTGGCCTAAAAAGGTAACAGCCACCTTAATTGACACAACATAATTGTACCAAGCTGCTTAAGTCATCATAACAAGCATTTGCAATGCAATAGGTCTCGCATTTACGCGAGTTTGAGCTATTGACATTGCAAATGATAACGCCTTTTATTTTTGTTTTTAAAACATATATAAAAGGCATAGTCATTACAATGCCAATAGCTTAAAGTCACGTAAATGCGAGACCTATTGCATTGCAAATGCTTGTTGTTAAAGAAGCCAAACCCAGTTGTAAGGTTTAATTCACGGACTGTCCATGTAAGTAGCAGACACGTGGTCACCTTAATGTTAGGGCGTTTGTGTCTCACCCTTCCTTAGATTATACTTTGTAAAGACTAGCGATACAGCACTTCAGAAATGCTCAGGCACTCAGTACTTTTGAGCTATTTTGAAAAGTTTATATAAATGTATACATTTTATACATCGGTAGACATGCCCATGGCCTTACAGACCAATGTATGTCTCTGGCATGTGGTGAAAGCAAGAGTTGTTGGGTGCCATAATAGCTAGTTGTTGGCATATTTTGGCTTAGTCGCATGTATGTTAGTTCTGTCTTAATGCTTTCAATTGTTTAATAGTGTTTGGCGTGTCCTTGGAAAGATTGCTGTTGCTAGCACAATGATTATCAACTACAGGGAATATCTGTGGTGTGGAAGATGTATGGACCTTGTCCTGTCTAACATATACTATTGGATATGACTTGTGTGGTTCAGGAAAATGGATGCATGCTGTAGTGAGCGCAACAATACACACTGTGTCGATGGTGAAATTTCTTGAAACTGTAAAAACGCTACGCATCATTCAGAGTGCCACCTCAGTTGTAAGTTTACTAAAGTACGCTGTGCGCGAGGGCTAAAATTGGTTTGATGGTTTTTCGAGAGATTTGGTTTGGGAATTGGAGCCCGCTCCGGCATGAATTGATGAGTGGCAGGCTGCTGATGGCCCAGGTAACAGCTGTGCGCGAGATTCTGCATCGTTGAATGCACAGACCGAGCTGAAGGGTTTATTGCTGTGCCCCAATAATCTTCTCATCACAATACCTTCTTGTGTGTTTAAACTGAGCTCTTCCATTGGAGCGGTGGGGCTGTGTGGCACTGCGTGCAATCATGTGACTGTTGCTGGGAAGAAAGTGGTGTGCGGCTCAGCTTCCGATAGCGGTGTGACCCTCGCTGCTGGCGGGTGCTGCCTCCGTGTCTGACGGCAGAGCCTTTGTCTTGCTGGCTCTCATCCTCGGTGCACTTGTCACACTGTCATCTCCCTGTCTGGCCAAGGTTGCCCATCCCGGACGCCCATTGCCGAGGCTAGAGGTTGGGAAATGTGAAGCAGGGTGTCGTGGGCGCCAGGGACAGAGCAATACAGTGGTTGGGGCACGCCAGGGACAGAGCGCCACAGTGGGAGCACGCAGGGGACAGAGCGCCACAGTGGGAGCACGCAGGGGACAGAGCGCCACAGTGGGAGCACGCAGGGGACAGAGCGCCACAGTGGGAGCACGCAGGGGACAGAGCGCCACAGTGGGAGCACGCCGGGGACAGAGCCATACAGTGGGAGCACGCCAGGGACAGAGCGCCACAGTGGGAGCACGCCAGGGACAGAGCGCCACAGTGGGAGCACGCCAGGGACAGAGCGCCACAGTGGGAGCACGCCAGGGACAGAGCGCCACAGTGGGAGCACGCCAGGGACAGAGCGCCACAGTGGGAGCACGCCAGGGACAGAGCGCCACAGTGGGAGCGCGCCAGGGACAGAGCGCCACAGTGGGAGCGCGCCAGGGACAGAGCGCCACAGTGGGAGCGCGCCAGGGACAGAGCGCCACAGTGGGAGCGCGCCAGGGACAGAGCGCCACAGTGGGAGCGCGCCAGGGACAGAGCGCCACAGTGGGAGCGCGCCAGGGACAGAGCGCCACAGTGGGAGCACGCCAGGGACAGAGCGCCACAGTGGGAGCACGCCAGGGACAGAGCGCCACAGTGGGAGCACGCCAGGGACAGAGCGCCACAGTGGGAGCACGCCAGGGACAGAGCGCCACAGTGGGAGCACGCCAGGGACAGAGCGCCACAGTGGGAGCACGCCAGGGACAGAGCGCCACAGTGGGAGCACGCCAGGGACAGAGCGCCACAGTGGGAGCACGCCAGGGACAGAGCGCCACAGTGGGAGCACGCCAGGGACAGAGCGCCACAGTGGAAGCACGCCAGGGACAGAGCGCCACAGTGGAAGCACGCCAGGGACAGAGCGCCACAGTGGAAGTTAGGAAAGAGAGTGGGTAATACATCGGGAGCCATTAACAGAGCGAGTTAGCAATAGCGGTCTTCAAACAGGAGACGGAGAGGGCGGAGCGAGTGGGCGCACGGCGGCAAAAGTGAAAGAAGCTGCAGCGTCCACACGCTTTGTGTGCCCGCGAGCGATGCGCTGAGCGCATGACGAGAGAGGTAAGCCAGATGGCGCCTCTGCTCGTAACTGTGCGCGTAACCGCACGCTTGAGGCCACACAGAAAGCGTGTGGTCGGATTTTTTAATGCCCACTCACTAAAAGTCTCGCCAGGGCAGCGCATGCGCTGGCTCAGGCGAGACCTAAAAATAAAATTACAAACATGTGATCTGCACTCCCATATAGGATACGCAATAAACATACAAAAGGAGTTTAATTGTGAGTCATAGGAAGTCTTTAAGAGGGTAATGCCATTGAGGTGAATAGAAAATTGACCACAGGTCTAGCGTGCTGAATTACTTCAAGTCCGCAAACTCTATAGGTAGTGTCACAAGGACTGTATGATGTCATGAGTGATATCATTTCAGGGGCATCAGTTATGTCATCAATGATGTAATCTAACATGTCATGAGTGGTGTAATATGCGAGGTCCTAAGCAGAGCAAGGCCCAAGTTAAAGTCAGCTCAATAAACAGTTTTTTTTTTTTTTTTGTATTTAAAAGTTCTATTTTTATCTTAATTCAATACCCAACGGTCAGGATGGAAAAGTCCCTCACATTGTGATGGATGTGTACCCCTACCCTTAGTGCCCCAACTGTAATGGCATCTGGATCCCTGATGCTGATTTTGGTTGACATGGGCAGGCACAGATCACGCGTGTATGTCATGACATAGGGCTGTCTCATGGATTGTGGTCTTTTTGGACAGGAGTAGTGCCCAAACAGCTACCCTCACAGTGTGGAAAGGGTACTGCCTTTGCCAGGAGATAAGCAGCAGTGGTGGCAGCATACTGAATAGTGATCAGTAAACAGGCCTTTTTTTAACCTGGTTCATTTGAGTGAGGCCTATTGAAAGTTCCATTGCTGTCTGTTTAACTCGTCCTTAATCTACATCGGGTTGCAGTATAGAGCGGCGCAGTGCCTCTGTTATATACATGTGCTGGGTGTATTTGTGCCTGAGTATGGTACAACACATGGGAGATGCAGTGCTGTGCAATGCATCCGATTTATGCGCATGTACAGGGTGTGTGTGTGCCTATGAATGGAACAGTATAAGGATGATTCTGGGTTCAAAAAGGGAGACCCCGGGCTAACTGAGGGAGCATGGAGAGGTAAAGAGCCCCCCACCCAACAGATTTGTGGATTGCTGCATTCCTATGAGCTGGGTGGGATACAGTGGAATAAGGGAGAGTCAGGTTCTACTTCAAAGGTAGCTCTTTGAATAACAGAAGGGTTCACTGGGAAAGGGTCCAGGCACATCTTAGCAAGGAGATGATGCTAACATGGGAATCAAAGAGTAGGGCTGAGGCTCTGGGGGGAACCTTTTGATACACATCACTGTGGCTGACATTCATGTGCAAACCTTTAGTCACTACTAAGGCCTGTGTTGTGAGGATATCAAATCTGGAGTCGCTCCTGCTGTGACCGAGTGCTTTCTAGAGGAAGGGGAGAGGACACTTGTAGGAAAGTGGGTTTCTGTTGCAGTAACCCCCCCCCCCCACTTTTTGCCTGATAACTGATGCACTTTTCCTTGGTGTGCCCTGGATCCCTGCCAATCAGGTACCCAGGGCCTGTGTTCCTTCCCTAAAAACTGTACTAAGCCTAAACCCAATTGGCATCTCTGGCCACAGGTAAGCCCCTGGTAAATGGTACCCAGGGCACTGTGACCAGAGAAGACCCCTAAGGGCTGCAGCACTTATTGTGCCACCTTTAGAGGCCCTGTACCCTGACACACACACACTGCCCTTGCAGGCTGAGTGTCTTGGTGCAGAACAAAACAGAGTCGACATGGCACACATCCCTGTGTGCCATGCCCACAAACACACTGCCCTGGCATACCTCAGTCACCCCTCTAGCTGGGTGCCCTATGCCAGTGGTGAGGGTACAGGTGCATGAGCCCTGTGCCCCTACAGTACCCAGGTCCATTCCTGGGCACTGTAAGTGCAGTGCTGCCATTCCAGTATATGGTGCTGGGAGGTCGTCAGCACTAACTCCACAGCACCATGATGGCTGCACTGAAGACTGAAGTTTGGTATCAAACTCCTCAGCACAGTAAACCCACACTGATGCCAGTGTGGGATTTACTGTAAAATGCACGACAGAGGGCAACTTAGAGTTGCCCCCTGAACCTAGCCTACAATCCACGTCTTGTCTGAGGGGCTGCCTAGGCTGCCACACAGCAGACATGTTGCTGGACCCCTGGGTAGAGAGCCATCCGCTCTCCCGGGCCTGCAACAATGCACGTCCTGGGCGAGGTGCTAGGCCTCCTCCCCCAGGATGGGCAGGGGGAAGCTTCAAAGGTATTCCGCCTTTCTGAGCTTCCCCAGACCACTTGCTGTACTCAGCAACTGGCCCCTGGCGGGAAGACTGGCGGGAAACACCAAGGGAGGAAAGGGGGTGTGCCAGCCTCTGCCAACCCCACCCCTCAGGTGGGGGAGGCGAGGTGCAGCACATCTCCGGGCTCTCGCCATCTTGAAGATGGGGAGCCCTGCCCAATCAGGACTAGGCTCCTGCCCCCCTCCCACAGGAGAGTGGCAGGATAGGGAGTGTACCCACCCCCAGGGCAGGGACCCATTGGTCCCTGCCCTTTACCTACCTGTAACGCCCCTAAATCTAGTATTTAGGGGCACCCTGAACCTTCCTTCCTCAGATTCCCGCAACTTAAGAAGAAAAAGGACGAAAGAAGACGCCCAGCAGAGGAGACTGCAGAGAACAACTGACTTGGCCCCAGCCCTACCGGCCCGTCTGCAGTTTCCAGAGATCCTGCGCCAAAAATAGTCTTGTCCTGCAGCCAGCGACCTCCAGAACCCCAGGGAGGACTGACTGCCTTCAACAAAGACCGGATCTCCTGTGAACAGCAGCTCTGTTCAAAAGAAACACCAAACAAAGACTCCGAGCCTGCTGAGGAGAAAGAAACCCGACGCCTGGAACCACCACTGCAACCGTCGCCTACAGCCAGAGTTCAAGTGGCCCACCGGTCCCAGCGAGGTCCCCCAGCTCTCCAGAGTCCGAGTCCACCGTGGGTTGACCCCTCCAGGACTCCCCGACGTCGCCTGCAGCCTCTGCACAGAGACCCCCCCCTCCCCCCAACCGCGAGTGGCCCGGTAAGGTGAAATCCGACCTCAAAAGACACCCCTGCATCCAGCCGCCCTGCGCCCTGGAGAAAGGAACCCGAGGTGCACCTACGTCCCCGAACCCTCCAACTTACCTGCCCAGCTGTTGGTTCCTCCTGGAAGTCTTCCTGGACCGAGCCTGCAGCTGAAAACCAAAACCGAAAATCTCCATTGAAATCAACAGGGCACCCGACCTCAAAACAGCACCCTGCACCCGGCCGCCCTAGTGCCACTGAGGGTGCCCCTTCTGTGCTAACTTGGTCCCCAACGTGCCCTGAGCTTAACCCTAGGAGCTTTGCTCCTACAACCCAGTGGCCTGCTTGCCAGCAGCCACCAACCGGAGTCCCCCTAGCCTCCATAGGATAACATTGGGCCTCAACACTCTGCACCCGGCCACCCTAGTGCCGCTGAGGGTGCAACAACAGTGCATCACTGACCCTGGGAGACCCCTGAGTCTAACCCCAGAACCCTAACTCAAAAGACTGATTACTTACCTCGAAACCGATAACTCATTTTTCCTCATAGGATAACATGGACACTTTTCCTTCCAAAAAAGTTTCTAAGTGTCGACTTTTGAAAACTAAGAATATTCCTTACAAATCGCACAAATAACCTAACCGAATTTTCTCAACTGTTTGCAGGAAAGGTCCCAGTGCTGAACCTAGGTGTCCAGCACTGAGTAACAAAAGTAATTAAAAAGTAACTTACCTGTGAATTGAATTTCCTTCCATAGGATAACATTGGTGGTTCTTTGTGAAAAAGTTTCTAAGTGTCAACTTTTGAAATACAAGAATATTCTTTAAAAATCGTACAAACTACAAAAACGTAATTACTTACCTGTTTTAAGTAAATGTCCCAGTGCTGAATGTAGGAGTCCAGCACTGGATTACAAAAGTAACGTTAAAGTAACTTACCGGCGAATTGAATTTCCTTCCATAGGATAACATGGACTGGTTTTTGCTTGGAAATTCTTCTAAGTGTCGAGTTTTGAGACTTTAAAATATTCACCTAAAATCAGCCGAATTACGAAACGAATTTACTCACCTGCTATCAGGAGAGATCCCAGTGCTGGATCTTGGTGCCCAGCACTGACCCTAAAAAGTAATCACAACTGTACTTACCGGTAACTTGAATTTCCTTCCATAGGACAACATTGCCTGGTTTTTGCTGAAAAAGTTTCTAAGTGTCAATTTTGCAAACTTACAAATATTCGTTGAAAATCGCCTGTATAAAAAAACCACATTACTTCAACTGTTTACAGGAGATGCACCAGTGCTGGATCCAGGATCCAACACTGAGTAAGAAAAAGTAATCACAACTGTACTTACTGGTAACTTGAATTCCTTCCATAGGATAACATTGCCTGGTTTTTGCTGAAAAAGTTTCTAAGTGTCAACTTTTAAAATACAATAATATTCCTTAAAAATCACAACTGTAACCAAAACGTTTTTACTCAACTGTTTACAGGAGATGTCCCAGGACTGAATCTAGGATCCAGTCCTGTGGTTAGAAAAGTAATCCAAAAGTAATCTATTGCATTTAACCAGAAATTTCCATTGAGCTCAATGTATAATTGTGTTTAAAATTGTGTTGCATATTGCAACAACTGTAACTATTGCATTCAAAAGTCTATTGCCTATTGAACAGTATTTAACTAAAGCATCTCATTCTGAGAAAGTATATTTTGACACCTATTGTTGGTTCTAAAATAAAACAACTATATTTTTATATACAAACCATTGGCCTAGAGTTCAGTTCTTGAGTGTGTGGCTTCATTTGCTGACTGTGTACAACAAATGCTTTACACTGTCCTCTGATACTGCCTTACTGCTCGACCAAGCTACCACTTTAGAGAGTAAGGTTATATCTAACTTTAGCCTCTGCCAAACCTCTGGGGACTGTGGACTCTGTGCACACTGAACCTTACTTTGGTGCAGTATATACAGAGCCACTTTCTTACAACACTTCAAAAGGGAGCGACCCCAACATAAACTTCAAAGACTCAGACTCTAAATCACATTTGGTGTCTGGAAATGTACTATGAAAAGGACCTTAAACTGTCACCCAGCCAGTCAGGCTGTGCGAGAAGCTCTGCAAGACTTCAGCTGTGACCAGGACTGGAGAGGGGGGGAGGGGGGGAGGAGGGGGCCCAGGGGGCACAGCCTGCCAGTCTCTCAGGTGGGTCAGTGGACAACACCCTGGGAATCCAAGATCACATGCCCCTTGAGCACAGTGCCTGCCTTAGTCTGGGCTGCCACCAAGTGCCTCAGTGTTACCCTCTGTGCCACTCCAGACAAGTAACACCTTCATACACATCAGGCTAAGTCCTGCTCCAGTAGAAACAGCCCAGCCTGAATGGCAAGGCAGGTACCATCTAAAGGGGGACAATCAACTACAGATGCATGTATGTATGACTGTAGAGTAGTAATGCAGCATTAATATAGCACTTACTACCCATATGTGGGAGAATGAAGCACTTACCCACATGGATAGCAAGATACACTGTATGTAGTTTGGAGAAGGTTTTGTTTTTAGCCTATATTGGAAGTATTTCCATGTTGCGTACAATGGCCAGGAGGTCAGGAATGGCGTTGTGGGAGCAGTCCCTAGTGGTGTGATGGTGAGAGATAGATGTGAAAGTGATATAGGGTAACCAGCTTAGCCACAGATGCAGTGGGATGCTGTACATTAAAAAGCGGATGGTAATCCGAGGAGGCCTGGTAAACGATACAGTAACGCGCACCAGACAGAAATGCTGTTCAATTATTAAAAGAATACTAAAAGGGCAAAGGAATTGGTGACAGGAGTAGTGTCCATGCACCACTGTATCTTCTTTTATTTTTAATAAGCAGGGACGCAGTCCGCTGCTGAAAAGAAAAAAAATACATTCTAAGACAGTAAAGAGCAATCAAGGATGGCAACTTGAGCAGAAACTACACAAACTTTAAAAAGCCCAGGTGAAAGTCTGATGGAATTCAAAAACATTTGCAGGGGTTCACACTCCAAGCCCCTCTCAGGCTCTGAAGCACTGGGTAGGTTGCTATCCTCAGAGGAAAAGCTAATCTGCTTGCCTTGAGTTACCTTCCAGTCATCACCCCCAGTACTTTTTTTTTTTTTAAATCTCAGAGTCACTTGTTTGCCTAATGAGGCATTCGCCTGATCTTCTAGAATTTCCTCCCAGAATAACTTTCATTATTCGGAGCACTTGAGGTTTTATGATTTAAATAAAATGCCAGTGTGGTGAAAGGAGACTTCTTTAATCATTCAGCCAAGCAGCACAGATCTATAAGTTCAGTAGTTGTCAAGGTTTGAGTAGCCAGAAAACAGTCTGGAAGGATTCAGCCAGGCAACTACTCTTATTGGAGTAGGACAAAGACTAATTTACATATGGCTAGTATCAGAGTAGAGTGACATAGCAGTTGAAAAGTGATTGGACTGACATGCATTCCTAATCGGTCACCAATGGCAGAGATCATTTCAAGTATTTCTCCCATCACGTTGTGTATTGCAATTCCCTGAACAACTTTTACTTCCTTGGATGATGCAAGTAACAGCAGATTGAGGTTGAAGACCACAAAAAAGTGGACTAATGCCAAAGTTTTGCACCCCCCCCCTCACAATTACTGTGCCGTTTAAAGAGATTAGTTTTAGCAGGTTCTTTTCATTATGTTCTCAACAGTAGCAGGGTTCTTATGGGTTTAGGTTTGGCAGTCCACTATCCTTTAGTGGACTTGCTCCTTCCACAGTGCAGCACCTTCTGGTAGCTCCAGCTGCTGTCCCCATCTGCTGCTGCTACTGACCCATAGGTCAGGAGTTCAAGGCCCTCCTCCACCTGCAGGCTCCTGCCTGAGCCTCATCCTTGGT
Source organism: Calotriton arnoldi (assembly GCA_963921515.1). Taxonomy (NCBI): domain Eukaryota; kingdom Metazoa; phylum Chordata; class Amphibia; order Caudata; family Salamandridae; genus Calotriton; species Calotriton arnoldi. The sequence continues at coordinate 1,257,465 of CAWUFW010002024.1, forward strand.
GATCCAGTGGTAGAGCGTCACTGTTCTGCTGCTTGAATGCCCTATTGTCTCTCTGTCTGCCCCTCTTTCTGCTTTTCTGCCTCTGGGCTATGCTTTTTTCTCTTTTTCCTGTCCTCTCCCTCCTTTGCACCTGCGATATCCCGCGGCCCGCCCCCCTCCGGTGCCCATTCCTGCTTTCCCACCTCCCAGCTGTCCAGCCCCCTGCAGCACTACTTGATGGCTGCTGGCGCATCAATGGCAAGCCCCTCTGCGCCAATCGGTGCCTGGCCCACGCCCAGCACCAGGGACCCTGCTTCTCGGACATTCCACCACTACAACACCAGCACCCTCAACGGACGCCACACAGCCTGCCATCTAGCATCACTGAAGAAGACCCTTTGCCTGCCAGAACTGCAACCGCACCTCCATCCACACAAACTTCTTTCGCCACCCAGCCGACCAACAGCACACTTGTCTGGCTCAACTGCATCCTTCTCAACGTGCGGTCCCACCACAAACACGCCACAGAAATCTGGGACCTCCTCGACGCCCCCTCTCCCAACATCGCTTTCTTCAGGAAACCTGGACCAACCCCTGCTCTGGACTGGACATCGCCATCCCAGACTGCTACAAAATCATCCACAAGGACTGCCCCGACTGCCCAGGAGGAGGAATCGCCATCATCCACAAAGAGCACACTCCGACTGACCACGCACTCAAATGACCAACGACGACCATGGAATACCTCCACTTTCAGATCTGGACCAACACCCTCCCCTGCGGCACCCTCTTCTACAGGCCCCCCCCGGCGTCCCTTCACCTATGCCATCAAAGACCATCGCACCCCAGGCTCTCACATCCAGGCAACATCCTTCTCTGAGACCTTAACTTCCACATAGACAACCCCAGTGACCAGAACACTGCATCCCTTCTGGGGAACCTCGCCAGCATCGGACTCAACTAGCTAGTCACCGCACCGACCCACACAGCTGGACACACTCGACCCAGCCTTCTGCACCAGCGGGAACATCAGCTACAGCCACACCACTGAACTCTCCAGGATCGACCATCACTGCGTGCATCTCACTTTCGCCACGCCTACCACACCCCGTCATCACCAGCCCCCCCCCTCACCGTCACAGTAAACCAAGGCCACCAAAGAACTTAGTCAACTCACTCAGCACAACTACTCCGCCAACAGACGCCACGTAACCTCCACCTATGGATCTCCAACTGTGCAGACACCCTGGCACCCCTCAAGAAAAGACCCAGGCAAGCAACACTCCAAGAAGGACAGCTGGTTCACTCCCGACCTCCACGAGTCCAGGCGCACCTGCAGACGACTCTGGGAGAAGAGATGGAGGTACAACAAATCTCCAGAAACTAATGCACCCTTTAAATCCGCCATCAACGCATACCACCGCCTCCTGAAAACCACAATGAAAATGGCCCTCCAAGACAGAATCAACGCCAACAACAGCAAAGAACTCTTCGCCATCGTCAAGGAGTTCACCAGGCCCAACAGTGAACCCACAAATGTTCCTCCTCCCAAGACCTCTGCAACAAACTTGGTATCTTCTTCCACCACAAGATCAGGAAGATCTACAACAGGTTTGACACTCTAGACCCGGCAACCATGCCCACCACCACTGCACACAACCAAGCCACACCCAAACAGTGCTGGACCCTGCTCACAACAGAGGACACGTTTAAGACCATGAAGAGCATCCACTCAGGAGCCTCGACAGATCCTTGCTCATACCACATCTTCCACAGAGCAGCCATCGTACCCCAGCTTCACTGCACCATCAACTGCTCCATCAAAACCGCCACCTTCCTCGACGACTGGAAACACGCTGAGATCAACCCCCTGCTGAAGACGCCATCCTCCGAACCGACAGACCTCAAAAACTTCAGACCCATCTCCCTCCTCCCCTTCTCAGCCAAAGACATTGAGAAGGCCATCAACGCCCAACTACGAGTTCAAAGTGAACCACGTCCTCGACACCTCCCAATCCGGCTTCAGAACCAACCACAGCACGGAGACTGCACTCCTCGCCTCCACTGACATTCGCTCCCTCCTCGACCGGGGCGAGGCCACAGCCTTCTTCCTACTAGACCTCTCGGCCACCTTCGATACAGTCTCCCACCGCACCCTAATCATGAGACAACAACACCGGCATCCGCGATAAGGCTCTGGACTGGATCCACTCCTTCCTCACCGGCCGCACCCAGCGAGTCGGACTACCTCTGTTCCTCTCAGAACTCAGAGATCAGCTGTTAAGTGCTCCAGGGTTACTCCCCGAACCCCACTCTCTTTAACGTCTACATGGTCCCACTCACAGCCATCGTCAGAAACCACGGACTCAACATAGTCTCCTACGATGACACCCAGCTGATACTCTCTCACAAACTAACCCACAACCGCCAGAACCAACTCCCACAGTGGAATGAAGGCTGTTGCTAACTGGATGAAAGACAGCTATCTCAAGCTCAACTTGGACAAGACTGAAGTACTCATCCTGGGACCCACCCCTTCAGCTTGAGAAGAATCCTGGTGGCCAGCAGCTCTGGGAGCTTTCCCACCACCCCGACGGACCATGCACACAACCTCAGCATCATATTGGACTCATCGCTCACCTTCCACCGCCAAATCAATGCAGTTTCCCCAGCCTGCTTCCGTACGCTCTGCCTGCTTTGAAAGACATTCAGATTGATCCCCACAGAATCCAGAAAGACGGTCACCAATGCACTCATCAGCAGTGGATTCAACTATGGCAACGCACTATGCTGGCGTCACCCAGAAACATCTCTTGACACTACAGAACGTCCGAAGCGCCGCACCCAGACTGGTCCTCGACATCCCCCACCGCAGCCACATCATGCAACGCCTCCGACAACTCCACTGGCTCCCAGCCAACAAGAGAATCACTTTCAAGTTCTACATGACGAAGGACCAGCATACCTGAACCACCGCCTCACATTCCACGTACCCACCAGACAACTCTGATCCTCCCAACTCGCCCTTGCCTCCGTCCCCAGGATCCACAACACCAGAACCGGAGGAAGGTTGTTCTAACTCGCCGCCAAGACCTGGAACACCCGGTCCCTCTACCTAAGGCAATCCGCGTCACATCAGCGAGCTTGTTATGGTTTTTGGACACAGTCAGTCATGTTCTCTGAAGATCTGCTTTTGAAAACTCACCCTGAAGAATGGCCAATAGGCAGTGGAGGAGGTGGGGGAATGGAGGTAAGGTCCATGCTCTCTCCTTAGGGGCTGTTTTTGCACTGGTCCTTTCAAGGCTAAATTATGCCAACTCTTTGTATATGGGTCTTCCCAAGTGCTTGATCCGTAGACTTCAAGTTCAAAACCAAGCAGCTAGGCTTCTCCACCATCAACCCTGGGACTGTCACATCACCCCCATACTGAGAAATCTGCATTGGTTGCCCATAGCACAGCGCTCCATTTTTAAGGCTGGGTGCCTTATTTTTAAATTACTCCAGAGTGGCAGTCCTGCTCGCATAGAAAAAAAATACAACTCCACGCACAATCGGAGGTCTTTGCATGCTTATTTTCTTACCAGCCCCATCTATAAAAGACACTCTGGTCTCCAGGTTTGCAGTGCTTGCTCCCGCGTCTGGAATGCTCTTCCACCTGAAATCAGGGTCACTCCCTGCTACACTGCATTTAAGAAACTACTAAAGAGGTGGCTTTTTAGGCTCGCATATGAATAGTGATCTGTTGCATGCTATGTTTCGTTACCTTAGTGCCATGAAACCGATTGGTGAACATGCGCTTTAGAAATATTTGTAAAATAACAAGCTTAAATAGAATGGCTGCATTAATCTGACACACTGGAAATACCCTGGGATTCTTCCAAGCTATTTTTTCGCCCACCATGCCACCAAAGACAGGAACCAGCCACATGCAAATGAGACTTGATCCTGCCCCAATAGTTACAATCCAGCCCTATTGGCCAAGCCAGGACAATTCCCTCTAGAGAGGGGCACTGCTGAAACAAGTTGGGTTGGGGGGGGGAGGAGAGGGTATTTCTGCACTCATTCACATAGTATGTGAACTGGCAATTCTGGCTACACTTCCCATTGAGACAGGAACAACACTAATTTGCCTACGGTTTGGTTTGCTTCCTTTTCCTCACGGCATACAAATTGAGAAAGAAGCATTAGAAACAGTTAATTCACCTATAGGCAAAAAGTAAAATTGCCAGTATCTTCACACTATCAACAACAACAAAAAACATTACTTAGTACAATGCCAAAATTTCCTTTCAGGAATTCACCAGCCTCTATTTTGTAGAAATGTTACAAACATTCAAGTGTGCAGGGCGCTCACTGCGGAAAAACAATTTCTGGTTCAAATTTCAGAAGATAGTTATACCTCACCTGGTATAGACGTAATCACGTATAGGAACAAAAGAAAAAAACTTCTACCAGTGTGAAAAAAATTCCAAATTTATTCTCAAACGTCAAGGGGAAAAAACATCAATAATACATTCAGTAGGTGCTGAACACTTCATCTTGGGGGGGAAATAACAAAAAAAGAAAAAAAAAAATACATTCACAATGCCTCCAGGAAAATCTTCAGAATATTGATCTTTGAAATGTAAACCCGCCTTCGAGTTAATGGATTAAACAGTTCAGCAGGAAAGGCACAACTTGGCAATTTGATCATACAGCAAGAATGAGGTGCAAAAAGATTTGCATTTTTGGTTATTTGCGATTTCCAGCTATCCAAGACACCAACTTGGAAAAGGTCCTCCACATTCCACCCCTACTCCCCCGTGAAAAAAGATGTTTTCCAAAAGGCTCATTGTGGTGCGAACTCCAGGAAAAAAGTCTAGAAGCTATTTTACAGGGGTAGAACAAACCCATGAAATATTGATGAAAGGCTTAATATCTCTTGGGAGCTCCTACTAATACAAGGTTTGGTTTCAGTGCATGGAACCTGTGCTGAAATAAAGTCCAACACAGTGGTCATAGTACGAAATAGGCACTAAAGCTACACGAACAAATGAGGTAGATAACTTAAATACGAGAGAAGAAAAAAAAAAAAAAAGCTCACAATGTGGTAATACGGATCGATCATCGCTTTAGTCAGCAAGTTGTAGAGTTCCACCACAAAGACGATCTCAAACGTGAACACCTTTCAGTCTACGTAGAAGAACTTGCAAGAAGTATTCACTTAATGGGCAAGTAACCAAGCAGCTGCCACGTGGACGAAATGCTCTCCGAAAATGCATGCTTATTTCTTTGATACAATAAATCTTGGATTTGTTTCGTTGTTCAGACAAATTCAATTTTTTGAACATCCAATTATTGCTTGTAGAACTCGAGCAAGGCTATAAGATAATCTTCTTAAATGCGGAATTGTCAATTTTTGAAGATATTATAAATACCCTTACTAGGGCTTAACACTATTCGTAAAATATCAAGAATTGTTTTTGAGGTGTGAAAAGGTGGTTGTTGGGGTCTGAATGTCACCATGTGCGAGATAAAACAATTGTTGGCACGCTTTAAGTAAATCTGTCCATAGGGTGGGGTAATGTAAACAATAAAAAGTTGGGAGGGGATAAAAAAAAAAGTTAAAAAAAAAGTAAAAAAAAAAAAAAAAAAAAGGAGTTGAACATTTCTAGCTCTAAAAAGGGCGGCAGACATTCAAGAGTGGATACCCGCATAATTAAATAGTTATCCAGGAAATACAGGCTTTGCCCAAAGCCTCTGGTAGTAGTTCCATCAAAAAATATGAAGACAACGAAGAGGTAAACAGGTTTAACCTTTGGAAATTACAGAACTTCAAGTCATAAGTCACAAGACAGCCTTCGCAAGACCCGCATCTTTGTGATAGAAGCAACTTCTATTCATTTTGCGAGGCAACGTCATGATTGTACTCTGGCCAACTCTACAAATACAACCACAAATGTTTGTACACAGCAATAGAAAAATGTCGGAGCTTAAATTCCTTCAAAATATATACATATTTACACACATGTATATGAATTGGTTAGTTCATTCAAGCCACCGGCCTCCTTGTCCTTAACTAACGGCAATGTTGGTTTCCTCCATAAACCGAGGGAACTGCCGCTTTTGTAAGTTGTCGACTCCAACCTTGTCCATTTCAGATAGTGTGTGGTTCATCCTACTGTGGCTCAAGCTGCTGGTATGGCTCATGCCAGACTGAGAGCCATCCATCGCGACAGAGGCACTGCTCATGACTGAACCACCCCCAATGCTGACCGGCAGAGTGGGGATCCCGCCGCCCTGGATAACGGAGATTTCATTTGTCTTCATTGCCAGACCACTGGTCAGCACTGCAGCATACTGGTTCCACACTGCTGGATCGATGCCCATGGAAGGAGGCGCCAGGTCCTTGGGAAAAATCTCCGGCACTCTGGTTTCATTCCCCAGAACAGGAACAGTGTTGTCGAGGGAAAGCCTTCGACCACGTCTAGCTGAATTATTCCACATGTGTGTTCCAACGTGGACCTTTAAGAGAACAAACAAAACAATGCATAAATTAAACAAACGGACACCCTTTTCAAAGAAGGAAATAAAAACTTTGTTGGAAGCAACAATTACAAAATTTCGCCATTTAGCACATGAGATGGACACCACCCACCCAAATCCCTCCACTGAAGTCAACCATGTAACTATAATAAGTTAGGTTACCTGCATCTGGGGAAAGAACAGGATTTAGAAGAATGCAAAGGCATATGGGCATGATGTCAGGATTATATAAACAACCAATATAACAGCACTATGCCTTCCAACAGAAGCATTTACCTGCATTAATTCCGATTGCCACAGTAGGTTTTTCCATCTGCCTATTAGGGCACATATAGAATCCTAAAAGATCTTCACATGCATCCCAAACTGGCACACTTTTTCACAATAACTGTGCACATGCCTTAGAACAGCGGGGGTCCAGGATGCCTATGCTGCAAAAGCCGCCAAATAATCACTATAAATGTTTAATTGATTTCCGCTCAGCATTTGATCATGTTGACTGAGCAAAACTATGGCAGAAGCTGAACAAATGGAAAATTTCCAACTCTCCTAAGGCAGCTAGTCCTGCTGCACGCGGACTCCTGGGTAAAAGTAGAGTGGGGACGCACCTCTCCAGGCGAATCCCCACCACCGAAGGGTTAAAACAGGGGTGCGTCCTCGCCCCCACCCTGTTCAATTTCTTCCTGGCTGACCTGCCCACAAGACTGGACAACTGCAAGTCGCTACCTCCGAAATTGGGAAACAACATTTTCAACCCGTCTATGTGGACGACCTAGTATTAATAAGCTGCACCCCAGTTGGATTGCAGCATTTACTGGACACCACCCAAGAGTACTCACAAGAAAATGCCAAAAAAAGCAACTTGGAAAAAACCGAAAACCACGGCAATAAACCATACCAAACTGAGAAAACTACATTAGCACTTGGATGAACACCAAGACGGTGGCAGAATAGAAAAATCTAGGAGTCAACTCAGAATCTTTCAATCCTCAGAAAGAAACCCAGAGACAAAAAAGGCATCACTTTAGCACTAGCACAGAGATCCTTGAAGAAGATAGTGGCTTGTCCCACTTTAACCCCTTAACTCCAGGTACTTCAAGCAAAACCCCTCCCAAAAATAACATATGGGAGTGAGCCACTACGAAGGAGAGACGCAACCACCCTGGACAGCATCATCCCCAGGACATACAAAATGATCTTCAGTCTCCCAAAATACACTTACCCCACACAACTAAGATTAGAATTTGGTCTGGAGACAGACCTTGGCCAAAGGGGGGGGGAGTTTATAAAATGCTGGCATAAGATAGAGGAGCCGAGCAGAACACACTTAACTTGCATCTCTGGGAGGAACTGTCACCCCGAGAAAGATCCTCAACCAGAGCCTATCTTTATGTTTTCTTAACGCAGCTAGGTACGCAGGCCCTCTGGGAGATCTCAGCTACACACGCCAGCTTAACAAAAAAAACTAGTCACCAAAGCGAGCTTCATAATTGAAGACAAGCAATTACTGGCGAAGAGGGCACATGGCTGGTTTGCACTGAACAACTATGTCGCTGCGAAACCGCAACCCTATCTCAGCGCAGGATTCAACTTTACAGTTAAGGAGACATTTTAAGATTGTCTGGGCATGCTAACTTTGCTTCTACACCTACCATCCACCACCTTGGAATCAGAATAAAATGTATACTACTAGCCGCCAATGTGGAATCAGGCGTGTAGACCTTCCATGCACAATATGCATCTGCACAAGCCTACTGGAGGAGTGACAAACAATGTTCCACCGCCTTTTCAACCAAAAAGGCATTCAAACCTGCAGACAGGCGGTGCTGGGCTACTTCGACCGCCGCACAATTAAGTTGTCACTTCACGAGATTCCTTAATATCGTGAAAGGAGACTGGTGCCACTGCCATTTTGCGATGGAAAAACTGGCGAACAAAAGAAAAACTGACTAAGCATAACACTGGAGAAAGTGAACATAAAGGGTACCCTACCATGACGGAAATGCTCAAGCCGCCACACTGCCACAACACCTTGCCACCTGCTTATGCACTAAGTCCTTTAACTTAGACTCAAAAACGCATCCAAATTTGGCAAGCTTGTACCAACCAGGTCTATGCAGCATGCACTTTTTAGGACCCATGATCTTAAAGGACTAATTTATTTGGCGAAATTGCACCATCCATATTTACACCATTATGAATTGGCATTTTAACTAGTCAACCTCTCCTGCTTCCAATGTACTTAAGACCAAGGCTCTCGATACAAGTTTGAGAGCATGGCAACATGAATGAACTAAGTACTTACCACTTGATAACTTCTCACTCTTGAAGTTAATACCTTTGGTGCATTATATAGGAGCACAAAAAACACTTAGCTAAAAGGCTTTCTACACATGGTTTTAATTCTATGTCCTTGGATTTATTTGTAATGTTTTAATTAACTGTACAATAAATGTATATAACTACTCGGGGGATCTACCGCTGTTTAAAATAAAAAAATATATATTAATGAAGTATACATAAGCAAAATATAAATTTGAAAATTCTTAAACGTTCTATGAATTGAAGAAATTTGAAACTAGAGACTAAAAATTAAGTTGCTATCCTCAGATTGATTTATGGGAGCAGTGCATGTACAGCAACCAGAATAGTGTGGGCAATGGGCGGCCTCAATTGAATTTAGAAAAGCTCCTATGTGCTCATTAAGATTTTTTTAATAAATATTTATTTGTGAACTAAATAGTTAATCATTTGTATATTCGTTTGATGAATGCTTCTCTATAGTTGTGTGTATTACTTGGAGGTTCGAATCAAACTCGTTTAAGCTGGGGTCCCTGGCTTCCAGTATTAACTCAGTGGGAGCCCCCGGATTCCAGTAATGATTCAGTAGGGGTGTATGGTCGTTAAAAGGTTAAGAGCCACTGCCCTAGAACACTCCTAGAGGCACCACATGCAGCATGAAAACAACTCCCATCCACACCCCTTCTCAACCATGCATAAACTGGTCTGTAATATTCCTTCACAAGAAAAAGTCCACAAACACACCTATCATTAAAGTGTGCTATACAAGTGTTAACAGTCTACATTATTCCCGCCCACTAGAGATCTTACCTGAGCAAATTGTTACTGCAAAGCGAAATTCTGCTACCCCCTCCCCCCCACACTTTTTACTTTAGGTTTAAAGCTTGAAGCCTGTCCACAATTTTAGAGCTTACACCACTCCACCCCCTTGACATGCATTTAGTGTTGAGCAGCCCCATGGTTGTCATACAGAAGACAACATGGAGAATCAAATTTGATTTTGTATTTTAAACTTCCTATGGATATACATATATCTTATATACACACCCACACACGTAATGGAATACAAGTGCCTCTTACACAAATACGAACACCCCAAAAAATAAAAACTACATAAATCATTCAGTTTTTGTTTTAGTAGTATGCACAGTTTATAACCCAACCATAAACACACACGATAATAACTGGTTTGCCCGTACTTCACAAAATGGGTAAAAAACAATTCCAAAAAGAGGTTTTCTAAGGCCCCAAAAAATATGGATTCCTTTGAATCTGAAAGAGTGAAATGAGGGGTTACCTTTAGGTTTCCTTTAGTGGTAAAAGCTCTCCCACATATGGTGCAGGCAAATGGCTTCTCACCAGTATGAGTTCTCTCGTGAATCTGAAGAGCACTTGCAGAAGAAAAATTCTTCCCACATGTATTGCAGAGGTGTTGTTTAGCTGATCGACGTGGGGGCATCAGTAGTGGGGACAAGCGAGATGAATTTGCTGGCTGGCTATTCGAGCTAGAACGATCACCAAATGGACGATCAGACGAAGGTTCCAATTTTATGAGTGCTGGTGGAACTTGAGGAAAGAAGCCCAAAGCACTACTCCTCCCTGCAACAAGAAATCTCAGTTACACGAGTGCCCATCGGAGTCATTACTCATTTAAATGATGTGAATAACCTCAAAGAAAGTTTAATAGTGTACTTTGCTAGAAAGTCAGTGGTTCTGAATTTAAGTCAATTATGCATCACTATTACCAATTGAGAATGTATGATGATACAACGCGTACCATCACAACGCGGTATCCCCCAATTGACATGAGAAATACAGGGTTGTTTGACAGACATTGCCTATCCATGCTTCAAAATTAGTTGCCCGCTCAGGAAAGGGACACTAGTCAAAATTTCCTGTAAAGTGTTGGACCACTACACAAATCCAGAAAAATCGTGAATGCAATGTGGAGGCTAAGATATAGTAGCACTAAAAGGAACACAATGCGCTTGCCAATAAAAGAAAAAAAATAAGATTAAACGTACCCACCCTCCTTTGTCGCTAATCTACTCTAAAAGTAGCCATAGAGTTTCCTTCAAAAGGCACTGATCTCTTTTAAAAATTGGGAGGTTACCGTGCTAAGAATTCCAAGGATACAACAGTCTGACAAAGAAAAAAGTTTTTAAATTGGCTTGTTGTGTCAGGCTGCGTACAGGGCAACAAGCACCACATTCATCACCATACTATAAAACAGTAGTCAGTCTAACAGACATCCACCCCTTACAAAAAAAAAAAAAAAAAAAAATCCAGATAATATATGTCAAACCACCAAATATTTTATGGGAACTCACCATAGTCTCCATTTGAGAAATACAATCCAGGTTCTTCTTTTATGACCCTCTTGCTGACATTGGCAGAAGTAAGATCCAATGCGCCTTCACCATCTGGATACATTGAGTTATCGATTGAATCGTCCATCGAGTTATCCATGTGGTTTTCCATAGAAGAGTCCATGTGGCAGTCCACAGGGTGATCGGGGGGGTGGTCCAGAAAGTTCCCCAGGGGGCGGTCCAGAGAGTTCCCCAGGGGGCGGTCCAGAGAGTTCCCCAGGGGGCGGTCCAGAGAGTTCCCCAGGGGGCGGTCCAGAGAGCGACTTTCAGAACTCAACTGGGCAGGTAAACCAACCTCAAACTTGTGCCCATTGAATACAGCTGTTTTGGAAGTCACGCTTCCATGGTGGTTGCTGGGTGGTGAAGGCACAGGAAACAATGTAGGGTCCGATGCAGTGGGACTTCGGCCATTTTGAAACTCGTGATCGCCCTCAAAAGATAACGAATCATTTGTCATGCCATCACTATCTGGTGATCCAATCCCACTAGATTTGGCACTGTTTTGTCTTAGTAAGTTCAGGGATGAATTCACAATGTTTATTTGTTGCTGTAGTTCTGCTATACTAGACAAAACACCTGGAGGGGTTTGTGTGCGAGACTCACTATTCGGGCTTGGCGGCTTCAAAGCACGACTCTGAGCATCTGGAAAGTTAGGATCATCCAAATCAAGCTCTTCCATGCGGTCATCAGTGAAACTGTTATTTAGATCTACATTCTTCTCACTAGAGAGAGAACGATCAGTGTCTGCATTTTCACTTGCCCCTTCTGGGAGAGGTGTATTGGGAATTTGTCCACCCATGTGCATGCGGATATGCTGTTGTAAAACTACTGCATTTGTGAATTTTTTCTGGCAAATTGGGCAAGAATGTTGCATTTTTAAAGGGGTATTTGCACGGTGAACACCATAATGAGTTTTGAGATTACCCTTGGTTGAAAAAGCCCGACCACAGAGTTTGCACTTAAATGGCCTTTCTCCGGTGTGAATACGGTAATGCATTTTTAGAGAACTTTGACAACTAAGCACCCTGTGGCAGATCAAACATTCATTAGGATCTCTTGTGGATCGGTCAATATTCTCAACAAGTTGCTGCAGCTTTGATGTCTCAGATGCTTGGTCATTTATATTAAATCCACTAAAAAAGCCATTAGCTTGGGGTGGATTAAAGTTCTGCTGCTCGGTTGAAGAATGATTACTGGCTGCCCCAGAGGATGACCCACCTTCACTTCCAGAAGATGGTCTGGACACCACATTGTTCGAGAGTGAACCACCCAAAGAATCCTTCATGCCTGCTATGAGTGGAGCATTCTGGGAAAGATTCAAACCAATGGGCAGAGGAGTTAACATAGGCTTAATATCTGCAATTACATTGGATTCATCCATGGGCACAGACATTCCATAAGGTATGCCATTGGGGGTTGGAACATTATCAAGATGCTCAGGTACCGGGTACGGATTCATTCTAATATAGGGATATTTGTCTCGGTGGCGCTGAAAATGAACTTTAAGGTTTCCTTTAGTTGTAAAACGATTGCCACAAATATTACACTTGAAAGGTCTTTCACCAGTATGAGAACGAAGGTGTATTTGTAAAGCACTATCATTGCCAAAAACTTTACCACAAAACTTGCATTTATGTCTAAAAAATGATTCTTCGGTGTTTGGTTTCTGGTCAGACACACTTATGTTTGGAGGCTTTCCTTTTCGTGAAGAGTCTATAGTGGAGGGAATTGACGTACGTGGATTTTGAGAGAGAACAGACCTTGGTGACTGAGGTAGCAAAGGGTTTGGAAATCTTGCAACACTACTTTGGATAGTTCTATTAGACTCTTGCTTGAACAAGGATGAAGGAAGTCCAGCAGGCCTTGTACTAAGGGGTGGCACACTTGTGCTCGTAACTGGCACTTTTATCTGTCTTAAGGCTTCCAGTGATAGACTTTGGTTACCAGCTTTCTGTCCCATAAGAGCAACTGCAGCAGACAGCTGCTGAGACAGGTGAGCACCCAATGCTTTCAGTGGGTCAGAAGCAGCTGCAACAGATGGGTGTAAGGCATGAGGGGCCATCATTGCTATTTGGATGCGAATTTGCTCAGTCAGCTGAATCTGTTGAAGTTGTTGCTGCTGCAGGCACACAAGTTGTTCGAGGATCAGAGGAATTGCATTAAGACTCACTGCGGATGCTGAAATTGCATCTGCTGTATGCTGATTCACCGCCACTTTTGTGCCTTTTATAGTCTGCAAAGTAACATTAGTGTTCGGCACCTTTGGTTTTGGTAAGTGGCTGAGGGCAGGTGGAGACTGGTGCAATGGCGGCGACACATTCCGATACGCGCTCCCTTCAGAGGAGATCTGAGTGGGGGAAGATTCTTCTTTCACATTCGCCACAGCCAAATTGGACCGCTCAAGCTGGAGTTCACTTGCACCTGGACTGGTCATACCATTAGGCAAATGATTAGGAGAAGATTCTGGGAGATCCTCAGTGCACAGCGCTTCTTCATGGTAATTCGGGGTCAGCACAGGTGTGGTCTTGGTGCAACTTTTCTTATGCTGAATGAACTGGGACAGATCAAAGAACTCAGCAAAACACTTCTCGCAGGTATGATTCTCTTCCATTCTGCACCTCTTCGTGCTCATTGTGCAATCGCTGTCTGGTCTCCTTTCATTTGGTTCACCTGAAAGAAACCAAAAGGAGAATAATCAGGGAAAGCACACCAAAGATCGGGCCGTCAAAGCCTGAACACATTTTCCATTTCGAGCAAGTCTCACTTAAATTACTCATTTGATTGCTAATCCAGAACACCACAGACCAGGGATCTCTGATCTTTTCTGAAATGAGAGCTACATCTAATCAGTGTAAATTGTTGTTCATTACTGAAGGCCCAGTAACTTATACATGGTTACTAGACACCCCTCGCCCAGGTTCATCGACTTTAAATGTTCAGGGAGCCCGATCCTATGGTTTGAACCAAATACTGAGACTAGGGATATTAAGCTAGGCTACTATGGGAGTCAGTGAGTGCATGGTCTGAGGGGCTGCATGAAGATGTGTGAGAATGAGTGGGATATAGGTGTATGGGTGACTGAGAGCATGTGTCATATGTACTTGTGGCACAGGTAATACCTTTCACCATATGTGGCACCGTTAAATGTACAACAAAGACATTTTTAAATGGGAGAAATTTAAAGTGCAGAAAATGTTACAAACATTTTTGCAGAACATTTTCCTGCACTTTAAGTTTCACCCATTTAAAAAAATATGGCTGTATTTTTCAGTTATAAATATGGCAGCGTGTTTACCAGCCCCTGGGAGCAAGATGCATGCGGTGTGTAAATGCAACACTCTGAAATGGGAGGAAATTCAGCTGAAGAGTTAGCTTTGTGTTTACATGCATTACATAAAACTCATTTTAAGTTTCTCCCATGTCAAAGTGTCTTTACAAACAGCAGGCATATTACTACCAGCGGCCCGTAGACATGGTGCCATATTTATAACAGGAAAATACAGTTATTTGTTTAAATGTGAGGAATTTAAAGTGAAAAAACATGGTTCATAAAAAATTAGGGCTTAATTTAAAGTAGAGAAACACATTAAGAAAATGTTTCATAGAAACATTTTTCTTCACTTTAAATTTCTCCCATTTAAAAGAAAAAGGACAACTTTTCGGTATAAGTATGGGACTGTATCTACCAGCCACTGGGAGCAAGATGCCTGCTGTGTGTAAATGTGACACTTTGAAAAGGAAGAAAATTAAAATGAAGAGTTAACTTAATCATTAAGTAAATTCTTCATTTTAATTCTCTCATTTAAAAGCATCCCAAAATATGTTGTTCTGCTGCTCCAATATTGAGCTGAGAAAGACTTCTTTAACCGCTTCAATGCTCATGACGAGACCAGCTCGTCATGAGTCACAGTGGAGCTGTGCTCATGACGAGCTGGTCTCGTCATAACGGCTGCGTGCCGCCCACGCGGGATTAATTCCCCGCCTGTGCGGGAGAATTAATGAGTGGGCGGGGTTGTGACGAGACCAGCTCGTCATGAGCACAGCTCCACTGTGACTCATGACGAGCTGGTCTCGTCACGAACACAGCGCTCACCCCCCGCCCCCTCGTACCCGTGGGGGAATTACCCCCGCAGGGAAGGGGTTAAAAGTTAAATACATCAGAACTTCCATTCTGAACCTCTGTGACCCACATGGGTCATAAATCTGAGCCGAGCGCTGCTCATCATCACTCTCTGCAGCCTGATAATAATGTAAAATAAACATAGCCTTTCCTTAACTCTAAAAGGAAAGCAACACTTATTTATTGCAGTTCCTACGTAAAAATGAACTCAAGGCTGGGAGATACTCGGAAGAGTACTGCGAGCTACTGGTAGCTCGTGATCGACTGGCTGGAGACACCCGCTATAGATACTTTGAACACCCTACTGGTATCCACTGCTATCAAGTCTTACACGGATATTCCTTGCGGCTTCCAATACATCTTTAACTCCTTAACCGCTGCGCAAATTCCGCTGCGGGGCGGGAGTTCTATTTAGTGGGCGGGGCCGCGTCGGCCAACGGACGTACACAGCACTAGCGAGGTAGTGCTCGCGACGGCCGTTGGCCGGCGGGCGCACGGAATGGGTTAAACAGCTTCACCAGGACCCAGCTGGTGCGGTCAGCCACTCAAATTATATAGTTTCATGAGCCCTCTTCAAGACTGCATGTAACATCAACACTGCCCCTACTCTCCCTAGAACACCGGTTAAACTAGCACACTTTCATTTTTTGAGTATTACAAGCCTTATTTCCAGTGATAAGGATGGGCGTATGAGACTAGCTTCCTATAGGGTGTAGGCTGCATTGACAGATACAGGACAAAATATAACATGGTCTGTTTATTCACTCATAAACAACCAGACCATGTTATATTCCCATGTAAACACAATTGACATGGTGTTTCAATGGATGCTCCGAACTACTGGTTGGCGTCTTGAGTGACATAAAAATAGGTGTTTTGCCGTCACAAGCCCACCTTTCTCCAGAGGCTCACTACATGTACGAAAGAAATCTTTTACTGTCTAGCTCACCACTCACTAACCCACAATGGCTTATGCATTGTAATCGTTCGGGAAGTCTTACATGCCGTTGCCAGTTACTCATGCACTGCATTTATAGTCATAATGTTACCCAAAAAACTTTCAAGCCAGACCATTCTCTGGTTTGAAAGTTTAGGTAACATTATGACTTACCACATAAAGAGTTTGACACACACAACACACCCTGTAAACAAATAACGGGTTTCAAATTCAGCACCCGAAGAAAGCTAGGACAGTGGAGGATGGTGGTAAAATGAAGCAAGTTTAGATGTTGGCAACACAAAATAACTTGCAGTGCGGGGTGTTAAAGATTACTCAGATGATAATGTAGTATTCTTTGTGGCTCTGGGACAAGAGCCCGAGCACGTCACTAGGCCCAGTTTCCAGGTGAATCCCTATATGCTACATCATTAATATTAAGATTAGCACCTCAAAATGGCGGCACGAAGCGCTGTATTAAAAACGGGTTCTGTTGTATCGAACATTGCTAGTTCGTAGGCATTTTAACAGTCTGTCCTGCTGTACTAATTTTCCGTTGGTTATTGGAATCACGTTCCCTTATTTTTAGGATTTATGCTCATGTTCTTGTGTCCTGCTGGTTCCCTGGTGTTTGTTTGATTCTTTCAGATAAAGGGAGTATGGATTCATTAACCACATGTAGGTGTGCTGCTCTACGCTGGTTAACATTGTGCGCTCAGCAGCACACAACTAGAAAGTAAGTTTGGATGAGTCCGATAACTTAAGGATGTTAGTTGATCAAAATGAATCAACACACCACTACTGGATGGTATTTAGAGAGTATAGTATGTACATTTTCCCCCACCGGAAAAAAAAAGAAAAAAAAAAAAGCTGAATGATTGAGGCAAAGAATTGGAGTGTGTTGTTGTTAATGACAGTCATGTTGCATCAAGATGCACAGCAGTGGCAGGGGGCCACCTTGAAATGGATTTGTTTTTGTTGGAGGGTGGGGGCTGACCAGAAGGAGAACCCCACTGCCAGGCACTGCTCAGCAGCCAGAACCTTTACAAGGCAGGGTTTCAACGCCACCAACCGCACCATTACGACTTGCAGGACAAACTTGTTACCAGTCCACCTAGAACAATTTGGCACCCGAGTGGTTTTAAATAATCTGCTTCAAAATTGCAAATGATGGACATGTCCCAGCTGTGGGCGTTAGTTTTGGGGACACGCAAAGGGCTAAGTGATCAAACAACCCTCGTGGATGAGTTTCAGTAGGTTTGTGGTACCCCTCCACACACTGCAGTCCATACACAGTCCAATGTCCCACTCCATCCACCACGTGCACTGAAAGCTGGTACAGTCCACACGTTGTGGGAGCTAAATTAGTGTTTCTTTCACCAGTGTCTCCTGCCAGCGACCATATGCAAAAAGGTGCCCCCAGAAGTCCCCTCGCAACTGCCAATCCCTTCATACGCGTATCCTACATCCAATTAACCCAGTGTACAAAACAAAAAAAAAAACAACAAAAAAAATACCCCACAAAAATACTCATTTGGGCATCCGTGTTTGCCCACGTATATGCATTTTTCTTCTCCAATTATTAAGGCCTCTACAACTGAAGCTTATGAAGGACGACCAACTGGACAGTCAATGTACACAAAGTTCTCCCGAGAGGCGGCCAGGGGTGGAATACAGGGGCGTGTTAAGGGAGGTTTAAAAATAAGGAAACAATTGGAAAGGCTCATGTTCTCAGCAATGATTGATAGACACCCAAAACCTTCTGTTTTCTTCATCTCTCCACTCGGTCGGTGGAATGTTATCTCCCAGCATCTGATATCCAATAAGTCAGAAGAATGCAGTAAAACTCAGCAGGGTTTTCAGATGCAATCACAACCAAATGGGAAAAGCAGGCAAAAAAACTCTATATAATTGCAAATGAGGTTGGTGTTTACAGTTGGCAAACCAAGCACTGCAGTCAACTTCTCAAAGGAAAAGGGAGGGGCGGGGTCAGAGACCATCCCAACATCTTCTCCCACAACTTAAAATAGCCAGACAAGACTCCACCATGAAAGATTAGGGTAGAGGTGTTGCCGGCATCCTTATGTGTAAAAAGATACTTTTGTAGGGGTTTGCACTGATACAGGCGATCTGCTATCTAAGTGAATGGAGTTCCAATGGTTCGATGGAAGTTTGAAGTTAAAAATCACAACTATTCAGAGAGGGTTCACCGCAATTATTTTTTCGCCTCTTTGTTTCTACAACCGTGGCGTGTTAAAAAAAAACAAAAAAACAAAAAACACTATGGCAAAGGCAAATAAAAAAAACTTGCAGAGAGCCATGTTTAAGTATAGTTGTCTCCAGTATATAACGATGATAGGTCTAAAATAGAAGCGATCCTTCAACTATAACATCAACAGCCCATGTATAAACTCCGGACTTTCCCTTATGAAAAAACGCCTAAACGTTCTAAAATAACCAGGGAGTAGCCTTAGAGCACAAATCTCCGATATGCATAAAAAAAAAAAAAAAAAAGGAAACGATTTCATACTTTTAGCAAGGGAAGAAAATACATTTCCTTCTTTTCTTTCGAAAGAGTTTCCAAATCCCTTGCCGGATTAACATTTTGCTACAGTTTTTAAAGAAACAAAGTTGCTAAACACCGTGTCAAATCTTTTCAGATTAGGGCAGCAGACACCCGCTGGGCCTCGTGCTGAACACCAAGGCAACATCTGTCCGGAGGCCGCTGCCAAACGAAGGCAGTTTAACTCGGGCGTCTGGCCAAAGCACCACGCACGCCCCGGCCCTCCCTTACGACGCTTTGTACTGGATCAAGAAATTGTGGATAGGTCTAGTGCGTGGACTAAAGAAGGAATACATTTTTAATTTATTTATTTTTCCTTTTACACCCACTGTTGTGTTTGCTAGACCCTAGCCCAGTTTTAAATGACTTTCAAAATTGTGGTGACGTCAGGTTTGACTAACATAAGTACTGCTTCTACATTCCATCTATTTCAAAATTTAGCCAAGTACAGCCCCCTGTACGTGATTATTATGCGGAAAAGGAGAGGGGGGGGGGGTGTTAGAGTATGACTAAAAAGGGCATGGGAATCAAAACCTAATCTACCAATTCACTCATGCACACTGTTTACCAATATCTACCCATCAATTATTGTTACCACGGCACTGAAAAAGCGCGCAAGCGCGCCCAAGTATTCAGACCTGTGACGTAACACGCGGTGTAAGGTCAATAATAGTACTTACAGGCGGGAATGTCCATATCCCAGAAGTCCGTTGCTGCCAATACGTTGCAATATCCGGTGGAACAACTCATTACCGATACTAGGGTCATGTGTAAGGCTACTTCAGAGAGCGCGTTGCCATTTACACGTCAGAGGCATCCACAAAGGCTCACTGAATTTAAAAAAAAAAAAAAAAACGTCAACAGCAGCATAATAAGCCGAGAAGCACCTGGAGACATGTTCTTCAGCCCCTCCACACCGCACTTAACACTAATACGGTGTTTAGGACGAGGCTAAACATCCCAGGACCCGCTGCCAAGGTCAACTGCGCGAGGACCCTAATTGTGAGATGCCTGACAGCAACTTACCACCCAGGGCAGGCGGAAGGGTGGTTAGTGTGGGGGCGGCAGCAACAGTCCTGTCAAAACGCCCCGCGGTGCTGCTGGCGAACATGAGAGCGGAGCAGTGCAAGAGGAGTTCTGTTACACGTGTTCGAGACATGGAAACAGGCGACCATTCACGCCCCCACAATATGTACGTAATACTGGGCAATCTGTACCGGCAACAACGCATGCGCAAGTCGCGGGAGACAACATAACACGACTGCTCCTGGGGGCAAAATGCAATAGAGATACTTTCCATCACCCCCTCCCCGTACCTTCTGCTTTTGTGAATGGGTCCCAGCGACCCCTTGAGGCAATTGGGCAGGTGCAGAGAACATATACCTCCGAGTGCCAGCATTTCTCAGAGGAAAACAGGTGTCTTGGAATAGAGAGTAGCTGCTCTTTCATACTGCGAGGTCGAGAACTGCTGCCACCTTGGCCAACACGCTAAGTCCCAAACTTTACTCCTTTGATGTTCAGTGTTTTATTTTTGAAGGAAGGTTAACACATACAGCTGTTGTCCGGACCCCACCCGACTTGCGATCCCTCGCGTGCTATGTGCAACAGAATCGAGAATACTGTCCTGCTAATGGGATGTGGCCAAGGCGCGCGTCCGGGTTGTCTAGTAAAGATAAAAACCCACGCCATTAGCCCAATATGCGCCGAGATTTTGCACCACAGAGCGTCTAGGTTTAGATCCGCAGTATTCTCGCAGCCCATCTCATGCCCACAGTCTGCAGCCAGATTTGGCCTCGATGTGGGTTAGACCTCAGCAATCCCGGGACTACGTGTCCCAGAATGCAAAGGAAAATCCTAAACTGGAGTAGCGAGTTATACGTGGAATTTGGAAACCAGACCAGCAGCTGTAAAGTTAATGGGGCCAGATTTATTGTTACCTTTTTAGTGTGGGGGTTAAAGTCCCAGCATGCTTGAATGCGGACTGAAAATACAATAGCGCCGACGAAGGGGATCTTTTTATGGCAATATACGCTAGTTCATTTTACTTACCAGAGGCGGGGCCAATGATTTGCACGCTTCTGTGAACCGCCCACCCGATGTGTCCACAGAAGGCACCAGTCTGATGGAAGACCTGCAATGCAGCCTAGACTTTAACACACTATAACAGTTGTGCAAGGTTGTGATGTGTCCCGCTAGTGGAACCAAAGCAGACCCGACGATCACACCAGTCCCCACTAGCCACAGCGCCCACTACAACATTCAGGTTTTCAACCTATTTCTCTCACTCGCTCTTCAAACACTAAAAACCCAGGGACAACTAAAGCATGCAACTGTTCGACCAGTAAAGTACATGCAACATCAGGACCGAAAAATCCCACAAAAAAAAAAAAAAAAAAAAAAAAAAAGTGATGTGTGTGGTATCTTCCACGGTGAGAAGTATTTTGAAAACTCTGAGGGCAGATAAAACTTTAAACGGGCGTTTTATATGTTTGTATTCCATTTACGCATATATAATACTTGCACATAAACTAGAAGCGTTTTAAGTTAGAGGAGTTACGCTATGCAAATCTAATACTATGCTTGTGTCCACGGCACTGTGCCCCTCAGCCAAAACCATTTCAAACGCTAATTTACTAACAGCAGTTGACCAGGAAGGGTCACTCACACATTAGGAAACAATACGTATCCGACTGTAAACAAGCTAGCCGCTAGGTGGCGCCAGAACGCAATATATTTCCCACAAACTACTATAGTAGTCAATCAGATACAGCAATGAGTAGAAAAACAACTGATAACGTATGAATAAAAGAGAATAGATGAGTAAAAAAATATATATACCAGGTTTGATCCGAAAATACGTTTTAATAAGCAGACTGGGAAAGTTTCAGGCCAGACTGTCTTCAAATAGTTTTTTTTAGAGAGCGAGTGTAACTTATAGAGCGCAATTTAAAAAAAATGAAGTAGCTTAATAAAATAAGCGAGTTCCCGTCGCGCTCACTTTAGACGTGGAATAAAGTAGTGTATTCAGGTGTGCGGGGCGGGTTTGCAATCGCCCGTGGGAGGTCCAGTTCATGACATAAAATAGTTAACCAGTCTTCTCCGGCTCCAAGGGGTGAATCTCCCACCGCGGGTTGCTATTTACATTTAGAAACATTACCCTCACACGCAGAATGAGAAAAAAAAAAGTCATGCATTAAACATGCAATTTATTGCCTTCTGGCAGCTTGTTGTTTCACTCAACGCCATTAACCGGACCTTCAAACATGCAGATTTCTGATGGAAGAGGGAAGCTGACCCACTGAGCACAAGGGAAATTAACAACATATTTGCAAATGTGGCATCCTATGCACCCAATAATATTACCAATTAATCGCTCGTTACCATTTTATGTCAAATTACAATTAGACGAAAATGGCCAATAAACCCAGAGGGGAATAATAGGAAACATTTCCGCTACACTGAATGAACTCCCGTGACCCTCCCCCTCACCCCCAGTAATCCCAGCCCACCCCATGTTCTTCCATATTTTCTCAATCTCCGGCCCTGAAACCGGTCCTAGCCTGAATCAGCAAATTACAAAGCTTGGTCTGATCACCTCTCCCGGATCGAACTAGCATGTGCACAGCTAAACTTAGTAACAATGGCATTGCAAACACACACACACACGTAAGTAAGTGGTGCTTGTAGAGATCAGCACTGCAAAAGTGTTTAACATACAACCTCGCGGATGCAATATGTACACTTCAAATTTCGCGATTTTATAAAAATCCTTACACGAAACTGCTCCTACTAAATGTTGATATTTATCTATAGCGCTTAGATTCGGAATTGTTGGCGCCCTATAAAACCATTAATACTGCACCCATAAGCGGTTCACTAAAAGTACGCACAAAATGCACTGAACAGTACAGCATAAATGCGATGTGAGATTTTAGCACACAGTCACAATATAGCATTTATCTGCAGATGATCAATAGTCCGGCGTTGAGAGGATGGATGTGCGTTACAATAAAACTACCGGGTTAATATAAAACGAACAACCTAAAAAATAAAATAAGAGGATCGTAGCTAATAAGGGTTAACAGATCTCTCTCGCTCCCCCAGGTTGGTATGAACTCTGGCGGCTGCCACCTCCTGGCAATGCCCCCAAGACCCCCGAGGAATCTCGACCCGCAGACCATCCGCTCATGGGGCTATTTTAGGAAGTCGGAAATCAAAGATGGCTGGAGGTCAGGGAGGCAACAGAGGTCCCAGGGCGATGGCGATCTGAGGGTGCCCAGAACCCGAGAAGGGAAACTTGTACATGGTGGGGTGGGGAGGTTCAGGGTGGGCCTCAGCGCAGGAGCGAAGTTTACAAAAGAAGCTATCCGTCCAGAGTCTACCCCCTAAATGTACGGTGTCCACCCGGATCCCGAGGTCAGCAGCGATCAGCAGCGCACCGCGACAAAAGTCCCCGTGCTCTGATCGAACAAAAACTCACCAAACCCCTCTTCACACGTACTTACAATAAAAAGAAAAATATAAGCGGTCACTTTAACTCCCCTCATAACACATTGCCATGCAGATTTTTTTTATAACACTTAATTTTTATTATCACATTTTTTCCAAACTCGATCAATAAAAGTACATTCACACTAAATTCAACATATTAGTAAAATACGGTCAAAGTGCAGCGGTTAGCTGTGAGGTCATGATCCTGGAAACCCCCCAGTTCTTTATAAACTGTATAAAGTACTCTCATGCCACCTGAGCGCATCCACAGTTCCAATTGCCGCGCCCGTACTCACCCCCAGCGGCCGGCCGCTCCGGTGCCTCGGAGTGCAGGTGCTGCGGCTTGGCCTGCTTGCGCCTGGACATGATGCTTCCAGCCGCATCGGGAGCTGCCCCCCAGCAGCAGCACTGCCCCGGCTCACAGCCGCAGATTCCACGAGTTGGGAAGTCGCCCCCTTTACCGGGACCGCGCATGTCAGACTAATTATGATTATCAATAATGCATTGCGATTTATCACGGCTCCCTGACAGCTGATTGGCCTGGCTCCAGGAGCTTCCCTTGATTATTCAAAAGAGGTGCCATTCATGGATCCGCCGCAGGGCGCGCTGGGGATTGTAGTTGTTGCTGGGATGCAAGTGACTAGGCGGCGTGTGAACTTCGTGCTCCCGGGGTAAGTCCTATAATCAGAGCACGCGGACAGGACTGTGGGCGGAAATCACATGGAGTCACCCCAGCAGGAAAAGCCCTTCTTTATTAAGGGGGCATCATGAACTGCAGAGACTCCTCCCAGCCAGCCTTTGCACTCAATTTATTGATTAGATTTTATGCTTGATTGGATTTACCGGTCATAGTTGAGATGCAATATAGGCAACTGTATTAACAATAATTTAGACCTGTCTCAATTCCACTCATGTAAAGCATTAAAAATACGGTTTAATGTAATTACTACACCAGCTTTAATTGCGTTTAATTATACAGTTGCCGTTTGTAACCCCACTTCCATTCGTTTACATTAAAATTCATCATATAAACACAAGATTCGTTATCTTTTCCGGGCGGCGTTCCAATCTAAAACATTTATGTAAACAATTTTTACAGTTAATTAAAACCGCAATTTTACTAATCAGAGACTAAAATTGATAACACTTTAGACATGTAGGATATTCAAAATATTCAATTCCGTCATTAAGCAACTAGAGCTCAAATCCAAAGTATAAAAATCCCACTTATTGTATCCCGCGCTCTATTAAGGTACTGCCACCCACCAGGAAGTTCGGCGTATGTTGGCCCCGCAAGTTAAAACTATGAACCCAAATCGGTGTTTTAAATACAACGTATCTTAGCCCGTTTCGGGGGGAAACAACGCATTGTGTAAGTTTAATGTCAATATGGCTTTAGTTTAGATCAACTTACCTGTTGGCTCCTAGGAAACGGGTTCTGGGCTCAGGCAGCCTGGAGATGTAGCGTCGCCATTCACTCTGTTATTTATTACAGTGCAGCGCAGAGCTGGAGGGGGGGCATTCTCCCCTCCCCCACTGCCCGGACTCTACAATTACAACCCGATTGTAAACAATGTGCAGAGCAGCGATCCTTGCAGCTGAACTCTTTAACCGCGGAGTCCCCAAGGCAGATGAACTAAGGAAGTATTACAATGTTGCATCTCTGGTGACGCCACGCCTCCATCTGCTTGCCAGCACGTGCACTCACAACCAAATAAATATAACTGGTAGTGTATTTTTTTTTCTTTGCAGCAAAGCCGTGATTTATCGATGAGAATTCACAGAAGCGGCAAACACCACCCAAATGAGGCAGTTTCGGGTGGAGCTATAAAGCACACATCACCAGGACTTCGCAACACTCTACGCAACGCTCTCAGTAAAGTCGAACTGGGGAAGCCTTTCTGAACATACAGTTGCTCTGTGGCACGCCTTCCACACAGGGGGAGGGGAGGGGCACAGACTTTGTTAGAACAATTGCGCAATTTCTCGCATAAATTGGTAAAAAGCCCTGAAGGGGCGGCGGCTGAGGAAGTGAAATGTGCGCTGTGTGTGTACAGTGAGCTGATACCGGCGGCAGCCAGTTTTTTGCAGGTAACAACAAATGTGAGGGGGCATGACTGCTCTGAATAAAGCATAAAGATAGGAAGAAAAAAAATACGCCAGTCACATACTACTTGGACGCCAACTGAAGGAAACACCAGAAGAAGTGTCATAAAACAAAAACAATGGCAAGTCACTGAAAGTCACAGGAGGGAATTAGAGTAAACACGAGGAAAAAGGGGACATCAACAGTTCCATTGGCGGGAGAACTAGGGAAAGAAAAATGTTTAAAAAACGAGGACTAAGATGTCCGGAAAAAGCACAAGTGTTTTACAGCATTATACAGCTCAAAATGGCAGAAGATCAATCAATCAATCAATCAATCATGTCACTTATAAAGCGCACTACATACCCGCGAGGGTCTCAAGGCGCTGGGGGAAGAGGGGGGTGGTGCTGCTACTGATCGAAGAGCCAGGTCTTGAGGAGTCTTCTGAAGGCCAGTAGGTCTTGGGTCTGTCGGAGGTTGGTGGGGAGGGTGTTCCAGGTCTTGGCGGCGAGGTGGGAGAAGGATCTGCCGCCGGCGGTCGTTTTCCGGATGCGGGGGACTGTGGCGAGGGCGAGGCTGGTCGAGCGGAGCTGGCGGGTGGGGGTGTAGAAGCTGAGTCGTCTGTTGAGGTAGGCTGGTCCGGAGTTGTGGAGTGCTTTGTGTGCGTGTGTGAGGAGCTTGAAGGTTATCCTCTTGTTGACAGGGAGCCAGTGCAGGTCTCTCAGGTGGGGTGTGATGTGGCTGCGTCGGGGGATGTCGAGGATAAGACGTGCAGAGGCGTTCTGGATGCGTTGCAGCCGTCTCAGGAGCTTAGCCGTCGTTCCTGCGTAGAGGGCGTTTCCGTAGTCCAGCCTGCTGGTGACGAGGGCCTGGGTGACTGTTTTTCTTGTTTCGGTGGGGATCCACTTGAAGATCCTGCGGAGTATTCGGAGGATGTTGAAGCAGGATGAGGAAACGGCGTTGACCTGCTTAGTCATGGAGAGGGTGGGGTCGAGGATGACCCCTAGGTTGCGTACGTGGTCGGTGGGTGGCGGGGCTGTTCCCAGTGATGTTGGCCACCAGGAGTCGTCCCAGGCTGAAGGGTTGGAACCAAGGATGAGGACCTCCGTCTTGTCCGAGTTCAGCTTCAGGCGGCTGGTCCTCATCCATTCGGCGACGGCCTTCATTCCTTCGTGGAGGTGGGCTTTGGCGGTGTGAGGGTCTTTGGTGAGGGAGAGGATCAGCTGGGTGTCGTCGGCGTAGGAGATGATGTTGAGGTTGTGCTGTCGGGCGACGTGGGCGAGGGGTGCCATGGAGATGTTGAACAGCGTTGGGCTGAGGGAGGAGCCTTGGGGTACGCCGCAGATGATCTTGGTGGCCTTGGATCGGAAGGGGGCGAGGCGGACGCTTTGTGTTCTGCCGGAAAGGAAGGATGTGGTCCAGTCCAGGGCCTTCTCTTGGATCCCGGCGTCGTGAAGGCGTGTTCGTAGTGTGTGGTGGCAGACCGTGTCGAAGGCGGCTGATAGGTCCAGGAGGATGAGGGCTGCTGTTTCTCCGTTGTCTAGCAGGGTCCTGATGTCATCAGTGGCGGCGATGAGGGCGGTTTCGGTGCTGTGGTTGCTGCGGAAGCTGGACTGGGAAGGGTCCAGGATGTTGTTCTCCTCGAGGTAGCGGGTCAGTTGTTTGTTGACGATTTTCTCGGTGACCTTCGCGGGGAACGGGAGCAGAGAGATGGGTCGGAAGTTCTTGAGGTCCTTGGGGTCTGCCTTGGGTTTCTTGAGTAAGGCGGTGATCTCGGCGTGCTTCCAGCTTTCCGGGAAGGTTGCTGTCTCGAAGGAGATGTTGATTATTTTCCGGAGATGGGGCGCGATGGCTGTACTGGCTTTGTTGAAGATGTGGTGAGGGCACGGGTCTAGCGGTGAACCGGAGTGGATGGTGTTCATGATCTCGCTGGTGTCCTCGTCGTTGATGTTGGTCCAGGAGAGCAGGCGGTTGGTGGTTGTGGGGGCAGTGGTCTCGGTGGTTGCCGGGGCGGTCGTGGTGTTGAAGCTGTCGTTGATGTCGGCGATTTTGCGGTGGAAGAAGGTGGCCAGTGAGTCGCACAGGTCTCGCGACGGCTGGATGTCGTTGGTGTTGGAGCTGGGGTTGGAGAGTTCCTTCACGATGTTGAAGAGCTCTTTGCTGTTGTGTGCGTTGTTGTCTAGGCGGTCTTTGAGTGAGGCCCTTTTGGCGGATCTGATGAGGTGATGGTGACTGCGGGTGGCGCTCTTGTGGGCGGCGTAGCTGTCCGCTGTCCGTTCGTGGAGCCAGATCTTCTCCAGTTTTCGGCATGTTCGTTTGGAGGCCTGGAGGTCTTCGGTGAACCAGGTGGCTTTCTTGCTGGTGTGGCTGTTGGGCGGATTCTTGAGCGGGGCGAGGGTGTTGGCGCAGTCGTCGATCCACTGTCTGAGGTTGCGGGCGGCGGTGTCGGGGTCGGAGGGTTCGGCGGGTGGGCTCAGGGCGAGGGTTGTGGTTAGCTGGTCTTCCGTGACTCTGCTCCAGCAGCGGCGAGGCATTTGTTCGGTGCAGTGGTGCGTGGTGGGCTTGCTGTAGGTGAAGTGGATGCAGTGGTGGTCAGTCCAGTGGGGTTCGGAGGTGTGGTTGAAGGAGACGTGTGGGCTTGCGGAAAAGATGGAGTCTAGCGTGTGGCCGGCGGCGTGGGTGGGTGTAGTCACGAGCTGTCTGAGTCCGAGGGTGGCGAGGTTGTCGATCAGGGTGGTGGAGTTGGTGTCCTTGTTGTTCTCGAGGTGGAAGTTCAGGTCCCCGAGGAGGATGTAGTCCGTGGAGGCGATGGCGTGTGTGCTGACGAAGTCAGCGATGGAATCGCTGAACTGTGGTCGGGGTCCGGGGGTCTGTAGATGAGGGTTCCTCTGAGGGTGGTGTTGGGATCGGTGTGGATCTGGAAGTGCATGTGTTCGGCGGTGCTGAGGGTGTCGTCGGTGTTGGTTGAGACTCTGAGGGTGTTCCTGTGGACGATGGCGATGCCTCCTCCGACTCCGTTGGTGCGGTCCCTGCGGGTGATCTTGTATCCGTCCGGGATGGCAATGGCGATGTCGGGGGCTGAAGCGGGATTCAGCCAGGTCTCCGTCAGGAATGCGACGTCTGGGGAGGTTGAGTCGAGAAGGTCCCAGAGTTCGATGGCGTGTTTGCGGGCGGAGCGGGTGTTGAGGAGGATGCATCTGAGGTAGTTGGGTTCTTTCCTGGGCGGTGGTTTGGCGGGGCGGGTGCTGGCGAAGCTGCAGTTCCGGCAGGTGAAGGGCCCTTGGGTGCGCTTCGGGGTGGCCTGGTAGCAGGCGTGATCTTTTCCGGGGTTCAGTGCGTGGAGGGTGCTGGCGTCGTATCGGCGTCTGTTGATGTGGCGGGCGCGGGGGATGCCCGGACCAGGGGGTCTGGCGCTGGGCGCGGTCACGGCGCAGACGGGCTTGCTTTAGGCGCGCCATCGGCGCGCCAGCGGCGCGGCCGCGCAGCGGCCGCCATAAATGGGGAGGTGGGAGGGAGGAGCAGGGAATGGGGCAGCGAATGGGCAGTGAGGGGGCGGGGCCGCAGGGCGCAGCGGCGGGAAACAGGCACAGAAGGGAAAGCGAGCACAATCAGGGCATCAAGGGGGCACAGAAAGGAAAAAGAAATGAGCACAATCAGGGGCAGCAAGGGGGCACAGAAAGGAAAAACGAGCACAATCAGGGGCAGCAAGGGGGCACAGAAAGGAAAAAGAAATGAGCACAATCAGGGGCAGCAAGGGGGCACAGAAAGGAAAAACGAGCACAATCAGGGGCAGCAAGGGGGCACAGAAAGGAAAAAGAAATGAGCACAATCAGGGGCAGCAAGGGGGCACAGAAAGGAAAAAAAACGAGCACAATCAGGGGCAGCAAGGGGGCACAGAAAGGAAAAAAAACGAGCACAATCAGGGGCAGCAAGGGGGCACAGAAAGGAAAAAAAACGAGCACAATCAGGGGCAGCAAGGGGGCACAGAAAGGAAAAGCGAGGCACAATCAGGGGCAGCAAGGGGGCACAGAAAGGAAAAAAACGAGCACAATCAGTGGCAGCAAGGGGGCACAGAAAGGAAAAAACGAGCACAATCAGGGGTAGCAGCAGGGCACACAGACGGAGCTGTGTGGTGGGGGAGCGACCTACCAGTCAAGGTCAGGGGTCGCTCTCTTCACCACGCAGCGGCCGCCATAAATGGGGAGGTGGGAGGGAGGAGCAGGGAATGGGGCAGCGAATGGGCAGTGAGGGGCGGGGCCGCAGGGCGCAGCGGCGGGAAACAGGCACAGAAGGGAAAACGAGCACAATTAGGGCATCAAGGGGGCACAGAAAGGAAAAAGAAATGAGCACAATCAGGGGCAGCAAGGGGGCACAGAAAGGAAAAACGAGGCACAATCAGGGGACGTAAATACCCATGAGACTCTTGGACGCGATGGACGCAGCGCGTCTGCAATTATAAAATAAACAATACTGGGAAGGCGCTCTTAGGAGAGGAGAATACATTCAGCCCATTCACAAAAACTGTGCAGTTATAATGTTAGATTTGTAAAAGGGAAGAGGTAACAGCAAGCACAATGAGTAATACTTTCTAACATCTTGTGAGAAATCCTTATGCGTTTCATGTTTTGAAATGAGTAATTAACCTGAATGGATGCAATGCAAACAAGGGAATTGACGTCACGTGACCTCTGCCCTTTGTGAAATCATAGGAAATTGCATCATATGCACAGAGTCATCGAGGCTATCCCAAATTACATTTTTGGAACCTTCGACATGAAGAATAAAAGGTGAAGGAGGGAAGAGTAGTTCAGTATGCCAAGTAATAATCTCATACCCACTCAGCACCCTGCACAGAGTCCAGCAATTCTAAAAAAAAACAGCAGTCTGTCAGCAAAATAGATGGGCCCACACTGTTATCAAAATTTACAAATCCGTAATTACTTGATGATCAGATTCTCTTTCAAAGTTTATTTTACTTAACACATATGGTAAATGTAAATATTTCCCTATAAAGTATAATAACATCTATGCCCACCACGCCACGTGGGAGCCCGTTCAGCATTGTACCGGAGCCTGGGGGGGGACTATAAGCCCCATAATCCAAAGCGGCCGGCGTGCCGCCACCGACGCCGTTCCTGCGTGCCCTGAGGCGCTTTTAAATATCTGCGGGTCTCTCGCAGCGTGGTAGCCCGTTCAGCATTGTACCGGAGCCTGGGGGGGGACTATAAACCCCATAATCCAAAACGGCCGGCGTGCTGCCACCAACGCCGTTCCTGCGCGCCCTGAGGCGCTTTTAAACATCTGCGGGTCTCCCGCAGCGCGGGAGCTTGTTCAGCATTGTACCGGAGCCTGGGGGGGGGGACAATAAGCCCCATAATCCAAAGCGGCCGGCGTGCCGCCACCGACTCCGTTCCTGCGCACCCTGAGGCGCTTTTAAACATCTATGGGTCTCCAGCAGTGCGGGATGCGCGCGGGTATGCCCAGGCAGCGCCTGGGCAAAGCCCGGGCCAAGGGCGGGCCCGCCTGCGCCCGTCAGAACCAGGAAGAGGGAGGGCAGGGCCATCCCTCTTAGTCCTGGCTTGGTTAATGTGGTGTGTCTTCACCGGTAAGAACTTTGTTTTTTCATATATCTTCTTTTTCTTTTTCTTTCTGGCAGCCTAGATTGATCTGATCCTTTACTCGAACACCTGGGGCAATTATTAACTATTTGGCGACTACATAACTGTTAAAATCCAAGACTTTGAACTGAACTATACCGCCGAAAGACAATACCAGAAATTATTCAACCCCAAGGCTCTGGACCAAGCTCCAAAAAAGCTCTTTTTGTCTCTAGCCCGCGTAGGGGACATACAAGACTTTAACCGTCCCAGGATTTCACAACCTGCCGAAGGCGCGCCTAAGGCAAGCCCGTCAGTGTCCCGGAAGTGGCCAGGCCAGCCATGCTGTCCGCCGGACCCCAGGGTCAGAGGGTAGACTGTGCTACGCCAGGGACTCTCTGTTGGCTTTTTGCCCCCGATCCTGTCCCCATCAAGGTAATTGGGATGTGGGGGGATGCATTAACATCATTTGCGGTTTTAAGCTAGGTTTAGGGACAGTTATTTCTGCACAACACAGTCCCTCTTTGTGCAGATCGATGAGGGCCCCACCTATTTTAGCTGCCTTGCTTAATATTCGCTCACTTTGAAAGCATCATGTAGATGTCTTCGAGCTCCTTGTTGACAGGCCGGTAGACCTCCTGTTTATCACGGAGACCTGGCTTGATATTACGTCTGATCCCACTGTCACCCTGGCTCTGCCCGAGGGCTACAAGATCTCAAGAGCCGATTGCCCAGAGGGGAGGGGGGGGGGAGTGGCTGTTATTTATAAAAAAATAAGTGGGACCTTCGCAGGGGAGATGTCACCTCCTGGGGGGATTGTGAGGCCCTGGACTTTAGCATTCGCTTCTCGGCTCACTTCACTTTGGGAGGGTCCCTGATCTACAGGCCCCTCGCTGCGATTCTCTCATTATATTGTCTTAGGAGATCTCAATATTCACTTTGATCAGGCTGACAACAAAGACTTGCTTGGCTTGTTGGATACTTTGCACCTGGCCCAACTCTCCCAGTGGATCAGCCTTCCCACTCACCAGGCGGGCCATATACTGGACCCGATCTGTACAAACTTTCCCATCTTGACAGAGGAACCGCGCCCGGTCCCTTGGTCGGATCACTTTCTCACGTATTTTTCGTGGGAAGTCACCAATGTGGAGCCTTCATCACGATCCTACTGTAAATCAGCTTTTGGCAAAATCAATCCACTTGTGTTTAACCAGGTATTGGATGTTTCCAGGCCTGATCTCCGGGGGGACCTCGAGGGACGACTTGCTGGATTTACCAGTTGGGTTGCTAATGCAGTTGATTCACTTGCCTCGCCCCCTGGTCGGCGGTTGTCTAGGGCATCTCCATCTAAACCCTGGTTTACCCCTGCCCTCAAAATGCTTAAACATGAATGCAAGACCCTTGAGCGTGCGTGGCGCCGCTGTGACTACTGCCCCGATGCTAAGCGAAAGCTTAGACTTAAACAAAGAACCTACTATGAGGCTATTATTCAGGCCAAAAGGCAATTCTATTCAGTTCGCATCGACTCCGCTAAAAACAATGCCATAGAAACTTTCGCAATTGTTCAAAGTTTTATGTCCCCCTATTGCCCAATCCAGGTCGTCTCCATCTACAGTCGCCTGGTGCGAAAATCTTTCTAGATTTTTCAGAGATAAAATTCTTTCCATTCAGGCGGCTTTTTCCCCCTGTGATAGTGGTATTGGGGCTGCTCTAGGGTCATTACCCACTGACCATGTTCACTCTTTGCAAGCCTTTAGGTCTGTGGACCTCTCGGATTCCCTTAAAATTCTTAAGGGCTTGAAGTCGGGCTCGCCCTCTGATCCTTGTCCGGCCAGACTGTTGGCAGCAGTTGCAGAGACCATTAATCCCGAAGTGAATGGCATTATCAATCTGTCCCTCCATGAAGCTTGCGTTCCAGAGGCCTGGAAGGAGGCCAAGATTTTGCCACTCTTAAAAAAGCCGTCCCTCGATCCACTTATCCCAGTGAATTACCGTACCATCTCTCTCCTGCCTGGCTTGGCCAAAGTGTGCGAGAAGGTGGTGAATAAACAGCTCACTGAGTTTGTGGAGAGGGAGGGCTTGCTGCACCCAGCCCAGTCAGGGTCTCTCACAGCACCAAGTCGGCCTTGGTGGAGGTCTCGGAGGCAATACGGGAGTGTCTGGACGCCGGCGGGAGGGCTGCATTGATTCTGCTCGACTTGTCAGCGGCGTTTGATACGGTTCCGCACGCTCTCCTCCTCTCACGTCTGGCCGAGATTGGGGTGTCGGGCACTGCCTGGGGTTGGCACAGGTCCATCCTGGAAGGACGGGTCCAGCAGATCTGGCTTCCGCCCTCCTCTTCCGCTCCCCAGTCTATGACCACCGGTGTTCCCCAGGGGTCCTCCCTTAGCCCCCTTCTCTTTAACATTTATGTTTCACCCCTCGTGTACCTGGCAGAGGGTCTTGGGGCTAAGGTTATGGCCTACGCTGATGACACTCAGCTTCTTTTCACTTGGGATAAGAATGGGGACTCTGTCTCCTCTGTTCAACACTGTTTGTCTTCCATTTTTAAATGGCTAGCCTGTGCGCAACTGAAGTGTAATGAAGAGAAGTCAGAGATCCTCCTATTTGGGAAATTTCCTCCCAATTTTAAGGAAACTCTCTGGTCGCCTGAGTTCCCCCTACCCACTTCTACAGGCAAGCACACCAAGAACCTGGGGGTGTGGTTTGAGGAGAACCTGTCTTTCTCCACTCATATCAGGAAGCTTGCAGGGACCTGCTTTGGCCTCTTGAAAACCTTAAGGAAATTTCTCCCCCTCTTGCCCAGGGCGGCAAAAGAAACTGTCATCTGCGCCCTCATTCTGTCTCGACTGGACTATGCCAACGCTCTTCACGTGGGCATTCCAGGCCATCTGCTAAAAAAGCTCCAGGTGGTCCAAAATGCGGCAGCCAGACTTCTTCTTGAGATTCCTTCCAGGAAGAGCGTGAGTCTTTACTTACGCTCTTTGCACTGGCTTCCGGTGGCCTTTCGGGTCAAATTCAAAGTTTTAGTTATGGCCCATCGCGCTCTTCATGGTTATGGCCCAACTTACCTACAAAAACGGCTTTCTTTTTATGCCCCCACGCGACATCTGCGCTCCATGTCTCAGCGTCTCGCTCAGGTTCCTCGCTTCAAATGTAAGAGGCTTGGAGGCAGCTCTTTTGCCTGGAAGGCGGCGGAGGCTTGGAATGCTCTTCCTCTCAGCCTTCGGAATACTCAGGACCCGGTGATTTTCAAGAAGAACCTGAAAACACATCTCTTCGCTTAATACCAGACTATGGCCCCCCTTGGTTTCACGCCAGGACACTTTCGAGTATCTGCGCGCGGTATAAATTTAATTAACATAACATACGTCCAAATCCTTATACTGTTTTTGGGTATAGAAATTCAGACACTGGGGATTGGAGTTCATAGTGGTGGTGGGATGTACTCATTGGTACATTGTCAGTTTATATTTCTGTATAATCACAAGAACCTGACCTCTACTCACAATCATAAATAACAATACCTAGTGCTTCTGAGTATTTGCCTTCAAGGTAATGGGGAAGAGGAAGGCAAGGAAGGAAGAAAATAGCAAAGACTAACAAATTAGCCAAATCCGCAGCAGGTAATTGTCTTCTTAGCCGCAATCGATGATTTAATCGAGGAGGTGGAAATTATACTAGCTAATGAGAAGGAACTCACATCTAAGGGTACAAAAAAGATCTCCTCTTATTACAGTAAAAAGGATAAAGCAAGCACTACAAAATCCGTTAGGCCCATAATTGTTGTCCATTAAAACCATAATGAGAACGTGTCACATCCCTCAAATACACCCTCAAACCCGGCCATGAGTAATTCTGTTAGAATAGCATCCCCTAGCTCGGACACAGCATCTAGGAGCCATGCTAGGTTTACAAACACGGAGCTTACAACCATAGAATGCTCTAATAGATACTTACTGCTATTAGCTAGACAAGAAGAAGAGCAGGGAGGACAATCAAATCAGGATCAATGCAATGCATCGTCACCAATCACGAACAGAGAAGTGGGGACTCAAACTAACACAATAAATGATTATGTATCCATGAGTGAACTTTGCCTAAAATCAAACACAATACAAGACGAGATTCTGGCCCTTAAAAAGATGATTGGGGTCTTAACAGCGCAGCCAGCCATTTCCACAACTGAGAAGAGTAAAGCACATGATATCAATGAAAA
Organism: Calotriton arnoldi; assembly: GCA_963921515.1. Classification (NCBI taxonomy): domain Eukaryota; kingdom Metazoa; phylum Chordata; class Amphibia; order Caudata; family Salamandridae; genus Calotriton; species Calotriton arnoldi. The sequence continues at coordinate 1,292,652 of CAWUFW010002024.1, forward strand.
TATAGGGGGAAACCAAGTTGCTCTCACACTGAAAGTGACCAACCTGGATCTTTACCTAGATCTTTATCTAGACCATCTTTTACTTACCCCTTAAGGGACCCTGCCAGCCTGACCAACTATGTAACAAATATAGACCATTATCGATCTAGGCGAGACACACATGTGGTCAGCACAAATGGAAACTTTAGATTGCCCCGTCCCCCAAGCCGCGAGAGATTCAAAGGTACACTTTCTGATGTACACACTTTAAATAGGCCATAACTTGCAAGTCAAGCAGAAATATGGCAGAATGTAAGATCTGGGCGGGGGGCATAGAATATTTACAACCACAGAAATCCCATATAGCACTCCACCATCTAAACAAGGCCAAGTTGAAAACCCATATAGTCTTCCTAACTAATGTCCCTAGATTGAAGCAGGGAACAAGAGAAGATGAGAATTCAGTAATAAACAAAGTAACACATTGGATCAGAACTAAACGCCAGTGTCTCTCTATAGTAAGATCGGACATAATAAAAGCCGAACGGCTGCAGCAAGACGCAGGGAACCTGGATGATCTAAAGCTAACCTTTTATTCAAAGTCAATTGCAGAAAACTTGATAGCTATGAACCTGCGAACTCATTCACTCTTTGAATCCAAAATTAACTTTAGACAGAACAAAACCTCTGAAGATGAGTGTATCAGGGCTCCGCACGACAGTGAGAGGACAAATAATTTAGATGCAGTGGATTGACTGACTGAGCAGGGTACAGTAAACACAATCTCTGACAGCACCTATAGTCAAATAGACATGAAATCCCTAGTAACAGACTCGGGTCACCAAGTCATCCATGATCTTGATCTAGGGAAAACACACCAACAAGATACACTAGCAAATTATCCTAATGAGATTAATGGGAGTGATAGTGTAAATAGGCTTGAACAGGTACCCAATATGCTTGTTGACGTAGTTCCAGAATTCTTGAAGATGGTCTCCTGGAATATAGCTGGGCTCAAGCAAAAACTTAGCGAGCCTGATTGGCAGGAATATATTGGCAATTTTGATCTATGCCTTTTCCAAGATACCTGGTTAAGAGAGCCTCTACATAAGCTAGGTTACAGAACATTCAGTTTAGAAGCCCTACAATCAAAAAAAGAAAGACCCTCTGGTGGGCTGATTATCTGGATAAAAATTAATATAAATGCTAATATAGAAATGGTGCACACCAACTCACAAGACATACTAGGATTAAAATTAAAGTTTCCAAATAAGATACATGTATATCTTTTTAATATCTACATAAGACCGAGGGAGCGATCTAAAGAATCCCCGATAATACAGCAACTTGAAGAAATCCTTGAAACTATTGAACCCAATGGAGTTGTCCTAGTGGGGGTGATTTTAACTGTTGCTCTGAACCAATGGCAGGTTTGGACACTTTCTTCGAGGAGGAAGACCTGGCCAGGGGGATCCCACTCCTAGCCGAAAATAATACAGTGGGGTGTTCTATGTCTGCAATGCAATTATTCCATCTCACTATCGAGAGAGGCCTAAGGGCATGTAATGGTCGATTCCCCTCAGATATCGAATGCTCAAACACCTTCTCTAGAGGAATTTCTTCATCACCAATAGATTACGTGATGATAGTATAGCTCACTGGGCACAGGTACAAGACTTTAAGGTAGATAAAGAGGAGAGAGTGACCACTTCCCTTTGTGTTTAGATCTTTCTGGGAAGTGGATTTCAATCCACCTACCTCTTCCAACTCATTTGGGGGAAAAGACCATGCAACCATTAGTAAGTAATAACCGGCGATCAATCAAGTGGCCTGCTATAATGAATCAAGTTTAGCCCCTTACCAATATATATAATGCATTTAGCGAATTATTAACCTTCTACATGGAGACAGGTCCTGAGTCGACACAGAAAACACAAATCCACCAAAGACTGGCTGGGAAAATATAATATTTTATCTTACCAAACCCCAGACAGGAACTGGTAATCCCAGGGCCAAGACTCATTCGTTGAACCCTTCGTATGATAAGGAATGTGCCACAGCCAAACAACGCCTTCTCCGGGCCTTAAAGACCAAAAATATAAATGAGATTAAACACGAAAGAGTAGAGTATAGTAAAGTACAGAAGATAGCAAGAAGAAATTGGGATGATGTTAGTTGGGGTGATCTTATGACAGCCTCAAAAACCAGGGACCAGTCCAAGTTTTGGAAAATAATAGCCCATGGCAGCAAACTTGACAAGACTGTTTCTGACCATTTTTTAGATCCCCGTAAATGGCAAAGACATTTTTCTAATTTGTATGCAACTCCGAATGAGTTACCCCAAACCTTTCTAATGCAATTGAGCAGCCCTTGCAACTAACACAAACTCCATCACTTCAATTTAGCATCGAAGATACCACCCTAGCTATAACCTCGATCAAATCCTCAAAGGCGCCTGGACCGGATAAGATACCAGGGGATTTATTTAAACATGCCCCGGAGGTCTGGATCCCATATGAAAATTTATTATGCAATGCAGTAGCAGAGGGCCAGCCTATGTTGTATTCCGCTTCAGGTGTCCGTATATAGGTTTTCCTGAATCATGTCCTTATATAGGCACAATTCGCATTGCCCTTATATAGGCATAGAATCCCAGTCCTTATTTAGGCATTAACCGTGCACTCCAAATACAGGCATGGTCACCGACATCCGTCCACCCTAACGTCACAACGAGTTCTTAGAAACCAGACCCTTAAGCTTCGGGAGTTCCCCTAGCACAGGACTATTGATTTCTCCAAGAACTCATCTATTATGTATGAACCGTTATACCTTAAGGGTTCATTCCTGACGTCTTCCTCTGTCCGACTTCACGTCAATGCTAACATTCCAAGACACCTACCAGGTATAAATATACCTTCCCTTGCCCAAGCAAGTTAGAGGAGAAATCAATAGTCCTGTGCTAGGGGAACTCCCGAAGCTTAAGGGTCTGGTTTCTAAGAACTCGTTGTGACGTTAGGGTGGACGGATGTCGGTGACCATGCCTGTATTTGGAGTGCACGGTTAATGCCTAAATAAGGACTGGGATTTTATGCCTATATAAGGGCAATGCGAATTGTTTCAGGAAAACCTATATACGGACACCTGAAGCGGAATACAACACCTATTCCAGAATCCTGGAAGGGCGCAGAAATAGTTCCCATTCATAAAAAGGGTAGCAGGGTCGACCCCGCAAACTACAGGCCTATAAGCCTGATAGACATTTTACAAAAAGTCTATGCTAAGCAAATTCTGGCAAGGGTAAATGACTGGATAGGAGAGAACGATATACTTTCACCTTGCCAGGCTGGCTTTAGAAGAAAAATAAGCACAATTGATCAAGTTTTCAGACTTGTAACCCTAGCCTGGAAGTATACAAAGTTAAAATCTGGACAATTATACGTTGCTTTTATTGACTTAAAAGCAGCTTTTGATTCAATTCAATGAGAGCTCCTATGGAAAACCTTACATGATCAGGGGGTGCCTGATGAGATTTTACTTCAAATCATAAGATTACATGAGGACAACTATGCCAAGGTACGCTGGGGCATAGGAGGGGAGCTCACAGATGAAATACCAGTTAGGAGGGGAGTGCGTCAGGGAAGCGTCTTGGCACCAACTTTGTTGTTATTATATGTGAATGATCTGGTTCACTACCTGCAAAAATCCTGACATGATTCACCTAAGCTTGGAGGGACCCATATCTGCGCATTAACCTTTGCGGATGACACAATTCTTCTGTCCCAAACACCAAGGGGCTTACAAAATTTACTCGATAGCCTTAATAATTATTGCAAAAACAAAGGTCTAGAGATAAATCCTACCAAGACCAAATACATGACAATGAGACCGCATAAAAGTTTCAGAAATAAAATAATTTTGAATGGGGTGACCTTGGAGCGTGTCTCCAACTTTGTATACTTGGGGGTCACCCTTGATTCAAAACTCTCATGGAAGCCTCAAATAAATAAATCCAGGGCTATTTTAATGCAAAATTCCATTCCCATTGCAAAGAAACAATTTTCGACTGTTTCAAAGTCTATCACTCCTGCCCTGGAAGTTTATAAATTTAGAGCTCAAACTGCCGCCCTCTACGGTTTAGAGTTATGGGGCGGTGAAACCCTCCACTCACTAAACACTGGGCAAAACAAAATTATGAGAATGTTTACGTCTCTCCCCCAACATACCCCAGTGATCCCACTAACATATGACATTGGTATAAAAAGACTGGAACATTTAGCTGTATGGAGAACTTTGTCATATTGGGTTAGAATTTGGACAACTCAGGAGTTAGATATGTACAGACAAACTCTGACCGAGTTATTAGATTTGGACGTCCATGTCACCTTCCCCTGGTTGGCTCATATTCGAAAATTGCTCTTAGATCTAGGTTTATGTAGATTTTGGTCAAACCCTAGTTTGCTAATGCCCGAATCGAAGAGCGAGATTAAACACATTTATTGGAACTTTATTTTGCACAAAGTCACTTTAAGCAGTACTTCAGGGAGGCTAACTACACAATTTTTATCATTTAAAATTAGCCCAAGCTTTGAGCCATTTCTGGATGAAATTGAACCTCAATTAGCAAAGACATTATACTTGAAGTTTAGATATGAAATACTTCAGATAAATGCCTTTACAGTCAAGTGGGCTATGTCCTAAGCTAAGGATGGGGACACTTAGTGCAATTTATGCCATCCATGTGTAAAGGAAGACATCGCTCATGTTCTGTTTTTTTGCCCTGCATATGCACTTTCCAGAAGAAAATGGATAAAGCCGCTGGGCAGAAGTTTGAACATCAGGAAAAACAATGAGATGTTGAGAATTTTAAAAACAGACAGCTCACAACTCATTGTATTTGGCGTTAGCAGATTTCTATTGACAGCCAGCTATATAAGGAAAAAGAGAGGGCTAAGATTTTAATTTTCGATTTTTAGACTTAGATCTAGCTTTAATCGATAGTAGAGATTACGAATTGTTTGATCTAATGTAATCTGAGTATAGGCATTTTGTAAGAATGTATTTTATTCACTTTTAAAGAATGATTTTAGCTTAATTGTAACAATAAGGTAGTCCCGCATTGGGTGAATTGTACATGCACTCGCACTTTATAAATACCATCTGAGAACATCTTTAGGCTATTTGACAACTGTGAGTACTACGATAAACTGGAATCATAAGTTGGTAGAATTATATTATACTCCAATTTCGCTGGGGATAGTTTCTAACGTATGTATTTGTTGAGATTTCATTAATGTTTTAAAAGATTTTATGACAGGCTTTGATGATTCTTTGAATCGAATAAAGACTATTTTGAATGGCAAGATTTTTTACTTCTGGGGAATTTGGTAAATTCCTAGGAACCATAACTCTGCAACTCTGCCCTTGCATCCCATACTCATGTCATTCCTTCGAGCAAGGGCATGTATTGCAGTGGTGGGCACTTAGATGTGGTCACATGGCATGTATTACCAAATAACTTAAGGGAAAGTGCTCAAAAATATCTGTATTTGTAATTTTCTAACATAAATCGAATCTTGTTAATAGACGCTGTACAGCACTCACTAACGTCAGGTCATGAAAATTGAGTGGCCCTCGCTTCATATAACCATTGAAGTGTAGGGGAGGTAGGAAACGGTGGGGTGAATAGTGCAAGCTTTGCAATGCACACCCAAGAAAGAGGTGGTAGTGGACTCCACTGGTCTTCAGTGAGAACACCAAACATGCAAAAGTTGATGAGAGGAGGCTTGGAACAAGTCTAACCACTGGCAATCGCTCGGGGTAGCAATCCAACCCATGGTTCTCTTACTTACCATGCCACCTCAGATTAGACCACCCATATGTAAATCAGTCTTGGCTCTGCTCCAATGAGTTGATCCTGAACTGTCATGCCAGGTACTCTCTGAACCGGAACACAAGCAACCCAAGACCATTTCTGCCCTGATTGGGGCTCTTTAGTCGGGCGTAGCTTGGTTCCAATGGATTAGTGAGCAAAGGACCTAAGTTCTGGGCATACCTTTGGCCACTTAGGGCGTTACATCAAACACACAAAAGTTGATGGGGGGGCTGCTTGCAACAAGTCTATCCATTAGAAATCGCATGAGGTAGCATTTCAACCCATTGTTCTTATACCCACCATGCCACCTCCGATTGACCCAGCCATATGCCAAGCCAGGTCCTCTCTGAACTGGAACACAAGCACATTACCAAGTTCCTAACATACTCTCAGAGGGCTATTTGAAAAGGTAAATTTAAACATATTGATTTCCTCATGCGTAAATTTACTACAACACCTAGGAGTAACTTCGCTACTTTAAGCGTCACCATTCCCAAGTGTAAAGTTACTCTTAGGTGCAGACATACATGTCTCTGCTCCCTGGTGGATCTCCCTACACCAGGATTTACAAATATATAGATTCAAGACTTAATTTTCACACATAAGCGGAGGTCGCACCCTCCAGGGCGGAAATCTCCCTATGGCAAAATATGAAAACAATATTAAACACATTTCAATGTAAAATAAACATGTAAATCAAATTAAAACTATTATTAACCTATAACTAGAATAATAAAAAGTTTCAGCATATTGTCTCATCATCTTAAATGTTTAATAAATAATTAAATATATATGGCGGACGCTGGGATGGCTGCGGAGATCCCCGCCTCCGCTTAGCCTCAGGTGATTGATGCTCCTCCCCTCGGTAATGGAGCACGCCGAATACTGAACGCCGAGACTAGGAACGCGGAAAGTGCACCTGGCTAGTGAAAGTGCGGAGCAGAACGGCCGAGTCGGGCGCCGAAAGTGGAATGCGGCCAGCCAGCGGCAGGGAAGATTTCTCTTTCAAGTAAATAAAATCTTGGGCGCTCGCCGATTCGGGACTTGGTTTTCGGCGCTGGGCAAGGCGGACGGTGAAAGGCGAGACCCAGTGGAGACCCGGACGCTGATTTTGGGCGCCAGCAAGAGAATAGGCGGAGTGGAGTGGAGCAGCTGCTGTTGCGAGGTGAGGTGGCGATTGAAACTCAGAGGAAATGTAGTGGGCTGAGCTGAGTGGAGTTGAGAAAGTGGAAAGCTGGCACTGGAAGCAGTGGTAGAACCTGAGTCTTGGAATTTGATAGCTAATTAGTGCATAACTAACTTAACCGCTGACAGCAACGAAGAACTTGAGCCACATAGGTTCCTAGTTTGAAGGCGAGATGGGGAAACACTAGCCTAACGGCTAGGGCGGTCGACCTCGAATCTGGGGAACTGGGTTCGAGTCTCGGCAATGACGCTGAACATCCTGTGATTCTGGGCAAATCACTTAATCTCCCCGTGCCTAACAAAAATGAATGTGTCCTCATGTAATGCAACTGGTGCTATGTAAAGCGCTCTGATACCCGATTCGGGTCAAGTTCGCGCTATATAAAACTCTGTAAAAAAAAAAAAAAATTTAAAAAAATGTGGTAGCCAAAGTAGGTGCTGCAGCTGGGCTGAAAGCCAAAAAACATTTAGTCTAAGCAAGAGTGAATCAGTCTTCGAATAGAGTGGGAATAAAACAAGCCGGTCGGGGTTGAACTCAAGCCTCGAGAGCTCCGAGGAGGATTTGTCTGAGCCACAGCAAGGGGGGAGGACCCCTCTGGTTCGATTGTAATCGAGCAGATGAGTGAATCAACGATAGTAAGGGGTGGGAGCACACTGCTGACCTCCCAGCACAGTTCGCCCCTTAGCATTATGGTAAATGCAGTTTGTAGTGCACGCTTACTTGGTATTTTGCTGGAGTGTTCCACCAAAGTTGGTGCAGGTTAGTGCTGTACATCTCTAGACACATGCGTTTCTTGATTTTATCCGTCATCAGTAGAGATCAAAAAACGATTTTCATCTGGGGTTGCTGAGCAGGCTGCCACAATTCTTACAGGTCTCAGTACCTCTCACAGGCGCACAGGTGCATCTCCACAAGCTCGTCAGCTCAATGGCTCAAGGGAGCCTTTTCAAACAGGAAGGGGTGGGAGCACACTGCTGACCTCCCAGCACAGTTCGCCCCTTAGCATTATGGTAAATGCAGTTTGTAGTGCACGCTTACTTGGTATTTTGCTGGAGTGTTCCACCAAAGTTGGTGCAGGTTAGTGCTGTACATCTCTAGACACATGCGTTTCTGGATTTTATCCGTCATCAGTAGAGATCAAAAAACGATTTTCATCTGGGGTTGCTGAGCAGGCTGCCACAATTCTTACAGGTCTCAGTACCTCTCACAGGTGCACCTCCACAAGCTCGTCAGCTCAATGATCCCACATTGGTTTCCTGAATCAACGATAGTGCCAGTGAAGAAAAAAGCTGAGTTAAAAAACTCCAGAGACTTTCCACTATTCGTGAAAAAAAATACCCAGCCCGCTCCTGCTCAAGCTTCACCACAACTAAATGCGGCTTCAGTAGTAGTACCAGAAGAAGTGACAGTTGATTCAATTCAGACGTCGTATATACCATCACCTCTACGTGTCCCGGTTCCGGCCCCGGTGCCTTCGGCCGCCATATGGATTTTGCCAGAGGAGGGTCGCCCGGTGCTCGGCCAAACAAGTCCACTAGCTCCATCAACCCGGCTTTCGTTCCTTGATCAGTCTCCCATTGTTGAAACCACCCTAAAACAGCAGCTGGAGGGTGGGCCACAGGCTCAGATACCACTGCAGACATCGAACAAGAGCAGCCTAGAACCATCAGGGCAAACGGCTAGGTTGGATAGTTAATTGCAACAAGAAGAAACCGAATCACTAATTAGAGGAGCTAATACGCAACAGATTGAGATCAAGACTATGCTTAACCTTATATTGGACGAGATCAGGGACATGAAGAGATCTCAAGAGACTGAGATAGCTGCCCTACATCTTCGGCTCAGAAAAATCGAAGAGGCAGTGGCTGGATTCCCTATAAGAATTCAAGAAGCCGAATCGAGGATTTCTCAATTAGAGGACCAGATGAATGCCATGCTTCAGAAAGTCAACTCCGCAGCGGAAGATAAAATAACTCTCGAGAATAAACTTGAAGAATTGGAAAACCATTCGCGGCGTTCAAATCTTCGGATTGTTGGGGTACCTGAGGGGAGTGAGGGAGCAAACATATTGCAATGGGTTGAATCATTTATTAAGCAAAAGGTGCTCCCAGAATTTTCTGGAGATTTAACATTGACCAGGGCACATCGGGTTCCAGCTCACCTCCCACCCAATTCTAAATTCCCTCGTACTATTTTGACTAACTTTGCTGATTACCGCGTGAAAGAGAACATTTTGGCTAAGGCAATTCAGCAGAGGCAGTTTGCTATTAATGAGGGGACTAAATGTCGGATTTTTGCAGATATGTCTGTGGTGGCTGCACGCAGGCGTAAAGAGTTTGTGAAACTTTTGTATCTCTTCAAAGCTCAAGGGGCACAGGCTTCTATTGCGCAGCAATCAAAGCTTAGGGTGCTGGTAAAAGGGAAATTCCATATGTTCTCACGCATTGAGGAAGCCCAGGAATTATTGAAAGAGATCTCTATTTTAAAATGAAGTTGTGGGTTTTCTTTGACTTTCAGGGTGTTCAGGGTTTTCATTGTTTTGGGGGGGTAGGTCACCCATGGTGCAGGTCCAGGGCACCACATAGTGAAGAAGGGGGGGAGAGATGTGGATTGCGGGGACGACCACATTTTTTTGGGGGGGTGGGGGTTCACGGGGTTCGGGGTGGGGGGCTGTGGGATTATGGCAGTAAAAAGAGCAGATGCAAACAGGACTTAGATGATTGGAATAGGAGTCTGATCCACAATATTTACTATAGATATTGGAAATATGAATACAGCTAGAAGATGTTGTATAATATCGTTAAATGCTAATGGTATGTTGAATAGACAAAAATACGGGGGGCTTATAAGATGGCTCGCCACGTTAAGACCTCAAGTCCTCTTCATCCAAGAAACCCACTGAAAAACAAATCTACCAAGGCTTTTTATCCTGGGGGTGTTTTCTAGAGCCTTTTTTGCCTCAGCCGGGGTAGCGATGAGGGGGGTAGCCATTTATTTTTGTAGAGATATGGCTTGGGAATTTGTCCAAGTAAAGAGAGATCCCCAGGGAAGATGGATATGGGTCATGGTGAGGATTAATGGGAGTATACTGAATTTTATTAATTACTATGGTCCAATTCTGGACGATCCGTCTGTATTATCAACGCTACATGAACTTCTTATTGGGGTCCCCGGTCAGATTGTCTTGGGTGGGGATTTTAACTACATACAAGACTTAAGAGAAGACACCTCAAACAAAAACGAGAAACAGCTGAAGCCAAAGACTAAAAAAGTCTTTGAGGCTTTAATACAAGCTCTTCAGCTAATTGACTCATGGCGTAAAGTTAATCATGGTATTCGCGATTATACCTGCTTCTCTCGCCAATTTCAGACAGCTTCACGAATAGATTATTTTTTAACATCTCGATCCCTAGATCTCGTAGAAGCAGAAATCGGTGTGAATGCATTCTCGGTCCACTCCTTTGTTAGAGTGGAACTAAAAATCGAGGATGTGAGGAGGAGGAGGTCCAGGTGGCAGATGGACCGCCTCCTTCTCCAAGATCTTCAATGGGTTTAGGGATTTAGAGAGTGGATACTTGATTTCTTTAAATGGAACGAGGGGTTGGCCGAACTTTTTTCTGTATGGGGTGGATTCAAGGCGGCAGTTCGTGGACAAATGATTGCCGTTTCAGCAGCGCAGGTGAAAAGTCGACGTGTGAAAATTGCGGAATTACAGCTAGCCCTTGACAATGCCTCATGTTCACGAAATTCCCCCTTACGGGGTCAGTGGGAAAAAGCAAAGAGGGCGCTGAGGGACTATTTTATTGTGGAGGAAATTAACAGTTCACGGACCTATCAACAACGGGATTATGAGGAAAGCCAGATGGTTGGAAAACTTTTAGCGTGGTCCACTAAGACACGACAAGAAACGGCCCTTATCATGGAGGTAATAGATCCTAAGACCAGTTTAGTAGTGGCTGATAGGGAAGGGATCGCTCGTGTTTTTGTTGAACACTATCAACAGCTTTATACTACTAAATATATGGTCATCCAGGAAGCGCTACATGAATATTTTGCAGGGGTAGAACTTCCGAGGCTATCCAAAAGCTTAGTTGATCAGGTGCAACGGGATATACTACCAGCAGAGATTTTGGCAGTCTTAAAGTCTATTGCTGGAGTGAAAGCTTGTGGTGAAGACGGACTGCCTATTGAATTTTATAAAGTATTCGCTAACAAGCTGATCCCCTTTTTGTTGAAATTGTTTAACTATGTAAAGGTTGGAGGTATTGTCCCCCCTGAGTTCAAGAGGGCGATTGTGGTTAGTTTTGTGAAAAAGGGCAAGAAACCCAATAATGTTAGTTCATATAGACCAATCAGTCTGTTAAACACTGACTATAAGATCTTGATGAAGATCTGGGCTCAGCGATTCACACCACTAGCCCAGGAAGTGATTCATGGTGACCAGTCGGGGTTTGTTGCTGGGAGGACTATGTCATCCAATACAGGGTTTTTGATTCAAGCGCTTGATTATGTTAGTATCAACAAGACGCCGCTTGTATTATGATGGTTGACGCGGAAAAAGCGTTTGACTTGGTTAATTGGGACGCCCTATTCTATGGTCTAGGTAGGTTTGGTGTTCCGTCTCAAGTTATTATTATGCTTCGAAACATCTATCAGGGGGCTCAGGCTCAGTTGGTAATTAACGCAAACCAAGTAGGGTCAGTAGATATCAATCGAGGGACCAGACAAGGGTGCCCGCTTTCGCCCCTATTATTTACGTTCTTTATAGAACCTCTGGCTATTAAAATCCGAGCTAATACGGATATCCAAGCCCCGATTCAGGGTATGGCTAAATTAAAGCTGTTTGCTGATGATGCTATTTTATATCTCAGCCCCGAAAAGCAGAATTTAGATCGGACCCTAGCCGCATTTAGCCAATTTGAACTTATTGGGGGCTATAAAATCAACCAAAACAAAACTGAGATTTTAACATTGAACACCGGTATGGATTTTCTCCCGGCAAATTTAAAACAGCAGGCTCTTAGATCAGATCCTATATGGTATCTGGGGATCTTTGTTACAGGTCAATATGGGCAGCTATTTAAATTGAATTACGAGGCAACAAGTAGAAAAATTCAGAAATTATTGGAAAATTGGTCACGCTTTCCGTTAACCTTGATAGGTTGTGTTGCGCTTATTAAGATGTCTATACTTCCACTTTTAATTTTTTTGTTCACTAACATACCTATTAAGATTAATGTCAGCTACTTTAAAGGGCTTGAATCTATGATCAGGTCGTTTGTATGGAATAAGAAGGCTTCCAGAGTCAAACTCCCAGTGTTACAACTGGATACGAATCTAGGCGGGCTGTCATTACCGCATATTCGAACATACTATGAGTCAGCGATTTTGGATTTAACAGCATGTTTATTGTCCAGCACAGGGCGATTAGATAATTTCTTTTTTGACAGGATGATACAAGAAGCTGGCTCGCAGACACCAACATTTCTTAAAACTTCAAAACTCCCCAAAAAAACTAGATATAAAACTCTCCTGGAATTTTCTAGTAGACTTCAGTTTTTTTTAAACAAAGTGGCTTTTCTGGGCTTCATGTATTAAAGCTAAGCGAGTGTAAAAGTTTGGGCCTTCATATTCATTCCAGCCATCTTAAGGTTTGGAAAGATTGCGGTTTGGAAGTATTGGGGCGTTTTATTATTCAGGAAAGAGTGATCACTTGGCAAGAAGTACAGATTAAATGTCGCGATCGCAACAAGCCGGTCTTTTTTGAATATTTACAAATTGTACATTTTATGAACAAATACAATCTTTTATCTTGTGGTGTTCCAACTAAATTGGCGACTGCGTTATTTACTGCAAATGTTAGAGGGGTGGGCAACTGGTACCGGCTGCTGCGCTCCCAAAACGAATTGCCATTGGTTGAGAAGTTTTTGGAGAGAGTAACCCAGGAGACTCAATGTTCCTTTTCTAGTCGGGAGTGGCAGGCCTTATCCCAAACAGGCAGTAGGGCTTTAAGAGCCGCCAATTTTAAAAGAATGGCGTTCTTGTCCCGCTGGATGGCTTATTTTACCCCCAAGGCGTTGAATAAAATCTATCCTGAGGTGGAGAATAGGTGTTTTCGTTGTTTGGCTGAAGATGAAGGGGGATGGAGACGCACATTCTTCACCTGTCCTAAACTAGGGGTGTTTTGGGATAGGATCTTTGCGGCCATAAGTCGGGCATTCCAGAAACCGCATGATCCAACAGTGGAGGCGGTCCTCTTTGGTATAACGAGCCGGAGGGCAAATCTGTCAAAATCAGAGGGGACATTTTTAGCTATCTCGACTCTTGTTGCTCGCTCCTTAGTTTTACAAAATTGGAGATTGGCAGAAGCGCCTTCATATGAGAAATGGTTAAACAAGATGAAGCGCACCAGGACCTTTGAAGAAGCTTATGCAAGGCACGTGGGGGCAACTAAAAAGTTTACCGCGACCTGGAAATATTTAGCTGCTCTCGAAATTTAAGCCAGGTCGTTTGTGACACTTTAGCACTTTAGAAACCCAGAAGATTCTATTCTAGATAGCTACTTGTAAGGTGGGGAGAGAACAAAGAATCTTAAACTAAATGTAAGTGTATATGGGGAGAGCACTGCTGGCCGGCTAGTGACAAGAATGTGCTTTTAAATTGAAAAATTCGTCAATGTCTATTTATGCTTTGTTATCATGTATTTAATGAGATTGTCAGGCACAGTTTTATTGTAATTAATATGTTTTTTTGATTATTTGATTATCCTTGTTGCTCTGCTCAATAAAAATTATTTATAAAAAATATATATATATATATATATATATTTCAATTTAATCAAAAAATATTATTTAAAATAGATTCAAACCCTCATTAACATTTTTATGCTTACTTACTATTAAGTACATTTTGTTAAAACTTATTTGTTTGTCTTCAATTTTAATTTTATATTAAACATTGAAATGTTTAATTATTAAAAAAAGTTCAATATTAATTTATTACATTTAGTAAATTACACATATATTTAAATTCAATATAGCTTTTAACGCTTGCAATTTTTTAATGTAATTTTAAATTGAAAATAATTTTATTTTTTAACATGAATTCCAATGGGGTGTTATCATAAGTCCCTGCCTCTTTTGTCTTCTTTGGGAGTGTGTTGCAGTACCTATGAGTGGTCATGTGTGGTGCTGGACTTATTCCAAAATTGAGCTGGAGAAATGTCACAACCACGATTCCTCAGGACCTGTTCGTTGCCAGAATGCTCCACCTTCAGGCACCCCCCAAGCCTGAATGCTGTTATAGCCAGACTATTGGAGTGGCCAGGCGAGGCAAAGGGTGTTGGGGAAGGAACTACGGTGAGGGAGACCTGAAAAGGAAAACAACAGATTTATAATTGCTGCTTCTAACCTCTCTCCTCTCTTCCCATTATCTTTAGTCTTCCCTCTCCCTGATAACTACCTGAACCCTCTTGGTAGAGTCCCAGATAGATTGTAATGCTATTATCCCCTATAATGTAACAACACAACATGTGATAAGTGTAAAGAGAGTGTAAAATGCCTACACCATACAAGGAGCCCTTTCACTAAATATTATACTGGAACCTACCAGGTTTTGCTCTTTGGATGTCTTGGGCTGACCATGAAGGATTCACTGTAAAGTATGACACAGTGGTGATCACATCATTAATATTGCGCAGATTATTCTTTTTCCATAGGATTCACAGTCTCAGGTCTTTTAACAGTGTAGTCCAGAAATAACAATTTGCGGGACCTGCCTTGCAACAAATAAACATATTGTTTTTGCCACTCAAAACTTCCAAAACTTTCACTGTAGACCTTTCCTAGAGTTCGCTCAGAGTGCTCTTACCCCAGAGATTGGGCCAATCTCAAATCTGACTGATCTACCAAGGATAACTCCGTTGAACATCTCTTTTCGCGGTGCGTTGCTACACCTATTTCTGTGTTGCACTGCTTCTCATTTTCCGATCTTGCCGTGCCTGGAGAGAATTTCCTCGGTGTCTCGTCAGCCAAACCAACGATGGGGGAATCACCTCAGACGGATGCAAAAAGCTGAGCTGAACCGCAACCGCAACTGATCATCGGACGGAGGAATAGTGAGCCTGGGACCAAGGCTGAGGCTCAGATTTATACTCGAGCCCCTCCCAATATAGCCACGCGCGCATAGCGTCTGGTCATTGTAGTCTTCAATGCAAGTAACGTATTGAATGACTGCAAAAGAAAGAGTCAGTTTCGTCTTCCTAATGGATGAGACTCATCAAAACAAAGGCAAGGAAATCATATAAAAACAAAAAACATAACTATAAAACATATGGCAATACAGGTTAGGCATATCACAAACCTCAGGCTAAAAGTCATTAACAGAACGGAATGGTGAAGAGCAATGCCACCAGTACTTGGCCAAGGCTGATGGTTCATGGATTTTGCCACATCTCTTATGGGGGCATACACGACGAGGACGTATTTATAGTAGTAGTCCTAGAGTCACTGGTGGTGGTCATGACAATAACATTTACTACTGTTTTGGTCTTTTTTGGCTCTAATAACTTTAGAAGTGCAGTTTGTGAATAGCAATTGGCTTACTGTTTTGTGGGTGCATGTCCCTCCCTAAATCCTTTC
Source organism: Calotriton arnoldi (assembly GCA_963921515.1). Classification (NCBI taxonomy): domain Eukaryota; kingdom Metazoa; phylum Chordata; class Amphibia; order Caudata; family Salamandridae; genus Calotriton; species Calotriton arnoldi. The sequence goes on from CAWUFW010002024.1 coordinate 1,308,328, forward strand.
TTACCCCCCCAGAATCCCTCCCATTTAGTAAGTATTGTACAATTCCCAGCCACTCACCCAGTTTGCTTCTACATTTATTACTAAAATGTATACATTTGGAGATCTCTGCACACATGGCAGAAACCTCTGAATAGAACACGTGAGAGAGGTGGAGGGCTCCACCCATAGGCTTGTAAATAGCATTTTGCAGTGTGTGAGTAGTACAATTGTAGTACTACTAAATGTACTTCAAAGAGCTGTTTGCGAGTAGACCACTCAGTGACAAAGTAGAGGGATGCTAAACAAAGGACCTACCACACACCAGACCATGGACACCATTACCACTCTCAGAGTCCCAGGAAAAGCAAATAGTTCGTTATGCAGGCATTAGTTGCTTGAGTTCCTCCATGGCGAATGGACAAAACTCAATATACTACCAGAATGCCCAATGAATCTTAGCACATGAATTTGTCCATCACACATACACAGGGCAGGGAGAGAAAATTATTTTGTCATGGTAGCAGTGGAGGCGCAAAGAGGTCATGCCCTGAGTCACAAGCTCCTAAAGTTGATGTAAGCCCTTACTCTCACTCCACTAACAGTGGAGGGCACCCCTCCAGCAATGGGCTTCTTGTAGGCTACCAAAGGCTAGAAAACTGAGAAGAAAGACTAGGTAAGTTCCGCTGACAGCTCCTCCTGCAGGAAAAATATTACATGGATGTGACACTACTGAAATAGCATTGATTAGACATCCCTGTTTAAGACAGCCTATCTGTTCCCATTCCCTTCTAGTTTGCTGTTCTCTTTTAGCCGGCTATGTCAATCTGGCAGTCTCAGCCAGAAAAAGTCCGCAAATGTCCTCTGTGCACTGGGAGAAATCTCCCACCATGTTAGTTATGGTTTTCTGATGAAGGACCATGCTTTTGCGGTCTTTATTCAGAGTAACCATAAGTGATGAGAGATCAGCGGAACTCCAGTTATTGTAATCTCCCCATAAGTGACAGCCACTATGGAGGCATAGCTGCTTCAGGGGAAAACACATCATTTAGGGATACAAACTGTAAATTTGATCCGCTGGCCACAGCAGGGTTTTGAAGGCGCCACCTCTGCTGTTGCAGTTGTGCAACAGCCAGATTACCAGGTTGTATGTCAAAATATTGAGTACTTTTTTTGTTTAACTGCAATAAAATATCCAGGACATCAACTATCAACAGGTAGGCAAGGAATGTTTAAGGAAGTGTAGATTTAGTATTTTTATTTCTTTACCTACTTACCTTGGCAACATTTATATCAGCATTTGATAACAACATGTGTTGTTAAAATCATAAGGAAAAGTGTGCAGTGATTCAGAACGTTACTAGTTGTCATTATGAAGTCTGCAAAAAGGTTTGACTGCCACAGGTGTAACACTAAATGTGCCTGTCCTGTAGTTCCTCATCCTGTGTATTAATTATACCCTTCCCTGGTCATAGCTGGGCAGCGTAGAGAAGAGGAGGAGGACACCACAATTACTTTTAAGGCTGCCCCAGCCATCAATTTTATGATCAGGTAGGCAGTGGCAGTCGGTAATTTTAGCAGGGGGGAGGGGTCACACGTTCACACATGCACACTTTCTCATAACCATACATTGACATACGTGCACACACACACCCATTCAAAACACTCACTCACAAATACACATGCATACATGTATTCATACATTCATGAAAGCATGCACCAGACATCATTAACTTCACTGCAGCTCTATGGGAGGGAAGCCTCAGAGATCACAGGAGAGTTGGGACTGCTTCCTACTCTCATTGGCTGACCTTGGGTCAACCAATGAGAAGAAGGCAGCAGTCCTTCACTCATCCCAGAGTGAGAGGGGTTCAGTGAGACTGCTGACCCCATCCCACTCTGTGACGAGGTGTCACTGATTGACACTCAGCCCTGGGCACTTCAAGGCTTAAAAATGAAGCACCCAGGTCTGAGGCAATCAGTGATGCCCCCTCGTCACGAGGGCGGAGGGACTCAAGTCACTTTTACCAGATTGAGGAGGTCACGCCCACAGAGCTGTGAAATCCTCAGCCTAGCAAAGTTCAGCTCAGGCAGCCAGGTGCCTGCTCATTTAGTGCATGTCCAGGTCCTGGCTGCCTGAGCCTGGATCTGTTCAAGAAGAGTGTCTGTCAGGCTGACCATTGTTCAGCCTAACAGACACTCTTTTTGTCGTGGGAGGGGGGGAGAGGTGGAGGTTGTGACTCCTCCGCCTGTACGGATGGACTACAGCTGTAGGGAAGATGAGAGATAGTGTTATTTAAATCCCACTCACCAGATCTAGACTGCAGAACTAGCTTTTTGGATTCCCGGAAGTCCTTTTCTTTTTTTCAAACTAGTGGCTTCACATTGCCATTTCACAAGTCTTTACCAATTCTTTGGGCTTCTTATGTCAATTGGGATTCCTGCTACAGATTCGTCTGCAAAACCATTAATCTCAGCCTATTTTCTTGTGCCTTGTTTATTTGTATGCACCAAAACAATAGTGGTTGTCCATGTATTTCTTTGAAACTATGACAAAAGATATACAAAAGTAGAACCAGCACTGCCAAGAGAATATTTTTTTGTTGGATTCTAGACAGGGAACTGGATCTTAAACTGCCCTCCAATGGCCTTAATTTCATTCCATCTTTATAGATTTCGTATGAACAATTTTACTATGCCAATTGTACCAATACTCAAACAACAAGCCATGCTTCATTTTAAATAGCAGAATAAAGGGCCACGTTTTACTGTTACATTATGGATGTGCAATGCCAACATTTCTTATATTTGTCTTTTGACCTTAATGCACCCCCAGCCTTCATATGGTAGGGTTTTCTCTTAGGAGCAACCACCGACATCAGCCAACATCCATAGCTAATAAAGTTCCATCATTCATTCAGAATATTTTTAAAGAGCTTCCTCTTGTTCTCATAATAGAATGATCTACACCTGATGATGCGCATGTCAGCACATATCGACAAGTGGTCCATAAAATGCCTTCTTCAGGACCAAAAAAGAGGGGACCTATAACGATAAATGATAGTTACCTTTCATTTGTTTCATTAGACAAATGTACCATATGTGATTACAAGTGAACCTGTCACCAGAAATAGATTAAAACGTTACCTCTAAAAAGTTACGGTACTTGACTTTCTTTGCAATACATAAATATATATATATGCAAATTTTCCCAGAAACTTGAGACAACCCAATTATGACCATCAGGTGCAATCAACTACATCAGTTATTTACCAGATTGAGATGAACTTTGTAGCCAAGGCCCATCAGCACTCAATGTAAATCAAAAACTGTAGTACAGCATTTTAATATCGAGTGCCTATTCTACTCCTATCTGATAGGCCTCAATACCACTGAAGTTCATTTGAGGCCAGACTGCCTCCATATAGTTGTGGCGAATTTTATTTTCTCCAGGGCATGTCTTTTTTAACTTGCAAGATTGAGAGCCAACTCATGTGCAAAATCATCCTGGATTTTCTATCTTCTAAATCAAATGCAATGCTGAAATTCAGTTGGATATCTTATTAGTATTCTTTTATTTGCCTACCCCAAGTCAAAAACTTCTGGTCAGATTTTTTCACATATGTGGAAAGCATATAGGAAATGATGGCCAGTTAACACAGGGAGACTCTGCAATCAGGCAAGAAATTTCTGCATGGTAAACCATATGGGGCCAGATGTACAATGGCCTTTTGCATTTCTTAAAGCGCCGAATTGCGGTTTCGGCCCATGAAGAAATGCACTACAGCCTTTTCCTATGTACAAAGGTCTTTAGGGAATCACAAAATGCGATTTCTACCCAGTTGAAATCTTATTTTTTGAGATTTCCTAAATAGGAAATCGCAAATAGGGACCTCCTATTTGCGATTTCTTAGCACATGTACAAGCATTTCCTAAATGCAAAATGAGCATTTAGGAAATGCAATTACCATCGACTCAAAGTCAATGGTAACCATGTGCAATTTAAAAAAAGCACCCCTGATGCTTTTTTTAAGTGCAATCGAGCGCACACATGCCCCTAGGGCATATATGTGCTCTACATGTGCACCACTATTTTTGGGGTGCATTACGAGGGGCCTTATGCCCATAGCCATCCTCGGTTTAGCATTTCCAAAAAAAGCGATTTCCTAATAGGAAAACACTATTTTGGAAACGCAAAAACCGGTCCATTGGTACGAATGGCATGGGATTTCCTAATTGCTATTTCTTAGGAATCGCTATTAGGAAATCAGTATTTTCATACATATAATTTTGCATTTCCTAAATAGTGATTCCTATGGAGTCACTATTTACTAAATGCAAAATTTCATTTTCGTACATCTGACTCTTGGAAACGTAAAAAAGTTTATTACACAAAAGAAACCAATATATATTTATGACAAATATTAATATATAAATAATTTTATCTATTTCTTTTAAACATAGAACCATGTAAAAAATGCTACTGCTTAAGTTTGAATTACATCTTTAATTAATGAAAATATAATAAATTAAAGTAATTACATTTTATGAGCTGAAAAGAGGAATTTACAATCTCACCTTGACACCTACTTATCTTTTAATGAAAACACAGTCACCTCGAACCCGATCCTCTGGGCTACAGAGAAAATGTACATTAGGGGCAAAATGATAAAGCATTCAGTTATATGATGCAGAAAATGTAGACAAGACAAGACCAGTTGTAGAAACGAATTTGCAATTTGACAACTCAGTATACAAAGACCCCTTCAATGCCGATAATGAGAGACCTGTAATGACTTATATGCATTTTTCACTGCACAAGTAAAATTTGTCCTTTCCAGAATCAAATCAAAGCATATGAGCATGGAGAGAAGATGGACAGGCTTCTGTCACTACATCTCAATCAGAGGATTATCCTAATCTTAAAAGAGGGAATTCTTATCTTAATCTGAAAAGAATTCTTAAAAGATACCTACTCTTCTGGTGGCATATGTCCTGAAATCAATAGGACCCCATCATGTTACTTCCAAAACCTGGGATTGATTCCCGCTTTGGCTGGAGTTAACGCCCTGTCTCTTTGCTTAAGTTCTGGTCAATAGACTGAGGAATCTGGCACTTAGCTTAAGACACTTCTCCCAAGTCAGATTTACGCTGGAATATTTCTCTAATGAAATTATGAGAACTCTCTCACATATACTGTAGCAGGTATGTAGTGACCAAGATGAGAAAATTGCCCTCTTCTTGGATACAGAAAAAATATTTGATTTTGATGAGTGGAGTTGCTTGTTCCACACCATGGAGAGGGCAAGTATAGGTTGTTCTGGCTTTAAATGGCTTCATACAAATCTTGCAGCAAGAATCAACTGGGTGGTTCTTATCTGAAGCATTCAACATAGAACAAAGTATGAGAAGGCATTGCATCCTTTCACATCCCTTATGTTTGCTTGTGCTTGAACTTCTAGCGGCAGCCATAAGACAATCTATAGTAGAGGAGGGTATAATGATGTAATGACACCAAGGGGCATGCAGGAACTATTTCTCTATGTGAATAATGTTCTCCTCACCTTCTCGGTCCCATCCTCCTACCTACCACATGATAATGGACTTCTCCTCAAGCACACAGACTCACACCCCTTGTAAACATGTTTAGCACACTGGGACATGCACCGGCACAGGTAGAGATTCAAAACGCTATTCTCCCAGCATTGAGAAAATCCAATATGCTCTACAGTGTAGATAGCAAGATCACAGGAGCTCTCAATCTTATTACAGTCCCCGCGTGACAAGCATGGGAAACAACACGAAATCCCACTAAAATATGCCCACACTTGCATGTTGAACCACCTGTCTGGAGTAGTGTAGGGCTTCAGATTGTGGTGGGTCTCCCTTCGATTAGGATCATTGCTCTGGGATAGGTATTCAAAAGACTGAAGGCTTGGTGACTGATGGGTCTTCCAAATTATTTTCTGAGCTACAAATAGAATTTGGGCTACAGTTCTTCCAACAGACATTGTGTGAGAGGCTGTGCGAGAGCGATTGGCTTTGCCAATGTCTTTTAATCATGTTGTAGAGCAGCGCAGCTGGTGTGCAGCATGGCTAAATGTTCATACGAAAAGCTATGACATGGCCAGCGCTTGCCACATCATGGCGCTTTTTTTTTCTTCTTGTGGCGAGTGGGTTTGGGCATGGACAACGACAATGGATAGGAGGGTGGCAGGGAACGGGCAACATAAACAACAGGAGAGAGGGTGGGAGGCAACAGGCAATGGGATGGTAAAAAAAAGCATTATGACGCAGCCAACACTGATGCATCATGGCTCTTTTTTCTTATGGTGAGAGAAAGGGCAACCCAAACAGCAGCAGGGTGGGGGTGGGAGGGAAGAAGCAACATGAACAATGGGTGCGGGAGGGAAAAAAGGAATACAGACATGGTGTAGTGGGAGGGGAAGAAGCAACTTGGACAGGGATGGTTGGAAGGGTAATAAGTAATGTGGACAAGGGAGTGGAAGGAAGGAAGATGCAATGTGGACAACTGGGTTTGGAAGGGGAGAAGCAACATGGGCAACGGCGGGTGTGGGAGAGGAAGAAGCAACACAGACAACAGGGATGGGAGGGGATAAAATCAACACAGACAAAGGGGATGGGAGGGGTAGGAGCAAACACAAACAATGGGGTAGCAGTAGAGGAAGAAGCAACATGGACAACAGGTGGTGTGAGGGGGAAGAAGCAACAAGGACAATGGTGGTGGGAGGGGAAGAAGCAACACAGACAACCGGTGATGGGAGGGAAAAGGCAAAACAGACAATGAGGGTGGGAGGGAATAACCAACGAAGACAAGGACGAAAGGGGAAAAGAAAGAAAAATAGCACCTCAATCAGAGCGAGAGCAGCGCAAGGGCACTCATCAAGATGAACCAATCAATACTTGGTCCATGCTTCAGACAAAGGAAGAGAAAGTAATCCAGCATACCCTGGCCAATTAGGAGGCAGCAAATAAAAGTAACAATGAACTCAAAGAATGGCCCATGCCCCATGTAGTATACAACATCTCTGGCTAGCGACAGCGCACTGCTGTGTCTTAGGCCAGACCTAAAAATGGAATGGCTTACAGCATATATACTGTATCCCCAGCATATATACTGACCTCCTCCTTATGTTCCATCCTCCTCACCAATTTCGGTACAGGTAGATACAAGGGGACAATATAGGGGAGTAGTATCAGGACTTTATAGAACAATTGTGTCAAAATTCTCTACCACAGTAATGGTTCTTAGAACAAGACAGCAGGAAAAATACCGACATGACTTTATTAATGAAAAATGGTCCACTAGCCCTTTCTATCAGGGAGGAAGCTTAAGGGAACCAAGATTTAAACCATGGCCACCGGAATTATGCAATTCTGCTGCTGCTGCATTTTTCGCATAATTATGGGTTTGCCACTTTTGCCACAGATTCCTTCCTCTTCTGTAAAATCTGCACCATTTAAAACAAAAATTGTTTCTAGCTCAAACAGATCAGAAGTTACTAAAAACATGGTCCCACATATTCCTGCACAGTGGAAGACCTTTCGCAAAGATTGACTGGTCACCTTTCAGTTGTTTATAGGTTTATTTGGGTTTTAAACTGATACTGATAAGGTGAAACCTTTTCCCAGAAAGTGTTACCATAAGTAAGAATGACAAAATAATGAAGTAATGCTATCGCAAAATGTGCCGCATAATTGCCATTTCTAGATGCATAATGTAGTAAATCCTGCTGTATAATTTGATACTAATACTAGTGGCGCTGATGAAAACTTTGCTTCTTTAACATCATTAATGAATGACACTGGTCGCCGAAGAAGCAGGGCTGTGTACTACCTCCAACTGTTGAGATATAGACTGATATACTGCACTATAGTTCACATCTTATGGACAAGCCCTCTCCTCTAACAATTTAGTTGCAAGTACATAAAACAATAAAAACGACCTATGGCCGAGATTTTCAACTGTCAGGACATTTGTTTATACTACATTTTTTCTCCATAATAGTTGGAATGACTACACATTGGAGAAGGTGTTTTCAGTTGCATAGCTAGACCTTTTGCCACCCGTAGCGGTCCCTGCGTTTGCTGCCCCGCAACGGCTGCCGGTAAGAGCGGGGAGGGCAGGGCCGGACTGGCCGTAGCGGGCACCGGTCATTTCCCCGGTGGTATGCCAGGGTGGGGGCCTGTTTTGGGGCCCTGGGGTGCCATTTTCATTACCAGGGGTAGGCAATATAGGCCCCCTGTAACAACCGTTCCTAGCAAACAGCTCGGCCGCACCCCCCCTCACCCCCAGGGGGGTCAGCCAAGCAGTTTGCCAGGGCCGGTTTTGGATCCCAGTCCGGCCCTGGGGGAGGGGGTCCATCGCCCCAAAACTTGTGCTGCCCCAGGTGGACCAACCCCACCTCCCCCTTGATACACCACTGGGGGTTGCAACATGTCTGGCTTTCGCAGAGATGTGCATACTGAGGAGGTAGAGAACTGCACACACCTTTTCTGACTAGGAATGGGTTGGGGAAATAATGGTGGTGGCAGGGCATAAGAAACAGATTTGGAGGATAAATGATCAATCTGATGTATTTTACAACACGTCATGTGACTTCTCTTTGACTGATGAATTGGCCTAACCACTGGGATAAATGCAGACTAATGAAGATCTGACAGTGACATTTTGTGTAGACAACCAGTCCAACATAAGCCTCATTAAGGGACAATATGTGACGAGTATATCTTACATAAGGTGATAGTATAGTGGACGATTGGTGTCTCTCTAGCATATTACATCTGTATATGCAAATATGACATGGTTCCTTTGTAAGTATGTTATGAAAAATAACTTTAAGGTTAAAGTAGTGGGTATTATGGAAATCAAATGTACAACCGATGGATTGTAGTTCTTCAGGATGGACACAGTATAATGCACATGTTTGCTGACATTTGGTCTGCATTGTACCACTTTAGTTTTAGTGCTATAAGTTCAAGCTACCACCCTTTTCTCATCCTGCCCCTTCCTACAATGCTCTTGATTGTACTTTGATGATTACATATTTATCCCTGGTGATATTTATCTTTCTTGTATGCATATGATGTAGTGTTGCTTGTGTATACCCCATTTTTCATGAAAAGAATGTCTGCAGACTATATCTATCTTGATTATTGTCAGTGATTCCTTTCAGTGATTATGTATAGTCTATCTTTTTATATAATAAAGAATTGTTTTTAAAAAAAGAAAAGAAAACTAAGATGCATGCACTCCTTCATTAACAGCGATGAAACAAGGGTACTGAGAACCAAACAAGCTAACCCTGGCAGCTTAAGCATCACCAGCTAAGCCCTCAATTGGTTTGCTTTTTACTTCTCTTACCACTCTTTCCTGGAAGTTTGGGATACCACATTATCACCTCCCACACAACTAGATGTCGGACTTTGTCAAGGATTGGTCCTGGGACCCCTTCCCTTTTCCTTCTACATCATCTTCCTCAGTGACCTCATCTGTTTTGGTTTCTTCTAGATAACGTTATGCTGATGACACACAAATCTTTTTTTTCCTATTTTGAGCTGTTTCAGTCAATCTCCAAGTATATTCATCCACCTTAATCACTGTGTTTCACATTGTATGGCCTTATAATGCCTCATGTTGAACTCAACCAAAACTGAAGTCCTGTGCTTTTCTTCCTCTCCATCACCTAGGCCCTCACCTAGCTGAAAGCTCTTCTCCCCTGAATCCCTATCATTTGCCTCCTCTGCCAGTAATATTAGCATTCTCTTTAATCCTTCAATGTGCCCAGAATCTCTCATCACAGTCACAGCCACAGCAGTGTGTTTCTAAATTCCAAATATATGAAGGCCCAGTCCATTCATTAATTCCACACATCCAAAACCCTAAACATCGCATTGGTGTTCAGTAGTGTAATAGTCTACTAGTGGGCCTCCATGAATACTCTTTCCTTCCCTGGATAATTTTCTCCGCTTTGCCACCAGAAACGGATACAACTTTTTAAAATACTTCTACTTCTGCTTATCGCCATCAAGTGTTCTGGCTCTGTGCAAAAAGAGGACCATCTACAAACTGCTGATGGTGGTATTCAAGGCTACATATACATTTTGGTCATTTTATTTACTGCAGCCCCTTCATTGGAATTTACTTCCAACAGTGATCTGAGCATGCTCCTCGGTTCTGGACTTCAAAATAGCCCTTAGGCATCATTTTCTGATTATTGGAGTTAAAGAGTGATTGCCATAATGCTATTGTCACATGGAAATATGTATATTGGTGTTGGTGCATCACTGTAGTGTTAGACATGTCTGTTCAATGTCTTTATCGGCTGCCCCCTACAAATGGTGGCGTGTAAGCTCATTAATGTTACTGCTCATATTTCATTTGTCTTTCGTAACATGTTGCATCCACCCATGCATGCCCCATGTACTACATGTATTCTTATATACAGCATTTTCAATGAAATGCTTCTGTGACCACATATAAATAAATAACTATATGATTACATGCAAGTCAAAAATTTCCACTATTGTTGGCATACCTACAATAGATTAGAACATGCTATATCTTTCATTTTTTTAATTTTAGTTTTGTTTGTGGTATTGGTTAAGTGCTACTAGGGCTCCAGTGGGGGATAACAGAGCAGTTTACATAACAAGAAGGTGCCATATATAGAAGTTAAATCTTGAGCAGTGACTAGGTTTAAATAATTATAGCATTCATGGTTATATGATTCACAGTAGAACTGACTAAAAAAAAGTTAGTGATACACACATTTTATTTGTGGAGCAGGCCATTCGAGAATGTTGGTGTCTAGGAAGAGAATGGCTGTTTTTCGGTCTCACCTGAGCCAGTGAATGCACTGTCGCTTGCAAGATTTTGAAAAAAAGAAATAATAATATGAAGAATGGCTTAGAGCCCACCCATTACTTACCACTGGTTGGTTTCATGGTCACTCTCATTTCCTTGCTTCTCAATGTTCAGTGCATGTCAGTTTCCCTTTCTTCTTCATATGTTTCTCACTTTGATAGAGCATGGACCAAGTACTAATCAATTGCCTTATTAGTGTCCTTCCACTGCTCGCCTCTGAACTTTTTGCTTTCCTTAGCATTGTTGCTTCCTCGTCATTGTTGCTTGCCCATTGTTGCTTGCACTGGCCTGACTCCTGTCATTGTTGTTTTCTCCCTCCCATTATTGTTGTTTGCACCCCCTCCCATGAGTGTTTGCCCCCTCCCTGCCCCCTCCTGTCATTCTTATCTGCCTCCCTATACATCCCTTCCATCCTTTTTGCTTGCCTCCGCTCCCTACTCCTCCCGTCTTTATTGCTTGCCTAACATCCATTCCCCTCCTGTTGTTGTTGCTTGCCCTTCCCCCTCTCACCCCATCCCATCGTTCCTTTCCCCATCCCATACCCCCATTGTTGCTTGCCCATTCCCTGTCCCCTCCTGCCAGAAAAAAAGCGATATGGCGTAGTCAGCGCTGGCTGCGCCATAGCGCTTTTTCTTGAGCATTGGCAAAGCCAATAGATCTCGCCTATGCAAGACCTTTTGGCTTTGTTCGTTTTGTTTTGCCATGTTGGACAGCAGCTGGCTGGCTGTATTATTGCACTTTTTACAACCATGCTTTCTGTGAATCAGCATGATTTCATTTTCTTTGGATTCGGTTTGAAGTAAGCAGTCAACCGCCCAGATTCAACGTGTGGTAGAGCTGAGTATCATCAGTATACTGATCAATGGCAGTTTCCTGGGACTTTCCTGAGTGCCAGCAGCACTCTTAGACATTCCAGGTTAATGAGCACCAAGGATATCAGATATTAGTCATGGGGGCACCACCATACATCCTTACACACTATAATTGCATAAAGGTATAAACAAATATATGAGAGACCCATTCCTACAGAACCCAGAAGCAAATACGGCATGGCCATGCAACAGAGAACAGATACAACAACATGGCAGATATATGTTCGGATGTTAAGAAACGCTTAACAATTCTAAATTGACAATGAACCTTTGTCACTTAGATACATAGTGATACTGTGCATTCGCGTGATCAAGATGCCACCACCATTGAAAAAGCATTCAAACTTTTGAGATCCAAAAATTGGTGGAGTATGGATTCAGATTCAGACCACTAATCTGCCCTGCTATGACCCATAATTTTATAATTGAAAAACGTGTCATGACTCTCGCTGTGCCCTTAGGTACACAATTGAAACTGACTTGGGTATACCTAAATACTCACAGAACAGAATGCCACAAAATATATCTGTACTCATAAATTAGAGAAGGCAGTAGTGAATACAATGTGTAACATTTGCCAATCTGAGTCGTCCTACATAATGCTGATGCACCAGCAGGAGTCTGGAATAAACTTTCAATTACCATTGTATTTATTAAACATTGTTCCGATGACACTTGGACATGGCATCTTCCTACACTTCCTACGCTGTCAGCCGCGTAGGAAGATGCTGCTCCAGAGACGCTAGGTTATTGGATAATTGATTTATCAAATTTACAGTTGGATTGTTGGGAACCACAGGGAACGGGACTCGCCTAACTTCCTTATTGAAGGGGAAGATATATCACCCACAATTAATTGAGTCTGGCGGCCATTGATTGTGTTTCAGATAGACATTCATGAATGACATCTAGGTGGACTAACCTCACCTCGTAAGACTGAGCCTGCCGACCAGTGCTTTTGGCATTTGTTGTCAGACTAGAATGGCGCTTGTATTCAGGTCTCTCATCTACCTCTCACTTTACAAGTCCTGATGAAGACCCGCGTTTGAGGCATTCAGTGGCCCCTCCCATGTGTCGGGTCGAAACGTTGACACCCTTTTAACCTAGCCTGGATTAATATTTACTTTCTGCCCGGGGGCAATTGTCACTGATCAGCTTTGCCCCCATGGGATGGAGTTAATATTATATGTATGCATTAAAACAGGCTTCTAGATGAAGAAATCTAGCTAAAGAAAAGGGTCAGGAACCCTTTCATTTCCTCTCCTCTCTACACTCTCATGAGCACCCTTCTGAGCACCTTCTTTATCCTTTATTTGCAACTTTAGCCATGAGCATCAACTCTCTTGATTCAAATGTTTATATATGAAGTGCTTGAGTTACCTTGTTTTACAAAAAATTACAACTAAAATCTGTTGAAGTATAAGAAAAAACTCGGTGTGTGTCACTCATTCCTCCTGGTGCAACTGGATTTTGCTACAATTTCTGTTTCCCTCAGTTTTGTTTAAATTTCATATATTGTAAGGAGACAATGATACAATCATCTCTCTGTGTTTTGATAACTTCCCCTGATCAGACCAGTGTTTGTTTGTACCTCCCACCTGCACAGCGTGGTCAACTTGTTGCCTCGGCACCCTCCTCCATGAGAGGGTCTTATTCCCATAGAAATTATGGCTAGTGCTCTAAACACCTAAAATGGGGACATATATTCTGCGTTTTCAAATAGCTACAAAGCACTTTTAAATAATTTGCTATATTTATGCTTTTTTATCCAGTTGATCACTTGATTATATGTTGCACTTAAGGGAGAGGATGTGGCGTTACGACCAGAGCTGCAGACTTTGCAACTAGGGAACCAGGTTCACGTTTCGGCGTCAGCTCGACATCCTGTGATTCTGGCCAAATCACTTAATCTCCCCATGCCTAAAACCAAAATGAATGTCTCCTTGTGTAATGTAACTGATTCTCATGTAGAGGAAACTCCTATACCTTTGGGTCAAGTCTGCACTATATAAAACTGCAAAAAAGCAAATCAAATAAGTGTTTTGCACACTTCTGTCATTGGACTATACTTGTGCCACATTTGGGTGATATTTGTGCTATATTTGGGCTCTTTTTCTCGGGTGGCCATCTTGGGAGACTTATGATGCTCCCCTAACTTCTTCATTTGCTGCAGTATTCTCAATAGAAAATGCTTTCATTTTTCGACTTTGATTCCCATCAAGATGGTATTCAGATGTGCCACACTTTTTGGCATAAATTCAGAATGTTAGCACTTGTTAGCACTCTAGTTGCTCATTAGAACACTGTAGTAAAGCTGCTGATCACGAGGGAGTTAACTGGCAGTCTGCTGCTGGTGTTGACAGTGCACGTTTCAGTCTGCTTGTCATAATGTTTTAATGAAATAGAAGAGGAAGAGTTTTGAGAACTCACTTAAAATGTGGCCTACTTTTTCTTTCTACAGCACTAACCATAATTTCTATGACAGACTGAACCCCCTCATTTTGTTCCTTTCTAAATTAAATGTTTTACGTTTTACCAGTTTTATTCAATCAACATGGCTTCAGGTGTGCCATACTTTTGTCATAAGTAACACTGTTAGCGCGCTAGTTGTTCTTTAGAACACTCTGGGAGGCTGCAGTAGAACACGAGGGAATCAGCTGACAGGCTGCTCCTGTTGGAAGTATATAATTTACTGAGAATGTCAGGCTTCATTTTCATACGGCTGAGAAAGATAGTGTTAACTTACAGAAAATATGCTCTCATTTTAGCTTCTGGAGCACATTCCATAACCTCTATGGGAAAATCATGAGAAAACAGTTTTCTCTCAAACATGATTCATGAAATTCCAGCAAAAGGCTCTTCCACAGGTTAAATTACCTTAGAACACACCACACGTTCTAAAATTAGTATGGTACCATCAACAAATGATTTATATTGTAACTAAAATCTGTTATCACCCTTTATACGATCTCCTTTTAGTGACCCTCAAAACCTGCCATTCACTACAATGCATTTCAATGAGGTGCTATCATGTATATTGGTCCCAAGGTGGCTGCCAACACTTCCTGGCTGACTTGTTGGCAGCCAATCAGATCCCACCATAAGATTGGTGCTTAAGCTCCACCCAGATAAACAATTGGGTTTTCCTTTAATATCTCCAAAACTACTGAACGGATTTACACCAAATAACAAAAAGTGTGATCTCCGTAACAAAATCTACCTTTTTGTCAAATTTTGTGTAATTCCGTCCAGCGTTTAAAGACACTATGGGAACTAACATGGGAAACACACTTTTTTTTGACCCCCCTGCTTTTTGTCGGCTTCCGCTTGATGGATTGCCCCAAAACTTTCCATTCAGAACTAGAATTACCGGGTCACTCTTTTTGGGAAACTTTTGTGAAAATTTATAAAACAGCGCCAAAGATATAGGCAAGTCAAAAAATGCTTCCTATGGAAACATGGTAATAACTATAACTACCTAGTCCGAGTCATCCTTGATGAGTGGATTTGTTGCTGCTTTACATATTGGGCTACGGAGCCCAGCATGGACAAGTCAAAAAATGCTTTTCCTATGGAAACATGGTCATAACTATAACTACCTACTGGCGACTGCCAGTATATTATAAGGATACCAGTGACTTTCTGTGTAAAATCAAAGATATTCCATGGCACAATGATTATCTTTTCATTTCACTTGATATCACGTCTTTGTACACTAGCATTCATCATAATGATGGGTTGAATGCCTGCAAACACTTCCTAGATAAAAGACCTATACAATGTCATAACCATAATGCCATGCTCCTCAAGCTCATTCACTGGTGTCTCACACATAACTACTTTCTATTTAACAAAGCAGTGTACCAACAGCTTAGGGGAGTAGCCATGGGGGCCTGTTTCTCACCCAGCTACGCATGTCTCCATGTGGGTTGGTGGGAGGAACAGGTCCTCAAGGGAGAACATAACACGGCTTGGCAGGACAATATCATCACCTGGCTGAGATACATCGATGATGTCTTTTTAATCTGGAAAGGCAACACTGAGAGTGCCAACATGTTCATTATGCAGATCAACAACAACACTTTGAATTTAGAATTCAATGCAAACATTAGCAACACTTCTATTGAATTTCTGGACGTGACTTTATACATATCCAATGACATCATGCACTCCAAACTTCACAGAAAACCCACAGCAGGTAATTCTGTCCTGCACGCCTCCAGCTTCCACCCCAGGCACTTAATATCAAGCATCCCCTACGGAGAAATGCTGAGGTTACGGAGGATTTGTAGTTCCCCCACAGATCTAGTGATATGTCAAAAGGAGGCAGCTAACAGATTCAGAACACGAGGATATTCCACAGCTAACATTAACAGAGCTATGAAAAGAGCCAATGCACAACCTCGAGAGGCACTCCTCAAAGGAACCAGGGGACCTAGTGTAGATAGTGATCCCAATCTCCCCAGCGTAGAACATCCCCCTAGAGGAGGCACCGTCGAACTAGAAAATAGCAGTATCCCAACCAGTGAGAACCAACAGAAAGTCAGCACGAGACTTATCATTACCCACAACACTGAAGTGAGGGCTATTAGATCAGTCATCAACAGACATTGGGGAATCATTAGGTCTGACCCAACCCTGGGCCCTCTAGTTGCTCCTTACCCAGACATCACATTTAAACGGGCTAGATCCATGCATGACGCTCTCGTCAGAAATAGCCCAGAAATCAAGAGCACAGCAAATTGGTTATCTGACAGAAAGGGGTTCTTTAAGTGTAATAGCTGCAGAGCATGCAAATTTGGAAAGAACATAACACAATTAGATTCCTCATTCAGACTGACACCTCTCATTATCAAACACCACCTTACATGCAGAACAGAGTATGCCATTTACATTCTGGAATGTGATTGTGGTCTCCGCTACATCGGGAGTACCAAGTTAGCAGTACACATGCGCATCCTACAACACCTGAGAGCCATTGTGAATAGTGACCCCACATATCCAGTGGCCAGACACTTCAAAGAGACACATCATAATAACCTGGAACACCTGAGGTACTCGGTCATTGACTGTATTCCAACACTCAGAAGGGAGGCAACAGGGAGAAGCTGTTACGACAAATGGAAAGCAAATATATTTTGCAATTTAACACCAAGGCGCCTGCGGGCCTCAACACTAGTGAGGACCTATACCACTTTCTGTAATCCTATCAGTATATGTATTTACTAGGGGCTGCTATTCAGGCACCTAGAACTAGAGGTCTGTGACATCTGTTGTCCTATAGGTATCATATGCTTGACTGAGTATGTTTCTTTTTCTGTTTCTTTTTCTTTTTCAATTTTGTTTCACTCCAATGTTATTGTTGTACTTGTCTGACGCCTTGCATTTAAGCAGTTATTTTTTAAATATTTTGTTTGCAACTTATTACACACACATTAGCTGCAACACGCACGTCTTTGTCGCCACACACTTTAGGTTAGGCTGGTTAGATCCACACATAAAGGATATTAAGGTTCTCCTTGACTTGTATGCACATGTTACTTATAGTCACAACATGGCATATAGATATTTTTAACCACAAGTCTTTTGGATTGGAAGAGATTTTTAATCAGGTAGTTTTTTTCACCACTTTATTCATTGTGCACTTTTCACGCACGTCTCCTCCACTCTCCCCTATGCACACCCTCTCCACCACTCTCACCATGTGCGTTCCTTTCACATTTGTGCTTTGTAGTAGCCGCTTACCTTTGTCCTGTTGGTTGCTTGTTTCTGGGCCTCATGTTGCCAGGACGATGTATGGTAGCACATAACTTAGAGGCTTGCGCAGCAGACAGTACTTTCACACATTTTGATATCTTTGGCGTACACATTTTTTCTGTCCCGATTTTTTTCACCTCCAAGGCTCCTGGCACGGTCTTTTATTTTCTCATTAACTGGCAGGGTCATCCAAGGGGCCCAGCGGCTGAGACTTTATGAGCCTAAACCAGAGTCATAGGCACTTCGCCACACGCCAGAACACGATAGAAGGCTGACACCTTCATCGCACCATATTGTGATAAACACAAACAGAATTAGATGTTTGTCTACTCAGGCCGTGTAATAGCCAGACAATTGGGAGTTTTGCTCGTGCATGTATTGCACTTGTAATGAATTTCGCCGCCACAGGTTTTTATCTTCATTTTTTCATAGTCTGTTTTTCCTGTTGTCTTTATGCCTTGTCATGTCACTAGTAGCTCGTTTTCCTGCTTGTAGTAAAATGACATGTATGACTTCTGGTACTAGCTGTAGTAAAATGCATTCTCATAACAATGGACATAGTAATCAGACTACTACATTCAAAGCACACTCACCTGTATATATATTGCACATGTCTGTTCATAGCGCTATGTGATCAAGGCTGCATGTCTGGCAGCCGAAACGCGTCATGTTGGACCTTTTCTGATGTGTGAATAAACTACCATCCTGTTTCCACACCAACTGTTGGAGTCTGTGCCCGTGTGTTGCGCCGGAGTGCTTGTCGTAACATTGGGATTTCTTCGTGATATATATATATATATATATATACATATATATATATATATATATATCACACGCTCACTTTACACCTCCATGGGAAGCACTCTCGGACGGGTGCTAGTATGCGGCCGTGTACTCCGCAAATTATTGTCGCTCCTTTTCTTTTGCATAAAAAGAAATTCAGCACTCACGGGGGCGTTTTGAAGATATTTATTCTTCCAGCGATAGCAACAAACGCGTTTCGGTGGTCTGCCTTCTTCGGTGTTACTGGCACACCGGAAGCGACGCTATTTTACATCCTGGTCACATGTGTATAACAATGGAAAAAGGGACTAACGCAATACGCTAAATCTAGCGCCATATTGTAATGTTGTATATACATATAATTTTGATATTATCTGGGACAATTGCCCGTAAGTGTTCTAATATCCTTATTTTAAGTGGGTGAATGGTATTGCCAACTGTATACTGTCTAACATGTCCTTGTGGGTTACGATATATTGGCAGTACCATTCACCCACTTAAAATAAGGATATTAGAACACTTACGGAAATTTCTAAAAAGACGTAACATATCCAGTGGCAAGACACTTTGCTGACAAACACTCCAGCAATAGAAACTTGATACAGTACTATGGTCTGGATCATGTCCCAGATAATATCAGAGGGGCGACAGAACCCTGAGACTACGTAGATTAGAGTCACGTTATATTATAGACTTGCGGACTAAATTCCCAAAAGGATTAAACAGTGGGGAGGAGTTGGCGTCACACTTGGGTTCATAGACTATAAAATTAAAAAATTATAAAATTAAAACCGCTAGGTTGATATACAGCGGCATTAGATGCAGTTCTTATTATAATATGTCTCTTGCATACTATCAATGTCACAGGATAGGTGTAAATAACAATGGTCAATAATAAGGGACTTGAGCCGATCCACGGCAAGAGCATAGTATACCAAGGCACTGAATTGGCTAATATTGGTTTTGAATAATTGATGAATTTTAGAAACCTTGAATGATAATTAAGGTATGTTAATGAATTTTAATCAATAGGATAAATTTTGTCATATTGTGGTCCAATATTTATTGAGTATATAGCTAAATCAATGCAATTATGACACTATATATTTATGTTTAATTTGGCATATTATCGTTCCTGTAATTGGAATGAATGGTTTTCCCCTTTTCGAGTCGCATCTATGTGACGCAGTAAGAAGGGACCATAGCCGATCCACGGCAAGATAGCCAAATATATGACTGTTTTATCTTACAACCAGCCGAAACCAATTAATTGATGAAAATGCAATTCGTCACAGTGTGATTTAATATTTATTGTATATAAATTATCTGTACGCAATTCAAAATTATATGTATATACAACATTACAATATGGCGCTAGATTTAGCATATTGCGTTAATCCCCTTTTCCATTGTTATACACATGTGACCAGGATGTAAAATAGCGTCGCTTCCGGTGTGCCAGTAACACCGAAGAAGGCAGACCGCCGAAACGCGTTTGTTGCTATCGCTGGAAGAATAAATATCTTCAAAACGCCCCCGTGAGTGCTGAATTTCATTTTATGCAAAAGAAAAGGAGCGACAATAATTTGCGGAGTACACGGCCGCATACTAGCACCCGTCCGAGAGTGCTTCCCATGGAGGTGTAAAGTGAGCGTGAGATTTACGAGGAAGGTACCGCCGCCATACGAATCACAAATACTGGTATGAACGGAATCGGGGACCCGCGAATCGGAGGAGACGCCGGAAATCGAAGAAAATCATACCGGTAAGCTACGCATTCACCAAGATTATTGCGTATATTGTATTAAGCGGCAGGACGAGGGGACATTATTGAATTTAGAATCCAGCAAATACTCACTGAACGGTGTGAACATGTTCAGTGAATCAGCACGCCAAGATGCGGCCAGAGACATATTCAAGAAACGTGAGGCAACGGAAAACCCAAGTGTGACAGACCAATCGAAACCCACAAGTAATGCAAGCAACATCATGAATAAACTAGAGAGACTCTATGAACGTGAGACACGCAAATGGTGGGAGGCGACCTCCCTCCAAAACTACATGGATGCTGAAAGGGAGGATTCTTTGTGGCTGCCACACCCCTCCGCTTACCGACTCCAGAGAGCCTGACCCCTGTGCTGTTCGTTCACTTGGAAAGAAGAAACCACGGTATAAAACAGTGACTTTTTATTCAAACAGTTCAAAGCATAAAAGCACTTCAATTTAAATGTTGCCCACCACACATGAGCAGAATGAAAAATAAATGCATCGACAATGTTCAAACTCAGTTGCTCAAAGAAGCAAACATATGACTAAAATATTGTGCTATAAGCAGCTGCCCAAGGAGCAACCCTAACTTTACAGAGGATGGATAGGCTAGTGCCTAGAAGACAAACCTTTTCTTAAGAAAGCAACACCATTCAAAACTACGCAATTTAAACTAAGATAAATGCAATGGCTTGGGTTAGGATGAGCTGAATTAGATAGACTGTCAAAGCCAAAAGGCTAAATTATTAAAAAGACTGAATAAGCTAATAGTGAATTAATCAAATAGGCTGACAGAGCCAAGAGGCTATGCCATCAGATGGGCTGTCAAAGCCAATAGGCAAAATTATCACAAAAGAGTATTACCACCTTGGAAGTTGAAGCACTAGGCCCAGTCACCAACGGACGATCGCACGGGAAGCCCTCCAGATGCAGTCAAGGTCTGATGCAATGGAAGAGTTCGAAACTCTAGTCCGGGTGGGCTCTTTTATATAGTTGAATGCAGAACTTTATTATTGAATGCAGAACTCACGCCTACGTGTGCACGAGGCTTGACACGAGATCTGACGCAGGCCACTTGACCACCTGCTTTACTGGAAAATTTTATATGAGAAGTGGTATCATGATGAAACAGAACTGGTTGGCAGGCGGTCAGAGTTCTCTGACCGCAAAAAGTAAACAAAAGATAACTTTCACCGTGAAAAATGCTTAGAATTAATATTAAATGTATTAATTTCTTGGTCAAGTTCCTGCCTCAAGTTCCAGTTTAGCAAGCGCGGAAAGTCCCATAGCTAAGAATATCACTAATCTTGCATGTGACACTGCCAGATGTTCCAACAGCCCGTCACATGGGTGGGGGCCACCCTTATTCTTGCAACTGTGGCAAGTTACAAGAGAGGGCTAAGGTCGTATCTGGGTGAAGGGGACAGATCTCTGCTAACAGATCAGTGAGGCCTATGAGGTCTGTTCCATTAGAATTATTATAAATGAGAGCAAGAGTCACTTTCATTTGGGCCTACACTTTTGTATCTAGGAAGGTATGCTTGGGCCTATGTAAGATATGGTTTATCTAAGGAGCTGGGCTTGGCCTACATAGGATGTGCTATCAGGACAAGGGAAAGTGGACAATTTAAGACATTCTATCTGAGCCTGCCTGGTAGGGACTATCTAGGAGTATCATGTTTGGTGGGTAGTGCAAAATCATTAATGGGTTTCTTGTTAGATGGTAGTACGGGACTTTCGGGACCCTCCATCATCTCCCTGCTCTTGTTCAATTTTGAACACATTCCGGATAGAATATTGTGAAGGACTCTCAAGAATCGGGTGCATGCTGGGTGGGTCATTAACGTTGGGGCACGCAGCCGGAAGTTGCAAATCTGATGGTAGGGTAACATATTCTCCATCATCATGGCTCACTAACTGGTCATACAGGTGAGCGTCATGCTCCTCCTTCAAAGTGTACCTCTGCGGTGGAACTGGTGGAGCTAAGGGCGTCTCGGGAGAAGCATCAGGGGCACCTTGTTCTATGAGTTGTATGTGAACCTGTCCACCCCCATCCCCAGGGGCACGGTGCATGTCCTGATAGTCTGCATTGCTGTAAATTTCTGTTTTAACGTAATTTATCCCAACTGCCTTGACGGTACATCTACTGAGGCACCTCATTAGTACCTGTACACCGCAACACATTAGCATGATAACACAACAAATGGGTAACACAGTTTTCAAGATAGCAGATAGCCATGAAGGCATCCAGTCCAAGTTGAACCAGCCCGTAATAGGGTCTGCAGCGGCACCGCCCTCATCACGCATCTTCTTTCCCAAATTGCCCAAGTCCTCAATGGCCTTAGCGAGAGACCCGTTGCCCGCATCATTAGATGGTATGAAAGTACAGCAGCTCGATCCGATGGAACTGCATACCCCTCCCTGCATAGCTGTGAGCTGATCTAGAACATATCTATGCTCTAGAACCATAAGTCTTATTGGTCGTAATTCTTCCTGAATGGCGTTGAACCCATCTCGGGTGTTGTTGATCAGAGTCATTAGTTCGTAGCGTGTGACCTGCAGCCACCGGGCATTAGCAGATGATTGCCAGATGGGCCACAGGCCCCCAAAGAATTCCTGGGCGCGATTGAACAGGCGAAACTCGTCAGGAACTTCCTTAAAGGCGTCATTAGCAAAATATTGAGCACTCCTTCGGTGCCGGTGAAGCAGGGTGACATCACCTGTCATGGGGTGTTCAAACACTTGGGAAATGTTGGATGCCGGGACAACGAGATGCAGTTCATGCATTGTGACCATGGTGCATAGGCCCTTCCATTGAGGAGGCAACTGTGCGTAGATGCGCTCTCCGCAGGCCCAGAAGATGTCCATGAGGCTGGCGGTGCCGTCTTGGAGGTCCAAATTAAAAATTGTCGTGTTACAGTTAGTGTTGCTGCCCACAGGGCGGGTACCGTTACCTAGGAAACAAAGGAGAGGATTTTTCAGTTTATATGCTCTTTTCCATGGATAGGTGCTGTCCTTACTAAAGGTGTACCTTCTGCTTTCTTGTGTCCAGACCTCCCCGCACCCATCCTCAACACCCCTATCGATCTCTCCGTCATTAATTGTTGTTATGAAAGGCGCTCCTAAGGAAGCAGCTCTACAATTGAAGTTGCATGGCCCACTCCATGTGTTTTCAACATAGACGTTGGCTGATAATTTTAGCACAGGCCTGTACACACAGGGGCTTTTGTCTATTCGTTCATAACATACTGATTCTGGTTTTGAAAAGGTAAAGTAGCGTAACTGGACAAAGGTACGCTCCCAACGTTGTATTTCTTCTTTAGACCAACCCTGTATGTCTCTGTCAAATTCATTTTTATTAGTTACAATTTTGAACGTGACAGGATTATGATCCCATATGGTCGTATTTACATAAATTGTTTCAATAGTTGCTGACAGGAGCTGGATCTGGCCGTATATACGGCAAAGGAACAGATGGAGGAGACACTCAGCTTTTGGGGGTGGTACTTCTTTTGGGAAAATCATTTTGTCTGCGCCTACTGCATGGGGAATATGTGAGCATACAAAACATGCTTCTTTTGTTGTTTTTTCCAATTTCGGACATGTGCCGGTACCACATGTTATCTAACAGGGCATCATGGGCTCCATGATGTGGATCAGATTCGTCAGGACGTGTGGAGTGGAAATCGGGCATGGGATTAGATTGTGCCATGTGAACTATTGTGTCCTGAAGAGCAGTGGCCCATTCTTGTGTAACCTTAGGTTTTGGTCTACGGGTCCTCCAGAACCTTGGTCTACCTCGTTTAAATCTACTGTTAGTGCGGGGAGGGGCACTGCGGGACAACTGGGGACCTATTGTGATATTCAGAACGTCATCCCCTGGGGTGGTAGCACTACTTGGGATCAGATCAGTAACTGTGGGTGTGGAGTGTGTGCTCGTGTGTGCTGTATCAGCAATACAAGGTGGGAATGGCGGACTTGTGATCTTATCTCCATCTGGTGGCACAACTGGCTGTCCTGAACATTGTGTAATAGCATCAGGAAGATCACATTGATCAGTGGTTATAAGATAAAACATATACCATGTCAAGGCGGCAATGGCTAAAATACAAATTAGTATGGCAAGTGGAATACATAACTTTGCATTTCCTTTAACATTCCTGACTGTAAGTACTCGACGCTCATCGTGCTCTTCATCATGGGAGGATGAAAGGCCGCTGTCTTCATGGAATTGTACTGATAATAAGTCCGGTCCTTTCCTTAGTCTATTGGCTGAGGTGGTGGTGCGGGGTCTAGGCGGACGTGGCTGCGATGGATCCATGCTTTTCTTTCTGTTATTCGCACTGTGGTTGGTGATGAGTATATGACTGGGAAGGGTCCTTCAAATTTTGGATCCTTCCAACGTCTGACGTTTTTTCGGACGAAGACCAGTGTCCCGGGACGGATTGGTGGGAGCTCAGGATCGTTGGGGCCCTTGTCTCTTCTCTTGGATACCTGGGTAGAAAGGAACTGCGCTGCGCTTGTTAGTTGGCACAGGTAATCGTAAAGTTCTGCCTTAACTATCTCTGGTGATGACTCACTATCAGTTTTAGGGCGTGTGGATGGAATTGTTACATTTATAGATCGTCCAGTGACAAGCTGATGGGGCGTGAGGTGGTGATCCGAACTTGGAGAGTTTCTTAGTGCAAAGAGTGCTATGGGCAGGCAGTAAAGCCATTTCTTTCCTATTGTGGCACTTATTTTGCTTATT
Source organism: Calotriton arnoldi (assembly GCA_963921515.1). Classification (NCBI taxonomy): domain Eukaryota; kingdom Metazoa; phylum Chordata; class Amphibia; order Caudata; family Salamandridae; genus Calotriton; species Calotriton arnoldi. Next base: position 1,333,121 of record CAWUFW010002024.1, read on the forward strand.
TTATTTTTGAGCAGGCCGTTGAGGCGCTCACAGATGCCGTTGCTTTGTGGGTGGTAAGCTGATGTCAGTTTGTGTTTAATGCCTAGCATTGTGGTCAGGGAGGAAAAGATAACATTTGAAAAATGGCTTCCGTTATCGGTCCGGATGGCGTCTGGAATGCCCCAGCGAGTAATGACATCACGGAGCAGAAATGTGGCAGCTGCTTTAGCATCGCAGTGGACGCAAGGTCCAGCTTCGATCCAGCGTGAAAATGGACACACTACTACAATGAGATAGCGGTAATTTTGGCAGCGGTCGATCATGTCGACATAGTCAATGTGTAGCTCTTTGAAGGGCCCAGATGGTCTAGGAATGGTAGAAGCAACTGTTTTTAGAGTCGGGTTTGGGGAATATTGTTGGCAAATGAGACATTTATTAACATACAATTGTATCTGTTCATGGGCATTGGGGATGAACCAGTCTGTTTGCAAGGTGGTGGACATGTTATCTCGGGTGACATGTGTGGGAAGGTGAAGTTGGTCTAATGCCACTTGTAACAGGGCCTGTGGCATCACAGGTTTCCCTGTTACTGTCTGTCTGTATATTAAATCGGCGGAGTCCTGTTGTACTCCCCTCTTCTTCCATAACTCTTTCTCTTGATCTGGTGCACTTTCTTGCATTTCTCTGAGATATAACTGTGCAGTTTGATCATATTGCTGTGTTATGTCAATGTCAAATAGTGTTGGTAGTGGGGATGGTGTTTTTGGAATTTCTTCATTGCTATTGTCATGATCGTGGGAGGCAATGTTTGAGAAAGTAAAATTGGTGCAAGTGGAACTTCAGTTGTTGTTTTAAGTGGGGGCCTGTTGCTTGAGGGCCTCTGGCTGCAGCCTTAGCTGCCCAATCTGCCAGGCGTTACCTCTGGAGACAAAATCTTGGCCATTGGTGTGCGCTGCGCATTTGACTACAGCAACTTCAGCAGGTAGTGTAAGGGCCTCAATAAGTTCCTCTAGTAACGTTTTGTGAATGACAGGTGTACCATCTGATTTAAGGAAGCCGCGCCTTCTCCAGCGGAGGATGCTGGAGTGTGTTGTTGTGGTGACATATGCAGAATCTGAATAAATTGTGACACGGTCATCAGCTCCAATGTTTAGGGCAGCTATGAGGGCTACTAGTTCAGCTGCCTGTGCAGAATAATGTGAAGGTAATGTTATTTGCTGTACTATGTCTAGGGAATCAGAGGAATCATTCTGCTGTGCTTTGACTACTGCTGCTCCTGTGTATCTTACTCCTGTGTCTTGATCAATGGTAGAGGAGCCATCAACAAAATATACAGTACTGTTTGGCAAGGGATCCTCTTTTGCTGCTCCAGACTCATCTGGTGAGTATGTGGCACAGTCATGAGCGTCATCATCTGAAGTGGCTATTGGATGGGCAAAAAATGTGGCAGGGTTTACTGTGTGGCATTTCACAATTTTCAGAGAAGGTAATGACAATATTACTTCGTAACCTGACACTCTTTGTGTTGTTAACGTTGTCTTGGCTTTTTGTATTATTGCAAAGACAGCATGTTCAGTGTACAGAGTCAGTGGAGAGCCCATTACAATGGGAGTGCTTTTTCCACAGCAAATGCTGCGGCAGCAAGGGCCTGCTCGCAGGGGTAATGACCTTTCATGACAGCGTCCAGCATGCCGCTGAAGTAGGCAATGGGCTTATGGCCCATGGGGTATTTCTGAGTGAGTACTGCTGTCATGACTAAGCCATCACAGTGAGTGAATAGGTAGAATTCTTTTGTGTAATCAGGTGATCCTAGCACTGGTGCATTTGTTATCTCATCTTTGAGCTGGGTGTAGGCTATCCTCATGTCACGTGTCCACTCAATCTTATTGTGTCTGTCTTTGCCCATTTTGACAGCTTTCAATAATGGGGCAGTTATTGTTGCAAAGTCAAAGACCCACTGGCGGACATAATTAACCAGGCCGAGGAATTTTTGCATATCTTTAACTGTTTGGGGTTCAGGGGTACCTTTTATCGCCTCAACTCGACCTGGAGTCACTCGTCTGCCTGATGCAGATAGTAGTTGTCCTAGATAATGTACCTCTTTCTGACAGTACTGTAGCTTCTGTTTGTCGACTTTGTATCCTCTTTGTGCTAGCGTAGTAAGTAAGAGGATGGTGTCTTGCCTACATTGTTGTTCTGTGGGGCTGCAAAGCAGTATGTCATCGACATATTGCAGTAGGGTGCTGTCACATTGGAAATTGGACAAGTCTTCTTTGACAACCCTGTTGAAGACGCTAGGGGACTCACAGTACCCTTGAGCGAGCCTTCTGTACGTGAATTGCACATTTTTGAATGAGAAGGCCAATAGGTATTGGCTGTCTGGATGCAAAGGAATGCTGAAAAAGGCATTTTTCAGGTCGATGACAGAAAAATACTGTGCATCGGGGGGACATTTGTGAGGATGATAGAGGGGTCTGGGACAATGGGGAATTCTGGTACAACTATGTTGTTAATTGCGCGAAGATCATGAACTAGTCTCCATTGATTTGTTTTGCCCTTCCGCACAGGAAAAAGGGCTGTGTTACACGGAGAAATACAAGGATAAATTACTCCCTGCTCTAGCAATGCTTGTATTGTAGGGGCTATACCTTCCTCTGCTGCTTTGGACAAGGGATACTGTTTTATTCTGGGCAGGATAGCACCTTGTTTGAGAGTTATCTTAAATGGCCTGGCAGAGCTGATAAGGCCTACATCATTTGGGCCTGTTGTCCAAAGATGCGCTGGTACTTGAGCCAAATCTGCTTCTCGCGCAGAGTCATAATCAGGGGTGACAGTTGGTGTTCGAATTTCCACTGTCACTGAGATGGGCACATTGTTATCATAAATAATCTCTGTTTTAGAGTGTTCCTCAGGGGATCCAAATAGCTGGGCATCTGAAATGTTTCTTACCAACCCTTTAGGCTCGATAAAAATGACACAAGCCCAAGTATGAGCGTTGTCATCGCATGCCAGGAATGCACCATAGGTGGGTGTTATCTCAAGGGCGCAGATGTCAAATGTCAAGTGTTTATCTAATACCTGCGAATCTGGTACTTGGGGCCTGAAGAGAAATTCTTTTGGCAACTGAACTGTGCGGCCTTGTAACTCGGGAGTGGTGGCGACAATTGTGTGGACAGCTGCAGAGAAGGCGTGCTCATCCACAGGACGTGCTCTGACCTGGCTATCTAAGGATGACTGTGCAGTAACTGCCATTATCCTTGTTAGTGGGGTACCTGGTATGGAACAAATCATTGTTCCATTGTCATCAAAGTGGATAGTCATGTTTAGTTTGGCCATGAGGTCACGTCCTAAAAGATTGACTGGGGACCTGGGTGAATAAAGCAGAGGCTGCTCCACTACATGGCCTCCTATCTCCATTGATACTGGTTTGGTGAATGGGACCCTTGCTATTGCCCCAGAAAATCCCTGTGTGTCCGCTGTTTTGTTTGAAATGGGCAGAGGGCCACCTGTAATACAGGAGTATGTGGCACCTGTGTCAACAAGAAAACTATATGTTTTGTTATTTATCACGACACTTGCAATAGGGTCCTCTTCAGTATTGCTTGTGCATGACAAAATTGGGCACACAAGAGTTGTCTGTGGGCTGTCCTAGCTGGTGTATCCTCCCTGATATTGCTGGATGGTGCCCTGGGTAAAGGGGTTGCTGGAGGCAACAATTGTTCCTCCTAGAGGGACACCGTTTTGTGTTTGGGGGACCACCTGATAAACAGGTTGTTGCTGTGGCTGTAGCTGTTGCATTGGAACCTGTATTTGTTGGACTGCTGGCTGAACCTGGGTCATTTGGGGCGCTTGGAGCTGCACTTGTTGTTGCTGTGCTGGTTGTGCATAAGAGTATAGCATTTGGGGCTGTTGAAGGTGTTGTTGCGGGTGCTGCTGTTGTTGGAATGGTACTTGTGATTGGTAGCCAGTATTCATATATTGCTGACTTATGTCACGCTTTTTACTGTGGCAATCTCTCTGTATGTGGCCTTGTTTCTGGCAATAGTAGCAAATGATCGGTGGTGTTCCCTGTCCTGGCTGTTGTGGAAACCTTTGTTGTCCCATCCCTCGCCCTCTTCCTTGTCCACCCATGTTCTTGTTCATATTTTGTCTGTTATTGTAATAAGGCTGTGTGTTGGTGCTGTAAGCAGGTGGTGCTGGCATGTATTGTACCATTGGCTGTGGTTGCGGTTGTTGGATATACTGTATGGCAGGTTGGGGTTGGGCTTGTATATACTGTACAGCAGGTGGTGCTTGAACCTGCTGAGGAGCAGGTTGGACGTTGCCTGTGAGAGCATTCATGGCAGCCTGGGGAAAGGATGTTACTGCTGTCATTTGAGTGACAGGTGCTGCGAGCATGACTGTGTCAACATTGTCCTTTTTCTTATTTAGTTTCTGCTGTACCAATTTGGCAGCGGCATTTTCTATGGCCAGCTGCCTAGTCTTCTCCTGTTCCTGTCTCTTTTTGCAGTAATGTATTATGTGATCTTGTATTTCTGCCCATGGCTTGCATTCCATTGCTACAATGCCATCTAATTTCTCCTGCACCTCAGTAGGTAAACCTTTCTTTACTGTGTGATAAAATAGTCTCCCATAGCCTCCTGCTGCATCCCATCGTTGTCCTAACTCTTGATGCCATTTTTCTTTCATTCTAGAAAGGTAGGTGGCAGGATCTTCATTTGGTTGCATGGTCTGTGACAGTAAAGCCCCAATGTCGGGGACATCGGGGTATTTCCTGCGCAACTCAGCCCAAGCTTTTGTTCTAATGTCATTGAAGGAAACACCGTCATGTTGGGTGTTGTTTTTGTCAAGTTGACATTGATATGGGTAAAGAGATCTTCTGCGTCTTCTCCCATGAGGGAGATCAGCAGGTTTTGACATCACCTATGGCTACGTTGTTACCTGTGGTGCAATTTTCAAAAGCTGCAATCCATTTTCCCGCACCCTCTGTGAGGGGTGGGAGTGCCTTTTAACATTTTCTTTGTCTAGTGTAGACCATGGGATATAGATGGGGGGATCTTTGATATTTTTGTAGAGCAGTGGCATTTGGCGCATGACCCCAAGGCGTTGCGCCGTGGGTCCTGTATAGTCATGCTGGCGAGCATATTTTTGCCAGACTTTCAGGCTCTCCCTCATATAGTCATAGTCCCAATCCTGATCTCCTAATCCTTTGAGGATACATTCAACTGCTGTTGCCATGTACTGAGGCTCAAAAGACCCTTCTCTGGGCCAAGGGAGCATTTGTGGCGCTAAGGGCTCCGACCAGCCTGCCAAATCATCTGAAAAGGGGTTAACTGCGTAATCTGAACCTTCCCCTAATGTCACTATCTCATTGGGAGTGAGATCATTGCTTGTTTTTAGCGGACACTGTCTACTGAGAGATATGTTGTGTCTGTTTTTCATCCTAGTAGTGCGCATGAAAGCAGAGCCCGAGACGTCATATAGTATGTCGTCTGGGCGTCCATGTGTCCCCAAGACTTTAAGTCTTTGCGCTTCGGTGGTCCTGACCTTACTTCTTACCACTGGGTCTTGTTCCTGTGGGAGTCCACAATATCTTGGGATGTCACCAAACAATGGATTGTGGCCTTCTAGCACCAGTGGGGGTGTCTTATCCCGTCCTACTGGTGTTTGGAATTGGTAGTCTTGGTGTGTGTTAGTGAATGTTTGTGTCCTCCCAGGGGTGGCATCGTCACGGTGATAGGGGTGCCCATTAAGGCGATAGTGTGTGCTCCCTTCCCCATTCCTACTGATATTTGTCTTTGGGTGGTGTTGCACGAAGCGGTGCAGAGTGGGTGAGGGTGGTGTTGGTGTATTGATCTTTGCCATCACGTCTGTCATACTTTGGTTTATGCTCTCTAATTTGAATGACAAGCGTCTAATTTTTTTATCTGGTCTGCGTGGGAAGGTGGTTGATGCGTGGGTGTCTGTTCATCCACATGATGCTGTGATGAAAGGCTTTCCAGGCTAGCGCTTTTGCTCAACTCTGCATTTTGTCTATAATTGTCATAAGAGGAGGGAAGACCAGTGAGAGGAACACACTGTCCCTCCGTCACACTTAGTGATGGTGCGCTAGAAAACTCAATGAACTGCCGCTGGTTTGTTATAAGGCCAGATCCTGGTACCTTACCAGGAGGTGCAGCAGCCATGAAAGGCATGCTGCTTTGTGAGGAGAGAGGAGACGCAAGCTTGGGAACGGGTGTGCGCTAGTGTCAAGGAAAGGGTTAAGGACAGGTGCTTGTTGAGTGTCAGTGTCATGGAAGGCGTTAGAGTCAGAGGTTTGTTTAGGGCCGAAATCACTGACAACAATGACAGGTGAGCGCAAGTCACGAGATGGTGCTCGAGAGACAAAGTCATGCGAGTGACGAGATGAGGCTTGAGAGGCAGTGTCAGAGCCCTCCTCATCCTCTTCACCTGAGCATGGGTGTGCAGTATTGACTGTTGGTGTAAATCTTAGAGATAGTTGTGCGTCTATGAAGCCTGGAATACCTGATACTGCCTTGTCCCTTACTGTACCGTTGGGGGAGGCACATACATGCTGCGCAGTTCTGTCAGGTCGGGGTATGCATTACCGGGGGCCTAGGTGGGGTTGGTGGTCTGTCCACGGGGTGGTACGGGTGACTGGGTGATGTGTGGGAAGCCTGGAATTCCTCAATTTGTGTGGTTGTTAATTCTGGGCCTGGCTGTGGTGAGGAAGGTGCCTCCTTTGATAGCGGCTGAAAGCCAACAGCTGGGGAATCATTATTGGTGACTGGTAGTTCCGGTTGCTCCTTGTTAGTAAGTTCGGTATACATACCGCTGACGTGGTAAGGCGGTGGGGGCGGAGCATTGGGTATAGCTGGGTGTGTGGAATCAGAGAGTGGTTGAACCTTGTCTTTAAAAATGCGCCAGAGATCTAAAGTAGCCTTTCTTTTCTGTAACTTAGTGCCAGTGTACTTGGTGTCTAGAAAGGTAGTGGCATGCTCTAGTATAATTGGATCAAAGCTTCCCTCTGAGGGCCAAGGATGAGTCATTTTCGCCGTACGTTTATGAAGCTCACGGCAGTGCTTGAGTATATGGTGCTCCTGTCCTCCGAATGTCTTTAAGACATGCTGGAGTGGAGTAGCCATGTTGGTGTGTCTAACACAGGGCGCTCTAGGCAAGGCCTAATTTACAGGAGCGCGTTTCAGGTGCTAGGGTCAATATCTCTTATTAGTTCTTGTGTTACTGCCTGAATGACAATATCATACACACTGTCCTGCAAGTCTCGCTCTTGTGTTGGGGTATAAAGAGGAAAGCGGAGCCGACCGCCAAAGCAAGCTTCAGCAATAGAGCTTTGGAGAGGGTATCTTGGCCAGGTGCTAGATAATATGGCAGTGAGTGGCGCTCCAGGGGGATGTATGATAAAAAGATGTGAAAGTGGGTAGACGTTTTATAAACTGTAGAGCTCAGTATGCCATTCATGAAAGTTGTTTTAAAACACAATGCTTTGGGGATGAATGTTGCCTGTTCGGGAAACAATATAATTAGGGGGCAAGAGTGTGTTCAATATCAGGAGTGAGCTCAGCGTCAGGAATATGTTGTACGGCAGAAGTGGACTCAGTGGCAGAAGGGGACTCAGTAGCAGAAGCGAGGTCAGGAGCAAAGGTGAATTCAGTGGCAGACGTGGGGGAATAGCGTCTATTATCAGTTCCTCTCCTACTGCGCTACTGATAACGTGATACAATGCTTGTCTTAGTTCCAGTTCCTGTGGACCGGTGTATATTCCGTTAGGGGAGAAGTCAGGAAATTGGAGCCGGCTACGGGAAAGACCAGCAATTATTCTACTTTGTAGCGGGTTGCGTGGATAATTTGTAACGAGTGTGGTGGGTATGTCCAACCCTGGCGCTATGAGGCGAATGCGTATGTAAATGTTATCCGTTGTCTTATGAACCGTGGTACCTATAATCCTGTTCATGGGGACCAATGAATGTGGGATATTCCCTATCCTGTCAGTGCTTGGAATGTTTTTGGTCTTTGGGTTTAGTAACAGTGGGATGTGGAAGGTGCGGAAACGATGGTACTAATGAAAGCGTTATCTGCTGTGACAGGGTATAGTCAATGCCCAAGGCTTGAAATATAGTGAGAAGGACAGTACTTGCTAAGGGTGTAACATGACAGAAGGAGGACGAATGTCCAGTAGAAAGACCCACAACGATATTGTTAACCAAATATACAAAAATAGAAGAAGCTGTACTGTCAGGAGACGGGGTACTCATTACCTATAGTGATTGAAAATGGGGGTGTGGGCTTGCCGGGGAGGCACAATTAAGATGTCTGGGACAGAGTCCTCTAGATCCACTGAATAGTCCTGCAGGAGTGCCGAGAGAAATGGGGACTCGTTCGCAGGAGACGGTGGTCGGTGGATAACAATACTAGGTACTGATGCTGATACCGTAGGGGGGCAGGGGCAGTATTGCTAGGGAGTGTTGCCTCAAGAGAAACAGAAGACCCTAAAGAGGGTGGGGAGCGCGAAGGTGGATTAGAGGAGTGGGCAGGCCACAAAAGATCTGGGCGGGTGGTGTCTGGTGGTGGTTGAGAAGAGGCAGTGCCTGAGTGAGGTAAGTCTACAAGAGGCAGAAGTGAAAGACGAAGTTCAGTATTGGGTGTAAAGTCAATCTCAAAGATGTCCCAAGTAGCAGCAAGAACTTCGCTTTGGTGGCGCGTGAGAGGGATGAAGTGGTCAAGACCGGTGTGGTACACAGCTGTGGCAGCACCACGTAGGGAATGAATAAGGATATTAATAATTTGTGGGGGAGCAAGGGACATACCGGGGGGTTTGTAAAGAAGGCGGACAAGAGGAGCGGAGATACACCTCCACCCCCTTGGGCTACCAATTGACGCAGGCAAGTGGTAGGCAAAAAGTGTAAAAGACAGAAAAGAGGCGTAAAGTACGTGTAATGTGTACTGCAGATAAGGGCAACTACTTAGCGGGATTGCGACTAGGAGGTAAAGACAAAGCAATCCAGACAACAACTACCTGGCGCAACTGCCCGTAATAGTGAGGAAAAGTGGGGGCAATTGAGTCAACAATAATAACTAGCAGTCGGCCGCTTGGCTAGTGAGTGTAAAGTCGGCAGAACAGCAACAGATGTTGGGTGGGGGGTGAACTGCTGTGAAACAGAAGGACTAACAATATCTAAGAAATCGAGGCACAAAAAACAGACACAACGGACAACAAATAAACAATAATTAAGTAAATGAAATGCATTTCAAAAAATAATACGTATTATTGTAACAGTGGATGATGAAAAAGCAGCCCGCAGAAAGGAGGGGCAAGGGTGCCTAGACAGAGGCTGCGAGGCTTACTTCCTCTTCCAGCGAAGAGAGTGAAATGAGGAAGGCTGACGAGAGGTCAAAGTGGGCTAGTAACTCGAAGATGTTAGATCCTCTTTGTGAAGTGGCGCAGTTAACAACAGGGAAAGGCGCCGATGAGAAAGCGATAGAAATTTGAGTGTTAAAAAAGGAGTGCACCCAAGCAATGCAAAAGGGAATCAGAGAGGGAGCTACTAGAGAGAGCGAAGAATGGGGGTGTGAACACACAGGAGAGAAGCCTGAAAAAGGAGGGGCGCATTGACGCCGAAAATAAGAGAATGGTGTTGCAGTGCGGGAAGAAGGCAAGGGAAGAAGAATATATGGCGAACAAAAGAAGGAGAAGGAAGGAGTGAGATAAGGAGCGGGGCACACCCTAAAGAGAAAAGTGCGACAAAAATACAGACACGCGTGCCACAAGCGCACCGTGTGAAGGGCGCAACAGCCCGTAACTAAAATCAAATAGGCAACTGAAAAACAACTCCACGAACCATCAACAATAATATACAGAAAAATGTACGCCAAATATTAAGACACCCAAAAGCCGCAAATGCACGTGCACAATGCCAGAATTCGTGAAATCACACAGAAGTGATTTCCCAGGACTCAAACCTCAAGCATTACTGTGCCAATTCAAAGGAAAAGGCACACGTAAGTAAATCTAAAAACAATAATATCTGCAGGAGCAGTTGTGCACTATGCCAGAATTCGGGAAGTCACACATAAGTTATTTCCCAGGACTCAAACCTCAAGCATTGTGTAGAAGCATATACAAGAAAGAAGAATTGAAAACGGCAATGAAAAGCGAGAATACAATATGCGAGAGAAAAAACAAAGGCAAAGAGGCCACAGAAAGGATGGGCAAGAGAACGCAATCAAAAAGAAACCACGACAAAACTAAAAATAGCAGAGAGAAGAGCACCACAGAGCCTCGGGAAGATGTGACCAGCCAGAAAGAGGACGTCGTGGCATGTCAGTCAACCACAGGCGGGCAAAGGAACGCACACAAAAGGGAGACCCCTGCTGGCAGATACAGGCTGACTCGCCACCCCACACACGCCACAACCTGAGGCAAATGCAAGGAACAAAAATAAAAATATCCCTGACTTACCCCAGTGGACGTGGGGAGAGGAGAGCCCGAGAGAAAACCAGACAGGTGTAACCCCAGCATGCGTCCCAAGATCTCACCGCAGAGGACTGCTTCACGAGTCCAGTCGTCGTGGTCGCCAAATGAAAGGGAGGATTCTTTGTGGCTGCCACACCCCTCCGCTTACCGACTCCAGAGAGCCTGACCCCTGTGCTGTTCGTTCACTTGGAAAGAAGAAACCACGGTATAAAACAGTGACTTTTTATTCAAACAGTTCAAAGCATAAAAGCACTTCAATTTAAATGTTGCCCACCACACATGAGCAGAATGAAAAATAAATGCATCGACAATGTTCAAACTCAGTTGCTCAAAGAAGCAAACATATGACTAAAATATTGTGCTATAAGCAGCTGCCCAAGGAGCAACCCTAACTTTACAGAGGATGGATAGGCTAGTGCCTAGAAGACAAACCTTTTCTTAAGAAAGCAACACCATTCAAAACTACGCAATTTAAACTAAGATAAATGCAATGGCTTGGGTTAGGATGAGCTGAATTAGATAGACTGTCAAAGCCAAAAGGCTAAATTATTAAAAAGACTGAATAAGCTAATAGTGAATTAATCAAATAGGCTGACAGAGCCAAGAGGCTATGCCATCAGATGGGCTGTCAAAGCCAATAGGCAAAATTATCACAAAAGAGTATTACCACCTTGGAAGTTGAAGCACTAGGCCCAGTCACCAACGGACGATCGCACGGGAAGCCCTCCAGATGCAGTCAAGGTCTGATGCAATGGAAGAGTTCGAAACTCTAGTCCGGGTGGGCTCTTTTATATAGTTGAATGCAGAACTTTATTATTGAATGCAGAACTCACGCCTACGTGTGCACGAGGCTTGACACAAGATCTGACGCAGGCCACTTGACAACCTGCTTTACTGGAAAATTTTATATGAGAAGTGGTATCATGATGAAACAGAACTGGTTGGCAGGCGGTCAGAGTTCTCTGACCGCAAAAAGTAAACAAAAGATAACTTTCACCGTGAAAAATGCTTAGAATTAATATTAAATGTATTAATTTCTTGGTCAAGTTCCTGCCTCAAGTTCCAGTTTAGCAAGCGCGGAAAGTCCCATAGCTAAGAATATCACTAATCTTGCATGTGACACTGCCAGATGTTCCAACAGCCCGTCACATGGGTGGGGGCCACCCTTATTCTTGCAACTGTGGCAAGTTACAAGAGAGGGCTAAGGTCGTATCTGGGTGAAGGGGACAGATCTCTGCTAACAGATCAGTGAGGCCTATGAGGTCTGTTCCATTAGAATTATTATAAATGAGAGCAAGAGTCACTTTCATTTGGGCCTACACTTTTGTATCTAGGAAGGTATGCTTGGGCCTATGTAAGATATGGTTTATCTAAGGAGCTGGGCTTGGCCTACATAGGATGTGCTATCAGGACAAGGGAAAGTGGACAATTTAAGACATTCTATCTGAGCCTGCCTGGTAGGGCCTATCTAGGAGTATCATGTTTGGTGGGTAGTGCAAAATCATTAATGGGTTTCTTGTTAGATGGTAGTACGGGACTTTCGGGACCCTCCATCAATGCGAACAGAGTGCCGAGAGGGCTTCGTGTGTACACAGTACCATCATACGAAAACCCGGATCCATTATTGCTTTCGGAATGGGCTGAACATACTGCACAATACTGTTATGGGACATTGAAGATACTAGTAAAGTACGCATGGAGTGATCGAGAAAAGGCATTATGTGAAATTAAGGACTTGGAAGACGAGTTAGCAAAAGAAGAAGATAAAAATAAAATAGAAGAGTTGCGAGGACAAATGAAGGCACGACTGTTAAAATATGAACAAAAGATCAAGCTAAGGAAGCAAGAGAAGTTCGAGCGCGATGAAAATGACTATCTACAGGGAAGAGTCCTTACGTTTGCGCGCAAATATGATGGCCCTAGAAAAGAATTGACTCAGGGGCTAAGCAAAGTTACAACTCACAGAATAGAAACTTCGGAATCTGATTTGACAGAAAATGAATCAGGTGATGAAAACGTTGGACCATTGGCGGTTGCCAAGAAAACAACAACTCCTTTTTACGGCGAGTTTCAAATCATTCGACAATCGTGGTTGCGAGGGGGGAAGAACAAACCCCCAGAAAAACCCACTGAAAAACGCGAAGATCAGGGTGGGGCAAGAAGAGGCAAAAAGTTCGGATGGGCACAACGCAACAAGAAAACCAACAAACAGCAATAGAAACTACAAACCTGACAGTCATCAATCTTACGCCTAGAACTTTAACAGAGATTGAGATCAAAGTATTAACTTTGGGACTGACTTTCTGTCCGAGCAGCCGTTTGGAATACACACAAACAAGAATTGATCTCTTTAGCTTCATACGCAAATTAAAGTTACACAAATATTTTAAATTGAGAACAGTAACGAAGGAATTTAAAAAAGTGCCTCTAAGAATAACAGCAACTGATGTGCTTACCGGACGTGACCTACCTGCCATAAAACTGTTGGAAAATCTTCAAAGTGATCAAGAAGATCAGTTCGATGAAAGTGAAAGTATGGCCAATAGAGCAAAACGTGTTGGAATAGAGGAAGAAATGGAAGAGAGTCCTCTAAAACCAAAATCGCAATTTATACCACAGATGCCACTTGACGCTATAGATGTCTTCTCTGAGGCCATGGTTAATGACTTACTGCAGTTTAGATCCAAGCAATCCAAGAATCGAATTAAGAATAACATATCGATGGAGGAAAAAGCAGCATTGGAAAGTCTAATGCAGGACACTGCAATAATAATCAAGCCTTCTGATAAAGGAGGGAACATTGTTCTTCAAACCAGAATTGAGTACTGCAAAGAAGCTCAACGACAACTGTTGGATCGTAAATATTATGAACCGACCATACGGGAAATCTACCAAGAGAGCATACACAACTATGAAATTCAAATTAGGAAGTGGTACGATAAACTAATGTTGGGAACTGAAGAACATCTATTCCTACGGAACACGAATCCTGTAATCCCAACATTCTATCATATCCCCAAGCTTCACAAGAACTCTTTACATCCGCCGGGGAGGCCAATTGTGTCGTCCCAGGGCAGTCTCACAGAACATTTATCAATGTTTATTGACTATTTTTGTCCACCTTTGTAGTTCAGTTAAAATCGTATATAAAGGACACAAAAGATTTCTTGGCAAAAATTGCTGAAGTAAGTTGGGATCCTTCATACCAATTAATGGTATTGGATATTACCAGCCTATATACATGTTGTTAGAAATGGGATCTCTGGTTGGCTCAGGCTTGCGCCAAAGCCAGGCAGAAACCACCACTCTAGTCAGGGCAAGGGAGTTACACGCCAAAGATAACCCCTGCTCACCCCCTTGGTAGCTTGGCACGAGCAGTCAGGCTTATCCCGGAGGCAATGTGTAAAGCGTTTGCGCAGCACACTCACACAGCAGCAACACACTAGGCACACCACAAAAGGAACTCCACACAAGGTTATATAAAAAATAGCCTTTGTATTATCATAAATACCTTAGAAACATAATCACATAATATACAGTGCGCCAACTGGCACTAGGCAATATTCACAGGGGAATTATATACAGGACCAGGCCAATCGGGCCACGGTCAGAACCATCAGATCAGGTAAGTAAATGCAAATAATACATGTAGCGCACAACCAGTAATTACTGGTACAGGTAGGAACTTAGCACGAGATCCTGTAACCTACAAGATGGGACACCTACATCACATTAGGCATAAATCACATGAGGCAATAGGCCTCGTAAGCCTAAACACAGTGTGCCCCAATCGGGGGCACAACGCACTGACACTGGCCCCAGGCCAACTGGCCTCTCACCGGGGCTCAAATGCCCACTGTCCAGAATGTCCGGGCTGGCTGCACAGGCAGCAAAAGCAAAGTGCGCAATTGCACAAGCCTAAACGTGGCAGCTGCCCACTACTTGCTGGGCAGCTGTGAATAATTAACACGGGCACCGGCGTGCCCCTGAGCCCCTCTCTGGGACTCAATCAACAAATGTCCCAACGTTGCAGCTGCCCGCTCTGGTGCGGCGCAGCTGTGAGCAAAGCGAAGGGCCTCTAAATAAAATCACCCCCTCGGTGCAGCTGCCCTCTGCAAGCGGGGCAGCTGGGAATGGCACGGGCACCACTGTGCCTTGTGAGCCCCACTGGGACTCCACCACCAAAGAATATGCCCACTGTCAGGCGGGGCCGCTTGTGGCCAGGAAACTGGCACTAACGGGCCTCTCAGCCCCCCTCCGGGACTTCTACAATAATGCCCCCAAGCGCTGCCGCTGCCCACTGTCAAGCGGGGCAGCGGGAAAGAAAACTGAGCACGGCACCTGCAGCGCCCAAGGCTTGGTTACGGGGCGGGCACCGAAAATGTGCCCCGACGCACCAACAATACCCTTACTGAGCCCCACTCACCGGGGACTCCTCTCGCGGCTTCTCCTCACACGGGGGCCGTCTTGTAGACCCCTCAGGACTCTGCAGCATGCAGGGCTCTCTTCCACGCCGGGGAGCTCTGCTGACGACTGCAGACCTTCTCCGCTTCCCCTCCGCACATGTGGGACTTCCCTCTGGGCAGCGGTCGGGGCTCTCTCAGCTCACGAGAGCCCCGTGCAGACTTGCCCGCTTCTTCGTTCGGCCCGGGACGCCCTGGGAGGCGGGGTAGGCTCCCGTCCTCCCTCCTGGCCGCAGCTTCCGCCCAGGGCGCGTGGCTCCACCCCCAACCAGGCAGCTCGTGCCTGGCTTCCGGGTCGCGTTTCACCGCGGCCCGGCGATTTCTCTCGGCGGCTTCCTCTTCACTCGGGTGCAAGGCGGGGTGGGCTCCCGCTGTAGGCAAAGCACTGGCGGGGGGTAGGCACCCGCTCGAGAGCACAAATACGCGGGGTGGGCTCCCGCTCGAGTGCACGCAAATGCGGGGAATCCTACGTCGGGATTCCCTCAAAATCAATCGCAGCTCAGCGCTGCAGGGAAAACAGGCTCCTCTCAGCAACAAAGAGCAACGCGCTCTTCAATAATAAAAGCAAAGCGCTCACAAGGCGCTAGAAGCAGCACAAGCTCCAGCAGTGGCCCCAAAAGGTCAGAAGAAAGAGTCCTTGGTACTGGGGGACCACAGCACAGCGCAGCCAGGCAGGCCAGCACGCAGGGACCCCCAGGAAACAGCAGCTGGGTCCCGCGGCGGTTCCTCCTGGCAGAGTGTCCCCTGCAAGTCAGCACAACAGAACAGAACTGCCTATCATGGGGTCACAGCCCCTTCATTTATAGGACATTTTCCTATGTGACACAGCACAGGGCTGGGGATACCAGTTAGAACTGGTTTGGGGGAGCTTTGGAGCACTTTGCTTTGCTCAGCTCCTCTCTCCTTTCACAGGACAGGCTAGGGACATCAGACGCACCACAGGGGTGGAGCCAGCATTGTGGAGGGAAGGCCCAGCCCTATTCAGGTCCCAGGTGCAACTCCTCCCTCCCATCTAGATGCAGATCTCCCTATTCACCACTGCGCTGACTCACCCTGCCCCTCCTGGAGCCACACACACCTCCCAGCCCCTGTCACTCACAAACCAGACATGCAATTCACATCAGGCAGGCAGACACAGAGCACACATAAATGCCAACTTCTAAAAGTGGCATTTCTACACCAGTCATAATAAATCTGCGCACACCATTGCGCAGCATTTATTCTCACGAGTTCGCACATACTAAACTTGCCCCTGCACTCCTCTCACACCAGGAATTACCATGGACACATATATCCCCCATGCATTCCTATGGGAGGGCAGGACAATCTCACCACATGCACTCAGAGTGCGCACGCACTTTACACTGGGACACAGTGCTAAAGTGCGCAAAGGCCAAAAACTACTAAGATCAGGTCATATTAACAGGCAAAAAGTTTAGGGGTGAACCTGCCAAAAGGGCCAAGTCCAACACAACCCCCTTCCAGCCAAAACGCAGGGCAGACCAATCACCACCGTGATGGGCTTCCCTGCTTGGGAGCGATAGAACACGGACGCGGGCCCGCAACTGCAGGGACACCCTCCTGTTCTACGCCACGGTGAACCCATGTGGTTCCTTCTGAAAAAGCTGTCCGGAGCAACTGGGCTACCCCACTGGTACTCCCTAGCTGTCCGCGGCCAGGACCAGGCCCTAGGCCATCCAGATGCCACTGGTCTTTGCCCATTCACAGAGTGGGGGGTAGTAACCCCTGGCACATAGTAGCCATTCTCCACTCTTCGCCTCATCAGGGCAGGTCTAGACTGCCACTGATCCTCCAGCCCAGGGTCTGCACCCTCAGGCGGACCAGAAGTCACGGGTGAGGCTCTCCTCCCCCTACCTCTTCTTCTAGGGCTCCGCACTCTCCTCCTTGGAGAGGCACCCTCAGAACACAACTCTCCCACCAGTTCAGGACCTCTCTCCAAAAACTGGTCTCCCAACCTAGGGTCTAAACCCTCAGGTTGCACCGGGGTCAGAGGCGAGGACTCCCCCTCTGCACCCCCTTCCAGAGTTCTGCACCCTCCCAACTGGAGCGGTACCCCTGGAAGATGAACCGGTCAGGACACTGATTACAGATGTCCCTTCCTCCAGATCAGGCGGATCCCGAACCTGGCCTCCCAACCTTGGGGCTGAACCCCACGGCTGAGCATTTGCCTGGCACACCAGGACTTCCGGGGCGCACACAGCAGCCCCCCGAGGGTAACACATGACTCATGTGTTGCGTGACAGTCTGCGTGGCGCAGACCTCCCGACCCCTGTCCATCTGACAGTGCGCAGAGATCCCCCACGACAGAAGTGGTGTCACCATGGTCACTTCTAGGAGACTCAGCCCTTCTGGCTGGCCCCTGACCCACTGGTTCTTCCACTGGGGAACACATCCCCTCTCACCCTCAATCCGGACTTCTGTACCCTCCCAACTGGAGCGGCACTGCCAGACACCAGAACCATTGGAGCTCTATTTACAGACGCTCCAGGTTCTCCAGACACTAGGAGATCCTCCTCAAATGGACTAACAGGACAGCCTAGGCTCCCAACCTGGTGTTCCCTGAAGAAACCATCCAGGCTCTGAGACTGGGTTTCGGGCACCTGGGGACACTCAGTCCCACACTCACTCCTACTCCACTGAGACAGGACGTGAGCCCCTACACCCCTCCCACTACACTGGGACCTAGCTGGGCTACACTGAACCTCTTCCCCCATACAGGACGGGAAGATACCTGAGCCACTACTTTTGGGATCACTCCCCAATGCCTCTTCAGAACCTTGGGCCTCCACCCAGAGGTCTGCTTCCTCTGCAAGATCCCATGGATCAGGGTGCCCACACTCCAACAGGTGTTGGCGCAACCCTGGAAAACAACAACTGAGCAGGTGCTCTTTAATAACCAGATTGAACAGTTCTTCAAAATCCTGTTCCGTGGTACACTTTACCCAGTCAACCAGTGCATCATGACAGTCATCCACAAACCTCCCCCAAGACTGGTGAGACAGTTTCCTACTGCCCCTGAACTTCAACCTGTACTCCTCTTCCTGGGAGCCAAGTACCATATTCTGGGAACTGGGAATGGGACTTCCTGCACTGGACTGTATATTGCTGCCACCACTGGACTCCACCCTCACTGGGGAATCCAGAAAACTAAAACGGCACTCAGGGGATAATCTACCCTCCCGAGCTAATTTCTCCCTGGCGAAGGCCCTCTCAGCCTCCGCCATCCTCTCCTGCGCTAAGACCCTCTCGGTCTCTAGCTTTGTCTCCTCCATACTCAGCTGCGCTATCTCCCTGGTATGCTCTAACCTGAGCTTCTCCAAAGCCAGCTGATGCTCCCTTTCTTCCCTCCTATCCACCCACTCCTCTGGGGACAGGAAAAGGGATGGGGCACTGCCCCCGACACTGGACCCAGCAAGGGACTCCTATCTATGGGGTCCTCACTATCTACTGGCGTCCCTGTCCTGTCACTTTCTTCCTCCTCTTCAGACTCCTCAGGGCCCCCTCAGACCCACCACCCTCTTGGCGTGCGGCCAGGGCCCTCTTCTCCTCATTGCGCTCACATTCCCATTCATCCTTTTGCCATTGGATCAGGTTGTCCCTCAGTTTTGACTGGGTGTCTGACCCACTCACTGCTATGTCTCTCTCCTTACAGAAGTCCACCAACTCCCACATGCTGTATCTAAACAGACCACAAAAATTAAAAGCAGACTCCATTTTGGCAGGACGCTCAGGGACACGTGCAACACAGGAGACCTAGGTTTCTGAGCTGAAGCAAGAGTATCCAATTTACAAATGACACTTTTAGGAGAAGAATTAAAACAAAACTCAGAACAATAATCCCCACACACGTGATTATCTAAATGTAGAGTTTGTAGTGCAACCAGTTGTCGCTGTGGTACTGCGCAAACGCAAGTCCAAATCCTCACCGCTGCCAACCAATGTTAGAAATGGGATCTCTGGTTGGCTAAGGCTTGCGCCAAAGCCAGGCAGAGACCACCACTCTAGTCAGGGCGAGGAGTTACACGCCAAAGATAACCCCTGCTCACCCCCTTGGTAGCTTGGCACGAGCAGTCAGGCTTATCCCGGAGGCAATGTGTAAAGCGTTTGCGCAGCACACTCACACAGCAGCAACACACTAGGCACACCACAAAAGGAACTCCACACAAGGTTATATAAAAAATAGCCTTTGTATTATCATAAATACCTTAGAAACATAATCACATAATATACAGTGCGCCAACTGGCACTAGGCAATATTCATAGGGGAATTATATACAGGACCAGGCCAATCGGGCCACGGTCAGAACCATCAGATCAGGTAAGTAAATGCAAATAATACATGTAGCGCACAACCAGTAATTACTGGTACAGGTAGGAACTTAGCACGAGATCCTGTAACCTACAAGATGGGACACCTACATCACATTAGGCATAAATCACATGAGGCAATAGGCCTCGTAAGCCTAAACACAGTGTGCCCCAATCGGGGGCACAACGCACTGACACTGGCCCCAGGCCAACTGGCCTCTCACCGGGGCTCAAATGCCCACTGTCCAGAATGTCCGGGCTGGCTGCACAGGCAGCAAAAGCAAAGTGCGCAATTGCACAAGCCTAAACGTGGCAGCTGCCCACTACTTGCTGGGCAGCTGTGAATAATTAACACGGGCACCGGCGTGCCCCTGAGCCCCTCTCTGGGACTCAATCAACAAATGTCCCAACGTTGCAGCTGCCCGCTCTGGTGCGGCGCAGCTGTGAGCAAAGCGAAGGGGCCTCTAAATAAAATCACCCCTCGGTGCAGCTGCCCTCTGCAAGCGGGGCAGCTGGGAATGGCACGGGCACCACTGTGCCTTGTGAGCCCCACTGGGACTCCACCACCAAAGAATATGCCCACTGTCAGGCGGGGCCGCTTGTGGCCAGGAAACTGGCACTAACGTGCCTCTCAGCCCCCTCCGGGACTTCTACAATAATGCCCCCAAGCGCTGCCGCTGCCCACTGTCAAGCGGGGCAGCGGGAAAGAAAACTGAGCACGGCACCTGCAGCGCCCAAGGCTTGGTTACGGGGCGGGCACCGAAAATGTGCCCCGACGCACCAACAATACCCTTACTGAGCCCCACTCACCGGGGACTCCTCTCGCGGCTTCTCCTCACACGGGGGGCCGTCTTGTAGACCCCTCAGGACTCTGCAGCATGCGGGGCTCTCTTCCACGCCGGGGAGCTCTGCTGACGACTGCAGACCTTCTCCGCTTCCCCTCCGCACATGTGGGACTTCCCTCTGGGCAGCGGTCGGGGCTCTCTCAGCTCACGAGAGCCCCGTGCAGACTTGCCCGCTTCTTCGTTCGGCCCGGGACGCCCTGGGAGGCGGGGTGGGCTCCCGTCCTCCCTCCTGGCCGCAGCTTCCGCCCAGGGCGCGTGGCTCCACCCCCAACCAGGCAGCTCGTGCCTGGCTTCCGGGTCGCGTTTCACCGCGGCCCGGCGATTTCTCTTGGCGGCTTCCCTCTTCACTCGGGTGCAAGGCGGGGTGGGCTCCCGCTGTAGGCAAAGCACTGGCGGGGGGGTAGGCACCCGCTCGAGAGCACAAATACGCGGGGTGGGCTCCCGCTCGAGTGCACGCAAATGCGGGGGAATCCCTACGTCGGGATTCCTCAAAATCAATCGCAGCTCAGCGCTGCAGGAAAACAGGCTCCTCTCAGCAACAAAGAGCAACGCGCTCTTCAATAATAAAAGCAAAGCGCTCACAAGGCGCTAGAAGCAGCACAAGCTCCAGCAGTGGCCCCAAAAAGGTCAGAAGAAAGAGTCCTTGGTACTGGGGGACCACAGCACAGCGCAGCCAGGCAGGCCAGCACGCAGGGACCCCCAGGAAACAGCAGCTGGGTCCCGCGGCGGTTCCTCCTGGCAGAGTGTCCCCTGCAAGTCAGCACAACAGAACAGAACTGCCTATCATGGGGTCACAGCCCTTCATTTATAGGACATTTTCCTATGTGACACAGCACAGGGCTGGGGATACCAGTTAGAACTGGTTTGGGGGAGCTTTGGAGCACTTTGCTTTGCTCAGCTCCTCTCTCCTTTCACAGGACAGGCTAGGGACATGAGACGCACCACAGGGGTGGAGCCAGCATTGTGGAGGGAAGGCCCAGCCCTATTCAGGTCCCAGGTGCAACTCCTCCCTCCCATCTAGATGCAGATCTCCCTATTCACCACTGCGCTGACTCACCCTGCCCCTCCTGGAGCCACACACACCTCCCAGCCCCTGTCACTCACAAACCAGACATGCAATTCACATCAGGCAGGCAGACACAGAGCACACATAAATGCCAACTTCTAAAAGTGGCATTTCTACACCAGTCATAATAAATCTGCGCACACCATTGCGCAGCATTTATTCTCACGAGTTCGCACATACTAAACTTGCCCCTGCACTCCTCTCACACCAGGAATTACCATGGACACACATATCCCCCATGCATTCCTATGGGAGGGCAGGACAATCTCACCACATGCACTCAGAGTGCGCACGCACTTTACACTGGGACACAGTGCTAAAGTGCGCAAAGGCCAAAAACTACTAAGATCAGGTCATATTAACAGGCAAAAAGTTTAGGGGTGAACCTGCCAAAAGGGCCAAGTCCAACACATGTATAAATCACGAGGCTGGTTTAGAGGCTTTGCAGTTCCATCTGAATAAGCGTCAACTCCGGTTTTCAGAGCATAATCAAATGTTGATTGAATTTGCGAAATTCTGTCTCACGAACAACATCTTTCTTTTTGAAGAGAATTATTTCAAACAAATCTCAGGGACGGCGATGGGCACCTGCTTCGCCCCCAGCTCTGCGAACTTGTTCGTTGGCTGGTGGGAGGAGCAGGTGTCCAGATCATATGAATGTGGATCATTGATGGGCAAAATTATTGTTTGGTATCGTTACATAGATGATCTCTTTATAATATGGCAAGGCAGATCAGCGTCAGCGTATGAATACATTAATATTCTGAACACAAATCAATTAAATTTGCACTTTTCGGGCTCAGTTAGTCCAGTGACAGTGGACTACTTGGACCTGAAGGTGTTTGTATCAGAGGGCAAACTAAACACAGCCTTATATCGGAAAGCAACGGTGGGCAATTCAACTTTATTTGCGACAAGCAATCATCCGCCTAAATTGATACACAGCATTCCGTATGGAGAGCTGTTAAGATTAAAACGAAACAGCTCTAGAGAATGTAACTTCGTAACATCAGCTAAAGAGTGTATGGCTAGATTTGCTTTGAGAGGTTATGACAACACATTATTGGAAAAGACATTCAATAGAGTAAAAGAGATTTCTAGAGACCGATTATTGGGGGAAAGAACTAATAACATCCCCAACACTAATCAAGAGGGGAAGTTTAGGATGGTCACTACATACTCAGCAGAAGCAAACTATCTGAAACGGATGCTTAAGAAAAACTGGCACATTTTAAAAACAGATAGTATTATCTGCAATGACATCCCAGTCTACCCAATGGTCACCTTTAGAAAGGCCCGATCACTTAAGGACATGTTAGTTCAAAGTCATCTTGACAAGGTAATACAGAAAAAGGGTACCTTGAAAGAAATGCGAGGGTTTTACCCGTGTGGGAAATGCAAAGCCTGTGCGAACAGCAAAAGGGTCTTGTCTTATACCATACCAGACATAAATAGAAATAGACCCATAAAAAGATTTATGACATGTAACACCACGTATTCTGTATACTGTCTAACATGTCCTTGTGGGTTACGATATATTGGCAGTACCATTCACCCACTTAAAATAAGGATATTAGAACACTTACGGGCAATTTCTAAAAAGACGTAACATATCCAGTGGCAAGACACTTTGCTGACAAACACTCCAGCAATAGAAACTTGATACAGTACTATGGTCTGGATCATGTCCCAGATAATATCAGAGGGGCGACAGAACCCTGAGACTACGTAGATTAGAGTCACGTTATATTATAGACTTGCGGACTAAATTCCCAAAAGGATTAAACAGTGGGAAGGAGTTGGCGTCACACTTGGGTTCATAGACTATAAAATTAAAAAATTATAAAATTAAAACTGCTAGGTTGATATACAGCGGCATTAGATGCAGTTCTTATTATAATATGTCTCTTGCATACTATCAATGTCACAGGATAGGTGTAAATAACAATGGTCAATAATAAGGGACTTGAGCCGATCCACGGCAAGAGCATAGTATACCAAGGCACTGAATTGGCTAATATTGGTTTTGAATAATTGATGAATTTTAGAAACCTTGAATGATAATTAAGGTATGTTAATGAATTTTAATCAATAGGATACATTTTGTCATATTGTGGTCCAATATTTATTGAGTATATAGCTAAATCAATGCAATTATGACACTATATATTTATGTTTAATTTGGCATATTATCGTTCCTGTAATTGGAATGAATGGTTTTCCCCTTTTCGGTCGCATCTATGTGACGCAGTAAGAAGGGACCATAGCCGATCCACGGCAAGATAGCCAAATATATGACTGTTTTATCTTACAACCAGCCGAAACCAATTAATTGATGAAAATGCAATTCGTCACAGTGTGATTTAATATTTATTGTATATAAATTATCTGTACGCAATTCAAAATTATATGTATATACAACATTACAATATGGCGCTAGATTTAGCGTATTGCGTTATTCCCTTTTCCATTGTTATACACATGTGACCAGGATGTAAAATAGCGTCGCTTCCGGTGTGCCAGTAACACCGAAGAAGGCAGACCGCCGAAACGCGTTTGTTGCTATCGCTGGAAGAATAAATATCTTCAAAACGCCCCCGTGAGTGCTGAATTTCATTTTATGCAAAAGAAAAGGAGCGACAATATATATCTATATATATAAACAAATTCACCTTAACTTAAAAAGATGACATCGGCACTCCAATGGCTCAATCAGTGCGGTTTATTCAACTTCGAGCGATTTCAACATCCACGCGTTCCGGCTGCCAGATGCAGCCTTGTTCACGATGGTGAGCTTTGAACTTTTTTTCATAGATGTACTCTTTCTTTACAAACAAACATAAAAAGTGGACATCTTCAATGAATTACACTTATTCTGTTCGTAAACAACATCTTAAGACATGTTTTTATCACATTATGTCTATTGAATTGAGAGTTTGCTCACAAAAGCTTATAAAACCTTTACGCTCTTCAATTCAATTTACTCATGTTTCATGTATATATATTTATATTTACATTCACATTTTTAGGGCAAGTGCCCAATTTTTTCTGGCAACCTCATGGTCCTAGAGACCTCTTTTTAAAGTAGTATGCTAACAATCATTTATGCATTATGCCCCAAATTTCCATTGTACACTTTATTATTATTCTAAAGTGACTGGTGCTAGGATGCTACTTAAATACAATATTCGGCAAGTGCCTCTATCTTCACAACTATGAATTTCTATTCAATTCAAAACCCTAAGTGTTTGTGGCAAATTTCCCTACTAAAGAGGTCTTTCTAAAGTGCTATAGTGCAAAAAGTGACTTTGTGCTGATATAAAGTACAAATAAATTTCTTTTAAAGTGCTTCATAAATCCCAGACGGTATTCTCTTACTACTCTACAGTATATTCGGATCTCCTTTAATGTGGTAGTTAGACACAGATTACTTTTTTGATAGTATTTCTATCTACATGACCCCATACCCTTCATAGAGTAAAAGTTAACCTAAAATCCATACTAAAAAATGTTAAAAACACATAATTCCCTTTGCTAAAAAGTACTCTAAATGTGCTCTGCTGTCCTCATCTTGTGTTAACAATTTTTAATTTTTGTCTTGCTCTTCTGATGAATGCTCTGAAAGGGATGCTAGAGGCTCAATAAAGACAGGTGTACAAATCTTCATCCACGCTAAAACTACTTGGTTCTTTGCTATCCAACTCAAGGATGAGGTATGTTTCAAGTTTTCTTAACTCGTTCTCCCTGTCTCCACCCCTCCTCCTCTTAGGCACCTGTGCTATGCAGCTATATCTCAGTGTAGATGGATTACTGGAGTGTTCTTTCTCGAAGTGTCTTGCTATTGGGTAGCTTCGATCTTTGTTCACTATTGCTCTTCTGTGCTGAAGAATTCTTTTATGTACTGGAAGAGTTGTACTACCGACATATATTTTATTGCACGGGCACTTTAAAATATATACAACAAATCTGATTTACATGTTAAAAAACATTTTACCTTCACAGTTTTATTAAAAACTGTTTTAAAAGCTGTAATATTCTCCCCATGTAAACAGGCCTTGCACTTCAAACATATTTTAAAACCTTCTTTTTGTTGAAGCCATGTATGTTGTTGTGTTACTCCCAGGCTATCGCTCTTAACTAGATAATCCCTTAAAGATTTCGACTTTCTGTATGTAATCTGTGGGTTTCTAGCAACCTGGTATCCTATTATCAGATCATGTCTAATAAAGTGCCAGTGCTTTTGTAAAATTTGTCGTACTCTCAAATGCTCTTTGTGGTAAGTTGTAATGAATCTATGAGTGACTTTCTGTTTTTTGTTCTTTCTCTCTTTATCTGTTCTTGACGGTTCAAAAAGTATCTTCTCTCTTTTTATACTTCTAGATTTTTAGATGCTGCTTCTAGTAGTTTAGACGAATATCCTCTTTGTACAAAGCGAGATTGAATTTCTTTTTCTATTCTGTCATATTCCCTTTGTGAGCTGCATGCTCTCCTACCTCTAAAAAATTCTCCAAAGGGAATACTTCTTATTAAAGGGGCCGGGTGTGCACTTTTAGCATGCAAGATTGTATTTCCTGCCGTCGCCTTCCTAAATATAGTTGTCTCCAGTTTGTCACCCTCCACCACTATTCGTATATCTAAAAAATCAGCTGATGTTGTGCTTTTATGTCCCACAAAATTCAAATTTAAATTATTTACATTAAGGTCATTGATAAATTCATCCACTTCTATCTCCGTGCCCTGCCACAGCACGGAGATATCATCAATATACCTTAGCCATAAAAAGAATCTTATCTGTCCATTGATTCAATGTGGGTCCCCCAAGCACCTGCTTCTCCCACCAGCCTAGATGTAAGTTGGCATAACTGGGGGCGAAGTAGGTGCCCATGGCTGTCCCTTGTTCTTGTTGAAATAGTTCATTCTCGAATAAAAAGATATTCTTAGTAAGGCAATCCTCCATCATATCTAGTAACATGCCATTATGCTCTGTATACTTCATGGGTTTCATCCGCAAATAATATTCAGTGGCTTTAAGTCCATTTCGATGTCTTATAATAGTGTATAGTGTGGACACGTCCAACGTTAGCAGGACCATATTGTTCTCCCATCTCACATCATAAATATGTTTGAAAAAATCGGATGAATCCTTTAAATATGATGGCAAAGTTTTTACGATAGGATTTAAAAAGAAGTCTAAATATTTGGAGGCATTTTCAAATAAACTGTTTTGGGCCGAATTTATTGGCCTCCCGGGTGGGTTGTTTTTGTCCTTATGCACCTTCGGGATCATATAAAAAGTGGGGAGAACTGGATGCTCTTGTTTTAAAAAACTGTATTTATCCCAACTTAAGAGACCTCTTTCTTTCCATCCAGATAATTTGTCATAAAATCCTTCTCTTACTTTTTCATATTCACTCATTGTGATCCTCTTGTAGCATTCAACATTATTTAGTTGTTTCATCGCTTCTTCTCTGTACAATCCTCTTCCCCAAAGCACGACATTGCCCCCTTTGTCCGATGGCTTAACTATCACATCAGGACTCTTTTTAATTTTCTCGATGGTTTGGAACAGTTGTCTTTCCTCGGTATCAATGTATGTTGACTGTTTGATGTTTGAATAATAGAGATGCCTAAGATCTTGTGTGACATGCTCTGCAAAGGTATCCAAATTGTCTCTACCTATTTGTGGTATATATCTCGACTTGGGTCGGAAGGGTGTTATATATATATATATATTCACTGAAAAAAACACAGGTTTTAGGGCCGTTATAGTTAGTTGGACATTTCACTCGTAGAAAACCAGAGAAATTCAGCCGTTATAGTTAGTTGAGCTAACTATAACTCGTGCCCCCGTAATGCACTGCTGATGACGTCACATATTACATCACTCATGACATGGTCAGTGACATCACTGATGACATCACTGATGACATCTCAAATTACATCACTGATGACATCATCCACGTTATCATCTGATGCACCACCTCACACCCTTATAAAACCTTTGATACACCCACTCTAAAATACAGACTACCAATATCGAAACCATAGACAGACCAATAGCAGTTAGTACATACCCGCTCTGTGATTCATACGTCTACACACACATCCACTCACTTACCCATACAGTCACTCATACACGCAGTCATTCATCAATACAGCCACTGATATATCCACTCATAC
The DNA here is from genome assembly GCA_963921515.1 of Calotriton arnoldi. NCBI lineage: Eukaryota > Metazoa > Chordata > Amphibia > Caudata > Salamandridae > Calotriton > Calotriton arnoldi. Next base: position 1,360,475 of record CAWUFW010002024.1, read on the forward strand.
ACCCATATAGACACTCACACACTGCCACTCACCCAAAGAGTTACTCAAACACCTAGTTAGTCACCCAAGGAATTAATTACACTGCCATTTACTCATTGCCACACCCCCTTTGTCCATCACTCTGCAAACGCGCCTCCTGGCGCGCACTTGGTTGGGGGATAAAGTCCCAATGCCTCCTGAGGGTCCCTGGGGGCCAACTAGCCCTCCTGTTACCTCCTTTAAGCCCCACACAGCTGGATTGCTGAGAGGGTTCCAAGGCCACGCCCCCTTTTTACACCACTCTGCAAACATGCCGCCTGGCACACTGCTGCTCGGGGGATGAAGTCCACTTCAGTCCTGAGGTCCTCAGGACACAAGAGAACCTCATCGCCCTACCAGCAGTGCGCCAAGAGGCGCGTTTGCAGAGTGGTGTAAAAAGGGGCATGGCCTCGGACCACCTCTCAGCAATCCCACTGTGTGGGGCTTACTGGAGGTACCTGATGGGCTAGTTGGCCCCTAAGGACCCTTAGGATTCAAGGGGACTTAATCCCCAATCCAGAACGTGCCAGGAGGCGCGTTTGCATTGTGGTGCAGGGAGTGGGCGGGGCCTCCGGCGAGATGCCGGCTTCTGCTTTTTTTTTTTTTATTCGAAGGAGGGCTGTGTGGCCCCCTTCCCTTAATATTCTGTGGGCCCTGGGGACCCCATCCCCCAGGGCCTGACCCATTTAAAAAAAAAAAAAAAACGGGAAGGGGGCCAAACGGCCCTTTTCCGAGGCCCTTTTTGGCCCCGGGGACCCCATCCCCCGAGGCTGTGCCTCATTTTTTATTTTATTACGGGAGGGGGCCGCGTGGCCCCCCCTTCCCTGGGCCTCTTTTAGCCTCGGGGACTCCATCCCCCGAGGCCAGCCCTGCTTTTTTTAAAAATAATTTTGGAGGGGGGTTGCGTGGCCCCCCTCCTGTGGCCAATTTTAGCCCCGGGGACCCCATCCCCCGGAGCCCGGCCTTATTTTAAAATAAATAAATAAAACAGGGAGGGGGCCAAGTGGCCCCACTCCTGGGCCACTTCTGGCCCCGGGGACCCCATCCCCCGGGGCCTAGCCAGCCATTTTGTTTTGTTATTTGGAGGGGGGCTGCATGGCCCCCCTCCTGAGGCCAATTATGGCCCCAGGGACCCCATCCCCCGGGGCCTGGCCTCACGTTGGGGACCGCCCCAATGCCCCCGCGGTCCCAGCTGGCTTCCCGCCTCCTGCGGGAGCTGGCATTGCTTTTGGACAAGGGGAGCTGCAAACATGCAGCTCCCCTTGTCCAAAAGCAATACTGCTTTTTTATTTACGGAACCTCTATTTGATGTTCGTATTTTATTAACTACATTGTGTTTTAACTAGAAACGTGTTATCTTTTTGATGTATTCTTTTATGGCTGGTTGCAGCCGAATAAAGATTTTTGACTGACTGACTGACTACTGCTTTGCTTCGTGGAAGTGAGAGCAGGTTTCCTGCTCTCGCTTCCACGAAGCAAAGCAGAAGTTTGCAATGACAGGGCAGGAGCAGTGCTCCCGCCCTGCCATTGCAAACTGCAATGTCCCGGGGTGGGCACCCGATACATTGCTGGAGCCGGCCCTGGGGGGTGGTGGTCCCCAGGTCCATAGAGGGCTCCAGAAGGGGGGTCTCGTGGCCCCCCTCCCATCAGTATTAAAGCTCCGGGGAGGTGGTGGTCCCTGGGGCCGGGGGTCCGCAACGGACCCCCGTATTTCAATAATTAGTGCCCTGGGAGGTGGTGGTCCCCGGGGCTTGGGGGGGCCCGGCCCCACACATAACTAAGCAAAGACCCGGGGAGTTGGGGGTCCGCAACGGACCCCCGTATTTCAATAATTAGTGCCCCGGGGAGGTGGTGGTCCCTGGGGGCAGTGTGGGGGGGCTCGAGCCCCCCACACTTACTATTTGTTATAGCCCCGGGGAGGTGGCAGTCCCTAGGGCTTGGGGGGGCCGTGAGGCCCCCCAATGTCTGAATGCCCCAGGTAGGTGGTGGTCCCCAGGGCAGCGTGGGGGGCAGGACCCCCCCACACATTTTATTAAAAGCCCCAGGGAGGTGGGGCCCACGTGGCCTCCGCATATATTTAGCATATTGCCCCCGGGACCTGGCCCCCCCAGGGGCTCATTAAAACGAAGCGCAGGAGACTGCGCTTCGTTTTTTAAAAATTTTCTCTGCAGGATTTGCGCATTCAGCCCGAATCCTGCTGTTGAAAAAAAAAATGCTTTTTGCCAGGCCTACGGGGTCAGGGTGTTTCTACCCTGCTCCCTTTTCTTTTTTTTAATCATTTTATTCCCTTTTTTCTTGTGACCCGGTTTTACCGAGTCACAAGATGGCTGCCAACACGTTTTGGTTTGGAGTGTTGGCAGCCGATCAGAATGAAGCTCGTGCTCGGGAGGGTTCGCGAATCCTCCTCGGCCACCAGATATCGATATTTTTTAATTTCTCAGGAACTACTGAACAGATTTACACCATTTAAAAAAAGCACGCTTTCTGAACCAAGACCAAACTTTTTGCCAAATTTGGTGTAATTCCGCTCAGCAGTTCGGGCTGTAGCTTTGTCTAAAGTTTCCTATGGAAATTAACATGGAGAAAACGCATTTCGGGACCCCCCTTTATTCTCTGCCCCGCTCGAATCACCCCAAAACTTTCAAGACAGGAGCTGACCTGAGTGAACCATTAGTTTTGAAAATTTCGCGAAGATTCGTCAAACCGCGCCAAAGATATTGACAGAAGAAAAAACGCTTTTTGAATAGAAACAAGGTCCTAACTATAACTACCTACTAGCGACCGCCAGCAGGTAATATATATATATATATATATATATATATTTTTTTTTTCACTAAAAAAACAAGGGTTAGAGGGACATTGTAGTTAGGTTCAGAATTAACACACACAAAACCATAGAAATTCATCAGTTATAGTTAGAGTTATTTGAAGAAACTATAACTCATGCCCTAAGGTCATTATAACTCACGTCCCTGGAATGCACAGTTTTCTCATTAATAATTTTGTGCAAGCCGGGGGCCCTATCCCAACGGACCTGCCACATTTTTTGAGGGGAGGTGACTACGGGGCCCCCCTCCCCAGGCTGTATTTCAGCTCTGGGGACCCAATCCCCCAGGGCCCGGCCATATTTATTTATATGTGGGAGGGGGGCATGCAGCCCCCTCCCCGGGCCAATATTGGCCCCGGGGAGCCCATCCCCAGGGGCATAATCTTTTCATAATTGGGAGGAGGGTTCAGGTGTCCAACCTCCCTGGGCCGATTTCGGCCCCGGGTACACCATCTCTTGGGCCCAACCATTGTCTGCAGGGGGCCCGGCCAGTAAATGATGGGTGCCCTGGAGCCCACCCAGAGCACCCACTGCATATTAAAAAGTGGGAGGGGGTATACAGCCCCCCTTCCCAGGCCAATATTGGCGCAGGGGACTCCACCCCCGGGGCTCGCCCAGTAAATGGTGGGTGCCCTGGAGTCCACCCAGGGCACCCACTGCATATTCAACAGGGGGATTGGGCACACAGCCCCCTTCCCCGGGCCAATATTGGCCCCTGGGACCCCATCCCCTGGGGCCTATGATATAATATTTGGCGAGGGGGTTGGCGTGACCCCCTCCCCAGGTCGATTTCAGTTCCAGGGACCCCATCTTTTGGGGCCTGGCTACATTTTCAATGTGGAGGGGTCACACAGCCCCCCTAACTGGGTCAATATTGGACCTGGGAACCCCATCCCCTGGATTCTGGCTAGTGAATTGTGTATGCCCTGAAGCCCACCCAGGGCACCTACTTCCTTTTTGTTGGAGGCCACGGGGGGAGCCCCAGTGCCCCTGCTGCCCCAGTCGGCTCCCCGCCTCCAGTGGGAGACAGCATTACTTCACAGCGCGCAGGGAAACAGATTAAATGTCCACTCCAGGCAGGTGGGAGTATTTTTCCTGCTCCCTTCTGTTGGGAGCTGACTTCGTGTTTGCTCTCGCTTGGCAGGAGCTTTGAAATTGCTCCCACCAAGTGAGAGCAAACACAGGTTTCCCTGCGGCACTGGGCAAGGAAACTGCTATGTCTCAGGGCAGGCACCACAGGACATAGCTGGAGCCGGCCCTGGGGTATCGGGTCACCAGGGCCATTAATGTCTCCGGGAGGGGGGCCGCACAGCCCTCCTTCCATTTGGTTGCACGACTGGGCTGCGGGGTTGTGGTCTCTGGGGTGAATACAGCCAGGGAAGGGGGCCATGCAGCTCCCCTCCCCCTTGTTTTGCATGGCCAGGGAGGAGGGAGGCAGTGCTCTGAGCCAAAATCAGCCCAGGAGGGGTTGGTTTCTTCCCTTTCCAGGAAGGAACTGGCGGAGAAGAAAGCGATTCAGACAGAGGAAACAAAAGAGGAAGAGGACGTGGAGGAAGGCTCATGGGAAACAGAACAACTGGCCTAAAGACACAGACCTAATGGATGAAGAAACGGTAAATAAAACTATCATAAATCTATCATACCGACCGTTAACCATGTTAGAGAAAAAGACACTGTGTCTAGGCCTCTCTTTTTACCCGTCCAATAGTTTCAACTACCCAGAAACAAGAATTGACGTGTACAAATTTGTGAGAAAACTCAAACTAAAAAAATGGCATACTCTCAGGGGACCCAGACCACCAGACACCGAATTCACCATCAACATAACAGAATCCAACAACGATAGGAATAGAGAACACATGAATACCCTCGGCATAGGTGACATGGATAACTTACAAGCTATGCAAGATCTCTACGTTGAAACAGGGTTAGACCCCATTGAAGAAAATTGCAAGGTCATCACTGATAAATCAGCATCAACCAAATTTAAACCCAAATCAATCTTCTACCCCAATATGCCACACGATAACTGTTAGACTTGGCATCTTTTGGCATGTTTCCCCTGACTTTTTGCTTTCTGACCTCCCGGTTTTGACTCTGTTTTTGCTGGTGTAATGATTCTGCGCACTTTCCTCACTGCTGTCCAGTGGGAAAGTGCAAGTGCTCCTGTATAAAATGCGTTATGGATTGGTGTTTCCATGATTGGCCTAGTTGGTTTATGTGTCAGTCCCTTGTAAAGTGCACTGCGAGTGCCAGGGCCTATAGACCAAATGCTGTTGGTGGGCTGCAGCACTGGATTGTGCCACCCACGCAAACAGCCCGTAAAGTGTAACTCGGGCCTGCCATCGCAGAGCCTGTGCGCAGCCTGGGGCTGCCATGTCGACTCTGGCAAGTGCACACACTTGCAAGTCCCTAAACCTTCCCTTTGCTACATGTTAGTCACCCCTAAGGTAGGCCCAAGGTACCCCTGTGGGCAGGGTGCGTTGTACGCGAAAGGTAGGACATGCCCTGGTGTGTGCGGCATGTCCTGATAGTGAATTACAGCCTAGTTCGTTTTTCACTATTGCAAGGCTACCTGTTCCCCTAGGCCAGAACGGGCAGTTTTGATTATTACAGCTTATAATCCTAACTGACCCCGGGAACATGGTAGAAATTCGAGTTTAGTATGCCTGGACTCAGAATGATAAAATGCAGCTTTTAGTGAAGTTGGTTTTAACATTCTGTGTTTGAAAATACCACTTTTAGAAAGTGGGTATTTTCTTGTCTAACCATCCAAGCCTGCCTCTGCGAGGTTGTGTATTCCTTGTCTGGAGTGTGAGTGACAGGGGCTGGGGGATGCCAGGAGACAGGGTGAGTCAGCGCAGGGCTGAATAGCCAGATCGACCTGTAGATGGGTGGGAGGGGTCGCACCTGGGCCCTGAATAGGACAGTGCCTTCCCTCCACAATGCTGGCTCCACCTCCTGTGGTGCGTCTGATGTCCCTGGCCCACTCACTGAAAGAAGGGACGGAGACTTGTCAACAAAGTGCTCCAGAACTGGTTTGGACTAGGCAAAGGCCTCTCTGCCTTCAGAGAACAAAGGAATTTGGGATATAAATATTGGGGCCCTGACCCCATGAATTTAGATCTCGCTGGAATCAAGGAACCTGCCAAGACGAAGAGCTGGAAGAGCTGCCAGGAGGAGTACTGCCCCTTTGCTGTGTTGTTGCTTTGTTGGGTTGGCCTGCAGCTGCTGCTTCTGCCTTGGGCAGTGAAAGGACTGGACTGAACTTTCTACAATCTTGTGCTGAGTATCTCCAAGGGCCTGGAACCGAGCTGGCCTCCTGTTAAGAAGTCTCAGGGACTTCAAAGACTTCACAAGCCTCTGGGTACCGCTTCTGGAATGCTGTTTCAGTTGCCACAGAGGAAGGGAACTGCAACCGACTCCGTCAACCGAATCCATCCCTGGCCGGTGACCTGTTTGCACCACAGACCGCATCGCCCCGCATCGCAACCCTGGTCTCACCGTGGGCGACGTCCGATGCCGCCAACATCGAGCCGCTGCTTGCACCGTGACCTGTGGGCACCCCAGTTCGCATCGCCTCGCTTCACTGAACCAACCGGACCCGACCGACGCTGTCGCTGCAACTGGCTCAAGAGTCGTGACCGCACCGCATTTGGGGCACCGCTCGCACGTCTGCGACGCACCGCTCCGACTCGCACCGCTGTCCGACGCCAGCTCCCGCACTCCGGCTAGGTCGCCTGCATCGCAACCTGTCAGCACCGCATCGAGCATCGTCTCACCCTGCATCGCACGCCTTGGACTCACCGACTCCGTCTGCACGACGCTCATCGAGCCGCTGCCTGCACCGCATCGAGGGACACCGCACCTTGCATCGCTCCGTCTTGCACCGCAACCGCGACGAACGCCGACCGGCTCGTACGCTCCGTACCAGCCACAACGAGAAAGGTACTGTAACCGAGTCTGTTCATGACTCTGCTGGCCCGTATCGACGCGGTCGGCTGGAACTGTTAGACTCTGGGGTTTTCAGCATCACGGTAGGCTCGGACGGAGCTACCGACTCGTACGAACTTTGCTTTTGTGCTATTCCTGCAAAGAAGAAGTTACCGTATCAAGTATTCATTCGTAAAGTATAGTATTGTGGATTTTTGTCGTAATTGGTCTTGTCTTGAGTATATAAAATATTGGTTATTTTTCTAAACTGGTGTGGTGTCCGTTTGTAGTGCTTACACAGTATTACTGTTGGTTATGTGCAAATGCTTTACACACTGCCTCTGAATTAAGCCTGACTGCTCGTGCCAAGCTACCACGAGGGTGAGCAGGGGTTACTTCACGAGTGTAACACCCTTACCCTGACTAGGAAGAAGGGTCCCTACTTGGACAAAGGTGCAAGCCCTTGCCAACTAGAGATCCCATTTCTAACATTGGTTGTCAGCGGTGAGGATAGGACTTGTGTTTGCACTTGACTTACAGTGATTGGTGTGCACTACTACCATATCGCAGACCATTACGTACCACATACTGGTTCTTTTTCTATTGGCCTATTTTTGATCTTGCCAGTTTTCAACTCACGACTTTTGTCATGCCTGAATCAATTGCATCATCCGTTGCATCTCTGGAAGTTATCTTTGAGGAGGACAGGTTGGAATCCTACGCCGTAAAGGAGTTACGAGCGATTTGTAAAAACCTGAAAGTCCAAATTAAAGGCCTCACAAGGAAGGAGGAGCTACAGAAGGCGCTGAGGGCCTGGGTAGCAGCCAGACATGCCAATGGGCAGCCTGGTGATCTCAGTGAGGAGGTGGAGGAGCCTATTTCCACGGTGGATGTGCTTTTGGGTAGGGGGAACCCGCCAGGTCAGGCAGCAGCAGTCTGTCCCCAGAGGAGCTGGAGGACAGGCGGGAGGCAAGGCAGTTTGAGCTGCAGAAGCTCAGGCTGGAGAGTGAGCGGGAGGAGAAGAGATTGGCCATAGAAGAGAGGAAGATGCTCTTAGAGCATGAGAGAGAACTGAAGGAGCTAGAACTTAGGAGTAAGTCAGGCTCAGATGGTGGCAGCAATTCGTCCAGAAAAGCAGACAGGATTGTGCACATTCCCAAGAACGTAGGCAAGGAGTTCAAGAAGGGGGATGACATACAAAGGTGGTTTCAGGGTTATGAGGCAGCCATACACATGAATGGGGTCCCTGAGGAGAATTGGGGAGCAGGATTGTGGCCACTTTTCCCTGAAGAAGCAAGGGATGCTCTGATAGCTTTGGGTAAGGGGTATCACCTCACCTATGCTGACATGAAGGATGCCCTTCTCACGAAGTATGGTCTTACTCCTGAAAAGTACAGGGATCAGTTCAGGTCCAGTAAGAAGTCTGATGCCAACACTTGGTTGGAATGTGTGGATGTGTTCTGCAGGTCGCTGGATGGTTGGGTGAAGGGCAGTAGTGTAACAGATTTTCAGGGGCTCTACAACTTGATTGCATGGGAGCACTTGTCTAGTCTATGTTTTGCAGATCTGCGCCAGCACCTAGTTGATAGTAAGCTAACTGACCCCAGGAAGCTTGCTATGGAAGCGGACCGCTGGGTGAGTACCAGGGTCCACAAGAAAGCGTTTGGGGAGACTCAGCCAAAGGTGGGCAGGGTCCCCAGCAGAAAGGTGGGGGGACAAGGGTAAAGCACAGGAGTTCTCTAAAGGGCCCCAAACTAGTACCCAGGGTAAAGGTTCCCAGCCCCCGGTGATAAGAAGAAAGGGGTCTCTACAGGGAAACCTGTTGAGACCGGCCCCCGCAAGTGTTATGCATGTGACCAGGTAGGTCACTTTAAGGGGGACCCCAAGTGCCCGAAGGGGACACAGCCACCCACCGGTGGACAGTCCAAAGTGTTGGCTAGTGTAGCGCTTGGGGAGGAGGGGTGCCCACAGGAGGGTGGGGATCCCGCAGAAATGACCCTTGTCTCACTCGGGGACAGTGAGATGGTCCCAGGAAACCAGGTGCCCCCTAACACAAAGAAATATAGCACCTGGGTGACCATTAATGGGAACAGGGTAGAGGCTCTCAGAGACACTGGAGCCAGTGTGACCTCAGTCCGGTGTCACCTGGTGTCTGAGAAGCAAGTAGTCCCAGGAGCATTCCACCAAGTAGTTGCTGTCGACAACTCTGAGCGCCAGTGTATGGTGGCGCAGGTTCCCTTTGAATGGGGGGGGTCTCAGGTCCCTTGAGGGTGGTTGTGAGCCCTACCATGCCTGTAGATTGTCTGCTAGGAAACGACCTGGAGCAGTCCTCATGGAAGGAGGTTGAGCTCAGGTCTCACTTGGAGATGCTTGGGTTGCCAGAGTGGGCATGCGTGTCTACTCGGTCAATGGCAGCCAGAAAGGGTGATCAAAAGGACTTGGAGCCTGAAACAGTGGCCCAAGTCCCTGCCAAGAGAAAGGGCAGGGGGCACGGGAAACCGGCCCCCTAAGTTCCCACGGACCGGGAGGAGGCGGACCTCGAGGGGGACGCCCGGTGCCTACAGGGGAGCAGGTAGCCGAACTGGGAGACATCTCTGAGCTGACCCATTGGCAGCAAGAAGGGGGTCCCACCAGGGAGGAGTTCTGCAGGGAGCAGAACGAGTGCCCTACTCTGGAGGGTCTGCGGCGGCAGGCTGCAGACCAGGCAGCTGGTAATCAGTCCGGGTCACATCTGATCTACTGGGAGAGTGGTCTCCTATACAGTGAGCCTAAGGTTGCTGAGCCTGGGTCAGCCCGTGTGCTGGTGGTACCCCAGCGCTTCAGGACCTTCCTACTGGGTCTGGCTCATGACGTGCCTTTGGCAGGACATTTGGGGCAGGACAAGACCTTTGACAGGCTTGTCACCCACTTCTTTTGGCCCCAAATGCGAAGGCAGTCAGATGCACACTGTAGGTCTTGCCAAACTTGCCAGGCAAGTGGTAAGAGTGGGAGGAAGGTCAAAGCTCCTCTCCAACCTTTTCCTGTTGTTGGAACACCCTTTGAAAGGGTAGGGATGGATATTGTGGGGCCACTGGATCCCAAGACAGCCATGGGCAACAGGTACATCCTGGTCTTGGTGGACCATGCCACCCGGTACCCGGAGGCAATCCCTCTCAGGACAACGACGGCGCCAGTGGTGGGCCGGGCGTTAATGGGGATCTTTTCCCGTGTGGGATTCCCCAGAGAGGTGGTTTCTGATAGGGGGACCAATTTCATATCGAAGTATATGACATCCCTGTGGAAGGAGTGTGTTGTAACGTACAAGTTCACCACTCCTTACCACCCACAAGGAAACGGTCTGGTGGAGAGATTCAACCAGACCTTGAAAGGCATGATCAAGGGTCTAACAGAACCCATGAGGCGTAAGTGGGACGTCCTCTTGCCATGCCTACTCTTTGCGTACAGGGAGGTGCCTCAGAAGGGGTACAGCCCCTTTGCGCTCCTGTATGGCCACCCTGTCAGAGGACCTCTGAGTTTGGTAAAGGAAGGCTGGGAGGCAGCTCCCAGGAAAACTCCCCAGGATGTATTTAGCTACATGCTGGCCTTTAGAAACCAAACTGCCCGCTTCAGGAAACTCGCTCAGGCGAACCTAGAAGCAAGCCAGGAAGAAATGAAGAGATGGTATGACCAGAATGCCACTCTGGTCGAATTTCAACCTGGGCAAAAAGTGTGGGTCATGGCCCCAGTAGCACCTTGTGCCTTGCAGGACAAGTGGACTGGGCCATATGAGGTAAAGGAGCGCAAAAGTGACGTCACCTACCTGGTGGATTTGCAGGCTCCAAGGAACCCTTTGAGGGTCCTTCACGTGAACCGCCTCAAGCCCCACTTCGAGAGGTCCGAAGTGAGTATGCTCTTGGCGACAGATGATGGGGTGGAAGAGGAGAGTGAGCCTCTCCCTGACCTCCTGTCTACCAAGGAGCATGATGGGTCGGTAGAGGGTGTGATCCTCTCCCCTACTCTGACTCAGGAGCAGCAGGGGGACTGTCGCCAGTTGTTGGGACAGTTCGCCCCACTGTTCTCTCTGACCCCCGGTGTTACTCACTGGTGTACCCATGACGTGGACACTGGTGACAGCCCTCCTGTAAAGCACAAGATTTACAGGTTGACTGACCAGGTCAGAGCCAGCATCAAGGAGGAGGTCTCTAAGATGTTGGCGTTAGGGGTGATTGAGCCCTCCCACAGTCCTTGGGCCAGCCCAGTGGTCTTGGTCCCAAAGGCTGTGGCGCCCGGTGCCACTCCAGAACTCCGGTTTTGTGTGGACTACCGTGGGCTCAATGCCGTCACCAGGACTGACGCGCACCCCATCCCCAGAGCTGATGAGCTCATTGATCGGTTGGGAGCTGCCCGGTTCCTCAGCACGTTTGATTTGACGTCTGGGTACTGGCAGATTGCCTTAACCGATGGGGCCAAGGAGAGATCAGCATTCTCAACCCCAGAAGGTCATTACCAATTCCGGGTGATGCCCTTTGGGTTGAAGAATGCCCCTGCCACCTTTCAGAGGTTGGTCAATCAGGTGTTGGCTGGGCTGGAGGATTTCAGTGCCGCCTACCTGGATGACATTGCTGTGTTCAGTTCCAGCTGGGAAGAACATTTACAGCACCTTGAGAAAGTGTTGAGGGCTCTGCAAGGTGCAGGCCTCACGATCAAGGCCAGTAAGAGCCTGATCGGGCAAGGTTCTGTGGTGTACTTGGGACACCAGGTAGGAAGCGGCCAGGTGGCGCCCCAACAACCCAAGATTGACACCATTCTGGCTTGGGAGACCCCCAAGACCCAGACAGAGGTGAGAGCCTTCTTAGGTCTCACCGGCTATTATAGGAGATTTGTTAAGGGCTATGGCACCATCGTTGCCCCCTTAACAGAGCTGACCTCTAAGAGGCAGCCCAGGAAAGTGAACTGGACTGAGTCCTGCCAGAAAGCTTTTGATGCCCTGAAGGCAGCCATGTGCACGGCGCCCGTGCTCAAGGCACCTGACTTCTCCAAAGAATTTGTCGTGCAGACTGACGCTTCAGAGCATGGTGTGGGAGCGGTGCTCTCACAACTGAACGAAGAGGGCATGGATCAGCCTGTAGTCTTCCTTAGCAGGAGACTACTTCCCAGGGAACAGAGGTGGAGTGCCATAGAAAGGAAGCTTTTGCTGTGGTCTGGGCACTGAATAAGTTGAGACCATACCTGTTTGGGACTCACTTCCGGGTTCAGACAGACCACAGGCCCCTCAGATGGTTGATGCAAATGAGGGGTGAGAATCCAAAACTGCTGAGGTGGTCCATCTCCCTACAGGGAATGGACTTTACGGTGGAGCACCGTCCTGGTACAGAACACGCCAACGCAGATGGTCTGTCCAGGTTCTTCCGCCTTAGTGAGGAGAACTCCAATGGGGTTGGGTAGTTCTCCCTACTTTCAGCTGGAGGGGACATGTGTTAGACTTGGCATCTTTTGGCGTGTTTCCCCTGACTTTTTGCTTTCTGACCTCCTGGTTTTGACTCTGTTTTTGCTGGTGTAATGATTCTGCGCACTTTCCTCACTGCTGTCCAGTGGGAAAGTGCAAGTGCTCCTGTATAAAATGCGTTATGGATTGGTGTTTCCATGATTGGCCTATTTGGTTTATGTGTCAGTCCCTTGTAAAGTGCACTGCGAGTGCCAGGGCCTATAGACCAAATGCTGTTGGTGGGCTGCAGCACTGGATTGTGCCACCCACGCAAACAGCCCGTAAAGTGTAACTCGGGCCTGCCATCGCAGAGCCTGTGCGCAGCCTGGGGCTGCCATGTCGACTTGGCAAGTGCACACACTTGCAAGTTCCTAAACCTTCCCTTTGCTACATGTTTGTCACCCCTAAGGTAGGCCCAAGGTACCCCTGTGGGCAGGGTGCGTTGTACGCGAAAGGTAGGACATGCCCTGGTGTGTGCGGCATGTCCTGATAGTGAATTACAGCTTAGTTCGTTTTTCACTATTGCAAGGCTACCTGTTCCCCCTAGGCCAGAACGGGCAGTTTTGATTATTACAGCTTATAATCCTAACTGACCCCGGGAACATGGTAGAAATTCGAGTTTAGTATGCCTGGACTCAGAATGATAAAATGCAGCTTTTAGTGAAGTTGGTTTTAACATTCTGTGTTTGAAAATACCACTTTTAGAAAGTGGGTATTTTCTTGTCTAACCATCCAAGCCTGCCTCTGCGAGGTTGTGTATTCCTTGTCTGGAGTGTGAGTGACAGGGGCTGGGGGATGCCAGGAGACAGGGTGAGTCAGCGCAGGGCTGAATAGCCAGATCGACCTGTAGATGGATGGGAGGGGTCGCACCTGGGCCCTGAATAGGACAGTGCCTTCCCTCCACAATGCTGGCTCCACCTCCTGTGGTGCGTCTGATGTCCCTGGCCCACTCACTGAAAGAAGGGACGGAGACTTGTCAACAAAGTGCTCCAGAACTGGTTTGGACTAGGCAAAGGCCTCTCTGCCTTCAGAGAACAAAGGAATTTGGGATATAAATATTGGGGCCCTGACCCCATGAATTTAGATCTCGCTGGAATCAAGGAACCTGCCAAGACGAAGAGCTGGAAGAGCTGCCAGGAGGAGTACTGCCCCTTTGCTGTGTTGTTGCTTTGTTGGGTTGGCCTGCAGCTGCTGCTTCTGCCTTGGGCAGTGAAAGGACTGGACTGAACTTTCTACAATCTTGTGCTGAGTATCTCCAAGAGCCTGGAACCGAGCTGGCCTCCTGTTAAGAAGTCTCAGGGACTGCAAAGACTTCACAAGCCTCTGGGTACCGCTTCTGGAACGCTGTTTCAGTTGCCACAGAGGAAGGGAACTGCAACCGACTCCGTCAACCGAATCCATCCCTGGCCGGTGACCTGTTTGCACCGCAGACCGCATCGCCCCGCTTCGCATCGCAACCCTGGTCTCACCGTGGGCGACGTCCGACGCCGCCAACATCGAGCCGCTGCTTGCACCGTGACCTGTGGGCACCGCAGTTCGCATCGCCTCGCTTCACTGAACCAGCCGGACCCGACCGACGCTGTCGCTGCAACTGGCTCAAGAGTCGTGACCGCACCGCATTTGGGGCACCGCTCGCACGTCTGCGACGCACCGCTCCGACTCGCACCGCTGTCCGACGCCAGCTCCCGCACTCCGGCTAGGTCGCCTGCATCGGAACCTGTCAGCACCGCATCGAGCATCGTCTCACCCTGCATCGCACGCCTTGGACTCACCGACTCCGTCTGCACGACGCTCATCGAGCCGCTGCCTGCACCGCATCGAAGGGACACCGCACCTTGCATCGCTCCGTCTTGCACCGCAACCGCGACGAACGCCGACCGGCTCGTACGCTCCGTACCAGCCACAACGAGAAAGGTACTGTAACCGAGTCTGTTCATGACTCTGCTGGCCCGTATCGACGCGGTCGGCTGGAACTGTTAGACTCTGGGGTTTTCAGCATCACGGTAGGCTCGGACGGAGCTACCGACTCGTACAAACTTTGCTTTTGTGCTATTCCTGCAAAGAAGAAGTTACCGTATCAAGTATTCATTCGTAAAGTATAGTATTGTTGATTTTTGTCGTAATTGGTCTTGTCTTGAGTATATAAAATATTGGTTATTTTTCTAAACTGGTGTGGTGTCCGTTTGTAGTGCTTACACAGTATTACTGTTGGTTATGTGCAAATGCTTTACACACTGCCTCTGAATTAAGCCTGACTGCTCGTGCCAAGCTACCACGAGGGTGAGCAGGGGTTACTTCACGAGTGTAACACCCTTACCCTAACTAGGAAGAAGGGTCCCTACTTGGACAAAGGTGCAAGCCCTTGCCAACTAGAGATCCCATTTCTAACAATAACATTGATGCATTTCACGACACAGTAATAAGAGATCTCATGCAATTCCGTAAAAAGAAAAAAAGAACATACAAACCCTCAAATTTCTCCAGAAATCAATGTGAAACCATTAAAATGCTATCAGAGGATGAGAATCTGGTCATACGACTGGCTGACAAGGGAGGAAACATTGTACTCTGGGACAAAAGCATGTACATTGAAGAGGCAGAGAGACAACTTAGAGACACCAGATTTTACGTGGTAACTAATATGCAAGAATACAACGAAAGCATACTCAAAATATGGAACATGTTGAACATATGGAAGGACAATGGTATCCTTCAGTGGGAAGAATATTGTTATCTGAAATGTGATTTTCCCAAAATGCCTATTCTTTACCTCTTGCCCAAAGTCCACAAGAACCCCACAAAACCACCAGGGAGACCCATTGTTTCCTCTATAGGATGCGTCTCCGAACATATATCTAAGTATGTAGACTACTTTCTCTGTGAACATGTCACATCACTGCCTTCCTACACCAAAGATACCAAGGATTTTTTAGGAAAAATAAAGAACATCGTCTGGGAGGAAGATTTCCTCTTAGTAACAATGGATGTGAACTCACTATACACAATAATCGACCACACCTTGGGCATACAGTGCTGCCATCATTTCCTTAAAAAAACAAAAATATGCTACCTGGAACACACAAGAATGTTACTTGAAATGATGAAATTCTGTTTGTGCAATAACATGTTCATGTTTAATGGTACAATATATAAGCAAATACTTGGAACAGCCATGGGGACGTGCTTTGCCCCCAGTTTTGCTAACCTTTTCCTAGGAGTATGGGAAGAGGAGGTCCTACAAAGTCTAGAAGCAGAACACACTGAGGGCAAGGTAGACAAATGGCTGAGATACATAGACGATCTGTTTGTTGTATGGACAGGCAGTGAAGAGAGTGCTAGACAAACCATCAACAGACTTAACAACAATGAATTTAACCTTTCATTAACATATACAATGAGTAGAGAATCAATATAATTTCTTGATGTAGTGGTCGAAGTCAAGAATAACCAACTGTGCACTAAACTACATTGAAAATTGACAGCAGGCAACAGTCTCCTCCACGCTCTCAGCAGCCACCCAGAGGCCCTTAAATGGAGCATCCCCTATGGGGAACTGCTGAGAGCGAGAAGGAACTGCAGCACCCATGAAGACTTTCTAACCGAACAAGACACCATGATCTGTAGGTTCAGGGAAAGGGGGTACCCAAAGTGGGTATTAGAAAGAGCTAAAGAAAGAGTTAGTCAAATTGACAGAGAAGCCACACTGCAAGACAAACCCACACTACCAAAAGAGGACACTACGAGGGTAATACTCACGTACAATGATGAATCCAGAGATATTTCCAAAATTCTTAACCAGATTTGGAACATCTTAGCGACAGATCCCACCATCGGGGGAAAACTACCCAGTCGACCGCCTATCACTTACAGAAAAGGCAGAAACCTTAGGGGCATGTTAGTGAGAGGAGATATCACCAACACAAGTCTCAATACCCACCATGGCCTACAGGGATTCTTCCCATGTGGGCATTGCAAAGCATGCCGCAATAGCACCATGAGGAAGACCTATTAAACACACTCAGGAGAAAAAAACATTACTCAATTTCTCACAGTGGTTCGACCTTTGTAATCTATATACTAGAGTGTCCGTGCAAACTACATTATGTGGTAAGCACAACCCTAGCCGCAAAAAAAAAGAGTTTTTGAACATATGAGAGCCATCAGTAATAAAGACCCACATTACCCTATTGCGAGGCATTTTGCAGATTATCATCTCGCAAACAACTCACTTTTTACATACTTTGCTATTGAACAAATTGAACCCAATAACAGGGGTGGTAATAGGGTACTTCACCTTCGTAAAAGAGAATCATGGCACATCATAAACCTCCAAACGAAGAACCCCGGGGGACATAACCAGGATGAGGAACTAGGTATTCACCTCTATGAAAGCTAGGCCTAGGACATAGAGGCAGACTCATAGGTTGTAACTTCCATGTTGGACTTTTCCGTGTATTTAACGAATTTGGTAACATATATGATCTCAGTTTGTTTGTTTAAACTGCTATGAAACCGTAATGTTTTCTACGTGCACACATTGCAACGTAATTTGCATTTCATGTTTTTAACTTTACCGTACATTTATGGTTCTTTCTCTCTCTCTTTTTATTCACAGGAGAAAAGGAAGGGGCCGACTCCAGGATTGGACACGTCGACTCACCCCCTACCCTTTTCTTCAATTACTTCCATCACAACTGCACACGGGTGAAGGGCAGCACTTAACAGATAAGAGATAACTCTTTGTCCTTTGGAACATTTGTTCTTCACGATATTTGTTATTCTTAGAGACGAGATGCATGGCAACGATGCCTCAATTGTTTGTTTTTGAACTTTTGTTTTTCATTTATTTGTGGAATCTATTCCTGATGGATTTAGGTATTGCTATACATTTGGGGGAGACTTGTAGAGGAAATAGCAACCCAGTGATTCTAACATCAGAGACAATGTGTGTTGTGTACTTTTCATGGAGCAATTGCCGAATAAATACCCTTTGTGCGCCCCTGCCCAGTTATATACCATTCTGATGAATTCTAGCACTTGCAGATTAGAATCATTTACCATCATCCGCCAGTGCATATTTGCACCTTAAGCACACAATAACCCTCATATGGAACACTGGCCTTTTGAGGATGCGCGCACATATCGTAATTGTCATCTTCAGGCACAGGCAGCACATATGCACTCACAGAACAACGTTTCTGTAGGCCATGCCCAACATGTCCATACCATCCTTCTCCGGACACTATGTCGTGAAAAGGACACTTGAGAGATTATTTACCTTTAAATCTCTAAAGCCTTCCCAAACAGGTACTGACTTTTAAGCCATGCGTACAATACAAAGCTGGCGCGCTAACATATGATTTGATGCCGCATATACAGCACTTCTGGTTTTGTTTTCTACACATAACTTTATTAACATACTAGTAAAGTTACAATTCCATTAATACACACATGTGTGCAACATATTTTTCGCTTTCTATGGACCAGTTGGGACAAGACCTGTTAGAGGGACATCCAGCATTTGACATCTAGTAACTAAAGCTAAATGACAGCACTTGCGATCCATAGCACTGGCTAAAGACTGGTAGCAATACGAATTTGACTTTCCAATATGGATGCCATTTTTGCGTAGCCTTTCACTAGTCCCTTTTCTCTTTCCATGTATCCCTATGTATACAGCAATTTCCTGTCAATCAGTGTGTGAGCAAGCTCGCTGTGCGAGCGAAACGCGTAACTGTAAAATAAAACAACTGCTGTTGTCTACTACTTTCGAGTGATCGTATCATTTTGGACTGTAATTGATATATATATATATATATATATTATCTAATGGCGGTCGCCAGTAGATAGTTATAGTTACAACCTATTATCCATAGGAAATCCGCGACATTCTATTTGAAATAACTCTCCTGCCGGTTGACGTATCTTCGCAAAATTTTCAAACTTTATGGCCCGCTCCGGTCCGCTCCTACCCTGAAAGTCTCGGGGGATTCGTCAAGCGGGGGCCGAGAAAAAGGGGGTCCCAAAACGCATTTTCCCCATGCAATTTTCCATAGGAAACTTTAGACACGGCTACAGCCCGAACTGCTGAACGGAATTACACCAAATTTGGCAAAGAGGTAGTTCTTGGTTCAGAAAGAACCCTTTTGTTAAATGGTGTAAATCCGTTCAGTAGTTGCTGAGAAAATCAAAAGTAAAAAGATAGTGATATCTATGGCCGAGTAGGGTCCGCGTACCCTCCCGATCACGAGCTGCATGTTAATTGGTTGTCAGCTGGCTGTCAACATTCCGATTCAGGAAATGTTGGCAGCCATTTTGTCCCTCGGTAGAACCGAGGGACAGAAACAAGTGCGCAAAGCGCACAAAGGGGGCAGGGTAGAAACACCCTGACCCCCTAGGTTTGCTCAGGGGGTCCCACAAGGACCCCCTGGGCAAAAAATAAAAAAAATTTAAATCGGCAGGATGCGCTCAGGGTGCGCGAATCCTGCCGGGAAAAAAAAAAAATCGAAGCGCGGTCTCCCGCGCTTCGATTGTATTTTGCCCCCGGGTGGCCCAAGTCCCGGGGGCATGGTGGGGGGGTTAATTTTATGTGTGGGGGCCTCAAAGGGCTCCCAAGCCCCGGGGACCGCCACCCCCGGGGCTTTATTGCAAAATAGTGCGGGAGGGCTCTTCTGCCCTCCCGCAGCCCCGGGGACCGCCACCCCCCGGGGCTTCTTTTTTAATTTGAATGAGGTGTGGGGGGCTCCAGCCCCCCACACGCCCCGGGGACCACCACCTCCCCGGGGCACTTATAAAATAAATGTGGGGGTCCATTACGGACCCCAGAGCCCCGGGGACCACCACCTCCCCGGGGCTGTGCAACTTAAGGGAGGGGGCCGCGCGGCCCCCTCCTGGAGCCCTTGATGGCCCTGGGGACCGCCACCCCCAGGGCCGGCTCCTGCAGTGTCCCGGGGTGCCTACCCCCGGGACACTGTAGTTTGCTATGGCAGGACGGAGCCTCGCGGCTCCCGTCCTGCCATAGCAAACTGCTTTGGATATTGGAAGAGAGAGCAGGGAAACCTGCTCTCTCTTCCAATATCCAGCACATTGCTTTTCCACATGGGGAGCAGCATGTTAGCTGCTCCCCATGTGTAAAGCAATGCCGGCTCCCGTAGGACACGGGGAGCCGGCGGGACTGTGGGGGTTTGGGGACCCCCCACAGTCCCCAACGAGAGGCCAGCCCCGGGGGATGGGGTCCCTGGGGCAAGTAGTGGCCCGGGAGGGGGGCCACGCGGCCCCCCTCCCCAAAAAAAAAAAAAAAAAAAAAAACGGAAAGGCCGGCCCCGGGGGATGGGGTCCCCGGGGCCATAAATGGCCTGAGGAGGGGGGCCACGCAGCCCCCCTCCAAAGAAAAAAAAAAAAAACGAGGCCATGCCCCGGGGGATGGGGTCCCCGGGGCCAATACAGGCCCAGGGAAGGGGGGCCACGCGGCCCCCTTCCCGTTTTTTTTAAAAATATTTAATTAAAAAAAAGGGGTAAGGCCCTGGGGGATGGGGTCCCCAGGGCATAAAAACTGGAAAAAGGAAGGGGGGCCACAGAGCCCCCCTTCAGGGGACAAAATTTTTTTTTTTTTTTTAAACGATCGGGCCCGCAGGCCCCGCCCCCTTCCTTCACCACTCTGCAAACGCGCCCCTGGCGCGTTTGCAGATGGGGAAGTAATTCCCGTTCAATACTGGGGTACCTGGGGCCAACTAGCCCACCAGGAACCTCCAGTATGCGCCAGGGGCTGCCTTGCATAGAGGTGTACAGAGGCCACGCCCCTTTTTACACCTCTCTGCAACGCAGCTCTGTGGCGCTTAATGGAGGTAGCTGGTGGGCTAGTTGCACCCCAGGGACCCTCAGGATTTAAGGGGACTTAATCCCCCGACTTAAAACGCGCCACGGGGCGCGTTTGCACAGTGGTGAAGGGAGGGGGCGGGGCTTCAGGTGACATGTGTGCAAACAGGCCCCGTAGCGCGTTTTAAGATGGGGAATTAAATCCCCTTCAATCCTGAGGGTCTCTGGGGGCCAACTAGCCCAACAGGTACATCCAGAAAGCGCCACAGAGCTGCGTTGCAGAGAGGTGTAAAAAGGGGTGTGGCCTCTCTACACGTCTCTGCAACGCAGCCCCCTGGCGCATACTGGAGGTTCCTGGTGGGCTAGTTGGCCCGTAGGGACCCACATGATTCAAGGGGACTTAATCCCCCAACTTAAAACGCGCCACGGGGCGCGTTTGCACAGATGTCACCTCAGGCCCCGCCCTCCCTTCACCATTGTGCAAATATTCTTCTAAAATCATCCGAAATACGAATTCCGATTTACTCACCTGTTATCAGGAGAGACCTCAGTGCTGCATCTTTCAGCCCAGTACTAATCCTGAAAAGTAATTTTAACCGTACTTACCAGTAACTTGAATTTCCTTCCATAGGATATCATTGCCTGCTTTTTGCTGAAAAAGTTTCTAAGTGTTGATTTTTGAAACATACAAATATTCCTCTAAAATCAGCCGAAATCCGAATTCTGATTTACTCACCTGTTATCAGGAGAGACCTCAGTGCTGCATCTTTCAGCCCAGTACTGGTCCTGAAAAGTAATTTTAACCGTACTTACCAGTAACTTGAATTTCCTTCCATAGGCTAACATTGACTGGTTTCACTTGGAAATTCTTCTAAGTGTGGAGTTTTGGAACTTTAAATTATTCTTCTAAAATCAGCCGAAATACGAATTCCGATTTACTCACCTGTTATCAGGAGAGAACCCAGTGCTGCATCTTTTAGCCCAGCACTGACCCTGAAAAGTAATTTTAACCGTACTTACCAGTAACTTATCTTTTCTTCCATAGGAATCCATTGTCTGGTTTTCAGCAGAAAAGTTTCAAAGTGTCGATTTTCACAAACTACAAATATTCCTTAAAAATCGCCTGTATGACTTAAACGCATTTTTTCAACTGTTTACAGGAGATGCACCAGTGCTGGATCCAGGATCCAACACTGAGTAAGAAAAAGTAACGATAACAGTTTTTACCTGCTAAGTGAATTTCCTTCCATAGGATAACATTGGTGATTCTATGAGGAAAAGTTTCTAAGTGTCAACTTTTAAAATACAATAATATTCCTTAAAAATCACGACTGTAACCAAAACGCTTTTACTCAACTGTTTACAGGAGATGTCCCAGGACTGAATCTAGGATCCAGTCCTGTGGTTAGAAAAGTAATCCATAAAGTAACTAATTGCATTTAACTAGAAATTCACATTGAGCTGAATGTTGCATTGTGTTTGAAAATGTGTTGCCCATTGCAACAACTGTAACTACTGTATTTAAAAGTCTATTGCCTATGTGCTAAGTATTTAAACTAAAGTAATTCATTCTGAGAAAGTATTTTTTGTAATGTAATGTATAATGTAATTACAATGTAATTTAAAAAATAAAATATGTAAAAGAAATTGTTTCTAAAAATGTAGTAAATCAGTATGAAAAAAATTAATATAAAAATTAATACATTTAAAAAATGTCATTTAAAAAACCTTTGAAATTCACTGAAAAAACCATAGGTTTCAGGCACGTTATAGTTACAAATTAGCATTTAAAAAACCTTTGAAATTCACTGAAAAAACCATAGGTTTCAGATATGTTATAGTTACAAATTAGCATTTAAAAAACCTTTGAAATTCACTGAAAAAGCCATAGGTTTTAGGGACAGTTATAGTTAGTTGGACATTTCACTCGTACAAAACCCGTGAAATTCCCCCGTTATAGTTAGTTCAGCTAACTATAACTCGCGCCCCGCAATGCACTGCTGATGACGTCACATATTACATCACTCATGACATGGTCAGTGACATCACTGATGACATCACTGATGACATCTCAAATGACATCACTGATGACATCATCCACGTGATAATCTGATGCAGCTCCTCACACCCTAATATAACCTTTGATACACCCAATCTAAATTACAGACTGCCATTCGCAAAACTATAGACACTCCAACACCAATAACTACATACCCACTCACTGATTCTTAGGTCTACACACACACACATCCACTCACTCACCCGTACAGTCACTCATACTTATGGTCACTCAGTACAGGACTATCATATGCACTCTTACTCCTATATAGACACTCAAACACCGCCACTCATCCATAGAGGTACTCACACACCTAGTCAGTCATGCAAATAATTAAACACACTGCCATTTACTCACCTATACAGTTATACACACACCAGCTCACTTAATCATACAAATACTAGCACATTGTTACGCTCTTATACAATCACTGATACAAGCACACACTCATCCATACAGCCACTATCACAATCACTCACTCTCGCTTATAGCTATTTATATACTCCAACACACATATATACTGCCTTTCACATATGTAGTTACTCACACATGTACCACTGGGACATACATTCACTCACTAACACACTCTTACACACACTTACCCACCCATACAGTCTATCACAGATGCACTCTTGAAACCATCCACCCAGTGAATCACCCACTCACACATCTATGCACAGAGTCGCACACACCCCACCCACACAAACACTCAGGCACCCATACAGATACTCAGACAACCAATCAATAACTCATATAGACACTCATGTAGCTATTCACAAACCCATGCAGCCACTTACACAGCAACAGACAGACGGATACAGACATTCACCCAGTTTAGTCACTAACCCATGCATTCAGTAAGATACGTTAAATCACTCACTTATAGAGTCAGTCACGCACCTACTAAATCATCCATACAGACACTTACACACCCACTCATTCTTCAATACGTCTTTTCCTATATATATTAAAAATATTTAAACTTTACAGAAACACACAGTCACTGGATGATGTCATCAGTGATGTCATTTGAGATGTCATCAGTGATGTCATCAGTGATGTCACTGACCATGTCATGAGTGATGTAATATGTGACGTCATCAGCAGTGCATTGTGGGGCGCGAGTTATAGTTAGCTGAACTAACTATAACGGGGGAATTTCACGGGTTTTGTACGAGTGAAATGTCCAACTAACTATAACTGTCCCTAAAACCTATGGTTTTTTCAGTGAATTTCAAAGGTTTTTTAAATGCTAATTTGTAACTATAACATATCTGAAACCTATGGTTTTTTCAGTGAATATATATATATATATATATATATATATATATATATATATATATAACCACCCAATACAGCTACACCTTTGTCCGCTGTTTAATTAACATATTCATGAAAGATAAATAAAACCTCCAATCATTGCTCATTGTTAGCTGGGCTTTGCAGGGAACAGCATAAAAAAAGCTCTCCATTTTACAGACAGAATGTGTTTTTAAACAGCACAGAGGGTATTGTTATAAAAATCAACATTCTTAACCATATGATTAAGTATTCTGCTATTCTTTTTACTACACACAACTAAATGGTATAGTTCAGTATTTCAATTATTGTTTTCAATAAACTTTTCCATATCTGAATACAGCACATTTGTCAAGCTAACTGCTCCAGAATCAACATGTAATCTTAAAAACTCATAAGGGGTAATGTTTGGTATGGTCCCTCCTATATTATTATCTAGTGATATTTACAAACCACTTGGCCTTCATCACTGGCGTTAATGTTGTCACCACAACTTCTTGATTGCAACAAAAGTGCACATTTATAACTTATGTATGCTCTCTATATAAATAAATATTTAAAACGTATATTATCACACACGCAAATGAATTAATTATTTGATTTGAAAGCTTCTTCGCTGAATCTGACATCCTTGTTCTACCGAACCACAGTTTTTTTTAAAGTGAGAAATTGCTGTAAAATGTGTATTTTCATCGTGCAGTGCATTCCTTCCTTAGTGCTTGTACATTATCCCCCGGGTCAAAGGGAATGTTTGACCTCGGCACACAAAGCTGACCGCTCCATTCATATGTAGTTAATGCGCATAAGTAAAGAAAAAAAAACGCACTCCGGGAAGACCTTCGCATGAACTTTGCTTCGCTGAATGTGTTAAACTAGCAGAAACACACGCGTTGCTCTCAGAACTCTCATATATTCAGTTACAGAAACATAACAAGATTAAATAACATCTGAATTTGAATTTAAAAGCCGATGCTGCCCATAGTTCCAAAGTTTTAAAAGACATTGCCGAGGGCACCAATCAGAAACGAAGAATGCTCGGTATGTGGGATTGGTAGATAAACAAACACGTGCATGGCTGTTTGTTAAAATGTCCGAACGTTTCATGCAGAGCCCAGAAAAGCCCATCAAAGACAACCTTGGAGACCTCCCAGGGCAAGAGGGGGTTACTGGAAAACAACAGCTGCCCCTTCCTAATGTACACCGAAAACAAGAACAAAAAAGCGAAATTAAAACCCACTTGTTGCCGAAGACTTATTTGTTGACTTTCTAGATTCTGCTACACCCAGCCAGCGTTTAATACCTTGCACTTTCGGTCATTCTCTATGCTGTGTGTTTTTTTAAAGGTGAATTCTTACATAAATTAAAAGATATATTGGATCTCTCTTGGTTATTATCTCTGCCTACAGGAATTTGTAAAAGTTAAATCACGTGACAAATGGACCCTACCAAACAGTAACTTAATATTGATCCAAAGCAATAGAAGGAGAAAAAGACTGTGTCTGATATTCAATTGAAGCGTTGCTGCCATATGCATTTTTTTTCTTCCCCTGCACGCCGACATGACTTGTAGTGGATTATTGATCTGTGTTTGCATTCTAATCCTGGTTTTATGTGGACACTTTTTATTCTTATTTATCTCATTATATAATTTTGTCGATTCCTCACTTTTAGTTTTTTGTGCACATTAAATTATATGGTGGTGTTTTTCAGATGAAAGACTTCGATTTCCCCCCTTTAGAGGCATGTGGTTCACTCGGGTGTATGATTTTGGGTTTAGTTCTTTTGGTTTGTACGGATTATATACACACCTGGAAATCTTTCCTAAATAATTTGTATATTTCATCAGCACATCTTTACATAGAGGCTTAGGCGACTGATGGACATTATTGTCCATTTCATTATTATTTTATAGGTTTTTTCATTGCACCCTTGTCCTGATGAGGCCCAAATGATGGGGCCGAAACGCGTCAACAGCATTGAATAGAGGAGTCCAATGGATGATTAGTACCTGTTAAGAAATGTAGATACACACACTGTTGATTGTTTCAGAGGTTAAATTGTTTACCCCATGTGCATACTGGACTACCTTGTAGTTGGATTGCTTAGAATTATGTAGCAACCACTCGGTTCTAAGCCTGGGGTAGGAAGGAATGTTTAACCAAATGGATTTAATTGTTTTTTGTTAAATATTTGTTTAATCCCTATTTGTGATGTTTTTTGTTTTGGTGTATTGCATTTGTTGATAAGAATAAGAGAACAATTAAAAGAGTTTATAAATTGTTCCCATTGGAATCAGAGGTGGTATGTGTAATAATTTTAGCAAGTCAGTATGAAGGGACTATGGACCTAAGAGTAGGATTTAATTTGTTTGTGTCCTATTAAATTGTGTGCTGTATTGATTCCTCCGCATCATTTTTGTATCTAGTCAGATGCAGAGTGGAGGTCAATTGTTTTGCAAAATTCCTAATATATGGAAAACGAGACAAAATCTAGAACACCCAGTGTCAAAATGCTTGCAACAATGCAAAGCTGTCTGTAACCAACCTTATTTGAACTGCACAATTCTGCTTTTCAAATTGTTGAAACGTTAGTGAGTCACAAAGTTATACATTGTGCTCCACAGTGGCTTGTGATTAATTGGGGTTGTAAACCACATTTCAATGAAATGCAATGGGGTGTGCTATCGCCAATACTTTCCAGGAGCAAGTGCAAACCACTTTCATAGAGACAGAGGACCTGATTTAATACATATTTGTGTGGGCAGTTGCGCGCATCATTTGAGGCATTTTGTGGCACATAGAGCAGTGCCTGTCAACATTCTCAGGCAGAAAGTTGTCTTAAGCACAGCACCAAAACCCTTTTCACCACAGAACACCATCCCATCTGAAATCTGCAGAGAGCATAGTGGGATGTGAGCAGTGCATAATCCATAGGTTTTCACTCAAAGACATTACCAATGAAATAGTATGACCTGGCTTTGCATGAAATCCTAATAAGAAAAGGCACCAGGAGACAAAAAGGGGCAAGCAAAATATGTCATGATAGCTCCATGTGTAAGATTTGTAATTGTTGGAAAATTAAACATCTTTCATGAGGTCTACTATCACTGGGGTACAGTACTAGTGCAAAGTACAAATTTCACACAAGGTACCACGGTGTCGCAATTGCACTGTAGCACAACACTGACCATGGCGTTAAACCTAATTGGCATTCAACTCTGTAGATTTGGCACTGCACAATTGTACCTCATTCTACTGTGCAGCATTGCAATTTTTCACGCTGTGCTCCATTTGGTGAACAATAGTAAGTCTAGACCAGAAAGCCTAAACTTTGAGAATACATTGGGAGAACAGAGAGATGCACAATCTCAACAATGTTATCAAGTAGCTAATGAATGGTATAAATAACTAAATAGGGAATTAAAATAAAAAATAGACAATAAATCATGACAATATTCATTGTTTTGGGAATCGATGTTGGGGCAGCACTCTTAGGTAAAGTGAGGATTTTATACTGAAACAGATCATCAGTATCAACATTTCACAAAACAAAATTTGACTAAATGAATGGAACAGTTTATGGTGTAGTAAAAGTAGTTTTTAATAAACAATAGTGTTAGAAATGGGATCTCTGGTTGGCTAAGGCTTGCGCCAAAGCCAGGCAGAGACCACCACTCTAGTCAGGGCGAGGGAGTTACACGCCAAAGATAACCCCTGCTCACCCCCTTGGTAGCTTGGCACGAGCAGTCAGGCTTATCCCGGAGGCAATGTGTAAAGCGTTTGCGCACGCACACAGCAACAACATACCAGGCACACTACAAAAAGGAACTCCACACAAGGTTATATCAAAAATAGCCTTTGTATTCTCATAACACATTAGAATAGTACTCACATAATATACATCGTGCCACCTGGCACGGGGTCATATTTACAAGGGATTATTTACACCTGACAGGGCCAACTGGACCACTGTCAGAACCAGCACAAAGCGAACATAGTAACTGTAGCACTTATAATAAATGTAGCACACATCATAAACGTACAACCAGTAATCACTGGTAACCACTGTACTCAGCATCATCCTGTAACATAAACCACATTATGCACAGTATCATATTAGGCGCGAATTACATTCTGCGCCAACCTCACCAGCATAAACACATTATGCAATTAACTCACAAGTCTAAACGCATTAGACCCTAACCTCCTAAGCATAACTCACATTAGGGGCATAACTCACAGTAGAGAATATCTCAAACCTAACCACAGTAGGCACAACCTCATAATCATAAAACCACATTAGAGGCATAAATCATTGTAGAGCATCACATTTCCTAACATCACATAAACACATTTAGGCCTGGCGCCCTATAAACCTAATAGTCCCCCCGGCCAACTGGCCTTCTCAAAAGGGGCTCAAATGCCCTGTGTCCAAAATGTCAGGGCTGCTGCCTAGCAGCTCAATCAAAAGTGCGCCACGCCACTGCGCAAAGCTAAACGTAGCAGCTGCCCACTAATTGCTGGGCAGCTGTAAAACTCACTGGCACTCACTGTGCCTCTGGTCCCTCTCAGGGACTCTCTCTCATTTGTGCCCAGTTCGTGGCACTTTGCATAAAGGAGGGGGGGCCCGGCACCTCTGTGCCCTCTGGACCCCATGTAGCACTACAACATATGCCACCATCGTTGGGGCGGCCCGCTCTCTGGCGGGACCGCCCAGGCGCCGACAATGCGCCTCGATCTGCCCCCGTAGACACGGGGCCCTCTGGGGCTCTTTGATGCCCTGAAAAGAACTTGCCCCCAAGCGTTGGAGCGCGCTGGCTCCTAAAACAAACCATGCCCACGATGGAGCGGCCCTCTGTCATGTGGGGCCGCTCAGGAGGTAGGCACCGGCACTTGTGCCTCGATCTCGCCTCCCCCCCAGGCCATCTTAACTCACCGGCTCTCTTCGCTGCAGACGACTCTGCTCCTCAGCAGGCGGGACTGGCAGCACTTCTCTCGCGGCGCGGGGCTTCCCTCCTCTCACGGGAGCCCCCGCCGATCGGCCGCCACACTTCTCATCTGCGGCGCGGGGCTCTCCCAGCTCATGGGAGCCCCGCCTGGCTGCAGACATCTATTCGGCCGCCTCACTATACTTCGCCCGGGCCCCCTCCTGGGACCCGGGACTTCTCTGTGGAGCCCGCGAGGCTCAGGACACCTCCTAGGCAAGGTTGCCTGACTTCCTGTTTGCGGCTCGGGCCGCCGCAGTGATTTCCCCAGACGGCAATTTATGCGGGTGGGCACCCGCCATAAGAACACCCTCATAAGCGGGGTGGGCACCCGCAAGGAAAATAAACACGAAGCCGCCATGTGGGGTGGGCACCCACCATTTCCAGCATCACTGGGGGAATCCCTACGCCGGGGGATTCCCTCTCTCTCTCTCTCTGCAGCGTCACGCTGCAACAGCCCACTCGCTCCTCGCAGCAAAGAGCCAGGTGCCCTTAAAAGTAAAAGGCAAGCGCTCCCAAGGCGCTTAGATGAAGCAAAAGTCCTGGAGGTCCTTTAGGGATCAAGGGGCAAGGCAGGGCCCAGGGAGGCAAGCCCTCCTGGCAGCCCCCCCCTGGGCCCCAGCAGCAGCACGCCCGGTCAGGAACAAATGCAGCCCACTGCACAGGAACCTTTCCATGGGGTCACAGCCCCTATATTTATACCAGCATTTCCCTTTGTGTCACAGCACAGGGCTTTGGGGATACCAGTCAGAACTGGTATAGGGGGGATTTGGAGCACTTTGTTTTGCCCAGCTCCTCTCCCCTTTGTCAGGTGGGGGCTCAGTGATCAGACACACCACAGGGGGCGGAGCCAGCATTGTGGAGGGAAGGCACAGCCCTATTCAGGTCCCAGGTGCAACTCCTCCCTCCCATCTGCATGGAGATCTCTCCATTCAGCCCTGCGCTGACTCACCCTGCCCCTCCTGGAGCCACACACACCTCCCAGCCCCTGTCACTCACAAGCCAGACGTGCAATTCACATCAGGCAGGCAGACACACAGTACACAGAAATGCCAACTTCTAAAAGTGGCATTTCTCCACCAGTCACCATAAATCTGCGCACACCATTGCGCAGCATTTATTCTCACGAGTTCATACATACTAAACTCGCCCCTGCACTCCTCTCATACCAGGAATTACCATGGACACACATATCCCCCATGCATTCCTATGGGAGGGCAGGCCAATCTCACCACACGCACTCAGGGCGCGCACGCACTTTACACTGGGCCACAGTGCTAAAGTGCGCAGAGGCCAAAAATCACTACCACTATGTCAGAGCTTAAGGCAAAAAGTTCAGGGGTGAACCTGCCAAAAAGGGCCAAGTCCAACAAGTAGTAAGCAGGCTAAATAGTGGTAGCCAGTTTTAAGAACAACTACAATTTAGAGAAAGAATGGACAGACAGACTCAGGAAAAAGTCACTGAGACAAATGAGCAATAGCTAAGTTCATAATTGGAATTTCAAACGCTGGGCAGCCGATCATCTGATCAAGAGAAAACAAGAGTGGTTTCTGAGGATTCTGCATCCGATTGCTGCTGAAGATGCTAGACTGGCTTGCTGTAGTTGTATGAACTTGAGCCATAATAGATGCTGATTTGTTCAAGCTTTTCTTGCTGCTCCATTTTTTAGGGTGGGACATAAAATTTGCAAACAGTAAGGCCACATTTGAGTTATTTAAACCAACACTGGATATATCTGAAAGCAACTGGGAAAATAAAAGACAGGTAAGGTACAATCCCACAGAACCAAAGGGAGATCAAGTCGCAATGAATATACAGAAGGGGTGAATACAGAAAGAAATTTTGACTAAGGTGACCCGGTTGGATGAAGTCTTGAGTAGCCAATTACCATTGGCCATCCCTCAGAAATATTACTTTCTTAGCATAGATAAATCCTCTGGTGGGGTGAGAGAGAAGGGTGGCAGTAAACTATAAAGTGGACATGAGAGGTGATATTTAGCTTTTGGTTTTAGTTACTGAAATAGTTCTTGCTAAGTTAGAGATTGATCCGCTGCCGAATCATCATCAGCAGACATGTCTACCCTTAGCGCATTCCTTATCCATGATATTGTCTTCAACAATACTACCAAGCTTTTTCTTCAATTAAATCGAAGAAGTTGAGGACTCTTCAGAAAATTGAAGTGTGGATGGAGAATGTTATTGATCTACCTCAAATTGGAAAAAAAAGTGTGATCCATGAAAAGGAATGAACGAAATCTAAAAGGAAATCTGGCTGCACTCTAGCAAACAGTATGGGTAAGCATAAGATGCTTGTCTTTTCTTCCATCTCAATTGTATTTTATGTATCTCCCTAAATTCACAGGTATTTTGCATTTGCATAGCGACAACTAATGTTATTATGGCATTGCAGTGTATTCTTTAGTTTGCCACCTTTCGGTTTGTATCTAAGAAGTTTATCCATTGAACTTGAGGAAATGTAGTTTGACAATGTATGTTGTTTTGTCAATGTTAGGTTTCAAAATGGTTTGTATAGTCTTGAAACAGAAATCAGAATGCCACAGGAGCCTATTAAAATCGTACTACTCCAGAGAAACTGAGACAACTTGAGCAGAAAAACTTTGAGCTCAGCGCGTGGTTCACTGTGAAGGCATACTACGCTTTGCATAGGATTCATAGAAGCCATTATGAACAAGGAGAGAAGGCAGGTCATCTTCTCACTGCACACATTAGGCATAGGGAGGCACAGACTACTACCCCTGAGATTGTGAACGATTCTGGTACCTTAATCTCTGTCACAGTACCCTCTCAAGACAAATGGTCCAAGGAACTCTTGTGTCTGGCAGAAGATGAGGGAATCATATACAGAATATAAGGACCTTTTTTCGAAAAATGTACAGAAGGTATAGCTGAATAATCAAACCAATACATTTAGAAGTCCCTGCATTCCCTGCCTCCTACACCCATCATGCATTACACACTCTTGTATCTTTCTAATTCTTTTCGTTCCATCTACTCTTCCTCCCTCCAGCCACCCAGTTTTCCCTGAGGAAACTCTTTACAACTGATGTGAATCGTGGGTCCAGCCGCTCCTCCACACTTTTCATTTAGGGATTCAGGAGTTGACACACTTGAGAACATTAGACTCAAAAGGTACAGGGAATGCCTTAGGTACCAACTGGTCTATGACTAGAGTACAAGTTGGCCAGACATGTGTTGTGCAATTGCTGTTTATTATATTTTTAAATGGTATAAGAGAACTTTATGTATAGTTTTACTGATGTTGTCCTGTGAATTAGAGCTGTATCCAGGATTCATTCTTGGGAGAACATTCACATATATTAAGGCTAATCGCGTGGAATGCCACTCCACATACCACTACAGTACCTAGGCTAAAATGGGGTTATGTGATTATGTATTAAAAATCAACATAAAATAAATGTTCGAAAAAACAAAATGGTTTGTATGACTTAATGCTAAAGAAAGGTGAGTGTGATCTTGGAAGATCTTTGTAGTGTTGTATCTGCATTGTGGTTAAACTGTAGGAGTTTTCGATTTTTTCTTCAGCTGGGAGGTCACTTGTCCATTGCTTAGCTCAAGCATTGTTTTTATGTATATGCACATCAAGATCTTATAATGCATTATTGCTTGCATGATGGTATAATACATTAATGCTGGTTTTATCGAAATGTTTCTTGGATGGATGTATGTGTGGTGCATGACAGCACTGTTAATTTGACCACAACATGCCAATCGTTTTGGCTTTGGAGCCTTGTGTGCATAATGGGGAGAGCGTTCGGTTTAGCATTGTGCTATATGGCTGTGACCACTGGATATGAGATTGGAACAACGGTTTGCGGTATTTTCGGGTATAGCATGGTGTTGGATGTCTGATAAACTGCAAATGTGGTATACTGGAGTGGAGGGGTGTTAGGTGCTTGTGGAAATGACTGTTAATACTATGCGGATTAACATATTGTGTGATGGGTCTTGGGTTGGGTGGCATGGAGAAATAGCTAAGATGTAAACCAGAGCTACTGTTTCTGCATATGTGAAGTTTGCATAAACTCCTGGAGGAGCATCCAGATCAGCCTCGCTAAAGCACTGGTTCACTACCATCTTTACTAAGCACTTGATAATAAATTAATTGACATCATTGCTTCATATACAACGGTGTCAGTGATGTAGGGCCTAGATCCCTCACCACTTACTACCATGTTAGGTCAATTCTGTGTCACCTGAGTGACTCATCAGCACTTAGGCTCCCCTTGTATCCATTATTGCTGTTGTCATTGGACACACGGGATCCAGATACTACGAACTGACCCCATTACCATACCCCTTTTTTTTAGTCATTGGCTTTTGGATGGAACTAGGGTCAAGCAGTCAAGGCTTACTCTACAAGGGTGGTGTAGGATAGATTGATTAGTTTATACACCACATGTATCATCTGCAATAAACATAATATCCATATAGTGTCATTATTTTTTTAAATGATTGGGAACTGCCATAAACTAAAGATGTTCAAAAACTACAAAAAGTTTTCCTTCAAGAATGCTGAAACAGTCAAAATTATAGAAAGCTAATATAACCGTGCTTATATCAATATAGATTTAGCTCCCAACTATATTACAGGTGCTGATGTAATCCTTTGGGTCAATGGATTTGAATTGGTTTTTGACTATTCATAACTCTAAGTGATGCTCATTTGAGCAGATTATGGATAGTGAGTAATTATGCTAAGCAAGACTTGATTTACAAAAATAGAATGAAGTATGAATCTGTAAACAATGCTTTGGTGAGGAGATTTGAGTTCGATACTAGTTTAGGAGTGCTGCAAAATTGTCGAATATGAATTGAGAAAATGCCTGGCAATCTCCTGTTAGTTGAGAAACATTTGAGCATTTGTCCAGCATCGATGCATATTTCATAGATTCGTCGGTTGCTGATCCTAATGGACTTGCAGTACATGCTAACAGGTGGAAAGTGAACCAAGTAGGTCCAAGTGTCTGGGCAGTCAGGCGCTGAAAGTCCTTGGTGATAGGGGTATCTCGCACCATAACCCTTCTCTGCTTCCTTAGTGTACACATACACAAATAGCAGACTCCACATACATGCTCAGACCAGTCACCCAGACATGCACATATTCTTTCGCATTCTCAATTTCCTGTTGCATACACTCTCACACTTATAATACCTCAGGCTTCCTCTCACCCCAATCACATTTGGTCACATTCTTTCCTTCGACATGCATTCACACTTTTTACACCCACACTCCCTGTTACTCACATCCACATTCTTCCAACCACACTCCCATCCCTTACACTCACTCTCCCCACACTGCTCTTCCTCAAATCCACTCCCTTAACACCCACACTCCCATTCTTAACACTCTTTTCCAATAATTCTTCCACATCTTCCGGTAGGTATCACCAGTGACCCCAGAGAACCAAGCTATTGACTAGCCCCTATTCCTCACTGCTGTCCACAGGCTAATGTTGGTACCATGGTGCCAGTGTCTGAGCCATCTGTGCCTAGTAACAGCTCTGGAGCAGGTCCATGTCCCACATCTATCATGCTGTAATTTCTCCGCCCAAACCCTGTCCAAGCCTGCGTGTTCTGTCCTGCATCCATACTCTATTTCTGTCTCTAGCTATCACCATTTACCACTAGATCAAAAGTATGCAGATTCATAATTATGAAAATTAGCATAGATGACTGCATATTTGAATTGTAACTGAAATGTACTGGTTGCACACAAATATGAATTTGTACTATAGGAAGGATTTTACAATAGCATTGTTGAAGAAAAAAATCATAAGAAAACAATTCCTCCTAAAGTTTGACTGTTTGAGATCAATTCGAAAAGCAAAGTATTTACTTTGTTTAACAAATGTATGGGGGAGATAAAGAATGAAATGTGTGCACTTTCAGATGCAAAATAGCCCCTGATGTATTCTAATTGAGGAAAAAGGACACACAATCAGCTAATACAAAGAAAGTAAGACTAAAAGACTCCTGTGGGCAGATCCAAGATGTGATTGACAATGTCTCAAACCAGTGACTGATGTTTCCTAAGTCGCAGAAGCCAATGGATAAAGGAGGCTGATTCAAATCAGTCTGGAGTATGTACTAAATATAACTTATGGCCAGGAATGATGCAAGGGCCGTTACAGGTCAAGCCCAAAAGCAGAACGATTGAAAGCAATCAAGGACAATGTCATTGACACAGTATTCATGACAAGAGATGGCAAGAAGGTGAATTGATAACCATTTTACTGAGAATAAAATGTAGAGCTTAACAGACTAATAGACTGACAAGTTTGATAGTAGATGTGAAGTAGCGGAATCAGTCAAGGTGATAGCAAAGCGGCAACAGAGGAAGCCAAGACGATGCTTTTTTTTTTACAGAAATACAGGTGAGTGGGCATATCATATGCTGTATGTGCTGCTAGACAACAGCCGGTTCTAAAGAAACAAGGAAACCCTGTGAGTCAGAAGGGACCTAGGGTGTACAATATGTTGTAAGAGACAGTGGTCCCTATCAAGTAAGTTTAGGAAATGTTATACAGAACAACATAATGATCTGCGAAGTTTTACATTCAAAATAGAGAAGTATTTATTTAACCGAACAATCAAACAAACAAAATATTTAAGAAGTGCAGTGGGTAAAAGCTGGGTTGGAAATCACCAGATTTCCAAGCTTCAGGCATGTGTGTATAAATACAGTGACTTGAACAACAATTTCCTTATTTTCAGTAGTCACGATATAAAAAACGTCTTGTACTCCACAGAGATCAAGGAAAGAGCAATGGGAGTCAAGACGTGGTGTGTCGACGGCGTTTCGAACCCACTAACGTGGGGGGATCATCATCAGGATGAAGGAATGAAGCCTGAGAGGAGGCACTTAGCCTGGGAAATGGCCCAATCTGCAAGGGCCAGTTGCGGGCAGAGCGGCGAGCAATCTACATCCAGCCAGGATAAGGCGAATTGAGTCGATGTGCATCCGGTATTAGTCAACCTTGGGGCAAGGTGAAGGTAACGGGAGGGTGGAATAATTAAGCCAGGACGTCCAAAATGGGATGGAGCAGTGCAGTGTACCA
This sequence comes from Calotriton arnoldi, assembly GCA_963921515.1. Taxonomy (NCBI): domain Eukaryota; kingdom Metazoa; phylum Chordata; class Amphibia; order Caudata; family Salamandridae; genus Calotriton; species Calotriton arnoldi. The sequence continues at coordinate 1,395,975 of CAWUFW010002024.1, forward strand.
GAGGGATCCTTTAGGATAGCCCAGGCGGTGTGCCGAAGTTGGTGAGCCAGGGCCTCAGGCTCACCATTTCTCTGCTGTAGCCTGACGCTGAGCCGTAACCTGACGTATCAGCGCATGTAAGCCTGGTCGTGCTCGTGCCCGCCCGCCGGCAGCAGTGAACGCGGACGCCGGCATTCTGCAATCCGATATCAGCAAACCAGCCAGAATTTATTGAAGAAAGACAAAGAATTTACTTTTGTTCGGTCGTTGACCCCAAGCCCAGGGAAGCCCGGGGAAAGGTCTCTTGTGGAGGTTTGGTGCGAGCGCTGCAGGAAGGGCAGCGTAATATCCTACGGCTCCCCCGAGGGGGGGGCTCTGATGTAGAGAAGGCATAAAACAGCACCTACAGCCGAAGAACTCCGTTATTGACTGGATTACCTGCAAGAACCGGCAATCAGGTGCAAGATCCCAAAACTACCTATGTCTGCACAAATCTAGGATTAAAAAGCCTAGCATCTTTAGCATTAGAGAAAGATTGGAGGACGCTGCAAGCTGCAAACTGAAAAATTGGGTGGCGGCGGCGACAGGAGAGGTCAAAACACACAGGCGTTCAGGCAAACAGGCACAGCAGACGTAAGTGAAAGTGTCGCATTTAAGAAATTCTTTCTCAGTGCCATTTGAGCTGCAACTAAGCAGAGTAAGTAAAATTAAAACACTGCAAAAGCGCAGTAGGGGACCCTAAGAGAAGTGTAAGGAAAAGGGGTTGCTAGTAGTGGCAATGGCACCTGGCAGAGGCAAATTGCGGAAAGATAGTGGCCAGTCGACAGACTCCACAATGAGAAATGACCCAATTGATGAGGCTAAGGTAGTCAAAAAAGGAAAAGGAAAAAAGTCAGTTTGTCAGACCAACAGCAGATTAACCCAGGAAAGCCCTCTGCAAGACGAGAAGGGAGGAGGGTCGGTCCCTTATAACCCTATCAAGAACTTTGTGAGCAAACACTTCAAAAGAAAAGAGTCCATGCCAAGTCCAGGCATAAGTGTGGAGAAGCAGCAACAAAAGGCCCAAATTGAGGTCGGGTTAGATTGCCCGCTCCCGCCGGATTTGGACCTTGCTATTGCCACCAACCAATCATTATTAAACCAAATGGCCTTACTTTTAACCCAAGGCTGTCCTCATCACCGCGTTTATTTACCCCCAGATAGGCGGAAGCCCACATCAACAGAAAGAGAAGGTGGGACCTGTAGAGTATAGCATCTCAGAATTGGTGAGTAACGAGTCTGACCAGGTGGGGTAGAAGGAGAGCCCCGAGAGAAACCTGAAAAGTGTGAGCATGGAAACTGTAAGCTCAGTATTTGACTCTGCCTCCAATCTAGAGATCTCAGCGACCCCTTCTTCTACTATGTTGGATGTGATGGTGATTCTGAAAAAGACCCTACAAGGACTATTGGAAGTATCCATGATGAATAACGACATCCTGAAATCACAAAAAAACAGCTACAGTTAATTTTGGGCGAGTTGAAACAAATCCGAGAACATATGCCATCCATAGTTAGACCAATAGGGAGCAAAGACATAAACAGGGAGCCGTGAGATCAAGTGGCACACATAGTAGGGGGTCACAGTGTATACATCTCAAAGTGTCCAATGCTTGTAAAGAAATCTGGAGAGGCAACCAGTTACAGACATTATATACCTAGAGCAAGATGGGTGGTTAAGAACATAAAAGGGAAGGAGAAATCATTAGAAAAAAAGAACAATGTCAGCGCTAGGGCTAGTGATAATAGGAATAAGGATTTAGAAAATCTGTGAACACACAAGCCTCCCCAGAAAACTCAGGAAAAGCAAAAACCTAGAATGAAGGATGGAAAAGAAAAAGGAAAGAAAATATAATTAACATCAGAAAGGGATGAAAGAAGAGAGCCGGAGATTAGAGAACCAAGTAGGCTGCCAGTAAAGAGAGATAATTGGTTGGAGCAAGGAACGATTTGTGGGAACCCAATTGCGTGGGAGAGGGAAATGAAAAAGGGAAGCCCAGAAAAATGAAAAGAAAAGGAGAATAAATAGGGAAAAAGTCTATGGTTGTACTTGGAAGCATCAAACCATAGGGACAGGGGCAAAAGATCAAGGAAAATAACCCCTTAAATCGATCACAGCTATTGCTAACCTTCTCAAAATGTACCAGCCTAAAAGAAATAGGGATAAATGACATTCGGCAAGTTGGGTTTATTCAAAATAAAAACGGAAAGGAGGTCACCAAAGCCCTGATGTTCTCCGGCTTAGTAAAATTCACAATAATAAAAGCAGAAAAGGAGTTACAGAAGGAAGGAATAAGGGTAGTCCCTAACGTAGAACTTCTTACAGCAAATAATCAAAGATTAGCATTCCTGAGCCAGCATGCGGGGCTAGGGCAAAGACAAATAAGATTAATTGACCAGGAATTGGATGGAAAGGAAGATATAGAAATTACAGTAACTGGGGGGAGGATGGTAAAAGGGACAGAAACTGTGGAGATATGTTCTTAAATTATATTACGCCAACCCAGAGAGAGGAGAGATGGCTAAGTGAAATATATTAGGATATTGGGACACCGCAGATCCTAGGGAATCTTTCTTGGAATATAAATGGCTTTAGCAAAATATCAAAATCTGGAACCTTTAAAAAAATAATAGATACCCATGAGATCGTGTGTCTTCAAGAAACCTGGCTGTGCGATGTGACCCCAATAATAGAAGGATATGTCCCGGTTTATAGGTCTGCAATAAAAGGTCAGCAAGGACGACCTTCAGGGAGGATACTAACCCTAATATCAACTAGAATGGCAAGAAAGGTGACACCATTGCCAGGAAGTTGTAAATGGCTGGTAGCATGTCAGGCGGAGCCTCAGGACCCATACTCAAGGAACGAAAAGTTGATAATAGTTAATGCCTATATACAGGGGAGGGCGAGCTGAGGAGTATAGGCAGGAAATTGGAAGGATGAAAGAGGACACTGACTGGCTGTGTGAAAGTTATCCAAATGATATTCTTATATTGATGGGGGACTTGAACCACAGACTGAACCCAATTAAAGTGGATAGAGGCACCAAAAAAATGCTAAAATCATTCAATATAAAAATGGCAAGATTCCCAAGAACTGAAGGATCAAAATGGGACATAGCGCTGGGAAATTTTGTAGGCGCTAAGGGTCTAGTCTGTCTAAATGGGCGGATAGGTGAGGATTGCCCAGCACAACAGACGTTCAAGAGTAGCCAACAGTTATGCACAATTGACTATATCTATATGTATGCTTAGAATTTTGACAAAATAAGGGACTTCAAAGTGGTCTCAGAAGAGGGAAGTGATCACCATCCGCTGAAATTAAAATTGAGGAGAGGAAATGTTATACATAGGGAAAAGGTGATCCCCATTAATATGGATTATCCCAAACGGCTGACCACTAGACTAACTGAAGAGCATATGGAAAAATTGTCAAATTTGCAGCAAAAGATATCATTAAGTGACAACTTGGAGCCCCATCCGGAAGGGTATGAGAATACCATTGGACAGGTGGTACAGTGCATTAGAGTAGGCCTAAAAGGGAAGGGAAGAAGAAATGCAAAAATTCACAATAACCAGAGCAATAAAAATAACTGGTTTACTGAGGAATGCAAGATTCAAAAAGCACAGATAAGGAAAGAGGAGGGAAACCTAAAAATAAGACATGGCAAAGACAGCCAAAATGCACTGTTGAAGTCAAGGCATAGGTATAAAAATGTGATTAGAGACCAGAAAAGAGAACATAAAGAGAAGTGCTGGAGACTTATGTTAGAGGCAATAGAAAGTAAAAACATAAAAAAAACTTTTGGAAACTTGTACTAGAAGGGTCAGGGGAAACCCAGGGACAAATGATCTGTGTGGTAGAGGAAGAAGCTTGGGTGGACCACTTGGAGGAGATATATGATAAAAAGGTGGAGATGGGGGAGAAACAAGTAACCCCTTGGGAGAAGGTGGGCGAGGATATAAGTTCTAGGTTTACATTAAGTAACATTAGAAATATTATTGTAAGATTAAACCTCACCCGAGCTGCTGGACCTGACAATATGCCTGCAATAATTATAAAAACCCGCCTGGATTGGTGGGCAGAGTTATTGTATAGGCTGTTTGACAGAATTTTGGACACATGGATTATACCTGAAAGTTAGAGAGGCGCAATTATCAGGCTGATACATAAAAAGGGAGATATAAAAAGCCCGAAAAATTATAGGCTGATTAATCTCCTGGATGTGGCCGAAAAGGTGTTTGCAAACGTAATCCTGGGAGTGCTAAAAGATTGGGTAGACCAAAATGTCATAGTACCACCTGAACAGGGGGGTTTTAAAGAACAGCACTCGACAATTAACCACTGCTTTTCGCTCTGGTCTATTGCATGCAAGTCTGTGGAGCAGAGGGGGAGCCTATTCTGTTGCTTTGTAGACTTCCGTGCAGCTTTTGATTTGGTAGATAGAAAACGCCTGTGGGAGACTCTAAAAAAATTAGATATCCCGAAAGACTTATTAAGGCTGATCCAGGAACTACATAGGAGTAGCTGGGCTCAGGTGATTATGGATACAGCGGGGACGTTAACACAAAAAATACAAGTGAATAATGGGTTAAGACAGGGGTGTGTTCTAGCCCCTTTACTCTTCTCTTTATTTGTCGCCGATCTACCAATGACTCTAGCTGCCGCAAATGGTTTTAGTCCTAAAATGAATGGTAAACATGTGGCGTGTCTCCTGTATGCAGATGATATTGTGATTTTAGATCAGACAAAAATAGGCCTGCAAAGAAAATTAGACAAGTTTGAGGTTTATTGTAGTAGGAAAAAACTAGTGGTAAATATGGATAAAACTAGGATACTTTGTTTTGGGAAATCTAAAAGCAAATTTAACTTGCACCTAGGTGCGGAGAGATTGGAACTTGTTAACAAATATAAATACCTTGTAGTCTGGTTCGAACGGTCTTTGAAATGGAAAATTCATCTAGAGACCCTGAAGGCCAGAGCTATTGCCTCGGTGAGTGGGCTGAAAAAATTTAATAATACCTTTGGAGAAATGTCATGTAGACTAGCACTAAAAGCCTATGTAGCAACGATTCCCCCGTAACTGCAATATGGAGCTGAATTGCTATAAATAAGTGGCAAAGGCAGGTGGGATGCTGAGGAGGGAAAATTCTTGAAGTATCTGCTTTCACCCCCCAGCTCCGCCATGATACAAGCAATAAGAATGGAAACTGGCATGATCTCCTGGAATATATTGGCTGCAAAAGCCTTTGTAAGGTTCTGGGGAAAATTGAATGGGGAGGAAGGACAGAAAGTTGCTCAGTGGTGCAAGAATGAAATTGAGCAAAGTGAACTCAAATGGGCTAGAAGGGTTGCCGTGTGTAAAGATATGAAAGTAAGGCTGCTTCTGCCTTACAGATTGAAGTCTCAAAAAGTGAGTTGAAAGCGTTAGGCAAGGAACTGTCCTACGAAAGTGACTATCATTATTTAAAAGAGAAAAAATCAGTTCACTTTATGCTTAACACATGGCTGAATAATGTGAGTTACCCGTATGTGGGTACCCTCCTTAACCAGTTACTACAAAATGAAGTATTAAGAGTACGAATTGGTCTTAACCCTTGTAAGACAAATGATATGATTAAAGTTAAAATGGTCAGTATAGGAGGGAATTGTTCTTGTGGGTTGAACACTAAATGTGACATGTTGCATATTCTGTTGGCCGTCATAACAATTAAACAACAGCGGAGACAGTGGTTATGCCCAATATTCCTGAAATATGGAATTAAGACTCGAGGGTACGCTGCAGAATTTTTAACCGATATGCGCTTTTTAGATGTAGCATGTGCTATTGGAAGATTCATGAGGGCAGTAAGGGTAATGTTTAAGGAGAACTTGGAGGAGGGCTGAGGTACTACTCATGGGCACCTGCAGATTTTATCGGAAAACATGTAGATTTTATTGGAATCTATATTTTATATCACAATTTTATATGGACTTATCAGATGAAATGTATTTTTATATATGTATCTCTACTATATCTTAATGGTGTGTTGTTTAAAGGCAATTGGTCTAAATAAACATAATGTTGATTGAAAAAAAAAGTTGGGTTGGTAACTAAAAAGAAAAGAAGGTATGCAAAAGCATTTAAAAAACAAAAACAAAAGCTGGCAGGGGAGTGGAGGCAAAACGGGGGAGGGTGGGAAAATGGCGAAGCAACATTGGGTGGGGGGGCGTACTGCGAAGCAATAGGGGGAGGTGGGAAGGAGCAGAAGCAACATGGGGAGGGTGCGGGAATGATGAAGCAGCATGACAAGCTGGGAGGGGAATATCGAAGCAATATGAGAGGGGGATTCAAAAGGGTGGAAGCATAGAGCAAAAGTTAAAGCAATAGTGGGGAGGGCAGGAGCGAAACAACACAGGGGTCAGTGGAAAGCAAAACAGAAGGTGCAACTCTAGCCCCCCGTCTTTGGAACTCCATTCCCCTAGAAATCAGGTCAAGCGTCAACCTACTGAATTTCAGGAAGTCTCTCAAAACCTGGCTATTTATCCAAGTTTATGAATGATCTGTCTCCGGGTTGGCTACCCCCCTAGTACTCAGCGCCAAGAAACCAACCGGTGTACGAGCGCTTTACAAATCCTTGATAACATAACATAACATAACATAACATAACATAACATAACATAACAGATGCTAGGAAGCAATGGGGAAAGCAGAAGGGCAAGTGCAAGAAGGAGGAGGGTAGGGAGAATCAGTGGGGCAATGGAGAAAAACTCAGAGTGCAGGGGGAGAGACTTACACGAGGGAGATGGCTTCAAAATACACACACTCTAATGGAGTGCTTCACACAAAAAGAAAAGGTAATGCTTGAAAAGCAAGCAGTGGAAACAACAATGCCAGCCAATCAAAGAGATTGTAAAGAGTTAATGTCCCATGTGAGGGACCATCACAAGATTGACTACGGAAATATATTTTGTATTTTAGAGTAATGAAGAACCTGCTCAAACTTCTCCAAATAGTGCAGAATGCAGCAACAAGGCTTCTAATTCTTTCCCTTAAGTTCCATTCTACTGTTAGCCTGCTCCGTGAACTGCATTGGCTCCCAATTGAAAGTATTGTTCAATTTAAGGCACTGTGTTATGATCACAAATGTCTTGCGAACTCTGGTCCCTCCTACCTAAGATCCTTGGTGTTACTATGCACTCCCAGGCAGAACTTACGCTCAAGCAACTTGGATCTTGCAGTAGTTCCCAGAGTTAAGAGATCTAAGCAAGGAGGTAGAGCATTCTTAGGACCAAAGCTGTAGAACTCTCCCTCTGATGAGTTGAAATCCTGCAGCTCGCTTTCAGTCTTTCTCAAGAAACTCAAAACCTGACTCTTTTAAACGCTGTTACTATATGTAGTCTCTTCTGTGCTATTGGGTACCTTTGTTGTAGCGTAGCACTGGGTACCCCTTGGTTGCGTAGTCATGCGCTGTACAAATCATAATAACAATAATAACAATAATCATAATAATAATAGTAATAATAATAATAATAATAAAATAACCCGGGACATGAATAAAAATTAGGCAAATGAGAGTGCCAAGGAAAGCCAACCAATGGTAAGTAATGAACTGGCTCAAAGCCCCTCCATGTTCTTAGTAAGCCACAATAGGCCTCGCAGCAGATGATGCATGTGCTATCTAGTAGGCTCGACCCAAAAAAAGAGGATACTACAGAAGAGGTATAAAATGTGAAATGATTCGAGCAAGAACAGGACACAAAGGAAGCCATCAACTTATGAAACAATCAGTTAGAATGAGACCCTACCTACCCTCCAAGTAAAGAGGACAACTAAATTACCATAAAGAGGTGCAGCCTCGGTGGAATTTGTGAAAGCAGGATTGTCATTCCAAGTAGACAGTATTTGAAATAAAAATTGAAAAAAACTAGTGTAATTCCAAGTCCATCAGATCTTCCTCCTTTCCAACCCCCTTCTTCATCCATCCTTACACTAAAGCTTTCATCTACAAAGGCAGGTTATGCCTACAAATGTTTTCATTTGAAAAGGGCCTGATTTAGAGTTTGGCGAAGTGCCATGGTGCATAATGCTCTTGTCATATGGCGGACAGGATATCTGTCACATTTGAGATGAAGTAACCTCGGTCCAACTCCTTCTCAGACCCTAAGTTTTTGGCATGCTCCTTGCATGATGGTAACTATAGATTACTGTTGATATAGATTGTACTTTGAGAAGAATTTGTTTCTATTTTGGTGTTCTCTTAGGGTGGCAGACGCTTAATCAACTATGTCCTTTGGACGCTTCCTGTGCAACGCCTATTCAAGACCATCTCACAACAATTTAACAAGTCAGATAGGTAATATTTATGCCAACACCTTTATCTTACACTCCACCTGAAACATTAGCCTTATCATATCGTTGCTTTAACCAATTGTAAAGTTTCTCATCCTTGCCTTACACATTCCTGTAGAATGACAAAGACATTCACATTACAAGCCAAGAACTTAAGACCCCCTTCCAAGTCTTATTAAGCCCTGGGGGACCCAATCCCCTGGGGCATTTCATAAAAATGGGGAGGGGAGCCACATGGACCCTCCCCTTGCCTTATTAGACCTCAGAGACCCCTTCCCCTGGGGCCAAATTCCATAAAAAAGGGAGGGGGCCATGCTGTCCACATACCTGAACCTTATTAGGCCCCCGGAACCCTATCCCCTAGGGCTGTATATTATGTAAAAGGGGAGGCGGGCTGTGTGGCCCTCCTCCCCAAGCCTTCATAGGCCCCAAAGACCTCATCCCAGGGGCCAAATTCCATAAAAAAGTGGTGGGAGGCCACATGGACCCCTCCTCTAGCCTTATTGGGCCAGGGGAAACCATCCCCTGGGGCCCAATTCCATAAAAAGGGGGAAGGGCCATGCTGCCCCCGAGCCTCATTAGGCCCAAGTACCCCAACCCCTGTGGCTGTATCTTATTAAAGAGGGGAGGGGAGCCATATCCCCCCTTCCCAAGCTTTCACAGTCCCCAGGGACTCCATCCCCAAGGCCAAATTCCATGAAAAGGGGAGGGACCCACGTGGACCCCTTCCCTGAGCCTTGTTAGGCCCCGGGGACCCCTTCCCCTGGGGCCAAATTCAATAAAGAAATTGGAGGGGGCCATGGGCCTCACTCCCTGAGCCTTCTTGGGCCTCGGTGACCCTATCCACTGGGGTATCTCTTTATTATAGGTGGGTGCCCCAGTGCCAACCTGGGGCACCCACCAAGCCACGCATTGGGTCCTCGGGGGGAGCCCAAGTGCCCCTGTGGCCCCAGCCACCTCCCCATGTTGAGTGGGAGCCTTCATTGCTCCTGCCCAGATGGAGTAGCTATCTATGTTTGCTCCCTCTGGGCAAGATCAATATGTCTTCAGTTCCCCTCCCCGCACGAGTGCAGGTAAGAAAACAGAATAGAAGTCTGCTCTCAACCGGCAAGAGCATGTTTAAATCTCCAGCCTGCTAGGAGCAGACTGGCCTTCCCCGTTCGTACTCCTGCAGGCATTGAAGGCATGTTTGCTCCAGTTTGGCAGGAGATTTTAAAATGCTCCCACCCGATGGGAGGAACACGTTTCCCTGATTGCAATAGTGTGGGCAGGGTAACTATGTCCTGATGGGTGAGTTCCCCGGGATACAGTATCTGAGCTGGCCCTGGTGGATGCGGTACCTAGGGCCTTGACAGGCTCAGAGAGGGGACTGCGCGACCTCCCCTCCCTATAAACTTATTTGAGGTCCCTGGGCTCGAGAGGTGGAGTACACAACCCCCTCCACTTTTTATTGAAATTGCCCCAGGGGATGGGGTCCCCAGGGCCATTTTAGACTCATGGGATGGGGTCCCTGGGGCCTAACAAGGCTCAGAAAGGTAGGCCTCATTCCCCCTCTCCTTAATTAATGCAATGGGCCCTTGGGGAGGAGGACCTCAGTTTCACCCCCTCCCCAATTATTTAAATTTTAAAATTGCAGCCACCATTTCCTTCTTTTTTTTGCAGCCATTTTTATTTTAGACACGGGGTCCCTCTGGGTCCACCCTGCAGGGCCTAGGTGGCAGGGTATGCCTACCTTGCCCCCATATTATTATTTTTTTTAAACTTCAAGACAGGGGACTGAGTCCCAGAGTCCTGTACTGGCTGCCAGCAACATTTTCTCATGTTGCTGGCAGCCAGTCAGAGTGCTCCCTGGGCCAATTACAGCACTTCATTTTTTGAAAATTGAGTTAAAGGTCCTCAAATATTTTTAAACCTTAATTTCTCAAATCTACTGAACGGATTTACACCATATCATAAAAAACACAATCTACAAACCAAGATCTACCTTCCTGCCAAATTAGGTGCAATTCTGTTCAGCGGTTTTCTGGGGCCCAAACTAGTTATTAAGGGGAGGGGACCATGCACTTCTCTCCTGAGCCGTATTCATCCCTGGGGACCCCATCCCCCGAGTCCAAAGGTATTTAAAAGGGTGACCCCCCTTCATGAGGCCAGCTCACTTGCTGTGTCCAGGAGAGTCAACCCCAGGAACAAACACAGTGGGTTCCCTCACCGCACCGGTGCAGGCATGGAAACCTGTGTTTGCTCCCGTCTGGCAGTAGCATTTTCAAATCTCTCACCAAATTGAAGAAAACACAAAGTCTGCTTCCAGGCCAGAGGGAGCAGCATAGATAGCTGCTCCCTCCGGGTGGGAGCAATTCCAGCTCCTGCAGCATGTGGGGAGCCGACTGGGGCTGCGGGGGCACTGGGGCTGCCCCTGTGGCCCCCAACATTATGCTTGGTGGGTGATCCAGGTGGGCACCAGAGCACTCACCTTTAAATAATGGAGGCTGAAGGGGATGGGTCCCTAGAGCCCAATTAGACTCAGGGAGGGGGGACGCATGCCCCTCTTCCATTATTAATTGCCTGGCCCCAGGGGGTGGGCCCCCCATTAAATAAGACACAGCCCTGGTGGATGGGGTCCCTGGGACCTAATAGAGCTCGAGGAGGGTGGCTGTATGCCCCTCACCTTTTGTATTAAATTTGGAACCGGGAATGAGGTCCCTGGGGCCCAAAAAGGCTAGGGCTGCACGCATTCCTCCCTTTTTTATTTGGCTTTGGCTTTGGCGGTGGGATATGGGGTCCCCATGGCCTGTTACGGTTTGGGGAAAGGGGCTGTGCCTCTTTTAAACATAAACGGCCCCAGGAAAGGGGGTCCAGGACCTCTGAAAGCTCAGGGAGTGGAGGCCACATGGCTCCCTCCCCTTGCCTTCTTATATTTGGGCCTGGGAGATGGGGTCCTTTGGGCCTAATAAGACTCAGTCAGGGGGGCTGCACGGCCCCATCCCCTTAGATTTTGTCTCTGGGTGATGGGGTCCCCATGGCCCGAGAAGGCTTGGGGAGGGGTCCCATGCGGTCTCTCTCCCCTTTTTTATTGTATTTGACAACAGGGGATGTGGTCCCTGGGTTCTGTTAAGGTTCGGGGATGGGGGCTGCACATCCTCCTCCCCTGTTTAGTTGTATTTGGCCCTAGGGATATTCCCCCAAGCCCAAAAAGGATTCAAGAGAATACTTGTCACAAGGTTTAGGTGCTTTTGAAATAGGAAAATGTGGATCGGAGAGCCAGATGTCTCTAATCAAGAAATATGTGGTGAATGGATGGCCACCTAAGAGAAACCATGAACCTTGTTTGCAAAGCTATGCACAGGTTTTGTCAGAATTGAGTCTCAAGAAGGAATTTTACTTAGACAAGATTTATTTGTTTCTCCACTTTGCTTGAGACAGGGGTTACTCATCATTGCTCTTAGGTTCTATACCAGTAATCATAATTTTGTGTCCCAAATAATCAATTTCTCTTTGAAAAAATGTACATTTACTAATACTAACTGTCATGCCTCTAACTTCCAAGACACGTAATACTATATAAAGTAAGTCATTGTGTTTTTCAATTGTATCAGTGAAAACAAGAATGTCATCCTGAAACGTTTGTACTCAATTTAGACCTTGGAAAAGTATGCCCATGAGCTTCTGGAAAACACTGGCCATAGAGGCCAGTCCAAACGGTATCTATAAAGTATCTATAAGCTCCAAATGGAGTGAAAAATGTAAGATCATGTGATTCTTCACTAAAGCAAATTGATGATATGCTGTCTTAAGATCAATTATAGAAAAGTTCTTTGCACCATTGACAGCAGCTAATAAACCTTGTATCTTAGGTAACGGATGACAATTCACAACAATATTTTTGTTCAAAGATCTCAAGTCAGTGCAAAGATGTATGTCACCCGAGTTTTTTAAAGCTATGATTATGGCAGAAATCCATTCAGAGCTGTCTGTTGGTTCAATAATACCCTCATGACACAACGTATTGAGATTTTTCTTTAACTGTTCACGAACACTAAGTGGTACCAATCTAATTTTATGTTGTACTTTAACTGCACATTTTTTCAATTTGATTTTATGTTCAAACCCTTTCACCTGACCAACTTTTGAAGAATTTTTTTTTTACGTTCATCAATCATATCTTGAACATTAGCACAGTTATTATCAATAGTTAATAGGGATGTCTCTCAATGAAATAAGGCAATCAGTTCCGGGATTCAACATAATCCCAAGCCTTCTCAAAGTCCCTACCATTAATAGCCACATAAACCTTAGTACGTATTACCCGTCCCTGAAAATCAAGATGGGATTAAAGAATCGCAACATTTCATTTTCAAAATTACCAAATTCCTTGGGATTAATATCAGTTTCATTAAGAGCCCTTCCTTTTCATTTTTCCTTCAAAGTAGTTTCAGACAAAATAGTTATTGGTGAACCGGAATCAGCGATAATATTTACAGAAACATTTCCAATATTAACCAGACCAAAAGGTGCTTTAAAACTAGTATGAATAGCATAGACATCAAAATTGGCATGCGGCTCAACAAGTGAAAGCATTTCATCAAAGCATTCTTTCACATTTTCCACAGATGTAACTTTTAGGGTACTTTCTGCTTAATAGTTTTACATACATTCCACAAATGACCATCCTTGTTACAACGGTTACATTTCCTTTTTACAACAGGGCAATTTCGATTATTACTTAGGTGTATTTTTGAAGCACATCTAAAACAACTAAATTGTTTTTTTCCATCACTTTTAGCTGGAATCACCTTACTTTGAACTGCACATACAAATGCAGTTGAAACCACATTGTCTTTTTCTAAAACTTTTCTGATGTAATATACCTCTCTATTCCTTTGGCAATATCCAGTACTTCTGCAAGTGTAGGATTGCGACAAGCCAACAGTCATTCTCTTGAATTTTCTTCGACTCACAATTAAAGACAAACTGGTTTCTGATGTAGGTATCAACCAGTGACAGCCGGTGCAAGTAAGAGCGGTGGGGCAGGCAAGTCGACAGATGATGACGAGGGAAAATAAAATTAACGAAAAAGAAAACCACTTACCTTGCGCTCGCCCGCTGTCAGAATCTGATGATTAATTCCACAGAAGCAGAGGAGATGTCCTCAGTCCCCACCACTACTAATAGAGACAGATGATTTATAAATCTATCTCCAGTACCAGAGAGGGGGAAAGGGGAATGGGACAAAAAGAGAGACTCCTCAAAGGCTTCGTCTACCTCTCGGTTGGACTTCCGCTAACTCTGCAGGACTCTGAAGCTGTGCCTAAAAGACAGGCGAGAATGATTACTAGGGGCAGACAGATTATACAGTTTTTAATATTATGCAATTTATTTTTCAGCTTCTAATTATGACACCCACAACTCAATTACCTTCATGCTAATGAGGAATTGCTTCTCTCTTTCGAATTGAGTAGAGAAAAATCTTTTGTTTCTCAGAAAAGGCTTAAAGTCTTAATATATATATCCACAGTCTTGGATTGACTTGTTGTTGTCTTTATTCGTATATATATGTATATATATTTAAGTTCTTCTCATGGATGATGTATTTCTTTATTTGAATTGAGTTTTATTCCTTTTGTTCTATCTCTTTTATACTATCTCGCTCTATGCTCAATTGATTTAATAACACAGTCTCTTTCCTTGTTGAAATTCCTATTATTTTTTATTCACGCCAATTCATTATCCTTTATTACCCAGAAGGCTACCAAAACTCTCTTTCTTGTTCTCGGAACCTTCTCGATGTTATCAGCCTTGTACATATGATGAAATACAAATTACTCTGGTTTCTATTCAGGTTGTGTCAGAGACACTACTCACGACCTGCTGCTCCACATGAGTACCGTAGTCACTACTCTCCTTTTGAACTTCAAATGTCATGCGCAGTAAACGGACTCCTGCTCAAACTCCTTTTCTTCTCAAAACCAGCGCGCTGAGGAGACACAAAGGGGCACATGCATCAAGCTAATTACTGGTCGCAAAGGCGTCGATTCTGCGAATCGGCCCCTTTGCGACCAGTAATTAGCCATTTGGGATGCATCAAGCACAAACCCCAATCGCAAAATAGGTAATCGCAAAATTTGCAATTACCAATTTTGCAAACGCATTTAAGGAATCGCAATTTGCGATCCCTCAAATGCAATGCAAGAAGCAATCTGAGATTGCGACTTTGCATTAAGGAATCGCAAATTACCGAGATTTTTAAGGGGATGGTAATTTGCGATTCCTTTGAAAAATGCAATAACATGCATTTTTCTAAGTGCCATGTGGCACACACACATGCCCTTAGGGCATGTATGTGCGCCACATGTGCACACTTACCTGTTTTGGGGGTGCATCAGGGTGGCCTTTTGGCCCCCTATCACCCTTAAAATTGCATTCGCAATTTGCAAGTACCTATTTGGTACTCGCAAATTGTGAATGTCTCCCCATTCATTCCTATGGGCCTATAGGCCCATAGGAATGAATAGGAAGGCATTCCTTAATAGCGAATCGCAATTTGCGATTCGCTATTAAGGAATATGTAGGAATCACAATTTTTTTTTGCGAAACCTACATGCATAGGATATTGCGACTCCCTAATAGCGATTCCTTAATAATCTCTATTAAGGATTCGCAATTCCCTACTTTGATGCATGTGGGCCTAATTCTCTTCAGAACAAGTGCGCTGACAAGACACTAACGCTCTCATCAGGAATTCAGTTGAAGTGCGCCGTGTTCTGCACACGCGCGCACCTCGACCTGAATTGATTTGAAACACTAGACCGCATGGAACTCTTTCCAGTTATCTTGCCGGCCATCTTGAAATCCTCGCAATGCATTCTTTGAACATATTGAAGTACGGTGCTGATTAAAAGCTTGCTACAAGGATATCTTCGTTTCCACAAGGGATAATGGCGAACCAGAAGGTATTTGGCTTTCTTTACCTTACTAGTGCACTCTATTATGTTGCAATGCCAAGGATTCTTGACAGTACAACCCCTCAAAGACTGATCCCTCATCTTTGGTTTGTTGGATCTTTTTAATGAAAGGTTTTGGCGAATTTTGGAGCATGAACATTTAAGGATGGTTCCCACGATCTTTCCTCAGTGCCACAACCTTTCCAATCAATTTAGATAAAACTGAGTCTAGAATTTTGTTCACCTCCAACTCTTCTGCTGAATTCACCCGAATTGGTACTGGTGGAGTAACTACTCTCAAATCTGGAGGACTACTTTTTAATAATGAAATGTGAAAAAACAGTGTGTACTTTTAAATAGGGAGGTAAATGTATCTTCACTGCCACTGGATTTATCATATGGTCTACCTTAAATGGGCCTATAAATCTTGGCTGAAATTTGCGATTCCCTTTTAGGTGTAAGTGCCGAGTAGATAGCCAGACCTTGTCTCCTTTCTTAAGGTTTGGGCCTTCCTTTCTTTTTATATCAGCCTGCATTTTGTATGATCTTTTGGCTACCTCTAGGTGTTTCCTTGCCTTCTGATAGGATTCCTGAATTTCCTTCACCACTTCCTCTACTGCTGGGACTGATTTATCTTCTTTTCCTAAGAGCATGTTAGGATGTCTGCTATGATTAAGATAAAAAGGTGTGTATCCAGTAGAGCTATGAACTGCATTGTTATATGCAAATTCTGCTGCCCATATACAATCTACCCACTCCTGGTTCTGATCCAAGAGACAGTCGCAAATACTGCTCTAGCTTTTGGTTGACCCTCTCTGTTTGCCCATCTGTCTCTGGGTTGTAACTTGTAGAATAGCGTGCATCTCTCCCTAACCTTTTAGTGAAGGCTCTCCAGAAATGGGAAATAAACTGGTACACACGATCTGAAATTAGAATCTTTGGGATTCCATGAGGTCTTACTACATGGTGTGTGAATAGTTGGGCTACTTGAGATGCCTTGGGGACACTCTTTAAAGGAAGTAAGTGTGCCATTTTGGAAAAGGTATCTACAATTACCATGATTGTGTTGTAACCCTGACTGGGAGGATGATCTACTATCAAGTCCATCGTGACAGTATGCCAGGGGTGGGGGCCTGTTGGCTAGGGTATTAATAACCCATGAGGCGCAGAACGATTTGGTTTTCCCTTTAAACGTGTCTCACAAGTTGACACATATAGCCTTATTTGAGATTCCATTTTTGGCCACCAAAAATTCCTTTTTATCAGTTCTTGAGTCTTCAGAATTCCTTTGTGACCTGCCAATTGATCGTTGTGACAGGCTTGCAACACCTTTATTCGCAGTTCCGCAGGTGGTAAGTATAAGGTTCCTAAATGAAAGGGTAAGCCCTCTTTAATTTCTCTTCCAGCAACTTCTTTTGCCCAGGCCCTCATTTCCACATCGGTGAAGTTTTGTTTTACCTCCGCAGTCAAATCTGAATATTGAATGGCTAATGCAAACTTTTCCCTGGGGATTATAGGGGTTGTTTCTGGAACTTCTTCGATTACTTCTGTATTTATTCGAGACAGAGTATCGGCCTTCCCATTAGCTGCTCCAGGTCGGTAAGTGATAACAAAATCATAGTCTGCAAAATACAAGGACCAACGCAGTTGTCTAGCCATTGTGCAGATTTCAAAAATTGCAAATTTCGATGATTAGTGTACACTGTGACCTTAAGCAGAGCCCCCATTAAATAGTGTCTCCACTCAAGAAAAGCTTCCTTTACCGCTAAAAGCTCCTTGTTGGCAATTGAGTAGTTTTGTTCTGGTGAGGTAAGTTTTCTGGAGTAAAAGGCCACTGGGTGTAGCTGACCAGTCTTCTTGTGACGTTGCGAGAGCATACCTCCAATCGCTAAATCTGACTCCTCTGCCTCGACATAAAAAGGCTCCTCTGGATTTGGATGTAATAAAATGGAAGCTGTGAGGAAGGATTCTTTTAAGGACTGTAAGGCGGAGTCTGCCGCTTGGTTCCAATCGAATTTGACTCCTTTCTTCAGTAATCGAGTAATTGGACTGATACTTTGCGAAAAATTGGCAATAAATCTTCTATAGAAATTCGCAAATCCAAGAAAACTTTGGATCTCTTTGACACCTTGTGGAGGGGGGCAATTTTGCACTGCTTTTACCTTAGCTGTGTCCATACTGACACCTTCTGGAGATAAAATGAACCCCAAGAACTCCACTTGTTTCACATGAAAAGCGCATGTCTCCATCTTTACATAAAGATTATTGCCCAATAGTTTTTTCAGTATTGCCCTGACGTGCGGTACATGTTCCTTTTCACTGTTAGAATAAATCAAGATGTCATCAATATAAACCACAGCAATCCGATCCAAGTACTCCCGCAATACATCATTTACAAAATGTTGAAAGGCTGCTGGAGCATTGCAGAGACCATATAGCATCACTTGATATTCAAACAAGCCAAACCGCGTTCGAAAGGCGGTTTCCCACTCATCTCCTTGAGCTATACGAATTAAGTGATACGCTCCTCTCAAATCCAATTTAGTATAAATTGTGGCCGTCTTGACTTGATCTAAAAGCACGAACACCAAAGACAAAGGGTACCGATTCTTTATGGTTACTTGATTGATGGCTCGATAGTCGATACAAGAGCGAAGCTCCCCATTCTTCTTGGGGATGAAAAACAAAGGAGACGAGACTGGGAACTGGGAGGGGCGTATGAATCCTTTGGCTAAATACTGATCCAGGTATTCCTTAAGATAACAATTCTCAGCCTCAGTTAAGGCGAATATTTGACTGCATGGCAACACTCCCCCGGGCTCCAGATCTATCTTGCAATCGTACGGCCTGTGAGGGGGCAGTTTCTCAGCTTCCTTTTTGTCAAATACTCTGGTTAAGTCTTGATATTCCATGGGGATTTCCTTCGTTTCCAATGCACAGATGGTGGTAGTCATAGTCGCTAAACACGCTTCTGAATCTTCATGAAAACTACTTTCTTTGCAGTAAGCTGAATCCATAACAACTGTTCTTCGGCTCCAGTCAGTCCGAGGATTATGCTCTGTCAGCCAAGGCAAGCTTAAAATCAATTGAAATTGTGGAGCATCTATGAGATTAAATATTATTTGTTCTTGATGGCCATTTAACACTTCCAGCCAAATCGGTTCTGTTTCATGGGTAATTGGACCAGAGGAAAGGTTGGTGCCATTCACTGCCCTTACTACCTCTAAAAATGTCTTCCTAACAAATTTTACTCCTATCCTTTGCACATACCTGATACCCATCAGATTTATCCAGACATATTGTCTCTTTCATCTGGTTCCATGTTCATATCTCTTCTAATGAAAACTCAATAGAGAAAGATAACATTTTGTGATTCCTAAAGGAGTTATCAATAATATCCATGTCAGTTAGTGGGCCTAATATGGATTAGGAAGATGGATTGACCCTTACAAATACAGTGAGTAAAATTTGTGGGAATATTATTGTTATTCTTCTGTGTACAATAAGGCACTCGTGTTCTCTCAAGAATTCTAAAAGCATCTACCCTCACTTATCAGCTTTATTATTGGCACACATAATAGCACAGGCAATATCTAAAGCGTCTTCTCTTTCCATATCCGCAAACACCTGCATAGTTGATTGGGGAGCTTGGCATTAAAATCATCAACCATGATCATAGAAGAGCATTTTTCCATTTCAGTATTTTGCGCTACAGATGACAATAAAGATTTAGTTAATAATAAATTATTTCAACCAGAAGTAATATACAAATTCACCAAAAGCAGCATTTGACTTACAGTATCATTCTTAGTGAAATTTATGCATTGTGCCAAATTTAAGAGATGAGTAAAATATTTATATGATCATTAATAGTTTGTGTGCAACAGAATCGCTATTTCTCCACTTGTATATCCCCTCTTGGCCTCATTGGCAGGATAACAAAAAAGTAATAATTATCAAATTCAAGAACTTCAGACCACCACTGTAGGAAGGTAGGATCTGACTGCATGGTTACCCCCACTTTTTGCCTGGTGTTTTGCTGGTTTTTGACTAGTCTGACTGGGATCCTGCTAATCAGGACCCCAGTCTATCTGCTTTCTCCTTTAAATTGTTATGAATGTACTTTGGTACACTCCAGATTGGATACTGGGGTTCCCTTATGAGTCCCTAGTATATGGTGCCCATGTACCCAGGGCATAGGTACCCCAGAGGCCTCCCATGGGCTGAAGCATGTATTATGCCACCCATGAGAGGCCATGCAAAATGGAACTACAGGTCTGCTACTGCAACCTGTGTAAGCTGGTGCTTGCACCACTTACTTTAGATATAGGTTCACTATATCTATAGGTCACTACACTTAAAACTTATAAGTCACCCCTATAGCAGGCCTTAACAATCCAGAAGGCAGGGTGCTGGGTTTTACGTGAGAGGGTGACCCTGCATGAGCAGGGCCTCTCTGCAGCCTTCAGAGACCATTCTCCCGGGTTGTCTGTGACTCAGCCGGATCTCGAAAACGGCTGCATAGAAACATATCGTGTTTGGTATCAAACACCTCGGAATCATACCTCCACACTGGTAACCGGTGTGGGAGGTATGATTCCACCCTTCTGAAGCGAGCTTCGTGGGGTCACTGGTCTATCCGGTGCCAGCCTTCTCGACCCGGACAGCACAAAATGGATGCTGCCAACCAGAGACACATTTCTGCCCTCCTGCTGCTGAGCCAAGCTCGAGCAGAGGAAGGCAGCACAATAGGCATCCTGTCACAGGGAGGTGTGACCACATCCCAGACAGGATTTAGTGCATTGGGGCTGGGTGGGTGCACTCTGAGAGTGCCTGAAAGTCTGCACCTGGGGCACCTTTGGTGTCCCTGTGCATAGTCCAGCTCAAACCAGTTCTGGGAGCCATTGGCTCCTGCTCTGGTGTGAAACTGGACAAAGGACATGGGTGTAACCACCCCTCTGTCCTGACCCTCCCCTAGGAGGGTCCCCTGAATCTGTCCAACCCTCTCCCGTGGGTACAAAAGGGCTTACCTCACTGTAGCTCTTTAGAGTTTACGTGGACAAGATTCTACAAGAAGAAACCACTGACCTTCGACCGTCTGGACACTCTGGACTTCGCAGGACTTCGACTGGGCCCGACTTCGTCTCCCTCTCCATCCAAAGCTTTGTCTGTGCCCTTGCTCCATACAGGCTCAGTGCAGGACCTGTGGTGCACTAAGGACAACTGAAGAATCTCCCTTGGGGTGAAGGAGTCACTCCCCTGCATTCGCAGGCACCTCAATGCAACTGACTGGTCTGCTGCTCCTGAGCTCCTGCAAACTATGAAGACTCCAGCAACACAGGAGGTGGGTTTCAAAGGTCGCTGAGGTAGATCTGCCCTCTCAGCAAGTTTGAGGCCAGTATACCTTGTGGGGACTGCATAACTCGAACCCCTGTGCACCGTGTCTAATTGCAAGTGCATATGCTTGTTGGAGATTCCCGAGCTTGTGCATAGGACTCCATGTAGTCCTGACCCTGAGCAGTATTTCTACGAAAGAACTCTGGCCTCCTCGCACCGAGTGCTACATGGGCTGGGGCTTTGTAATCTTGCTCAAGGTCCCCTCGCGACTCCTGGTCATTCGGCCTGTGGGTCCTCCTGAGGGTCATCTTGAATTCTGTTGGGCTTTCCTGGTTGCTCCAGATGTGCCCTGACTCCTCATTGCTTGGTGAGTCCCCTGGACCTTGCTGGTCTACACCGTAACCTGATTGACCTTCCTGTGTGGGTTGCTTTTGCCAAGGCTTGTTGGTGCTCCAGCCAGACACCGACCCTTCAGCACCCGACATCCTTTATGGAACAGCTTGCATCTGGCTCCTGGTCATCCTCGACATCTCCTGGTCCTCGTGGCTGCAGAGCCAAGCATCCCTTCTTCGCACCTGAAGCACCCAACATTGGTGGGCATTCGTCTCTCGAGCCCCTGGTCACTCTGAAGTGACCCTGACTCTGTCCCTTCTGCTTTCAGGTTCCTTTCTTCCAGAATCCCGGCTGGGATTCCATCGGACCCTTTTCACCTTCACGGCAGCAGCACTTCTTCGCAGCCCTCCATTGAGAACGACGGCGGTTTCCGACACCATTCCAGACCTATGCACCCGGCTCCTCTGGGATAGGTAACTCGGGTACTACGGTATCCACGGGTGGGGTGGCTCTCCAACCTCTTAAATTCCAAAGGGTTTCCTCAAAGTCCTCCTAGAAGGGTCCTTAAACTGTAAAATTGCAACCGCGACTTCCCCATAGAATTATACGGAGCCCGCGGTCGTGTTAGCACACTGCACCCATCCTGCGTGGGGTCCCTATCTACTCACTTTTGGTGGTTCCTTGGGGTCCCAATGATTCTACATGTTCCAGACCTTGTCTTGACCCAAGTCGTGGTTGTTATACCCCTATTTTAGTATATGGTTTGGTCTCCCCCTGGAGCCCACTGTGTATTGTGCTACTTACAACTGTTCTATGGATCTCGTATTGTGTGCTTTGTTTTCTACCCTCGGGTAGAGGATACTAGAGAGTGTTATATTAATAAATACATATTTTTATATAACTACTGTGTGGTTCTCCTTTCATTTAGTTAATACAGGAGGTGATATTCTGGTAAAACAAGCTGCTTTACATTCCTTTCATGATTAAGCCTGAAGGCTGCTCTCCACAGCTACCACTAGGATAGCTTTCTAAAGGTTATCTTTGACCTCATACATCATAAGGGTCGTTTGGACTGGTGCAAGGTGCCCACTTTAATTAGTGGCAGCATATACCAGGCCAACTTTTCACAACCACCAATCAACTTGTGGAAGGATTTCCATCACGTTTGTAATGAAATACTGATCCGCTAAACTCTAAATCAGGCCCTTAGCTTTGTTTTTTGTTTTGTTCTTCTCTTGTCCAGCATGTGAATTGTGCACTGTGATCTGGGGGCTGGCCTTTCCTATTAGCAGGAGTGGATGTAGGAGATTGTATCTTGAAATATATTTTGTTTGGTGTCTGAGCCTTGCCTCCTCCCTTTTACCGAATCACATGTTACTCCAGCCCGGATCTTGACTTTTCTGCTACTCCCTCTGCCCCACTGCCGAAGGTTCAGGTGGCGCTTGGACTGAAGGCCTGAATGATGTCATATGCTTTCCCTCAGAACCCTTCCACTGATTATCCATACTACTTAATGCCTTCTACGAAGGTCTCAACCATGCTTTGTGAAAAGGATGGCAGGGTTAAGCAGACCTTCCTGTGGAGTCTTCTAGCTCTCAGTAGCGGCCCGTGGTGGGAGTGCTGCCGGGCGGTGACGTGGGGCGGGGGAGGGGCAGGGTGGGGGGTAGTAAACTACGGAGTACGGCACACAGAGGTAAGTAAATAAACAAATTAATAAAACGAGTTTCGTTGCGCGCGCTGCATTGCATTTGGCGATGCAGCGCGCGCAACAAAATTCGTTTTATTTATTTGTTTGTTTACTTACCTCTGTGCACCGTATTCCGTAGTTTACTACCCCCCACCCTGCCCCTACCCCGCCCCACATCACCGCCCGGCAGCACTACCACCACGGGCTGCTACTGCTAGCTCTCCACTCTGAACGGTCCACTTCCCTCCCCATCCTACAGTTATCATCTGCCCAATCCAAAAGAAGAGCACACACAATTAATATGGATTTCAATTATGTAATAAAAATTGTGTCTCTGCAGAATATACGATGTTACATCGTGGTGTTCACACTGCGATACCTTTACAACGCAGGCATTACAACGCAAGTCGTTACAACGACTTGCGCTGGAGGGCGCTGGACTTAGGAATAGTTTGATTTACTATTCCAACTCCAGCCTACGTTACAGTAGGGAAGGTGTTGGAATAGTAAATCATACTATTCCTTAGCTTAGAGCGCCATCCAGCGCAAGTCATTGTAATGACTTGCGTTGTAATGCCCGCGTTGTAAAGGTATTGCGGTGTGAAGACCGCGATGTAAACGATGTTTCCCGTCTCGGCATAAATGGTGCCCCCAGAACTCGGGCACCGACTGCTCTTGGGTGTATGACAGAAAGTGATTGGCTGGTGATTTAAGTGTGTCTCCACAGTTTAGGCCTATCACGCTCCTGGGTGGTCACCGACTAAAACCGCTGGGGAGCACCTTGCCTTGTTCTGCTCTGCAAATCTTGTAACTCATCCTGCAGTGAACAATCTATTCCAAAAGCCACCATTACCCAGACCACGATCAACAACTTGGTCACACCTAAAATATGACACAGATGTCCCCAAATGACACTGTTTGTATGTTCTGGCTGCGAAGCTATCCCTCACAATCTCCTTTGCATACTGATTAATTCATGGAGCCCTGCTACATACTGCTGCAATGAGTATGCAGCACACCTTCTAGGCATCACACACACCATGAAAATTCTACTCCTTAGAAGACACCACAAATGCTCCTGCATCTGCTATGTTTCTTCCACAATCTTCCAGTGCACATACCCTGTTGCACGTTCCGCGCTGTGCACGCTATAGTGGGGAGTTGCATCTGGAATAAAGGCAGGCATCGAGTCGTTCTGCACAAGCTGCAGCTACCAGTAGATAAAGGGGGCCCCAATTTCGAACATTATTGTCCAGCGGCGCACCTGCAGTGGCCTGCCCGCTGGCTAGCGGGGCGCCTGCGGGATGAATCAGGACTGCCCTCTACCGATCGGTCACAGCATGTGATCCAAGAGACCTTGTTTCCACAAGCGAGGATTCCCCGGGAAGCCACCAACCTGCTGCGGGTAGCCCTTGATATCTTTTGCATGGGCCTGTAATTAGTGCCACCTACCCCACAATATTCCCCTGAGATCTGTGTCAGCTCCACTGAGCCATTTTGAGAACTTATCGGGAGGGAGGGAATGACCACAAGGGAGTATGCCGGTGTGGGCACTGTAGGTGCTTTATGCCGCAGTGGCGTGTTCATACCCTTTGAACAGTTGCAAGTCGACTGCGAGTTACTGGTGGGCCATTTCTTGACCCATGGCCGGCAGTTGGCCGAGATGTGTCGACTGTGGCAGATTGCCGGCACGGAACCGGAAAAAACAGTCACTGGTTCACACACTTCATACTATCAGGGGACTGCCGGCTCATCACCTGGCTCACTCGGGCCCTGGCATATACCTCGCAGGACCTATTGCTAACTATCCGTAGGTGCTGGGAAAGAAACATAGGCCAAGAACTGACACAAAAAGAATGGGACAGGATCCTCCTCTACCTGTGTAAACTTTCCCAAAATGCCAAATTTTAATACACTTAACATAACATTTTACACAGAGCTTTTCTCACTCCAGCGAGGCTACACTGGGTATTTGGGTAGGTGCCGAATTGCCCTCGGTGTCAAGCGCCAGATGCCGATATGGCTCATATGTTCTGGGTGTCCGGTGGCTGTGGCAGGAGGTCACAGATGCACTGTCGGATATCATGGGGCATGCAGATCTGAGAGGGCAGTCCTGGGCTTGTTTAAGCGCAAAAAATCAGGGAGCACTACAAACCGTTTGGCACTTAGGCGAGAGGAAACCCAGAGATTGCGCAGGGTCCCCATAGCAGTGAATGGGGACAATCTGCAGCATGAGCTACAAGAGTTCAGAGAGGACCTCCTCGGCTGAAATGAGATTGTGTCTCGATTATTGTCCGACACCAGGACCCACTAGCCTCCCCCTTCTTCCCTATCCCTAAACCTGAGATGCCGTGGGGTAATGATTGTTTGTATGCATATAACCTTGTCTCTGTATACCAAAGTGAGGACACAGGACGAGGAACCACTTGGAGGGGTGATAATAGCATTGCTCCTATATCTTTTTATTTATGAATACAACTGTTATGACCTAAAGTTACTTATGTTTCCCTGTTCTCCCTTTGTACCAATTAATCCTGCCAGACCAGATGTATTAAATGAATGTACATGACCCTGGATGGGATTATTAAGCATGAAAATGTAACACAGATCCATATGTTTATCATATGTCTATGCAATGCTAAGACGAAACTCAATAAAAATTGGTTAAAAAAAAATAGGAGACACCACAACCAATAGGTCCCCTCACTCATGCACTGAAAGAGTGGGTGCTACCTAATTGCCCATTTGAAAATTGCTCTGGGGCCTTAACTAGACATACAAAAAGGTGAAATGGTAGAATACTGGGATGTATGATGGAACCACACAAGCATTACCACACATGGCTTTACAATGAAATTTGCATTATTAAAGCAAGTACAGTAAAGGCATATGCTTGGTAAAAACTTACCAGGTAAGGTAAGTATGACCCTAAATTACATTTTATATATATATATGTCAGCACTTGGAACCAACTGTGGTCAAACATTTGAGGGATACAAGCGGCAGGATGAGGGCTGTGTCAGTCCTGCAACAAGGCACTTGTGACATGGGTGTACGTGGAGGGAAGTAGCAAGCGCCGCCCACTGGGGATGTTAAAGGTACTTACTGAGGCGCCTGCACCCGATGACTCGGAGCGCCGAGATCGTGGTATTCCGCCACGCCCACTTTTGGTCTCCGCCTATCAGAGCGGAGCAAGTTCCTTTTAAAGTACGAAGATTGTAGCACTTGTTGTTAAAGGCATCTGAAGAAGGCAGTAATGCTGAAACGCGTCATGCCGGTGTATTAAAGGTTGCAGGATACACAACCCGCGTGTGCTCAGATCTGTTTCCGTGGAGAGGAGTTTGGGTCTTGGACTTACATATATATATATATATATTGAGCTTTTTTTCTGTCACTTTGATTATCTTTGCAGCAACGTGACGTGCGTGTGACACAATGTGCATTTGGCAGTGGAATTCAATACTTAACATTACTCAATAACATTCAGCAGTCGCCATTTTCCAGGACAGTGAAATGACAATGCGGTACTACTGCATTATGGGAGTGGGAGTCATGGAATAGTCCAGTAATTAAATATGGCGAAGGCTAGGCTGTGTGCGCTGTCTATTTTGAGCTTCGCACACCGCAGCACAAGGCCTGGATAATGGTTTTTGTGCTTTGAAATTGAGTTGCTACACACCGTGATTTTGTTTGCACTTCACATATCGATAAACTGACAGAAGTGATGAATTAGTTCCCTTCAGCAGCCATCTGGCTAGCAGAATGTATATGTTCATCTCGGCAGCTTCGCACATCTAAATGACTCTCAATACATCCAGCCCTATGATAACTGATCATTTTTTAAAATTACAGTGTATTTACACATAAGATACGGGAGGTGATTGACGCCATGTAAATTCAAAATGAAATGGTTGCAATGTATTTTAAACGCTGCGCTATATATTTTTAATGTGGACACATTCGCATATTCAGTATAATATGTTGGTTGCACTAAGCAGTTTTATTATTGTGAACTTTTCTATTATCGGTTCAGCAGCTTGCGTAGTATGTTTTCCATTTCTATGCATTAGGCAATATATAGTCAATGTACATCATGGCGTCTGTCAGATAGATAAAGGCTGTCAAAGCTGAAACGCGTCTCTCCTTCACATGCTGGGTCGTGAGGGGCCCTTTTAATTAAAAGAAGCCGTAATCATACAACCCTCGTGTACGTACCTTTTTCCTGTTGGAGTAAGGATTGTGTGTAATATATATATATATATATATATATATATATATATATATATATATATATATATACACACCAAAGTTCCAGTAGACGCGCTCTCAGGGTACACTACACGCAAACCAGAATCTTTGCTTGAAACTGTTTAATTGCACGTGTAATGGTATGTTGATGATAGCCGGTACGCTCTGCCAGCATACGCGCTACTTCCCTTGGGTCCATTGATTCTAGAAAGAGCAACAAGTAAAGGAATATCCAGCGAGGATTTTTTTACTTGTCTGTGAAGTCCCGTAAAAATATAGTACTGTAATAGATTGAACATCTTACTGTTTTTCTGCCGTTATCTCTATGTTTACTTTTAACACACATATTTTTAGCACTTATTTTTAGCTGGGTAGCAATTTTTAGGCTGCTTGATATATTCATTGTGAACTACACACATGGAAATTAGGTTAAGGGCCCACTAGGGCGTAATGGTCATCATGCACCAGCACTTTAAACATGAGTCGATGTGGGATTAGGACTTGCCTGTGTTACTAAGGTTGGTTCAAGAGGATCATGTTTTAAATTGATGTTTTTTTAATATTATTTATTCATGATTACTATAATATCTTCATAAGGATGTTGTTTTTATGAATTAATTAAGCAACATCCTTCTTATTTTTGCTAATTTTGGGCGAAATTTTACATGGTTTTTTAATTGATGTATTTTTCTCAATTATTCATCATGAATTTGGTTTTTAGCGAATATTTTACTACACAAAGTATTTGTCTAATAATATTAATATTTTTATCCTGCCTAAATATTTATGTGATTAACATTAATATTTATTGAGACTCTAATTGTTTTTATAATGTTGCCGGGTGCTTCATGAAGTAACTTTTCCATGTTAATGAAGTTTTGCAAATCACGTGTTAATGCACTTGCACTTTAAAAGGTGAGTCTCTTGAAAGCGTCATGTGATCAAGGCTTCTTGAAAGCCGAAACGCGTTATGGCGGAGGTGTTGGGCGTCTTGAAATAAAAGAAACTTTGCACTTATACCTGGGTCTGCATTCGTCTGTTCCAGCCACACATGGAGTTCAACAGCGAAGTCCTCAGCATATATATACATGTGATCAAGGCCCAGGTGGGGCTGAAACGCGTTATGGTGGAGATGCAGGGCAAATAGTCAATAAACTATTTTTGCACAAAGAACCTTGGGTCCGCGTTCATCCGTCCTTGGTATTGGAGTTGTGGAGATGAAGTCAGCGATATATATATATATATATATATATATAATTTATATTTAAAATGTCTTTTAAATCGAAATATACATATATTTCGATTTTTAAAAGAAATACATATACATAAATATATATTTATATACATATTTTTATATAAAATGTATATATTTAAATATTTACATGTATATGTATATATATCTTTTATATATATTTATAACTTAATCTAATTATATATATATATATATATATATATATATATATATATATATATATATATATATATTCACTGAAAAAACCATAGGTTTCAGGCACGTTATAGTTAGAAATTAGCATTTAAAAAACCTTAGAAATTCACTGAAAAAACCATAAGGTTTTAGGGACAGTTATAGTTAGTTGGACATTGCACTCGTACAAAACCCGTGAAATTCCCCCGTTATAGTTAGTTCAGGTAACTATAACTCGCGCCCCGCAATGCACTGCTGATGACGTCACATATTACATCACTCATGACATGGTCAGTGACATCACTGATGACATCACTGATGACATCTCAAATGACATCACTGATGACATCACTGATGACATCATCCAGTGACTGTGTGTTTCTGTAAAGTTTAAATATGTTTAATATATATAGGGAAAGGCGTATTGAAGAATGAGTGGGTGTAGAAGCGCCTGAATGGATGATTTAGTAGGTGCGTGACTGAGTCTATAAGTGAGTGATTAAACGTATCTTACTGGATGCATGGGTGAGTGACTAAACTGTGTGAATGTCTGTATCCGTCTGTCTGTTGTTGTGTTAGCAACTGCATGGGTTTCTGACTAGCTAAATGAGTGTCTATATGGGTTATGGATTGGTTCTCTGAGTATCTGTATGGGTGCCTCAGTGTTTGTGTGGGTGGGGTGTGTGTGACTCTGTGCATAGATGTGTGAGTGGGTGATTCACTGGGTGCATGGTTTCAAGAGTGCGTCTGTGATGGACTGTATGGGTGGGTGAGTGTGTGTATGGGTGTGTTAGTGATTGAATGTATATCTCAGTGGTACATGTGTGAGTAACTACATATGTGAAAGGCAGTATATATGTGTGTTGGAGTATATAAATGGCTATAAGTGAGAGTGTGTGATTGTGAGAGTGGCTATATGGATGAGTGTGTGCTTGCATCAGTGATTGCATAGGAGCGTAAGAATGTGCTAGTATTTTTATGAGTAAGTGAGCTGGTGTGTATAACTGTATAGGTGAGTAAATTGGAGTGTGATTAATTATTTGCATGACTGACTAGGTGTGTGAGTACCTCTATGGATGAGTTGCGTTGTGTGAGTGTTTATATAGGTGTATGAGTGCATATGATAGTCCTGTACTGAGTGACTGTAAGTATGAGTGACTGTACGGGTGAGTGAGTAGATGTGTGTGTGTAGACCTAAGAATCAGTGAGTGGGTATGTACTTATTGGTATTGGAGTGTGTATGGTTTTGAGAATGGTAGTCTGTAATGTAGAGTGGGTGTATCAAAACTTATATTAGGGTGTGAGAAGATGCATTAAATTCTCACATGGATGATGTCATCAGTGATGTCATCAGTGATTTCATTTGAGATGTCATCAGTGATGTCATCAGTGATGTCACTGACCATGTCATGAGTGATGTAATATGTGACGTCATCAGCAGTGCATTGCGGGGCGCGAGTTATAGTTACCTGAACTAACTATAACGGGGGAATTTCACGGGTTTTGTATGAGTGCAATGTCCAACTAACTATAACTGTCCCTAAAACCTTATGGTTTTTTCAGTGAATTTCTAAGGTTTTTAAATGCTAATTTCTAACTATAACGTGCCTGAAACCTATGGTTTTTTCAGTGAATTTCAAAGGTTTTTTAAATGCTAATTTCTAACTATAACGTGTCTGAAACCTATGGTTTTTTCAGTGAATTTCAAAGGTTTTTTAAATGCTAATTCCTAACTATAACATGTCTGAAACCTACGGTTTTTTCAGTGAATTTCAAAGGTTTTGTAAATGACAATTTTTAAATGTATTAATTGTTATATTTATTTTTTTCATACTGATTTACTACATTTTTAGAAAAATTTTTTTTAACATATTTTATTTTTTAAATTACATTGTAATTACATTATACATTACAAAAATACTTTCTCAGAATGAATTACTTTAGTTTAAATACTTTGCACATAGGCAATAGACTTTTAAGTACAGTAGTTACAGTTGTTGCAATGGGCAACACATTTTCAAACACAATGCAACATTCAGCTCAATGTGAATTTCTAGTTAAATGCAATTAGTTACTTTATGGATTACTTTTCTAACCACAGGACTGGATCCTAGATTCAGTCCTGGGACATCTCCTGTAAACAGTTGAGTAAAAGCGTTTTGGTTACAGTAGTGATTTTTAAGGAATATTATTGTATTTTAAAAGTTGACACTTAGAAACTTTTTCTCATAGAATCACCAATGTTATCCTATGGAAGGAAATTCACTTAGCAGGTAAAAACTGTTATCGTTACTTTTTCTTACTCAGTGTTGGATCCTGGATCCAGCACTGGTGCATCTCCTGTAAACAGTTGAAAGAATGCGTTTAAGTCATACAGGCGATTTTTAAGGAATATTTGTAGTTTGTGAAAATCGACACTTTGAAACTTTTCTGCTGAAAACCAGACAATGGATTCCTATGGAAGAAAATATAAGTTACTGGTAAGTACGGTTAAAATTACTTTTCAGGGTCAGTGCTGGGCTAAAAGATGCAGCACTGAGGTCTCTCCTGATAACAGGTGAGTAAATCGGAATTCGTATTTCGGCTGATTTTAGAGGAATATTTTAAAGTTCCAAAACTCAAATTTCCAAGTGAAACCAGTCAATGTTAGCCTATGGAAGGAAATTCAAGTTACTGGTAAGTATGGTTAAAATTACTTTTCACGACCAGTACTGGGCTGAAAGATACAGCACTGAGGTCTCTCCTGATAACAGGTGAGTAAATCGGAATTCGTATTTCGGCTGATTTTAGAGGAATATTTGTATGTTTCAAAAATCAACACTTAGAAACTTTTTCAGCAAAAAGCAGGCAATGATATCCTATGGAAGGAAATTCAAGTTACTGGTAAGTACGGTTAAAATTACTTTTGAGGATCAGTACTGGGCTGAAAGATGCAGCACTGAGGTCTCTCCTGATAACAGGTGAGTAAATCGGAATTCGTATTTCGGCTGATTTTAGAGGAATATTTGTATGTTTCAAAAATCAACACTTAGAAACTTTTTCAGCAAAAAGCAGGCAATGATATCCTATGGAAGGAAATTCAAGTTACTGGTAAGTACGGTTAAAATTACTTTTCAGGATTAGTACTGGGCTGAAAGATGCAGCACTGAGGTCTCTCCTGATAACAGGTGAGTAAATCAGAATTCGTAGTTCGGCACATTTTAGAGGAATATTTGCACAATGGTGAAGGGAGGGGCGGGGCCTGAGGTGACATCTGTGCAAACGCGCCCCGTGGCGCGTTTTAAGTTGGGGGATTAAGTCCCCTTGAATCATGAGGGTCCCTAGGGGCCAACTAGCCCACCAGGAACCTCCAGTATGCGCCAGGGGCTGCGTTGCAGAGAGTGTAGAGAGGCCACACCCCTTTTACACCTCTCTGCAACGCAGCTCTGTGGCGCTTTCTGGATGTACCTGTTGGGCTAGTTGGCCCCAGAGACCCTCAGGATTGAAGGGGATTTAATTCCCCATCTTAAAACGCGCCACGGGCCTGTTTGCACACATGTCACTCAGGCCCGCCCTCCCTTCACCACTGTAAACGCGCCCGTGGCGCGTTTTAAGTCGGGGATTAACTCCCTTGAATCCTGAGGGTCCCTGGGGTGCAACTAGCCCACCAGCTACCTCCATTAAGCGCCACAGAGCTGCGTTGCAGAGAGGTGTAAAAGGGGCGTGGCCTCTGTACACATCTCTGCAAGGCAGCCCCTGGCGCATACTGGAGGTTCCTGGTGGGCTAGTTGGCCCCAGGGACCCCCAGTATTCAAGGGGAATTACTTCCCTTCTTAAAACGCGCCAGGGGGCGCGTTTGCAGAGTACTGCAGGGAGGGGGGCGGGGCCTCCGGCACAATGCCGTTTCTTTTTTTTTTTTATGGGAGGGGGGCTGCGTGGCCCGCTTCCCTCGGCCACTTTTGGCCCCGGGGACCCCATCCCCGGGGCCTGGGCATTTTTTTTTGTTTTATTAAAAAAAAAAAAAAAAAAAGGGGAAGGGGCCGCGTGGCCCCCTTCCCTGGGCCTCTATTGGTCCCGGGGACCCCATCCCCGGGGCATGCCCTCTTTTTAAATAAAAAATATGGAGGGGGCTGCGTGGCCCCCTCCTCAGGCCATTTAAGGCCCCGGGGACCCCATCCCCGGGGCCGGCCTTGCCCTTATTTTTTTTTTATTTATTTATTTTTTTATTTGGGGAGGGGGCTGCGTGGCCCCCTCCCGGGCCACTTATGGCCCCGGGGACCCCATCCCCTGGGGCCTGGCCTCTGGTTGGGGACTGTGGGGGGTCCCCAAACCCCCACAGTCCCGCCGGCTCCCCGTGTCCTACGGGAGCCGGCATTGCTTTTCCACATGGGGAGCAGCTAACATGCTGCTCCCCATGTGGAAAAGCAATTGGGTTTGCATTTTGAAAGAGAGAGCAGGTTTCCTGCTCTCTCTTTCAAAATGCAAACCAAGTTTGCTATGACAGGACGGGAGCCGCGAGGCTCCCGTCCTGTCATAGCAAACTACAGTGTCCCGGGGGTAGGCACCCCGGGACACTGCAGGAGCCGGCCCTGGGGGTGGCGGTCCCCAGGGCCATCAAGGGCTCCAGGAGGGGGCCGCGCGGCCCCCTCCCTACATTTTGAAAGCCCCGGGAGGTGGTGGTCCCCGGGGCTTGGGGGTCCAAAACGGACCCCCATTTTCAATTTTCTTAGTGCCCCGGGAGGTGGTGGTCCTTAGGGCGTGTGGGGGCTGGAGCCCCCCACACAGGTTTAAAAAATAAAAAAAATAAAAAAGCCCCGGGGAGGTGGCGGTCCCGGGGCTGCGGGAGGGCTCAGATCCCTCCCGCACCATTAATGATAAAGCCCCGGGGGTGGTGGTCCCCGGGGCTTGGGGGCCCTTAGAGGCCCCCATACATAAAATAAACCCCTCCAGCATGCCCCCGGGACTTGGCCCACCCGGGGCAAATTTACATCGAAGCGCGAGAGACCGCTCTTCGATTTTTTTTTTCGGCAGGATTCGCGCACCCTGAGCGCATCCTGCCGATTTTTTAAAAAATGCTTTTTTTTGCCCAGGGGTCCTTGTGGGACCCCTGAGCAGGCCTAGGGGTTAGGGGTTTCTACCCTGCCCCCTTTGTGCGCTTTGCGCACTTGTTTCTGTCCCTCGGTTCTACCGAGGGACAAAATGGCTGCCAACACTTCCTGAATCGGAATGTTGACAGCCAGCTGACAGCCAATTAGCATGCAGCTCGTGATCGGGACGGTGCGCGCAGGGTGCGCTGAGGGTACGCGGATCCGACGCGCCCATAGATATATATGTGACTTTACTTGTGAATTTTTCAGGAACTACTGAACGGATTTACTCCATTTAAGCAAAAGGCACCAGTCTGAACCAAGGGCTACCTCTTTGCCAAATTTGGTGTAATTCCGTTCAGCAGTTCGGGCTGTAGCTGCGACTAAAGGTTCCTATGGAAAAATGAATGGGGAAAACGCGTTTTGGGACCCCCCTTTTTTCTCGGCCCCCGCTTGACGTATCACCCCGAGACTTTCAGGGTAGGAGCGGAGCGGAGCGCCCCAACAAGTTGGAAACTTTCGCGAAGATTCGTCAACCGGCGCCAACGTTATTTCAAATAGAATGTCGCGGATTTCCTATGGATAATAGGTCCTAACTATAACTATCTACTGGCGACCGCCAGTAGATAATATATATATATATATACGCACACACACATGCATAGACCCTTCCCACCCCAAAACCCATACCCACCCTAATCCCCCCACCACCCAAAGACCCATACCCACCCTTAACCCCCACCACCCAAAACCCCATGTCCACCCTAAATCCTAAAATTTCCCTTACCACCCTAAAACCCATACCCACCCTTAAAACGTAAAACCTTTAATACTTACTTATACTTACCTTTAAAACTTTTAACTTTTACAAAGAATATGCCTTTACCAATCATGCCTTTACAACGAAATTCGTTGTAATGGCATTACGTGCAATATTTTTTTTATTTTCAGCTTTATACAGCGCTTTACGTGAGCACCAGTCATATTACACAAAGAACATTATTTTTTTATTTTATAAAAATGTTTTCGTTTTAGGCAGGAGGAGATTAAGTGATTTGCCCAGAATATATATATATATATATATTTATTTATTTTTCTCATCGAAAGAACTCGAGAGAAACTACACAGGATCTTTCCTTGCGTGAGAGATTTTGTGCGCCTATTAAAGCAGGTGGCGTTGTCTCCTTTCTGGGATTTATTTTACTGTGTTTATGGCCTCGGGAGTCCTAGAGAGTTAAAGAAAACATGGACACAAATGTTTCCACTCAGACTAGAACACCCTCAAAACGTCGGGGATAAATACTCCTATCTCCAGCCGTTCAACAACAAAGGCCGAATACTGGAAACGTCTTTAAGGTGTAGTTTGACCGGAGGAGCCTCAGATAAATAAAAGTCCTCATTGTTCAGGCCCAGCTTAGGCCTGCTGGTAAGGCTCTCCGAGGGTGACTAATCAGCATTTTTTCTCATGTGTGGCTAAACTATGTCGCAGTTAAACCTATCAGTTCCAAAGTGATTTTGTTATCCGGCGAATTGTCTGGAGATCTCTTTTTTAATCCTCACAGGAGCCACAGAGGCATGTTTAACAGCTTTCTTTGTTTGTTGTTTATGACTTATAGTCCGGGATTTTTGCCCTCTCCGCATTTGAAAGGATTTTTCGATGGCTCCCGCCCCAAGAACAATAACTGGTGGTGTCACCGAGAGCCGCGAATTCCTGTGCAAGATGCCTCTGTTTTCGGCAATTTAAATGCAAAGACAGGCAGCCAGTTAAGCAATTAGCATGTCAATACCGAAGCATGTACGGAGCTTAACCCCGGATTTATTCACGTGGAGAGAAAAGCCCACATTTTTCATACAGTATTCTGTCTCTGACCATTTGTGTCAGCGGGTGTGGCGGTGACTCACTCCTCTGATAATCAGCCTGCAGCGACACTGGTGCCTTAAGTATGTGACACTTTAGCCGGAATTCCCAGCTGTTCCCCCTTGGAAGGGACAGGCCCCACTGTGGGACAAAAATTGCCGGCTCATGTTTTTGTAGCACTTACCTCTTCGTTGTTCGTGTTCAACATATCTTTAGTGGACCTTATAATTAACATTTTTGGACGTATACTGCTGATGTATGCGATCGTCGTTAAATTACTTCGTATATCACTGAACTACTTTTTTTTGAGCAAATATGAGTCTTTTTTGCGAAAGTGAACCATGATAACGTTTGAATACACTATTGGAGTGCAGTCATCAAACTCTGTCACCGGGGTGGGGGGAGGGGTGTTTATTGGAGAGGAAGGGGCAGATTTACAAGAACTGGTGCATTTCTGCATATTAGCAGGGATGCGCCAGTAAAGATGCGACACGCAAAAATACCCTTGCGCCACCACGGATGCGTCGCATTTACAATGCGGCGCACCGTGGCGCAAGGATAGACAGATGCGTGTCGCATCTTTTGTCGTAAGGGCAGCGCATTGCTGGAGTCGTTTCACAAGCGCGACCCAACTCCAGCAATGCTCAGGGGCGGCCTATACTTATTGTGCTGCGTCACTCATTACGCCTGTGTAAGGTTTTGACGCAGCGGCGTCGTAAAAGTGACTCAGTGAAATCTTGTAGATTTCACTGCGTCACTTTTACGAGGCTTTCTTGCGACGGAACGTCCACCGTGCATACATTATACCTGACGCAGGTATAATGTAGCGCAGGACTTTACAACGTGACACATCTCCCTAGATGCGTCATGTTGTAAATATGTTGCAACGTGGTGCATTGTTTATGATGCCGCTGCGTCACAGAAGTGATGCAACGGCGGCGCAAATGTGTCGCAAGGGGCTTGTAAATCTGCCCCGAAGTGTTTGCAACAAATTGAGAAATCTCAAGTTGTCCCACGTGCAGTTTGTTTTAATCGTCCAGCCCTCCTTTACGTTCTGGTACTTGTATTTTCCTCATAACGCCTGACTACATTTCTAAAAATTACAGGTGCCAATATTCAACGACAAAAATAGTACTGGGTGACTTATATACTCAGTCCGGCCGTGGTAGCACCAGAAATCCAGAGCTGTCAAGTTTCCAATGTCCGTGGTCACGAGATCGTAAAGTCCAGGTTTTTACTGTGCATTCTGGTATTTGTAATCCTATGTAACACATCCTAAAATCGGGACTACAAGTCCCAGAATGGACATCAAAAACTGATAGCTGCTCAAGCAGGGGCCTGGGAATCTCTAACTACCCCAATCCACAAATCCTCCAGGGGCCACACCACCTCCACTCTCCTGCACTAAAAGAGAACTTGAAGCCTCCTTTGGCCTCAGATAGTCTGGCAATTGTAGTTTGTCCACTATGACACAATTTTAAACGCTGGATATCAAACATCATAATGACACACACACATATATATATATATATATATATATATATATATATATATATATATATATATATATATATATATATATATATGTGTGTGTGTGTGTGTCATTATGATGTATATATATATACATATATCAAGAGATCTCAGGTTTCCCAGCTCCATGCGTGAGTTGGTAATCCAGTCCAGGCTTTTTCTTTGCATTCTCAGGCGTGTATTCCCGTTTATTTCATTATAAAATCAAGTGTCACAGAACATGGACTGTGAGAGCCACTTGTGCACGGGCCTGGGACACTTTGGAACTCCGAATGACCTACTAATGCTGGCGTGGGGTGACTTGAGAGCTCGGTGGTAATATCTCTCTGCTTTGTCCTTCAAAGACACCTGGCACAGCTCGCGGTAATTTTGACTGTTTTAGATCATACAAATCACCTTTTCCAGATCAGGTTCGTGACGCAAGCGGCCAAGATGGAAGACTGAAAACTGGAGAGAGTGTAAGAGGAAATATGCTCACGACACTCATCGCGTTGCTGTTGCACCTTTTGTTTTTTATACATCAGCTACTGCAAACTTGGAACACAAATGAGATGGTTGAATATATCAAGGGGGCTGAACGAGAGGAACAGCTGCGGAGTTCCATATATGGATGGGACTTTGCAATGCTAAAGTCCCGTCCTCAAACTCTACTTGTTGTGCGTTTTCCAAATACGATCCCTTCAACATGTCATGACATAAATCGAATTCTTCCAGTCTTATTTTTTTCGACCGTATACTTCCAACAAAAAGACGGCCAGTCAATTAGCAAACCGGCGATGTTAATGTTTATCTGCTAGATTTGCATTTTCCTCAATTCCTCTTCTAGAAATGGCCGGGTCTGTTTACTCATAGTTGGTGTGCCTGGATGTTCTCACGGGGGAGGTGTTAAAACAGCTGTGAAAAGCTGATCCAATAAGGGAAATTGGTCTGTGGAGCATCCTGCGTTTCTGCAGACCAGGTTATAAAAGCAGGAATGTGAACAACCCCCTCTGATATAGGAGAGACAGCCCAGAAGGATAACAACAAAACTAAAATGGGCCCCTTAAGACAAAATGGCGCCCTGCTGTGGTAACTCTCCTCTGACTCTGCTTATCTGTTATTCACTCTGCTAGGAGTCGGAGCTCCCTTCCTTAAGTAATGCATTTTTTCTTCAAATTTGTAGCTTGCAGCCAATAAGGGACTATTTTTTTGCTAAATAGCACCTGATTGGTTAAAGCAGATACATGTTCCTTTTGTCTCCATTTTGTCTAAAAGATGTTCCACTTGACGTTAGCACGGTCCTTTTTCCAAATCATGTGCCTGGGCTAAGTATCCAGGGGTTTAGCTCTAAGGGCCTTGTACTTGGCCTATCGCAGTTGATTGGTTAATTGAGGAACTTGAAGCACTCTGAATAGGAGACTAGGAACCAAAAGCTGCCATGGCAAAAATCGCAGTTGATTGGTTAATTGAGGTACTTGAAGCACTCTGAATAGGGGACTAGGAACCAAAAGCTGCCATGGCAAAAATGTTCAAACCAGCCCTGCTCCATTCCTCCTCTCTCTCTCTTCTTTCTTATTCCTCTCTTGAATTAACACATTATGTGGCAGTGTTATACATATTATTTGGCAAAAGGTGACACATTAGCTAGCACAATTGTTCTCCTTCGTTTCAGCTAGAAACAACTGTTTTGGTGAAATTCTGCAAATAATGTGGCAAATGCAATAAATCCATAATTTTGTGATAAACGCTGCAGCCACAGAATTGCACAATTCTGTTGGCTCAACCAATGCCCAATATCTAATTCTAATTAGTGCCATCCATTGTCAGCTGCACTTTGAAGAAAACACCCTTTTCAAGCTAATTGCCCCAAAAATAAACATGTAATATTAAAAAATACTTATCGGGTGACTGACTGTGTAATAAGGTAATATGGTCCTATACTGCCGTCTTGGGGTTCTTGTGACATTTCAAACTATTCATGACATTCCAAACTACTTGTCCTTCGGCAGCATGGCTTATAATGTCATCAGAACCCCTCCATGGCTTTATTGGACCATATTACACAGTTGTCCATTATATTTTACATTATTTTCCATGCAATGTTAGTGTTATGACCTACCTCCACTGATTTGAAGTATACAAGTATACTTAACATATTTTAGTAATACATATCTCTTGAAAAGAAAATGCTATATTACCTATTGGGGGTTGCCAGTAGGTAGTTATAGTTAGGACCATTTTTGTATTCAAAACACGTTTTTTCTTTTGCCAATATCTTTGGCGCCGTTTGACAAATCTTTGCAAAATTTTCAAAACAAATGGCCCACTCACTTTACCTGCTGTCTTGAAAATATCGGGGTGATCCGTCAAGCGGGGGCCGAGAAAAAGGGGGGGTCCCAAAACGCTTTTTCTCCATGTTAATTTCCATAGGAAACTGTTGACGCAGCTACAGCCCGAACTGCTGAACAGAATTACATCAAATTTGGCAGAAAGGTAGCTCTTCATCCAGAGTGCACTCTTTTTGTTAAATGGTGTAAATCTGTTCGGTAGTTCCTGAGAAATTTAAAGATTTCCCAGATATACAAGTATGGCCGCTGAGGACTCGCAAACCCTCCCGATCTCGTGCCTGAGATCTGATTGGCTGCAAACACTTCAAACCAGGTGATGTAGTCAGACAACCAATCAATCACCATATAGCCATTCTTGTACCCACTATCACACTCATACACTCACTTAGACA
This sequence comes from Calotriton arnoldi, assembly GCA_963921515.1. Classification (NCBI taxonomy): domain Eukaryota; kingdom Metazoa; phylum Chordata; class Amphibia; order Caudata; family Salamandridae; genus Calotriton; species Calotriton arnoldi. The sequence goes on from CAWUFW010002024.1 coordinate 1,435,465, forward strand.
TCAACTGACAGACAGATACACACATTCACACAACCAATCACTCACTCATACATTCACTGAGACACATAATCACTCACTTATACAGTCAGTCACGCACCCACTGATTCACCAATACACCTAGCTATATATATTTAACACTCATAAACTTTTAAAAAACACTCAGTCACTGGATGATGTCATCACTGATGTCATCACTGATGTCATCAGTGATGTCACTGAACATGTCATGAGTGATGTAATATGTGAGGTCATAAGCATTGCATTGCGGGGTGCGCGAGTTATAGTTAGCTCAGTAACCTTTGTTTTTGACGTGAAAAATAATATATATATATATATATATATATATATATATATATATATATACAATTACAATTGAGGGCGAGGCCAAGCAAGATGGCAGAGAAGAAGCTTCCCCCAAGCTCCTGCCAGCAGAAACTCAAATCTGCCTTAATCCTGCAACATCTGAAGCAATCTGGGGTGAGCAACAACTGCTGCCCCTGCAAGGAGTGCAGCCAGTCAGAAGCCCCCCCCCTGAAGTTGCGTCGTGGACCCGTGGCTGCGGGGGACACAAGTGAGGCAATGTGGTCGGGCCTGATACCAGCAGTGGCAGGCAGCACCGGGCCACCCTGAAAGAGTGGCCGACTTCGGAGGCCCGCTGCACTCAGGGCAATGCCGGCAGTGGCCCAGGAGAGTGAGGGGAGCCACAGAGAAGCAGCTGGGGTCTGGTGTGGTGCTGGGCATTGAACATGGTACGACAGCGGCCGCGGGTGCGAGGCAACTTCCAACCATGATCGGGAAACTGTGAAAGCAGTCTGAGCCCATAATACCACAATCCCTCTGTGAGCAGGGATCGGAGCAGACCGCAAAATTCAATACAGTGGGCAGAGAGTGACGCAATCAGAGCTGGGCCCCCCCACGGAGGCGGTGAAGGCCAGGGGGAGCTGAAAGACAACTGACACCCGAGCCTGCAAGTGTGGCGGCAGGTGAGAGTCGGCCTCCTGTATAAGGATCCCATATGTAGGAGGGCCCTCACGATTACACTGTGAGGATGACTGCCCAGAGGCCCCTACAAGGCAGTAGAGGATGAGTGGGACCCCTGGAGTGGTGACACTGTGGGCCTAAGACCTGGCCCTGCAGATGAGACCTACCCCTGCACACGAGACCTACTTGTGGAAGAGTCACAGACCTGAACCCTGTTGGTGACCAGCCTGAGGCCTCCCATGCGGATGAAAGGTAGGAGTGTGGCGTGACTGTAGACCGGAGGCCATTGATGGCTGCTGTTTGGGGATAAGACGACAACCTGAAGGCCCTGGGCTGTGCATCTAGACCCTAGCAGCTCCTGAGACGAAACAGAGACTTTTGCAGTTGAGAACAGGGGGTCCCTGGTGCCAGTGTGGTGGATGCACTGGGGAATCTCCATGGGGACTTACTAGCATCGTGGGCTGTTTGCTTACCCCAGAGGGGACAGACTGCTGAATCGATCTGGAGTCCTCTAGATGCTGCACCCCGGGAAACCCTGATAAAGCAATGGGGAAAGAGAAAAATGTGAGCCGGCGCACACCAAACAAATCATGAACTACACACATGCGTTGCATCAGGTAGAGGCGGCAGGCTGACCCGAAGCCCAGAGGGGTGCGGTGAGCACCCCTGCCCCCACCATGGCAGACCTCCTGGCTGAAATCAAGGGCTCCCTGGAGGAAGTACTGATAAAGATCGACTCAGTGGCCATAGAGGTAAATCTACTAAGGGTGGACCTTTGAATAGTGGCAGATAGTCACCCTTGTGGAAGAAATCGTGACAGAACTGCAGCAGGAGGTGAAAGCACTAAAGCAGATGATCTCTGCTCTGTGACATGTGATGGACTGCCTGGAGGTGTGGGTTGAGGACGCAGAGGGCAGGTCCCGATGAAATAATCTTCAGTTCCTTGGGTTCCCAGAGACAGCAGAGGGGCAATCGACTGAACCCTTCCTGGAAGATTGGATTACTATTGTGCTACGGCCCAAAAGCCTCTCCAGGTTTTTTACAGTTGAAAGAGCTCACCGCAGCCTGGCTCCGTGGCGGTGCCATTATTGTACGCCTGTTTAATTTCAGAGATCATAACGCAATCCTAAAGCATATCTGGGTGAGGGAACTACTCCAGTTCCGGGGGGCGTGGTTTGGCGCGCGGCAAGATGGCAGCACAGTAGTGCAGCTCTGCCGGCCGCCGCCGTAATTCTGCAGGTATCCTGAGAGGCTGAGGCCCGCCGCGAGCTACACCCGGCAGCGGAGTGCGCTGAAGCGGAGAGCTATCCTCCGGTGTGGCCCTGAAGACGGGGGATCGCCCCTGGGTCAAGAAACGCGCGCCGCTGTGGACGCGGCTCCGGCCTAAGATGGCAGTCAAACGGCGCTGATCGAGATCGAGTGCCCGGTGCTGCGCCTGTTGTCCCACTGCAGGGGCGGCGCGGGGATTCGTGGGCAGCGGCTGGAAACGATACCTGGCGAGAGGTGGAGCCTTGTCCATGGGCCGGCGCCGACGGATTGCTGTGACTGCCTGAGGCCCTACGCGCCGTGGACCTGGAGTGCCGCGGGTGAGTGCCACGCAAGCGCCCGGCTTCACCTTGTACAACAGGCCCCAGCATACAACATGGCCGCCAGCTCCCTGTAGGAAGGAGACTCGGGAATTGGCACGCGACCAGGGGAGACTGCATTGTCATTACCCCACCTGGCACATACTTGCTGAGAACTTTTAGCGCTCTTCCCCCTCAGTGCCTGAAACTGCGGAGCTGGTGTACTGGGGGCAGAGGTTTGATTTTCGAATGACACAGGGAGGAAAGTGTGGAGGCTAGAACAGAACCTGGTGTGTTGTCTGTATCTGTCGGCGAAAATCTTGACGCCCGAGTGGCGGTGGACTTACTGCCCTGGAATGCCTTGGCAGGTGCGGGTCTCCTGGGACTAAAGACTGCGCGCACGGCCCTGCTACTGTGGTCTCTGTGAGCAGGGAATGTTGCTCGCTCCAGTTGCTTAACGTGAGGTTGGGCGGTCGGCTTCATCTATTGATCTCTGAGACGGCGGGACACTGCCGAGTGGTGAAGCTGCCCGCACTCGTGGGAATCCTGGTGGCAGCGATAACCCCTGTGCGCTAGCTGCTGTGCACCCTATACCCTCAGTAGTTATGGGCAAGCCGGAAAAAAAACAACCACGGCTAAACTTTGATTTGCGTAAGAGTTGCAGACCCACACAAAATGCGGCATCGGACTCAGAGCTGGAATCGACTGCGCAGGCACCCACCGCACTTGAAAAGACGCTAGCGGCGATACAAGCCAGCCTGCAATCTATAGATGGCAAGATTGAGGCGCTGAATGGCCGCATGGACACTATGTCGGCCAAGCTTGACAAGCAAGCAGCACGGCTGGGGGAGGCAGAGCAGCGGATATCAGACGCCGAAGACGGCCTACAGCAAGTTGCAACCAAGACCTCGGACATTGAAAAGATCCTAGCGCTCATTAGAAGTAAGAATGAGGACATCGAAGCGCGATCACGGCGCAATAATGTGCGCATTTTAGGGCTACCAGAATCCACGAATGTGGGGCGGCTGGAAGAATATGTCGAGGCTCTCTTTCGGGACATCTGCCGCCCAGAGAACCTATCCAATATGCTGGTAGTGGAACGGGCGCACAGGTCTCTTGCCCCCGGCCTCCACCGGGAGCCCCCCCTAGGCCTATCATTGCACGCCTGCTCAACTTTAGAGATCGTGACACGGTGCTACGCATAGCCCGTCAGAAGGGCACCGTACAACATCAAGGGAATACCCTTTCTTTTTACCCGGATTTTACAGCCTCGGTCCAGACTGCGAGGGAGGAATTCCAAGGGGTCAAGAAAATATTGCAGCAAGAACAAGTACCTTATGCCATGCTGTATCCCGCTCGTCTTCGGATTGGGGTGGACAATGCAGCAAAAATATTCAATAATCCAAAACAGGCCATGGATTACGCCCAGTCGCTTCGGCGCAACAGGCAGACAGCTGCACACACATCTGACATTGATGACTGACAATATGTGTCTCTGCTCTCCTTCTGTTCTGGGATAACAGGGCTGGGAGGACCTGCCAGATGCGGGTCTGGCTGTATAGTAGGGGATGTATCGATGTGCTGATGATGTATCCCAGTCCTCCATGTTCCTTGGCTGCATGATGCTGTTTACGTATTTTTCCTGACAGTTTTACTCTGTATTGGGATAGACATCCACGTTTGGGTTGTTGCGGCCCTGCCGCGGTGTTCTTCGTGACGCACACAGTTGCTGGATATGTATTTACACATCCTCATATTGTTATATACTGGTATAAGGCAGACTCTGAGAACCTGCTGATGCGGCCTCTCTTACAGATGACTGTGAGCAGGTGGACTTGGCTCGAAATATGCGTCCGGCAAGCATTGGGAGGGTTTTGATCACTTAACCGCTCTGGTTGCACTCACGTTTTGCAATATCCAAATGTGGAAAGCGGACCGCGGGTGGGTCAGAGGCTTCACTCCATACACTTGCAGGCGGCCTCCTCCCTACTACACCGGGGAGAAGTAGGCGCCACTACGTTCCCCCCTATGGGAATACCCCATCAGGCTTCGAAGGGGCTGCCCTCTGTGTTTCTGTTGGGGTTCTTTCTGGGCAATGGGTATGGCTTTCGCATGATTGGGTTGCTGAAGTGGGAGGGGGGAGGGGGATTATGTTTTGATAAGTTGCAGTTTGTTTCATGTGATTATATCGGTACCTCTTCTGTGCAAGAAATTCTCCTATTAAAGTGTATGCTCAGTTGGCGATTCCGCATTATGCTAGAATGTACACCTCCAGGCACCTATGGGTGAACAATACAGATGTTTGACATGGAATGTCCGTGGGTTGAATAACCCCAAAAAGATTTGTCAAGTGTTTGGGTATTTGGATAGACACGGCGTACATGTGGCTCTCCTGCAAGAGTCGCACCTTACCAAGGAGACCGAGGCCAGAATTGCACGAAAATGGGCAGGGTTCAAATTGGCGTCCTCCTATTCCTCTTATGCTAGAGGTGTCATTATTCTGGTCAAGAGGGGCATCCCTTTTCTTCCAATTAATACTCATATAGATACGGAAGGCAGGTGCGCCATGGTTCATGGGAAACTTGGAAACACACTGGTTACGTTTGTTAATATGTATGGGCCTATTGTTGACGAACCAGAGGCATTTCAGCGCATGGTCGGAATACTTAGAGACTGGCCAGAGGTAGTCACACTGTGGGGCGGAGACCTCAATACGCACCTGGACCCTGAGCTGGATAAATCATGCCCACAGGGTGCCCGTTCACCGAAAGTAGCCCGATGTGTGAACGATGCTATATTGGAATTCGGGTTGGTGGACATCTGGAGATTGCACAATAGGTCAGTGAAAGAAGGCACACACGCCACACCTGCGCACAATAGTTGGTCCAGATTGGACTACTGGCTTATTAGTGCTGAGATAACTGGGTGGAACACGGAGGTTATCACGCTACCCCGCACACTCTCTGACCATAACCCAGTACAACTAACCTACACTGTCCCAGATACACGGCGCCGCCCCTTCACATGGCGTTTCAGATCCGAGGCGTTACTTGACCCCATTTACACTGACACCATAAGAACGGCCATAGAGCAATATTTTGAACTCAATGTCGGTACGGTTGATAGTACGGCCAAACTATGGGAGGCCTTCAAGGTCACAATCCGGGGTGTATGTATGAGTACTACGGCCGGCATATTAAAGGACATTAGACACCAGCTAGCAAAACTTGAAACCACACTTGCCGGTCTGGAAGCGGCATATACAGCACACCCAGACCAAGAAACACTCCACCGTATTCACGAACTGATTCTTGAGTATGACACACTGGCGGAGTCTGAAATGCGCTATCTCTCTCGCAGGCATGTGCCCAGGGCATATGGAGAGGGCGGGAGGCCAGGCAGAAACCTTGCTACAAAACTAAGGATACGTGCCGAGCAGACGCGCATTGACAAAATAACCGACACTCAGGGAGTAGAGCATTATGCAACACTGGAACAGGTGGAGCAATTCCGCGCCTTCTATGCTGAAATGTACCAATCGTGCGGGAATACGACTGAAGCCAATATAGCGGAATATTTGGCAGATATTGCGTGCGCGTGGCTCGCAGATGGCCATAGAGAATATCTATCCCAACCTATTGGACTATCCGATATCAAAGCGGCCATACGCGACCTCCCTAATGGAAAAGCACCAGGGCCAGACGGCCTTACGGCTGAGTTTTATAAGGAATTCGCGGACATCTTAGTGCCGCACTTGTTAGCTGTATACGCGGAGGCCCACAAAGTGGGCATCTTGCCACCTTCCCTTCGGCAGGCACTGATCATAACGCTACTTAAAAAAGACAAACCTGCTGACCACTGCGAGTCGTATCGGCCGCTATCATTGATTAACTTAGACGCCAAAGTACTGGCAAAAATTCTGGCGGTGAGGCTACAACCCCTGATGCCTTTGCTGGTTCTCCCGGACCAATCCGGCTTTATTTCGGAGAGATCCACCTCACACAATCTTAGAACTATATTTGCGATGATGCACATTCTTGATCCAAGCTTACATGCCGCGGCAGTCATGCTGGACGCGGCGAAAGCCTTCGATTCTATAGAATGGAGCTATATGTTCGTTATCCTACAGAGAATGGGATTCCCCCGATGTACCTGGGCTGGGTGAGGCTGCTTTACAACGACCCGACGGCGCGGGTGAGGGTGGAGGGTCTGACGTCAGAGCCATTCTCGATAGGACGGGGTACCAGACAGGGGTGCCCCTTATCCCCCTTACTATTTGCGCTAGCACTTGAGCCCCTGGCTTGTGTGATACGTCAAAGACATCGGGAAACAGCCCTTAATTTTCTTCATCGCCCGGTAAGCATATCCCTCTATGCGGACGATATGGTCCTATTTGTGCGGGAGCCTGATCGTAACTTGGCGCCTCTGCTAAGAGAATACACTAGATTCGGCCTACTCTCCGGTCTAACTATTAACTGGGACAAATCTGTCATTATACCTCTGACAGCCATTACTTCCCCACCGCCAAGAGACTACCCTTTAGTGTGGACCTCAGATCCAGTTAAATACCTGGGGGTCCGGATACATCGAGATCCGGCGCTTGTCCGGCAAGAAAACTATGGACGCGCTTGTGCCACCCTCGATCAGCAAATCGATCGATGGACTACTCTACCGCTCTCCCTAGCTGATCGCATAGCCATTGTAAAGATGGTTGTCCTCCCGAGATTTTTATATCTTTTTTCTAATATTCCAATAACTTTGCCGCTGCACTTTTAAAAAACCCTGCGTACGGCTTTGCTCCGATTGATCTGGGGAGGCAAACAGGCGCGAGTGGGCTGGGCGACCCTGATACTTGACTACGCCCAGGGCGGGTTTGGTGCCCCGGACCTGTACACGTACTACCTGAGTGCTCAAGCGCAATATGCATTTTATTGGTTCAACCCACATGCTTACACTCCACATGTTGCCGTGGAGGATGGAGATGCCAATCCGACCCCCCTGTCGGGTATCATTACACATACATCTAGAAACACCCCGAAAGATGAAATTAATCCCATAGACGCCACTATTACAGCATGGCAAGACATTGGCAGGCTCACCTCCAAACTACCCATATACGCCCCGGCATTGCCCATTGCGCACCATGCCGCCATCTCGGTACTGCAGGAGAAGGGCCCGTTGAAGGCGCTGAGAGAAGCTGGTCTGGACGCCATGCAGGATCTATACCCGAATGGTAAACTCCTCACGGCGGCAGACCTTCAATACATTACTAACCCCACGCCCATTTTTACATTCACGATACACAGGCTTAGGCATGCTATAAAGTCGCATTATTCGAAATATCCAGACGAACCGTCTACTCTACAGTCTTTGCAAGTATTATTGACTACACCTACGCGGAAAAAGTTGGTCACCAAGCTCTACAGAGCAATACGAGCCGACATCCCTAGAGCCCCAGACAAGAGTCTAGCCCGGTGGAATGACAAGCTTCCCAACCCCCTAACGCTCTCAGAATGGGAAAGTGTATGTAACCTAACCAGCCAACTTACACCCAATGGCAGCCTTCATATTATACACTTTAAGTACATTCATCAATTGTATTACACGACATCTAAGCTATACAAGTATGGCCTCCGGGACTCTAGTCGTTGTACGCGCTGTCGCCATTTAGAGGCGGACTTTTGGCATTTGGCGTGGGAGTGTGAACGTGTTGCGGATTTCTGGGTGCAGGTTGTGCAACACCTACGCCAAATGACTGGGATAGAGTTACAATGTACGCCAGAAATGTGCTTGCTGGGTTTGCTGCCACAAGTGAAGGGCACTGTTGGTAAATTTACACGAGTATCACTGTTAATGGCCAAAAGGCGGGTTGCCATAACATGGGGAGGTAAACATGCACCGAAGGACACTCACTGGCTCAAAGACCTAGTATATTGTAAAGAAAGATTGGAGTTATACGCAGAGGAACTGCCGTCGACATCAAAACCCAGGGACATTTGGGAGCCGTTGCGCCAATTTCTTCACCAGCGTGCCATAACTAATTCACCTGTCCAAGATGCTTAATGGAATCCCAATGTGGAGGATGCACGGAAGATTACAGAGGACTCATTAACTTGCACTATGTAAAATGTTTACGTACTGTACCGATGGATCACGAGTTATGACAGTTGTTTGCAATGTTGCACTGTATTGCATGATACCTATATTGGTGAGCTTTGTCTTTGAAATGCAATAAACAAAGTTAAAAAAAAAAACTACTCCAGTTCCATTTTCCCAGACTATACCAAAAAAGTGCAGGACCTCCGCAAGAACTAGCTGTTAAAAAACGATTGCGAGACCTGAACTTGAAATCTAGATTCATGCACCCTGCTAAATTTCGAATCCTGCATGAGGGGAAGGCATTATTTTTCTTAACAACTGAAGAGACTGATGCCTGGGTGGACACAATGGGAATGGCCTCACATCAGAATGCCACGAGCAGGAAACGGTTGACACCGAGGAAGATGAGACAATCTACCTGCTTGCGCAGCAGTCACCTAAGATCAGCCAGCCTGGACGACCCTTGGGGGACAAGAATAATTGTGGTATGTTCTGATTGTACACTCATGGATACAGACATTGTACCTGACTCACAGGAATCCTTCTTGCAGCAGATGAGTGCCCCACCCAATCTCTCTTAGCATGATACATCACTCAATTGGGAATAGAGTTCTTGGTCATAATCAGAGCGGTTCATGACCACGATATTCCCCCTTTTCTCTGCTTCCCTTATTATGAGGTTATTATCACATTGCAATAGTTTAAGGGCAGCCCATTCCCCAGGGCTGAGATTATCCCTACCTCTGCCCTGTTTCAACTAAATTCTCTTATTCCGTCTATCTAGGTCCCCACACACCAATTTATGAAATAATTCTATATTGTTGACGCTTGTCAGTTGGGTGTCCAACATGACTTATTTTTAAGTCCGCTGTCGACAGTGGAGTCAGTCCTTACATCTAAATTATCGAGAACCCTGGCAATTGTGACCAGGTCTTCTTCAAGGTCAGAGATTGATAACAATGCCATTGTGTCATGAATATCTTGTATTGACAATTCACTAGACACCGTACTTGTTTCATGAATATCAGATCCTTTTTTTGCCTGAGGATTCATTTTGAAAACTTTCTTGAGTTGCAATCATCTTACATATTTGAACAAATCAATTTTCAAATTGTAGATGTCCACACCCATTCCAGGGCAAAATCCCATCCCTTTTTATAGTGGCAATTGCATATCTAAGCTCTCTGTTCTATTAGACAGATTAATAATTGATATATTTTGATTCAACCCTACTGCTTCTTGTTCCAGGATCTCGTTTGCATTCTTCTCCTTTTGTTCCCTTATCCTCCCACCTCTTTTTCACCTTCTAATCTTCTTTTGTAGTCTATTCCTATGGTCTGGTCTTGATTTCCTATTTTGATTCTCTGTACTTCCCTTAAAAAATTACTCCAGCTAATGTTTTGATTGGAGGTTCCTTCTCCTACATCAACCACCCCATCACTGCTCGAAGGATTACTAAGGGAGGTGGAGCTGTTACTAATTGAGGACAACTCTTGAGGTCTGCTAGTCTCATCTTTTTCCATTAGATGATCATATCTTTTCTCAAAGGTGAAGAGCCTGCCATTACGGTAGTCGACTTCATCCCTCCTCAGCTTTCTGGCCATTCTCTGCTTAATATCATCCTGGTGCTTACTGAGTATAAAATATTGTAGTTCTTTTTGGTTCATTCTGGAAGATTTAAGTCCTTCATTTCATTTTCCAGAGTTTGTATACCAATTAATAACTTGGAGACCTTCCTCTCTATTAGAATTCCCATTAGATTAATTGAGCTTGGGGTGAGCTCTTTTTCTCATGTAATTAGTAGGTCATCATCCAAATTGTCATAGGTTGGTATGATCTGGGACCAGAGAACCCTTGCTATTCTATTCAGTTTTATATATTGTTTGAGTATGGTGCCATCCCACCACTTTGACATTTCACACCTTTTCAATTTCTCTAGTCTAATAAATGTATCCCTTAGTCCTTCCTTTCTATGTAGGTTTCCACTACTCATTGCTTGCCCCATTGTTATGTTTGTACCTAGTTTCTAAACAGTTCCTCTGCCATCTTATCTCTATCCATTGTAGTGCTTGTCCTGTTTTTAGGTATGTAATGTGTGTAAGGAGCCACCTTCCCAATTATATGGCTACAGAGGAGAGGGTGATTTAGGAGTCCTGGCGCTCACTTATACAGTACACACAATATCTGTGGAGGTAACCACGTTAGTACTGTGCTTAAAAGGGAGGATGTCCACCCAACATCCCCAAAGAGACCCTGAGGTTTCATAAACAATAACATGGCCTTAAGCACACGCACATTATATACACAATTGTGAAATTATTTCTGTGATGTCAGATTTTCATTATTGATACGTGTTCAGTCTTTATTGGTCCTTCTCCCACTGCCAATATGTGTTTCGTCGATTGAGCATCTTGCTCTATGACTTCATCAGGGCTAAAATAAAACAAAAGCCTCTATTTTACATAGGTCAAACATATGTTCTCAGCATGAAAAGATAATCACCCTGTGACATAATATGCATCCTTAAGGGTTTGGAATTGCAGCATAGTGATGAATTAGCCGGGTTCTATGTTCTAGATCTGCTCTAGAACCTCAGGTCGATGGTACTTTTTATCAGCATGAAAGTGTGGAGGGGAGAAAAATCGTTAGCAGATCAAACATTTCAGTTACAATTTACTAAGACTCCTAAGAATCACAGACTCCCAATTACGTTTTAGTTAATTTATTACAAAGCCAAAAAATAACTGGACATACAGGCACCTCAAAGTGAGGATGTAAAAATACATAGGCACTAATACAAAGCCAAATCTACGGATGAAGTTAAGGCGGTGCAATACGCACAGAATGATTAGTTTGAGAATCAGGATACAAAAGATGATCGCACAGACATCGAGATTCCCCTTCATTGGAAGTTCGTGGGTATAGAGCATTAGTCTGCCCCTATACTAACACTAGCGTGACATCCCTACATAGCATTCCCCAAAGGCAAGAACCATTAAGGTGTCAGCGTGTGAAGACTTCCTAAGAAGTCTCTTCACATCAGTTGGGACAAGTAGCACAAAGCTACAGAGCTCGTTCTAAGATGCTCTCTTTCGCAAGGCAAGGCAGAAGTTCCCTAGACACTTTCCCTAGTTACGATACATCAATACCACAGGTAGTATCCCAAGATGATCTGCAACATCACACCATCCAGTCAGGCCACCTCATCGTAGGTAACTTTACACCAGGCAGCGATGCTCCCAAGCTTTGGCGAGATGACCTTGATTCCGAGGCATGCTCCGATTAGAAAGTACAACAGTTCTCCATTATCAGTATCAACGCTCAATTATCCTCTTCTCCCGAAGTCTAACTTCTAAAACAAAGACTAACAAGGATGAATCTTCCACCTGCAACAGAAATATGAGAAAGAGCAAATCCAACGTGCACATGAAATTCAACTATTAAATCTAATGCGAGAGCTTCCAGGGGAAAATGCAATTCAGGCCCACAGAAATTGGCCAACATAACAAAATGGCACACAGGCAACACAAAATTACATATGAATCAACCCTATTTACTGAGCGCTTCTAAAATAACAATTTCTATAAGCACATCAAATATGTGAATAATTGTCAGCAGCATGTACAAATTCTACACGTTAATGTTTTCAGCTAAACACCTGTATTCAATGTCAACCTTTACACGTTTACATGAAAATACCCCAAACCCACCACAATTCATGTTATTTAGAGTTCACATTCTCATGTCACACGTTATTACAACAGAGGAATATATGCGGGTGCGGACTACTCATGATTATGATGCGCCCCTACAACCGAAAAATGAATTTTGCGCTACATCAGTGGAAACCCATGCACCAGTGAAATGCTGAGATTAGGAAGCAGAAAATGGTCTAGACATCTGTGGACCCTTAGTTCATAAATTATCTAGGAGAACATAAGATACATACGATATTGATTCATACACTAATAGTGCAAGTGGTCATATCATGCATACATCTAATCAGACACTATTTGCATAGATACACAATGATAGCCCCTTGTGTCGCATGTCAATTGCCCCTCCATCTCAGAAAAGCCTCTAAGTGCTCATATCTAAAGCCCAATTCACACCAACGCAGATACACCAATACCTTATATATTCAGGCACTTATCTGAAAATTAAATGGCAAACATTAATGTACACACCACTGTGGCAAGTAACTAAGAATCACCAAGAATTCCAATACATGAGTATTGTGTGCACTACCCTTCATCACAAATCCGATGCAATGCCCAGCCAGTTTGTCTAATTGTAAATATGTATCTGTTTGTAATTTTTGAAAAAGATGTCAAATTCAATTTTCCAATTGCCTTTATTTTTCAAAACATGCTCCCCGTCTCTGAATCCCTGTATTAGTGGCCTCTATCCTTACCAAAAGTAAAACGGCACTCTAACTATACGGGAGGAATTTCAGCGCATCCACTCAAACCTCAAACAGTATTGATTCCAAATTGAAAACACATTAAGAAGGCTCCACATAAGCACTTCAAATTACACCATAAAAACGTGTCAGGATTCCTGAAGGATGGATGGTTTACCCCACTCGGCAAAGTCTCCATGCCCTTAGAGTCTCCCAATTTGGGGTCAAAAAGGGACTGGGCAAGCTTACAGTTTGTTGGTGAAATGAATGATCATTATACTAGCAGTGCTTATTTGCAATGTAGACTGGATGGCAAGGTAGGCCAGCCTGGGGCTCCCATTGGGAATTGCTGGAGGAGATACTACTTGGCCGTGTGCGAATCACCTGTCTCTCCCCAGACACATCCCATCATTGTAGCAAGAACATGAGTGTCCAAAGCTTGAGGAAAGAAGCAACGGAAGTGCATTGTTCATCTCTGAAAGTGGGTTTAAAGAACACACAGAGCCCTCTCAGAAATCACATAAAATCCTCCTCCTGTGATCGTGTAACCATCCTGAGGGGAAGCAAAACTCCATCGAGTCAACACTATGGCCTTGGAGAAAATCTCATGGAAGTAGACCACTGGAGACTGCACAGGTACCTGATAATTCAACCCCCCCTGTAGGAGAGTAGGATCTGCTTCACATGGGTACCCCCACTTTTTGCTGATGCTTCACTGTTTTTCGACTTTAGTCTGGCTGGGGCCCTGCTAATCAGAACCCCAGCCTAGCTGCTTCCTCTCTAAAATGGTTTCCATGTGCCTTAGGCACATCTCTGATTGGAATCTGCAGTGCCCTTATAAGTCCCTAGTATATGGTATACTATGTACCCAGGGCATAGGTGCCTCAGAGGCCTACCAGGGGCTGCAGCATGTATTGTGCCACCCCTGGAAGGCCATCCAAAATGACACCACAGGTCTGCTACTGCAGCCTGGGTAAGGTGGTGCATGCACCCCTTACTGTGATATAGGTTACCTATATCACTACATATATACACACATATAAACCTATAAGTCACTCCTATGGCAGGCCTTATCAATCCTGAAGGCAGAGTGCTTGGTTCTTATGTGAGAGGGTGCCCCTGCATGAGCAGAGCCCCTCTGCAGCGTTCGGAGACCCTTCTCTGATGCTGTTTGTAGTGCAGCCTGACCATATACTCTTAAGTGCATTATATCCTCGCGGTACAATGCTAACTTGGGACTGGCTGCACCAAAACATGTCGTGTTTGGTGTCAAACATCTTGGAATACTACCCCCCGCCAGTCCTGGCGGCGGGGGTAGCATTCCACCCTTCTAGAGGGAGAGACATGTACACACCGGGCTACCCGGTAACTTCTTTCCAGAGCCCTGGCATCACAAAATGGATGCCGCTGCCACAGACACGGGTCTGGCCTCCTGCTGCTGGCTGAAACTCCGGCAGGGGAGGCCTGGACAATAGGTTTCCTGTCGAAGGGAGGTGTAACCACCTCCCCAGACAGGATAGTGTGTATTGGGGCTGGGCGGGAGCACCCTCTGGTGCTTTGAAGTCCTGCACTGGGGGCACATTTAGTGTCCCTGTGCATATGCCAGTTCAAACTGGTTGCAGGGGCTACCTGCCCCTGCTCTGGCTCGAAACTGGACAAAGGGAATGGGTGTAACTACCCCTCTTCCCTGACCCTCCCATAGGTGGGTCCCCAGAGTATGTCCAACCCCCTAACTTAGTATAAGTATGGGACCCCAGTCCTTAGGACTTTAGATTACCCTGGACGAAACTCTGACACTGAATCCTGGACCTTCGATGCTCTACTTGAAGACTAGAGGACTGAAGAATCTCCCTTGGGGTCAAGGAGTGACTCCCCTGCTTGGCAGGCACCTAAGAAGCAATTGTCCGGTCTGCATCGCTGAAGCTCCCGCCGGACGCCGAAGTCTTTGCATCACCATAGGTAGATTTCCAGACTTCCCCGAGGCTGCCCTGAGTCCTCAGCAAAGTTGAGGCCCGTAGCTGTCGTGGGTAATGTGGAACCGTGACCCCTGGACACCGAGAACTTTTGCAAGTGCATCCTCTTCCTGGTCTCCCATGAAGTTGTGCTTTGGGCTCCGAGTAGCCCTCACCTCCAGCACCAACTGCACCGAAGATCACTGGCCTCCACTCTACGAGTGTTCTGTGAGCCAGCTCCAAGTGCATCCACTTGAGGCTCCTTCGTGGTCGCTAGTCCATTGGCTAGTGGACCCTCCCAAATGCAACTCTTCTTCTGCTTGGGCTTTCCTCGTTGCTCCAGACGTGCCCTGACTTACCCTCGCTGGGTGAGTCCCTCAGACCTTGCTGGTCTGCATCAACGTCCTTTCTTTATTTCCATGAGACTTGCCGCTGCCAAGGCTTGTTGGGTCCAATCCGGTCGCCGACACCTCAGCAATCGACAGACGTCGTGAGACAGCTCGAATCCAGCTCTTGGTCATCATCGACGCCTCCTGGACCTCGTGGCTGAAGAGTCAAGATGACCGTCAACCTACCTGAAGCACCCGACATCGGTGGGCATCTGCTCATCGCCTTCCTGGTCACTGGCTAGTGACCCAGACCTCTGCTTTCAGGTTCTTCAGATCTTCGATCCACCCTTGGATCCACCCGTACACTTTCGACTTGGTCGCCAGCAGCACTTTGCAGCAGATCGCCATTGAAAACGACGACGAAACCCGACCCCGAAAGACACCTATGCACCCGGCTCCCCTGGGTGAGGTAACTCGAGTATTCCGGTGCTCCCGTGGGTATAGACTCTAGAACGACCTAGTTCTGAAGGGGTTTGCTCCAAGTCCTCCTCTAAGTGTCCTTTTTCTTTAAAACTCCAACCGCGACATTCCCCATAGAAGTCAACGGCGGCTCGCGGCTGTGTTCTCACACTGCACGCGTCCCCCCTGGGTCCCCTGTGTCACTACCTTGGGTGGTTCCTTGAGGGCCAAGCACTTCTACAGGCTCTAGGCCTTGTGTCTAGGTCAGTCGTGGTTCTTATACCACTTTATTGGTATATGGTTTGGTACGCCCCTGGGGCTCAAACGTGTATTTGTGCTATTACTGTTGATATTTGACTTGTAACTTATGTACTTCAAACTCTAGCCTCATAAAGAGACTAGAGGGGTGTGTTTAAGACTAAATACATATATTTTAAATATATACCTTGTGTGGTCCTCTTTCATTTGGTCACTCAAGAGATTATAGACTGGTAAAACAAGCTGCTTTACATTCCTTCAAGACTTAGCCTGAAGGCTGCTCTCCATAGCTACCACTAGGATAGCTTTCAATAAAGGTTGTCTTTAACCTATCTCCAATAAGGGGTTGTTTGGACTGGTGCAAGGTGCCCACTAGAATTAGTGGACAGCATATACCAGGCCAACTTCTCACATTGGTGTGCAGCGTGTGGGATTCCAGCTTGCTATTATTTTACCAGATAATCTCAATTGAATTGATCAACTGAAAACCACTAAGGGTACCTTAGGTACATATAAAACAAGCTTAGGATACAGTAAGTTCTACTGAACTTAGAGTTGTGTGTTAAGGGATAGCACACCCTTTCTACAACTCAAGAGAGTTTAGTAGGCCACACTAGAGTAGGTAGTGCATACACCACACCACACTAGTAATGTCTTTAGGGCCAGGAACCAGTGGGTCCCAGCCAGAAGCCAATGGGCTTCTTCCCTCCAAGTATGATAATCTCCCATTCTTGGAATTGAGAGCATTAAGCACTGCTAGGAAGCTGAAGACAGGCAAAAGTGCCAACACCCAACGCCTCATAGAGGTACTCCTGCTGGATGATCTCAGAAGACTACCAGGGTCTGAAGGGGTAGGCAGACAGGGTGGGGCAGAAGATGAGGAAGGGGCCAGGGGTGAAATCACCCAGGACCCCCCCTCTGAAACTGGCCAGGAAGGTGACAATGACCTTGACCTGGAAAATCCAGTTCCTCCTGTGGATGAGGAGGAGGATCAGAATGACCTCCCCTTTGTCCCCCCAGGAAGAATTGAGAGTGTGCCAAGAAGGGCTAGATCTCCCTCTCAGGAGTCTAACCACTCTGACACCTCAGTAGGGACCTCTGTCTCCTCTCATAGGAGGGAATCCTCTCATGAGAGGAGAAAGAGACTGCTTCAGTATGAACAAGCCCAGCTTGAGCTCAGAAAACAGCAGTTGGCTATAGACAGGGAGTCCCTAGATCTCTATAGACAGAGAAAAAAGATGGGACTAGAGTCCCATGGTGGCAGCAATTTCCCCAGAGATAGGGAAAGGTCTTATGACCATAGAAACCTGAGCAAGATTGTCCCTCCCTACCAGAGTGGGGATGACATCCACAAATGGATAACTGCACTGGAGAGGGCCTGTAAAGTACAGAGGGTCCCTCAGGAGCAGTGGGCAGCAATCTTGTGGCTCTCCTTTGCAGACAAAGGTAGAGATAAGCTCCTCACTGTTAGAGAGGAGGATGCTGACAATTACAAAGTCTTGAAGAGTGCTCTGATTGATGGGTTTGGCCTAACAACTGAACAATACAGGTTAAAGTTCAGAGATACCCAAAAAGCACAGGCTCAAGACTGGGTGGACTATGTGGATTGTTCTGCTAAGGCTCTGGAAGGTTGGTTGATGGGCAGTAAGGTATGTGACTTCACAGGATTGTACAATCTTATCATGAGGGAGCAGATTCTTAATAACTGTCAAAATCAGCTGTTGCATCAGTACCTGGTGGACTCTGATCTGACCTCTCCCCAAGAATTGGGAAAGAAGGCAGACAAATGGGTCAGAACCAGGGTGAGGCAGAAGGTACAGAACCAAGGTGGTGACCCTAAGAAGCAAGATTCTAAAAACTCTGATAAGGGTGGGGAGAAGGGTAAAGACCAGAAGTCTTCACAAGGCCCCCAAAAATCTTCTTCAGGTGGGGATTCACAGTCTAACAAAGGGAAGGGCCAAAAGAAACCATGGTGCAAGGTCTGTAAGCAAAAGACCCACTGGACCAGTGATTGCACCACGTCCAAAGACTCTATTCCAGCCCCCACCAATGCCCCTAAGGCACCTGTTCCCCCTAGTGCAGTTACAATTGGTGGTGGGAGTACACAAGCCAAGGGTTTAGTAGGGTTGACCCTGGGTAAGGAGATGAGCTCTGACCTAGTCAGAGAACTCACTCAGGCTGTCCTAGTCTGTGATGGAGGCATGGATGTGACCGCCTCTGTGAGTCCCAGTAATCTGGGCAAGTACAGGCAACAGCCATTAATAAATGGAAAAGAGGCTTTGGCATTTAGGGACACAGGAGCAAGTGTCACCATGGTGACACAAGATCTTGTGGATCCTGGGCAGATTATACTTGGTGAAATGTACCAAGTGACCAATGCTAGCAATGTCAGAACAGACCATACTCTGGCAGTTGTTAACTTCTCCTGGGGAGGGGTAACTGGCCTTAAGAAGGTTGTGGTAAGTGCAGACCTACCAGTTGAATGCTTGCTTGGCAATGATCTAGAAACTTCAGCTTGGGCAGAAGTGGAGCTCAGGACCCATGCAGAAATGCTGGGCATCCCTGCAGATGTGTTTGCTGTGACCAGGTCACAGGCCAAAATGTCTAACACTGAACAGGCCTTGGATTCTGGAATAATGGACCAAGTGCCATCCAAGAGGAGGAGTAGTAGGGTAAAGGCAGTGCCTTCCCCCTTGGCTCAGAAGGAAGATCAGTCTCTTCAGGGAGATGATCTCAGTCCTGAGGAAGGAACTGTCCCAGAGGAGCTTGAGCCTGATCAGGTTGAGTTCTTAGGGACAGGGGGCCCTTCCAGGGCAGATCTGAGCCAGGAGCAGCAGAGCTGCCCCTCTCTTGAACCCCTCAGACAGCAAGCTGCTGCTGAGGCTGCTGGGAAAGCTAGTGGTCCCCATACAGTGTATTGGGATGATGGACTCTTGTACTCAGAGTGTAGAGACCCCAAGCCTGGTGCCACCAGGAGGTTGGTTATACCTCTGAAGTTCAGGGGCTTCCTATTGACCCTAGCCCATGACATTCCTTTAGCAGGTCACCTGGGCCAGAACAAGACTTGGGACAGAATTGTCCCTCACTTTCACTGGCCCCACATGTCTGAAGACACCAAGGAGTTTTGTCGCTCCTGTGTAACCTGCCAGGCCAGTGGCAAGGCAGGTGGCACTACAAAGGCCCCCTGATACCACTACCTGTGGTGGGGGTGCCCTTTGAAAGGGTGGGGATTGACATTGTTGGTCCCATGGATCCCCAAACAGCATCTGGGCACAGGTTTATCCTGGTGGTGGTGGACCATGCCACCAGGTACCCAGAGGCTATTCCTCTTAGGACCACTACAGCACCTGTAGTGGCAAGAGCCCTCCTGGGAATTTTCTCAAGAGTGGGCTTCCCTAAGGAGGTTGTATCAGACAGGGGTGCAAACTTTATGTCTGGATACTTGAAAGCAATGTGGAAGGAGTGTGGAGTGACTTACAAGTTCACCACACCCTATCACCCACAATGCAATGGTTTAGTTGAGAGATTCAACAAAACCTTGAAGGGCATGATTAAAGGACTCCCAGAGAAGCTTAGGCGAAGATGGGACATACTCTTGCCCTGCCTTTTATTTGCATACAGGGAGGTGCCTCAAAAGGGGGTTGGCTACAGCCCTTTTGAACTTTTGTTTGGGTACCCTGTCAGGGGTCCATTGTGCTTGGTGAAGGAAGGATGGGAGTTACCTCTCAAGCCCCCAAAGCAAGACATAGTGGACTATGTACTTGGTCTCCGCTCCAGGATGGCTGAGTACATGAAAAAGGCAACTAAAAACCTTGAGGCTAGTCAGGAACGCCAAAAAGCCTGGCATGACCAAAAGGCTGTACTGACTGTTTACCAGCCAGGGCAGAAGGTGTGGGTGTTGGAGCCAGTGGCCCCAGCAGCTCTCCAAGACAAATGGAGTGGACCCCATACCATTGTTGAACAGAAGGGTGAGGTTACCTACTTAGTAGACCTAGGAACACCCAGGAGTCCCCACAGGGTTCTCCATGTCAACAGATTGAAACCATATGTGGACAGGGCAGACATGGGCTTGCTCATGGCTACTGATGAGGGACAGGAGGAAGAGAGTGACCCACTCCCTGACCTGCTCTCACAGAACCCTGATGATGGGTCAGTGGATGGTGTAGCCTTGGCAGGCAGCCTCACTGCCCAGCAGCAAACTGATTGCAGACAGGTGCTCAATCAGTTCAGGCACATATTCTCTCTGACACCCAGTCAGACCACCTGGTGCACTCATGAAGTGGACACTGGGGACAGTCTGCCTATTAAAAATAAGATTTATAGTCAACCTGACCATGTCAGGGACTGTATCAGGACAGAAGTCCAGAAGATGTTGGATTTGGGAGTTATTGAACCCTCAGATAGCCCTTGGGCTAGTCCAGTGGTCCTTGTGCCAAAACCTCACACCAGTGGTGGGAAAAGAGAGATGAGATTTTGTGTGGACTACAGGGGTCTCAATGCAGTCACTAGGACTGATGCCCATCCAATACCCAGGGCAGATGAGCTAATAGACACTTTGGCCTCAGTCAAATATCTAAGCACATTTGACCTAACAGCTGGCTACTGGCAGATCAGGCTAGCTGATGAGGCAAAGCCAAAAACAGCCTTCTCAACCCCTAGTGGGCATTATCAATTTGTGGTAATGCCCTTTGGTTTGAAGAATGCACCTGCCACTTTTCAGAGGTTGGTGAACACAGTCCTTACAGGTCTGGAAGCCTATAGTGCAGCATATCTAGATGACATTGCTGTCTTTAGCTCCACCTGGGAGGATCACCTGGTCCACCTCAGAAATGTTTTGCAGGCCCTGCAGAAAGCAGGCCTAACTATCAAGGCCACAAAGTGCCAGATAGGGCAGAGTCAGGTTGTGTACCTGGGCCACCTTGTGGGTGGAGGCCAGGTTCAACCATTGCAGAGCAAGATCCAGACCATCATAGACTGGACTGCTCCAACTACCCAGACTCAGGTGAGAGCCTTTTTAGGCCTGACTGGGTACTATAGGAGATTTGTCAAAGGGTATGGATCAATAGTGACACCCCTGAATGACTTAACTTCCAAGAAAATGCCCAAAAAGGTTCAGTGGACAGTTAGCTGTCAAAAGGCATTTGATGACCTAAAGCAGGCCATGTGCACTGCTCCCATTCTGCCGAGTCCTGATTACTCCAAGAAGTTCATTGTCCAAACAGATGCATCTGAATTGGGGGTAGGGGCTGTACTGTCACAATTGAATGAAGAAGGTCAGGATCAGCCAGTAGCTTTCATTAGCAGAAGGCTGACCCTAGAGAGAAACGTTGGTCAGCCATAGAGAGGGAGGCCTTTGCTGTGGTCTGGGCTCTGAAGAAGCTGAGGCCATACTTGTTTTGTACTCACTTCCTTGTTCAAACAGACCATAAGCCCCTCTTATGGCTAAAACAAATGAAGGTGAAAACCCCAAACTGCTTAGGTGGTCCATTTCCCTACAGGGGATGGACTTTACAGTGGAACATAGACCTGGGAGTAACCATGCCAATGCAGATGGACTCTCTAGGTATTTCCACCTAGAACATGAAGACTCAGCTGGTCAAGGTTAGGTTAATGTCCCTACGTTTGGGGGGGGTTGTGTAGGAGAGTAGGATCTGCTTCACATGGGTACCCCCACTTTTTGCTGATGCTTCACTGTTTTTCGACTTTAGTCTGGCTGGGGCCCTGCTAATCAGAACCCCAGCCTAGCTGCTTCCTCTCTAAAATGGTTTCCATGTGCCTTAGGCACATCTCTGATTAGAATCTGCAGTGCCCTTATAAGTCCCTAGTATATGGTATACTATGTACCCAGGGCATAGGTGCCTCAGAGGCCTACCAGGGGCTGCAGCATGTATTGTGCCACCCCTGGAAGGCCATCCAAAATGACACCACAGGTCTGCTACTGCAGCCTGGGTAAGGTGGTGCATGCACCCCTTACTGTGATATAGGTTACCTATATCACTACATATATATACACACATATAAACCTATAAGTCACTCCTATGGCAGGCCTTATCAATCCTGAAGGCAGAGTGCTTTGTTCTTATGTGAGAGGGTGCCCCTGCATGAGCAGAGCCCCTCTGCAGCGTTCGGAGACCCTTCTCTGATGCTGTTTGTAGTGCAGCCTGACCATATACTCTTAAGTGCATTATATCCTCGCGGTACAATGCTAACTTGGGACTGGCTGCACCAAAACATGTCGTGTTTGGTGTCAAACATCTTGGAATACTACCCCCCGCCAGTCCTGGTGGCGGGGGTAGCATTCCACCCTTCTAGAGGGAGAGACATGTACACACCGGGCTACCCGGTAACTTCTTTCCAGAGCCCTGGCATCACAAAATGGATGCCGCTGCCACAGACACGGGTCTGGCCTCCTGCTGCTGGCTGAAACTCCGGCAGGGGAGGCCTGGACAATAGGTTTCCTGTCGAAGGGAGGTGTAACCACCTCCCCAGACAGGATAGTGTGTATTGGGGCTGGGCGGGAGCACCCTCTGGTGCTTTGAAGTCCTGCACTGGGGGCACATTTGGTGTCCCTGTGCATATGCCAGTTCAAACCGGTTGCAGGGGCTACCTGCCCCTGCTCTGGCGCAAAACTGGACAAAGGGAATGGGTGTAACCACCCCTCTTCCCTGACCCTCCCATAGGTGGGTCCCCAGAGTATGTCCAACCCCCTAACTTAGTATAAGTATGGGACCCCAGTCCTTAGGACTTTAGATTACCCTGGACGAAACTCTGACACTGAATCCTGGACCTTCGACGCTCTACTTGAAGACTAGAGGACTGAAGAATCTCCCTTGGGGTCAAGGAGTGACTCCCCTGCTTGGCAGGCACCTAAGAAGCAATTGTTCGGTCTGCATCTCTGAAGCTCCCGCCAGACGCCGAAGTCTTTGCATCACCAGAGGTGGATTTCCAGACTTCCCCGAGGTTGCCCTGAGTCCCCAGCAAAGCTAAGGCCTGTAGCTGTCATGGGTAACGTGGAACCATGACCCCTGGACACTGAGAACTTTTGCAAGTGCATCCTTTTCCTGGTCTCCCACGAAGTTGTGCTTTGGGCTCCGAGTAGCCCTTGCCTCCAGCACCGACTGCACCGAAGATCACTGGCCTCCACTCCACGAGTGTCCTGTGAGCCAGCTCTAAGTGTGTCCACTCGAGGCTCCTTTGCGGTCGCTAGTCTGTTGGCTAGTGGGCCCTCCCGAAGGCAACTCTTCTTCTGCTTGGGCTTTCCTGGTTGCTCCACACGTGCCCTGACTTACCCTTGCTGGGTGAGTCCCTCAGACCTTGCTGGTCTGCATCAACGTCCTTTCTTTATTTCCACAAGACTTGCCGCTGCCAAGGCTTGTTGGGTTCAATCTGGTCGCCGACAGCTCAGCAATCGACAAACGTCGTGGAACAGCTCGAATCCAGCTCCTGGTCATCGTCGACACCTCCTGGACCTCGTGGCTGAAGAGTCAAGATGACTGTCAACCTACCTGAAGCACCCGACATCGGTGGGCATCTGCGCATTGCCTTCCTGGTCACTGGCTAGTGACCCAGACTCTGTCCCCTCTGCTTTCAGGTTCTTCAGATCTTCGATCCACCCTTGGATCCACCCGAACACTTTCGACTTGGTCGCCAGCAGCACTTTGCAGCAGATCGCCATTGAAAACGACGACGAAACCCGACCCCGAAAGACACCTATGCACCCGGCTCCCCTGGGTGAGGTAACTCGAGTACTCCGGTGCTCCCGTGGGTATAGACTCTAGAACGACCTAGTTCTGAAGGGGTTTGCTCCAATTCCTCCTCTAAGTGTCCTTTTTCTTTAAAACTCCAACCGCGACATTCCCCATAGAAGTCAACGACGGCTCGCGGCTGTGTTCTCACACTGCACGTGTTCCCCGTGGGACCCCCTGTGTCACTACCTTTGGTGGTTCCTTGAGGGCCAAGCACTTCTACAGGCTCTAGGCCTTGTGTCTAACTCAGTCGTGGTTCTTATACCACTTTATTGGTATATGGTTTGGTACGCCCCTGGGGCTCAAACGTGTATTTGTGCTATTACTGTTGATATTCGACTTGTAACTTATGTACTTCGAACTCTAGCCTCATAAAGAGACTAGAGGGGTGTGTTTAAGACTAAATACATATATTTTAAATATATACCTGGTGTAGTCCTCTTTCATTTGGTCACTCAAGAGATTATAGACTGGTAAAACAAGCTGCTTTACATTCCTTCAAGACTTAGCCTGAAGGCTGCTCTCCATAGCTACCACTAGGATAGCTTTCAATAAAGGTTGTCTTTAACCTATCTCGAATAAGGGGTTGTTTGGACTGGTGCAAGGTGCCCACTAGAATTAGTAGACAGCATATACCAGGCCAACTTCTCACATCCCCCCAAAAAAAAAAAAACTGAACAGAAATCCTCACTTGTGGATCATGGTAAAATCCTTCTGATGACAAAAGGACTGCCCTCAACCACCACAATGGAAGTGAAAAAGCACTATGGCTGATCCAAAACCTCAATCTCTCACTCCAAAATCAAGTTAACCAAATGACCAAAGGGTCTTTCTACTGGGAGAGATCATTAGAATGTACCTGCCATTATGAGGGCCTTTCCAGCATAAGAAAGACTTTAGTAGGTCTAGTGCTGTCATTTCTTGATTATGCCAATGACCTCTACATTGGGCTAGCTAGCGATCTAAAATACAAACTGCAGCCATTCTAGAATGTTGCTGCCAGACATGCCCTAAAACTGAACAGATGGGAGAACACTTGGGAACCCCCACTTTCCCCTATACTGCTTATCCGTATCAATAAGACCTCCCTTCAAAGCCCTCTGCATTGCTCACCAGGTGAACTATGGAATGGGAAGAATCTTTGTACAATTGAATCTCACACTATACAATCAAAGAAGACGTCTTAAATCCAGAATGACCTCCCTTAGTATCATTCCCCTTTTCAAAAACATGTATTGGTGGCCCCTTGTTCCGTGAACAGATAAGCACCACTTGAAAAGGCTACCAAAGAGAATAGAATTCATTAGAAGGTCATACTGCAAACAACACTCTTTCAACAATACACAACAAATGGTCATCTACTTACTTGATCAACCAGAATGCTCCTTGGTTCCAGGTAAAGGAGTATGTAAGCGTTATACAAATCAAAGCATATCATTCAATACTGCAATACAGAGTCAATCATAGTCCAGGACTAGCTGCAGTAGATGTTTGATTCTCTGCTGCGTTACTTTGACTGCCTCTTCTTTTTTTAGTTCCTGAATTTCCTCCTTGCACCAGACATTCTCTGCATTATTGTAGTTATGGGATGGGGTTCTTCATGTGACACCAGTGGTGTCACTAAGTTGAGACATAACAATTGGGGATTGTGATCAATTCTTTCCGTGGCAAATATAATATTGATAAAAGTTACCTAGTGACGATAGAATAGAGACCCTCATATGTTGATGAAGTGATGTTTGATGTGCCTAAAATTGACTCACGTGGGATGTGGGGGCGGGGTTTCATAGATACTCTAGTGCTAAGTGGGTACTCTGGTACCAAGGTCTGTGAGCTATTGGTCAGAGACAATTAGAATATGTTGAGTATAATAGGATGTGTCTCTTCTCTGCTAGGTGCATTCTCCAGGGCGATTCAGCAGGTGAAAGCTGATATTAGAGGTGGATTTTTAAGAAATTTCGGCAGATTACCTTATTTGGCAGGGCTGTCAATGTGGCAGTATTGAGTGCTCCAGAGTTAAGCTACAGATATGATAACCAATGTTGTGATAAGCAACTTTCCATGTTTTTTCGAAGTTTGCAAATGAGTCTGTTGGCTCACACTTGTATTTTAAATGTTAAGCTTCTGGCATTAGTAGCTGTATATTTGAGGACAATATCTTCAAGCGTGCCCCCAAGTGCATCCTTCTAAAATTGAAAGTTGCCTCAACTAGCCCATGTCTATTTCCTGGTACATTCCGACAGCTTTCTAATGTCCTATGATCTGAACAGCTTTATTTGTACATTTTCCGCTAACCTGCCATGTTCATTGCTTAATATCATAATTGTGACCAGACTCTTTGGATTTCTGATGAGTTTCACCATTCTCCATACCACCTAAACTGCTCACATTCTTAGGTCCAGTGGTTCTGTTAATTTGTACAGCACTCTTGCCGAAATTTTCACTTATTGCTCATTAAATAAGTATATAAATAATGGTTGGTGGCTTTCCGCCGGCGTGACAAAAAACGATCTTGAGTACATACAACTACGAAAAAATACTATTAGGAAAAATGAGGGTGGGAGTCACTTTTTAAGGATTTTAAAAGCTATTCCTTAGATCATGGTCTTTGAGAGATGCATGACTGTCTCTTATACCTTCTGTAGATATGGTTTAGTACATTCTAATTCCATGTATGAGTCATGTTGAAAGTACCCAACTCGCATTACTTGTTTTTCTTAACTGCGTCCTCTACAGCCACGTTGACTCAATATGTCTGAGCATTACTAGGTTGCGATTCCTCTTTCAGCCTTTCCTGTAATCAGTATATGATAATTGTATTGTTTTTCCTGTTTTACTACACACAGGGGTCATGGATGATTCTCCTTAAATTCACTATGTCCATAACTATTTCAAGTAGTGTTGATGTCAACATTGACTAAGAAGTGGACTGCCTGACCGCAGGGTCAACAGCTGAATGAAAAATAGCTGTCAATGACTTTAAGGTGTGTAGACAATGGGAACTGCAGTACAATCTAGTCAATGGGTAATTATGGTCAATAACTTCACAACTTCAAAGGGCCGCTCTGCTGCACTTTGCATGAACTCCGTTTTCTATAAAACCTCCTGAAGATGCCTATGATTAAGACTGTTGTAGCTACCTACCTAGAGGGTAACTGCTGTCTCAATTGGTTGATATTTCATGCACATTAGAGAGAAATTTCAGCAAACTGTGAGCCCTTTAAGCAGTAGGTAGATATACAAAATACATGAAATATATTGCTTTTCTGCTGTTGTAATTTGTAAAATATTCCTGTTGGCATCTCCCCAAGTATGATGACCACATTTTCAAAACAGAATATCCACATAGTACCACCTGATCTGAAATAAGGTGGCTTCTGATATCTGAGGTGTGCGGGCACTACTGGGGGCGCGGGGGGAGGGGGCATTGAGGAAGTTAAGGGTGTCCCTTTTTCTCCGGAGGTTGGGCAATCTTATATGGGGAGTGGGAGGAACAAGTTGTTGTCTTGAAGTAGCTGATTGCTCATTGATCCCTTTCAAGGCTCAGGAGGTCCATATTGGTTATACCTATAGAAGCATAGATCAACAGCCTAATTGAACTGAATTTTTATAGGGCACTTCTTTGATGGATGATGGATGCAATTTATGTGAAATTTTCTCTAACATTTGTTTTAAAAAATGAACTGACAGAAAGACTAGATGAAACAACACACTTTTCGTTGTAGAAGCATCACAATTGGTAGGAAACCTATGGCATTTCCCTTCAAAAAATAAATTCTGAGTGGTGGTGGCTTGAATGTGGCAAAACCCATTTCTGATAAATAATGATGCTGATGTCTTCACCTTAACTATAAATGTAGACCTGAGTTCCATGGGCCTATTGATCCTCAGGGAAGTGCTCTGATAGCAGGCGTCTACTGGAAAGACTATGAGGCTGAGGTACTCTAATGTGGTGTCACAATGGCTTCATTCTGATGTCACAGGGATGCACTAGAATAGTCAATGAAGCAAGCTTGTTGTTTTTATGGCACGAACTGAGGATCCTTGATGCAGACTTCATCTTTCACTAAACTCCATCAGTAAAATTAAGCCAACACACCATTCCTAAAATAACAAAGGAATATCTCTCCAGAATGCATTACTAATATGCCTTATATAGCACTCAAAAACCAAAGACTTCAACTTCGGGGATAACTATATCAAATGTGAATTCCAGGGCCCAAAATAAGCAACAACTGATCTAAGAAAAGGTCTATTGCTTTGGTCATGACCGAATATAAGAACATCAACTTTAAAGGAAGTGTTCACAAACTGCTAGGAGAATCCACAAATGCAGCAAATCAGGCCTTCTATTAGGCACGTTAAAGCTTGCTAAGCCTATATTTTACACCTTTGCAATGTTCTAAATACTCATCTGATAGTCCAGCTAAATGCTGGTCCGGTGATTTTCCTGATGCAGATTTAATGTATATCCTTTTTAATTGTCCCAATACCCGTAGTTTTTGGTACAAAATTTGGGCTCAGATAAAGAGGATTTTTAATTTTGATTGTCCTTTTAGTATTGTTTATCTCTTTTTGGGTTCACTGTCCAATTTACTTATTCCATCTTTCCCTAAAAATAAATTATTAGATATTCTATTAGCGATTGCCTTTCACATGATTAGTTCGAATTGGAAAACATCAGATTAGTTAACCTATAAAATGTGGTGGGATTTGGTGAGTTATTCATTTAATACGTCATGCCAAAAAGAGAATCACAATTACTTCATTCCACAATTGTGTTTATTCATTTTAATTGACTGTGTCATCTTTTCATTAAAAAACATCCATATTTACAAAACAATTTTTTAATCACAAATCTTTTCCTATTTTTCAGACTATTTTTTCCTGATTTTTTCTAAAAGAGAAAGACAACAATTTTATATTGTCATATATACAATCAAATTAGTTTTCATCATTGGACCCCTATAACAAACAAAGAACATCCAATCTAAACCCATAAGCAAATTCACATTCACACTCACTCACACCAATTGTTTTGTAAATATGGATGTTTTTTAATGAAAAGATGACAGAGTCAATTAAAATGAATAAACACAATTGTGGAATGAAGTAATTGTGATTCTCTTTTTGGCATGACGTATTAAATGAATATGTAACCTATTTTGATTCATTTCAGAAGACAAAGAAATAGAGGTCTAGAGGGAGGTTTATTATTTCTTGTGCTATTGTATTTCCCCTCTTTCTCCCTGACCTGCAGCTTTCTATAGAGGGGGTCCCTTTTCTGGAAGGGATTTGGTGAGTTCCCATCATAAGTTAGATACTATGTACGCTACACAACGTACATCTGTTCATAATGTGCAATTACTATGGTTACCTCTTAATGCATATCTCAACAAAATTGGTAGTGATGTACCAAGTATTGTACCTGTATCTTCTGAGAATTGTCGTCCTCCATGAATTTGATCTCTTTGTCCTTCTTTTATATTTTATATTTAATTCATTTTCGGATATGTTAATAGGTGTAATGTTTATTATATGTAGTTATCTTAGAGGCAAATTGTTGTCAAATTTTTATGATTCATCATATGATCTTTTCCTTGTCCTCCCTCCCTTCCCTTCGTTCCTCCTTTCCTTTCCTCCCTTTATCTCATAAAAGTATAAAGACTTTTATGGTTTTCGTATTAATATTTAATACTGCATATTCACTGTGGATTTTTATTATTGTTCCTTTGTATTGTTGATATGTAGTATATACTGAAATTAATAAAGTCTTTTTGAACATAAAGCTTACTAAGCATCATAACAGCATGCTTTAGTCACTTAAAAGAACAACATATTTTATGAAATGACTATGGCGACCAACCATATGGCATTACAATATCTTGCAAAAGACCCCTGGTTAGTAGGAACTTCTAGGAACCACAGTGCCCATAGTTAAAGGAGCTGCGGAAACAGATACAATAATGTTGCATAAGCTAACAAATCAACTTGGCTAAAGTGTACAAATATTCTGTCAATCCAGGCTTATTTTATTGTAAACAGCTAATGACACACAATTTGTATATTGTTAGAAATGGCTACCAAAATTAGAAAAATAGAGGGGGCTCTAGAGGGCGCCCGGCAAGATGGCTGCGCTGTAGTGCAGCTCTGCCCGGCTGATTCACAATCCGACCATTATCCGTCCGAATAGTGCTGCATCGTAGCTGAAAACAGCGTCGGAGCAAGAAGGCAAGTCGCCTGGAGTGAAATTGAGGCGTCAGACAGCTGCTGTAAGCCGGAAAGCCGAGAGAAAACCAGCAGTGAAACCACCCGGTCCCGCGAGGGTAACATGGTGGCCGTCACTGTTTGAACGACGCAGGATATCTATCACGGGGACTCGGCCGGTTGGAAGCCAGCGAGCAACGGGAGGGGCAAGAAAGCGGTATCACAGGAGACTGTAGCAAGATTGGAAATCGATACTTGCCGCTCGCTGCATGTCGCATAACTGTGTGCTGGCTGAGGCGGAGCGGTGCGGCCTGAGAGGGGGAAGTGCGGCCTAATCGTATAGAGGCGCCGGAGGGGACGTGGTGGAGGGTGAAGCCCTGAAGAGAACTGGCGAGTGACCTGCCACCTCCGGAGAGTGAATCTGCCTGTCTGCCTGGGAGCGGTGAGTGGGGCTGCGGCTGGGCCTGGGCGTGTAGCTGCGGAGGTGGGTGCGGGCTCAGGAATACGGCTGCAGCCTATGGACCTGCCCGGGGGCACGCAGGGTGGAGCTGGTGCTGCGGCAGACCGGGTGAGGAGGAGGAGCGAGGCGAAGAGACACATGCTAAGAAATCTGGCCACATAGTATTATACAGCCGCAGTGGGAGCCGATGCTGCTAGTGGGAGTCTGAGCACACTCTGTACTCCCCAATACTCTGCAGTGGAGGAGACAGAGAAGCTCCAGCAGGCGGGAATTAACTTGACTGATAGTGTGCCAGTGAGCAACGTGGCTCAAGCAGTCCTCACGGTTGTATGGTGGAGCATGTTTCCAGAGAAGTGACGCTGCAGGCTCCAGTGGTGACTGAGGCAGGCAACGGGTGGGCGTAAAACATTACAACAACGCGCTGCAAAGGGGACATAAGCTGTAGAACGAAGTGGCTCAATGGGAGGTGCAACAGGTGCAGTACAAATTAACAGTACAAATACCCTTTGTGCAGGTGCACGTGTAACTGGAGAAGCACCATGGGAAAAACCGATAAATCCCAACCTCGCCTAATATTTAAGATGCGGAAACTGAGCAAGTCGCAACAAAGGGCGGCATCAGATTCTGAGGCGGATGCGCATGGAGAGACCACCCCACTATTGGAAACGACTCTTTTAGCTATGCAGCGAAGCCTACAGTCCATAGATGGGAAGATAGAAGCCTTAAACCAACGCATGGACCACATGTCCGCCAAGCTGGAAAAGCAAAATACCAGAATCGGGGACGTTGAACAACGGGTCTCCAATACTGAGGATGAGCTGGGTGCAGTCACGAGCAAAGCGTTAAATATGGAAAAAGTCCTTGCGCTAATACAAGCGAAAAATGAAGATTTAGAAGCCAGATCGAGGCGAAATAACCTTCGGATCACAGGACTGCCTGAGTCGACGAATACAGGGAGAATGGAACACTACATAGAGACAATGATCAAAGAAATATTCGGACCTGAAAACTTGTCTTCCATCCTAATAGTAGAAAGAGCACACCGCTCGCTTGCGGCGCGCCCGGTCCCTGGAGCAATGCCACGACCTATCATCGCCAGGCTGTTAAATTACATGGACCGTGATGCCATATTGCGTATGGTGAGAGATAAGGGCACCATTAATTATCAGGGTAACATACTGGCCTTCTACCCTGATTTCACAGTTGCAGTGCAAGCAGCGAGAAGGGAGTTTGGAGCGGTAAAAAAGCAGCTGCAGACGGAGGGCATTCCATATCCCATGCTGTACCCTGCTCGCCTTAGAATAGGTCCAAAAGGGGCATTCAAGATTTTTACAAGCCCGAAAGCCGCACTTGACCATGTCAAAACGCTTAAGAGACAACGACGGGAATCTTCACAGGACCCAGAAGAGGAAGAGCAATAGTGGGCGAATATGGGACTTGCTGGCGCAGAAATAACTGTGGCTGCATTAGTGAGCAACTGGGGCGGTTGCCCATTGGTTTATTGTATTACTTTTGGCATACATGGCTCTGCCATACGCTGCACTTGTAAACTTGATGCTATGTCAATCTCCAAGAACTGGGGAAGGGGTGGGCAATGCATACAACAAAAGTGCTGAATGGCAGGTTCGGGAAGTAATATAAAATGTCTCACATGGAATGTGCGCGGGCTTAACAGTCCCAAGAAGATTCGATCTGTCCTGGCGTATTTGGACAGGCTGGACGTCCAGATCACTTTCTTGCAAGAAACCCACTTAACGAAAGGGTCAGAGCAAAATATTGGTAGCCGCTGAGCGGGAGTGAGGGTGGCCTCGTCTTACTCTTCTTACGCTAGAGGGGTGATGATTCTGATCAAGAAAGGTGTGCCATTTACCATGATTAGCACAGAAATAGATGAGCAGGGCAGGGTGATGTTGGTTTTGGGTAAATTGGGGAGTGTGACGGTGCTATTGGTTAACGTATATGGCCCAAATATCGATGACCCTGCATTTTTTAGTGATGTTTGGAGACATATCTCTAATTATCCTCCGGTGGAGGTGTTCTGGGGAGGGGATTTCAATGTCTGCATAGATGTGAATATGGATCGCTCTGATGGGTCGGGTGCACGTGGGAAGCAGGCCTCAGGCACGTTACTGGGATTGCTGGATGCTGGGGGTCTTAAAGATGTTTGGAGATTACACCATCCTGAGGTTAAGGAGAGTACTTTTGTTTCCTCGGTGCATGGGTCATGGTCCCGGCTGGACTATTGGCTTGCATCTGAGGGAACATGCCCCTGGGTTGTCCAAATTAGTCACCGAGCTAAGACGCTCTCGGATCCCTCACCGGTACTACTAGAGCTGCAAATTCCTGACTGTGCACGACCCCCTTTCAGTGGCGCTTACAGCCGTCCTCCCTGGCCGACCCCGTGTTCAAGGGTA
Source organism: Calotriton arnoldi (assembly GCA_963921515.1). Taxonomy (NCBI): domain Eukaryota; kingdom Metazoa; phylum Chordata; class Amphibia; order Caudata; family Salamandridae; genus Calotriton; species Calotriton arnoldi. Next base: position 1,468,336 of record CAWUFW010002024.1, read on the forward strand.
CGATTGGAAATGCGATCAGAAACTATTTTACAGAGAACGAGGGTATGGTAGATAGCGCGTGGACACTTTGGGAGGCGTTCAAAGTGACGATCCGCGGGGAGTGCATAGGCAGGCAGGTGTACTGAGGGACCTCCGGCGCAGGATAAATAAGCTGGCATCGCAAATTATAGCCTTGGAGCGCGAATATGAAAGGAACCCCTCCCCCGCAACGCTAGCCAATATCAGGGATCTGGTGACAGAACACAATCAAACTGTAGACCAGGAAATGGCGCATAGATCTAGAAGGTGCAAAACGCGCTATTACGGAGAGGGAGGGAGGCCTAGTCGCTCTCTAGCTCAGCGGATAATGCAGCCGAAGGGTCAGGACGATATCCCCGAGCTGTTGGACAGGGAAGGTGTCGCACGCTATACTACACCAGAAATGAGTGGGATTATGTTAGATTTTTACTCAGAACTATATGGGGATAGGCCGCAGGAGACTGAGACATCTGCGCATATCTGGCGGATATCGCATTAGGGTGGTTCTCAGACGGGCACAGAGAATATTTAACACAACCCTTCAATGTGGAGGATGTAAAGGCAGCTATTATGTCCCTCCCCACATGTAAAGCGGCAGGCCTTGACGGACTCCCCAGTGAGTTTTATAAGGCATACATAGAGGAACTGGCAATTAGATTACTAGAAGTCTATGCAGAGGCGTATGAAAAAGGAACACTACCTCCCACATTAAAAGAGGCATTGATTGATACATTACTCAAGCCTGAGAAAGAAGCGAATAAGTGTGAATCCTACAGACCGTTGTCCCTAATAAATATAGACGCAAAGATACTAGCGAAAATAATTGCAAATAGGTTGCAGCCGCTGGTACCCATGCTCGTCCTCCCGTACCAGTCAGGGTTTGTATCCAGGAGATCGACAACGCATAACCTGCATACTATTTTCGCAGCGCTTCATTATTTAGAGCCGGATTTTCAGGCTGTAGCAGTGCTGCTGGATGCAGCTAAAGCCTTTGACTCCCTGCAATGGGGGTATATGTTCACGGTACTACAACGGATGGGCATGCCGCCTTTCTTCCTTAAATGGATTAGAATACTGTATACTGAGCCAGTGGCATGTGTACGAGTAAATGGGTGGGTATCTGAGACATTCCGAATTCAGAGAGGAATGAGGCAGGGGTGTCCCTTGTCACTGATGTTGTTCTCACTGGCGCTAGAACCCTAAGCCTGTAAACTCCGCCAAAAACATGCAAATGCCGCAGTTCAGACAGAGACCACTTGTGGTCTCACTATACGCGGACGACATGATGTTATACGTGCGAGAGCCCGCCACGTATCTCCCAGCTTTACTAAGAGAGTATGTAGCATTTGAAAGATACTCAGGCTTGGGGATTAACTGGGCTAAATCTACTGTCTTCCCGCTAACTGACGGGACGCGCGAAGTGGAGATGGACTTTCCATTGACATGGTCTACCGAGCCAGTGAAATACTTAGGGGTGTGGCTCCACAGAGATACGGAATTGATACTCTCCATGAACTACGGACGAGCTGCCACACGAATAACTGAGCAGACAGCTAAATGGGCTAGACTGCCCCTCTCACTGGCAGACAGAATTGCGGTGGTAAAGATGACCATCTTGCCCAAACTCCTTTATTTATTTGTCAATATCCCTATGAGGCTTAACATGGTGTTGTTCAATACCCTCCAGACGGCTATACTGGCTTTGGTCTGGGCAGGTAAGCGGCCACGATGTAGCTGGGGCACACTAACGCAACCATTTGCCAGAGGAGGGTTCGAAGCGCCTGACTTGTGGCTATATTATTTATGTGCTCAAGCGCAGTTTGCGCACTATTGGTATTTCCCGCAAAGGTACTTGCCACATGCTGCGATAGAGGCTGACACTGTGCATCCGACCCAACTTGTGACAGAGGCATTATCGGGAGGAGGGGGAGGCCCGAGGAATGAAATCAATTCAATGCACCGCATGGGCATAGAAGACTTTGGCCAAGCGGGCCCGACTGGACTATCTCTATGCCCCAACACTGCCTATTACTGCACACCCGGGTATATCTGCAACTAAGGAGCAGGCGGCTGTCGGGGCCTTGCAGGCTGCCGGGGTCCAGCAGTTGGGAGACATGTATAAGGGAGGGACGTTCAAGACACTTGAGGAGTTGCTAGCAGGGAAGGACTATAATGTGATGCTTGGCTTCATGTACATTAGGGTGTGGCAGGCGATTAGAGCCATATTCCCTGATAATCCAGCAGAGCCTAGGGCCTTAAAGGCATTACAGGCAGTATTAGAGAAAGAAGACAGAAAAGGTTCGATTACAAGGTTATATAATGCCTCCTTGAATGAAAACTAACTGACTGAACCTCCCTCACTAAAAAAGTGGAATGAGGTGCTTGAGATCCAAATGTCGCTTGAACAATGGTCGTTTTGCTGTGAGTTAACGGGTAAATTAACTGCAAACTGTAATTTATGCATTATCCATTTTAAATATTTGCATCAGCTATATTATACACCAAGTCAGATGAAGAAATTTGGATTGAGGGAAAGCGCGAGGTGTGTAAGATGCGGACAAGATGATGCGGATTTCATGCATTTGGCATGGGGGTGTGTCAAAATATACGAGTTCTGGAAGCGCATTGCGGAGGTGCTTACGGAGGTGGTCCTTGAACGTGTTGATTGTACCCCAGAAGTGTGTCTGTTGGGAATGGTTAAGAGGCTTAAGCCATGCATAGACGAATTGTAGCAATATCAACCTTGTTTGCCAAGCGTGCAGTGGCACAATGTTGGGGGGCAAGAACTGGTCCAAAAGTTCGGAAGTGGGTCAGTGATCTAGTGTATTGCAAGGAGCAACTAGGGGTTTACGCAGAGGAACTGCCTGAAGATTCTAGGCCCAAAGACGTCTGGGCGCTACTCACTATGTACCTGTTGGGGAACCCGGACATATGTTAAATGCAATAAATAACTGCTTTATGCAGTGGCGGCTCCCCCATTGGGGCGTCGGGGCGTTGCCCCACTGCTTTCTCGCGGTGCGAGAAGGCAGAAACATAAACGGTAAAAACTACCATTTATGTTTCTGCCTTCTCGCATTGCGAGAAAGCAGAAGTGCCTCTGTGCCTGGTTGGGGGCGGTCCTGCTCAAGGGCAGGGGAGTGCCTTGCCCACTGTTGTGGGTACTGACTGTTTGGTCGGCCCTGGAGCCGACCAAACAGTCAGTACCCACAACAGTGGGTAAGCCACTCCCCCTGCCCTCGAGCAGGACCGCCCACTCTCCCTTTTTCTCTATGCAGAGAAAATGTCCCGGCTGGGGCGCTCTCCTGCTGCGCCTACCAGCCTTGTGATTGGCTTGGCTTGCGTTGGTTGCGTAGGGGAGGGAAGCTGCCTGCTTCCTGCAGCAGGAACATGCGGACCCACCAGTACAGCGTGACCGGCCTGCCAGGAGTGGAGGCGGTGAGGTACCCCGGCACTCAGGTACGTTTTATTTTAATTGTTTTATTCCCCCCCCACCCCCCCCCTTGCGACCCTCGAGCATGCCGGCGGCCGCTGTAAATCTGTAGTGTACACTTTTGACAATGCGCTTTGCCGGAAGCACACATTACTGTCGATCCAGTTTGTTGCAGAAGCTTAAGTTTTTACACAGTTGATGCCTCCTGCAAGTTTGGAGCCAGAGGGTAAAGTGTTTGTGGATACACGTGCCTAAAAGAATGTTTTAAATGTGCTTTACCAATCCATATGTAAAATGGATAGAAGAGTCGGCAGTGATTTAAATGATAAATATGCTTCCTGCAGGCTTGCATTTGTGTCTGCTATTTATTGTTCCTGCCCGTGGTCTGACTCATGCAGCACTTCAGCCAGAGGCCGTCTTGGCCAGACAGCAGCAGCGAAAAGAAGATTGGCGTGACGCAGCAAGTTTACTGCCTACATCAGACTCTGTGAAAAGGACTGGGCGGGAAACAATGTTCTGAATTTTAATTGAGAATAAGCGGCAGAGCATTGGTCCATACAGTGGAAATCTGATGCGATTATATCGCGAGGGTGAGGGTCAATGCACAGAAGCAATCGGTTGACCAGATGAGTGACGCCAAAAAAGGCCATTCTCATGACAGAGTAATCAAATTTGCACGTGGATGTTTAACAGTGGAATTATGTGTTAGTGTTTTAAAGTAGAGTCACTACAGTGCTTGTAGTATTTATTTAAACAATCGAGCTTCCTTAATTATTAAGTATTTTTCTTGTTACTCTGTGTGCGTGTGTGTGTTTTTTGCAGGTTTTTATATAGCGCGAACTCTTGGAGCGCTTTACACGAGCACATTGCCTGCACGAACTCGTTACATTACACAGGTCGGATGATGCTGCTGTTTTTATGGGTTTTTCTTCCTGGTATGAAGATTTTGTTTTCCCCAAATTGCCATGTGCATGATGATGACGTACTACCTGGCTAATCACTCAGCTTTCACGAGTTGCCTGCTGAGAAGGGGAGGGGCGGGGGGCAGTGACAAATGGCTTATGTTGGATGGGAAATGGCTTGCATTTTACTACTTGCGTTTGGAAGTGATAAACACACTGGTTTGTGCTGAAAGCAGCCGCTTCCAAACGCTAGCAGTAAAATTCAAGCTAGTAATCAGGGTATAAACTAAAACTAGCAAAACATACCTGGTAACAAATTCCAATCCACGGATGGCACAGCGTGTAATTGTGTTATGCGTCATCATCATTATACAAGGCATAAACTGAATTACAGTGAGCTAAGACAAGCTGCATCTTTACATGCAATCATTGTAAGGCGAATCCATCTGGGACTCTTGTCTCTATGCATCTACTATGCTCCTACATAGCCTCCTCCCTCATCTCCCCATAGCCCCTCTCTCACATGCATTTCTTTTGTTAATAGTGCTGTGTAGTGTAGGGTTTCAGAGCCCTTTACATCTCATACACACACACATTATACAGAGACAATGGCATACGTGTGTAAATCATTGCATGGGGAATGTTACATAAAACAAACGTGGACTACATGGTGCAGGTGTCACATGATGTCATCCATAATGGTAGGTAGTATAGTTTAAGACTGACTGTTTGGTCTGGAGCAGCACAAACGTATAATTTAAAACCAGTTGTAACACCATGGTTGTGTTGACTATACAAATAAGAATGAATTTCTAGCCAAATGCACCCTTTTTCGCAGCATTAGGATAATGAATGACTGGAGAAAAAAATCATAACGCTCTAACCAATGCCTTGCAATTTGTATGCAGCTCTCTGATGACAGTTACTAGCTCTATCCACTAACTTAGGCTTGTAACTTTTAAACTGCAAGTAACAAAAGCATGACTAACAAAAGCAGTAATCCACTGAACTATTTACATTATATGACCTTTTTGTGATCTGCATGCTATATGTTCTTTGCAGTAGGCATATTAACTCTCTGCGCATTACTACCATTGCCATGGGGTCAGTTCCAGAATGGGGAAGTGCAATGTACTAACTACACTTTCACAATTGCTTTATTAACCTTCTTGCTTTCTCAAATTTGCTTGAAAATGCACCATTTGCTCAATCTTTTAAAAACAATTTCTCGGGGGAGATCCTCCCCAAACCCCCCTTATGTCACTCGGGCTTGCTCTCTGCGCTCGCTGGCTGTGGTGCACTCAGGCGTCACTTTTACGCCACACCACTTTCAAATGTCACCAGCCGCCACTGGCTTTATGACCTCGCACCCGACACCTGTCGGCACTACCTGAAAGTATCACTACGATGTGCTGTGTAAGATGCAAACATGTTTCATAGACAGTAAGCACAAAATTGGGGAACTGAGAAGGAGGGTGGGAGGGGAGGGGTTAGTTTGGTTGTTTACAGTTGAAAAAATTGCTTGTATAATATGATGACAATGCAAGATCACTGGGGAGATCCCCTGGTACATTGTAAATTGTGAATTGCAAGCTGAACAATAAAAAATAAAAATAAATAAAATTAGAAAAATACAATGGCTTTATTTTCAAATATGTTGGAAAACAAAAGAGAGGGTGATTTAGGAGTCCTGGCGCTCGCTTATACAGTACACACAATATCTATTCAGGTAACCATGTTAGTGCGGTGCTTAAAAGGGAGGACGTCCACCCAACATCCCCAAAGAGCCCCTGGGGTTCTGTAAACAATAACAGGGCCTTAAGCACTCGCAAATTATATACAAAATTATGAAATTATTTCTCTGATGTCAGATTTTCTTATTGATACATGTTCAGTCGTTATTGGGCCTTTGCCCACTGTCAACGTATGTTTCGTCAATGGGGCGGCTTGCCCTACTACTTCATCAGGGCTAAAATAAAACACCCAACAGCCATAGCGAACACCATCCACCCCTCCCAAGAACTCTGTGACACCTTCTCCGACTACTTCCACAGCAAGATCACAAACATCTACAACAACTTCAACCTCCAACCTGCCACCCTCAACCCTAACGGCCTCTACCAACCAGTGATCATCTGCCAAACTATTACCACCTGGTCTCCGCTCACCGCCCGGACCACCTCAGCCATCATGTCTTCCATCCACTTCGGGGCGCCCGCCAACCCCTGCCCCCACCACCTCTACAACCTCAAAACGAACCGAATCAGCACGCAACACAGCAGCATCCTCAATACCTCCATCTCTACAGCAACCTTCCCGGACAGATGGAAACACGCAAATGTCAGACCCCTCATAAAGAAAACCTCCGCCAACCCCAGTGATCTTATAAATTACCAGCTGATCTCCTTGTTCCCCTACCCGGCCAAAGTACTCGAGAAAGTAATCAACCAGCAGCGCACTGAATTCCTTGAACAAAACCACCTACTGGACGACTCACAATCAGGGTTCCGTGCCAACCACAGCACTGAGACCGCACTGATTGCCACTACAGATGACATCAGAACACTCCTCAACCATAGAGAAACTGTGGCACTGATCCTCCTTGACCTCTCCATGGTGTTCGATATAGTCTCTCACAACACCCTCATCAACAGACACTACAATATACATGTACAGCAAGGCGTCCTCAAGGGGATCGCCTCCTTCCTTACAGGATGCACACAGAGCATCCGTCTGTCTCCTGTCACCTCCCCACCCAAAGACATCATATGCGGCGTACAACAAGGATCATCCCTCAGCCCCACCCTGTTCAACATATACATGACCCCCTCGCAGACGGCGTTAGATCTCATGGATTCAACATAATCTCCTACGCAGATGACTCTCAACTGATCCTCTTGCTCACCGAGGAACCCTCCAACACCAAAACCAACCTCTGCAATGCCATGACCAACGTAGCCAAATGGACGAGAGACAACTGCCTTGAACTCAGCTCCGAAAAACTTCAAGTTCTGATCTTCGGGAAAAACATCTTCGCCTGGGACCACAGCTGGTGGCCTGCAGAACTCAGACCTACACCCATACCGACCGGCCATGCACGCAACCTCTGCATCATCCTCGACAACCAACTGACTATGAAACGACAAGTCAATGCAGTCACCTCCTTCTGCTTCCACACACTCTGCAACGCCCGCAGACCATCATGCAGGCCCTCATCACCAGCCGTCTTGACTACGGCAATGCCCTCTACGCCGGCAGCTCCACCCAGCTCCGCATAAGACTCCAGACCATACCCAACGCTGCGGCCAGACTCATCCTGGACATCCCCAAATGTACCCACATCGCCCCCCACCGGAGAAACCTCCACTGACTCCCCATCCCGAAGAGATGTCAGTTCAAGATCCTCACGCACGCCTAGAAAGCCGTCCATGACCTAGGACCTAGGACCTATCTACATCAACCACAGACTGAACTTCAACCATCCCTCTAGACACTTGCGCTCCTCTTCACTTACCCTTACACACACCGCTGCATCCACCGCCAAAGCTGTGGCCGCTCCTTCTCTTACATCACTGCCAAGACCTAGAACAACCTTCCCTTCCAGCTATGTACAGCCCCCTCACTGGCAGACTTCAGAAAGAGACTCAAGACCTGGCTCTTTAACCAAGACACAGTGCCCAGATACCCCTAAGGGTGACAGTGTTGCGCTTTACAAATGCTGATTGATTAAGCCACCTATGATTGTTAAAGGATCTGCAGACTTTCCTTTTAATTGGGGGTGGTAGGTTTCCTGGGAGTCTTACTAGAATGTGGAGTAATATTTGCTGAAGCTACGAAAATAATACTTTTCTTTTTTAAGACCACTGTGCTGAAAGGTACCATTTTTTTCAAGGCCAGGGACACATGGAAATTAGAAAATTCGACAAAATGTGAAGGTACCACGGCGTGGTCTTGTTCAGTAATGTATCACCTGCCTCTTTTCCCCGAGTTACAGCATATTTGTCATGTGGCTTTCCTGAAACTTTTTTTTTTTGCTTAGAATTTTGCTCTAAACCTGATATGATTACTTCGTTGGGTAGTATTTCTCAAGAAGAGAGTTTTTTTATTAATGTTATTGACTGAAGCCACTTTTTGACCTCTGGTCAAGGGGAGCCCTAGAATGCAGGGCTGCTTTACATGTCCCTATAGCTCTGCTGTGCGGCCTCAGTGACTTTCAAGGTACTGTATTTCGTTTGGATTTAATTCGGTCAATTCCTGCATTGTACTACCCGTTTCTAAAGGTCACAGCTGAAGCCTAGAGGTCATTGGGTAACTTGGAAGTTTGATCCTCTGTGACGTCTCCGGTTTCCAAAGTCCCCTCTGCAATATTGAGAGGTTATTGGAATACCCCGGATTAACTGACTTAGATTGCAAAATTATCCTCCATTTTAATGTAAAAATGTTTCTGCCAGGTAAGACCTCCCACCACCTGCCCTTGATAATAATGCCTGCCCAACCAACCAGAAAGTAGCAATAGGGATTCACGTTTTCTGCTTGTTGTCAGAATACAATTTAACTTTAAAGGCATATTCTTTTTCATGTTATTTTATATTTTTTTAATTGACTTTTAAAACGGAAGCCTATTCGACTATCTTCTGAAAACAATGGGACTTTTGACAGAACGCCAAGTGATTTTAATAGGTGTTTTGCAGTCTTAAAGTTACGTCTGCAATATCCGAAGCTACCAGTTTCTAAACGTGTATGGTCGGTCCCTTTAATCTTTTCCGAGGCAGATAAAATTAATTAGTGTTTGCTCAGTAATAGTGAAGGGCTCTGTTGTCTTGGGATCTCATTTATAAAGACATATAATTAAGCTGTGGGTTGGACGTGCTGTCGACAGCCAAAGCTGGGCTTCCACGTCCACGGTTGCAAATTGGAAAACAATACAATGTGTATTCTCTGAGAGAGCATATTTTAAATCACACTGTTCATAAAACAGATGTTCATCAAATATGCAGAACCAAATTATAATATTCCTAGAGGTATTTACACCTAGAGTATGTTAACGTATTTGTGACAACTAAGTGACATCAGAGGCTCTGTTGTTTTAGGTCGAGCCTACCACACAGTGGCAACTGTCTGGTTTCGAAAGACGTATTGTGGGCTTACCAAGAACACAGAGCAGCTTGCAGCCCTCCCATTGCTTACATTGGTTAGCTTTTCTGTCATTCACATTTGATGTTGGAATTGGCCCTTTCTGCTGGGTTATCCCCAGACTTTTTGCCTTCCTCCTCCTATTTTTGCAAAATTAATTTTTGTTGGCTTTAGGATTCTGCACGTTACCACTGCTAACCAGTGCTAAAGTGCTTGTGCTCTCTCCTTAAAACATGGTAGAATCAGCTCATACCCAATTGGCTTATTTAAATTACTTATAAGTCCCTAGTACAGTGCACTACATGTGCCCAGGTCCTGCAGATTGAATGCTACTAGTGGGCCTGCAGCACTGCTTGTGCCACCCACTTAAGTAACCCTCTAACCATGTCTCGGGCCTACCGCTGAAGAGCTTGTGTGTGCAGTTTGCACTGCAATTTTGACCAGGCAAAATAAACCTGATGCCAGGTCCAAATCTTCCCTTTTAATTTATATAAGTCACCTCTAGGGTAGGCCCTGGACAACCCAAAGGGCAGGGTGCAATGTATTTAAAAAGCAGGACATGTCTTTTTAAGTTTCATATGTCCTAGTTGTGAAAAACTCTTAAATTAATTTTTCCTACTGCAAGGCCTATATCTTCCATAAGATAACATAGGGATTACCTCATTACATTTTATAAGTGGAATTTCCAAATGGGAAGGGATACGCGAATCAGATTTGGTGTCTCTTGAATCCTAATTTAAAATCCTAATTTATGGTGAAGTCGGATTTTAAATTACAATTCTGAAAATCCCACTTTTAGAAAGGTGGCATTTTCTTGCCATAGCCATTTGGTGCCTGCAGCCTGTCTCTGGTCAATTGACTGGGTGTAGTTGGCATTTGACTTTGTGTATTCCTCCTAGACAGCCACACACAAAGGATGCATAGGTGTGACTTGGTGGGCCATCTTGGCAGGATGGGAGAGAGGAGCTGTGCTCAGCCTCTATTACACATAAATAGGCTGTGTCCTGTCCACACACAAAGGGCTGCATACCCCCTGTAGTGAGTCTGGAGCAGGGCAGGAAGGGAGAACCTCTGTGCACTTCAAAGGCATGTCTTTGATGTCTCCCCCACTTCAAAGACACTGCTGGGTATAAGTACCGGACCTCAGTCAGACAGCACCACTTTAGTACACTTCTGGACCTGTGGATACTCTGCCAGGAAGAATGACTGGAGTGCTACTTTGCTGGACTCCTGCTTTGCTCTGGTGACCTGCTGCTCTCTTGCCTGGGTTGGAAGGACTGGACCTGCATCTCTTGAAGCCAGAACCCAGAGTGACTCCATGGACTAGTTGACTGGCGTCCTGATCTGAAGCCTCAGGGACATAACAGGCTTCCAAAAACCTTGCATCTGCACCTGGACTCTGCCATCTGGTAGTCTATCCTGCCAAGTGGTGCCACCCCAATCCTGGACCATTGGGAGTGGATCTAAGGTGCTTACCAGTGGAACTAACGCATCTTCTCGGCTCAGCTGCGCATCCCCGAACCGAACCAACGCATCTTCCCTGCTGAGTGGCGCACCCTAGAGCAGAACCACAACATTGCCACTACTACGTGAATTGGACCCAGTGCAGAAGGCCCACATCATCCTCGCAGTCTTCAGGACCGACGCATCACCGAAGGGGCGCCAGATCGCTGGCCCAGGTCCTTGCATCTCTCATCAACGGCAGCCTCAAATGAATGTGCCGGACTTCGCATTGCAGCCTTGCAGCTCTTCGGAACTGATGCATCGCCAACTGCGCGCCACATCCCCGATGTCAGGACTTCGCAACGCAAGCCCAGTTGATAAGATCCTCAACGACAGCGCCACAGGACCTTGCACTGCAGCCTCATCGCATCTCTGCACCGACATTGCTTCGGCTTCATGGCGCTTCTTCAACACAGATCCACGCAACGCTTCGCATTCAGAATTTAATATACTTTGTTTAGTGGGCCTAACTAGGTCCTTGTAGCTGCCCCCCACTCCATCGAGGCCATCCTGAACTTGTGAATTTGTCCCAATCCAGCACAACCAGATATCATTTGTTGGCGCTTTTTGTTACAATTTCAACCTAAAACTTAAAAATTTAATATCTCTGGTTTCACTGATTGAATTTTTGTCATTTTGGTATTGTTTTATTTGTTAAAAATCCCTCTATTTTTGTGTGGTGTTTTCACTGTTTTACTGTTTGAAATGTTGCACAATACTTTACACATTGCCTTCAGGTTAAGCTTGACTGCTCCGTGCCACACTGCCAGAAGGTGAGCACAGGTTAATTTGTAGTTTGCTTGTGCCTTACCCTGACTAGGATTGTAGTTGCTGCTTGACCAGGCCTCCTACCAGTCAACCAGAAATCCAATTTCTAACATTTGTATTGTCCATCTTGTTTCTGTTCCACCCCTGGAGCATTGGCAATATATTTGTTTCCTTCCACAGCTCACTTTTAGCAACTACCTTTTCTTTTGTCTTAAGCACTCCACAAGAGTGTATGGGTTTCCCAACTGTCTTCCTGGTGTGCTTCTTTCCCCCCTTTGCATTCCTTATGCTCTCTCTCGCATGTGTGCTTCTCCCAATTCTTCTTCGTTATTTGTTCTCCCTCTTGTGCTTCTCTTCCAGCATTGCTTTCCTGCCCATGTGTCTCTCCCCTAGCTTGTGTTGCTCTCTCTCACGCCTTTGCTTTTCTACGCCTATGCTCCACATTGCTCTCTCAACCATTTCCCATCCCTTCATGTTGCTTTCCTCAACCATGCCCCTGTGTTGCTTCCTCCAACAATGCCAGTGTGTTTCTTCCGCCACCTTAGCCCCCTGTGTTGCTTCCGCCCACCCGTGCTGCTTCTCCACCCACTTTGGAAAAAAAACGCTTTCGCTCATTTTTTTTCTTTTTCTTTTTCTTTACAATTTAATTCAGGTAAGTAAATAAAAAGAAAAAGCATCAGAGCCAATTTATAGGTGTGTTTGTGCGAGGTGTGCTGGCCTAAAAAGTGACTCAGGCAGCTGCGTCACAGGTTTTTTAAAAGTTCTATTTAGCCATGCTCCACAACTTCCCTGATGTTGTACAATATCACTAAAAAACATTGGCAAAAGCAATAGGTCCCAAAGGCGAGACCTATTGGCTTTGCCAACGCCTGTTTAATTTTCTTGTACCAAGATCCATTTCAACACAATACATATAGACACACACACACAAAACAGAGGACCCCTGTATCCAGAATCAAGACATTCTTGAAACCAAGCACTGACAAATGTAATGTCAGAAAGGGATTTGAGATCTGGAATGAGATCCAGATCATAGGTGCATACATTTAGAAGATTTGTGTCCTTCTTTCGTCTTTATTGCACTTATTGACTTTGAGCCTGGGGAGATCATGGCTTCTTGTGTTTCGGTGGCCTCCTGAGATGGTATGTTTTCTGCAGTTATAAAGGATAAAAAGGATGTAGTCAGTTTTAAATATCATGCACACTTGGAGGGCTGGGCATAACCATTGTAGAGCAATTAGGACATGGATTATGAGATTACGTTTATTTAGTTTGCGGTGTGCAGAACACTTTTAATGCAGCCATTATTGAGTCTGCAATCCACAGTGTCCTTCATTGTCAGAGTTCAAGTGGTTGAGTACCAATGCTTGAACCTCTATTCTCAATTCTATCTCAGGACCTGGAGGCTCAGATTATGCTTTCTCTCTCCTATAGTTTTTGCTCAGCAGCCTTAAACAACAGTAAACTCATCAAAGACTACAACCCTGAGAGTCTTTGCATCACAGTATAATCAACAACCATAGAGTCCATCTTATAAATCCAGTTTCAAGGAAAAGTACTTCCTCTTTCTTCCCTGCTCAGCATCCAGATAAGTGCTTTTCCTTCATACTGCTACATATTGTGTGGTTTGTGGGTTTATTCAATGTGAATTGCTATGGGCGCAGTAAACAGGTACAAGCGTACCTGAGATTGTGAGGTTAAATCCTTCCGTCCTGCGGTGAGCCCCCGTTGCCTCTATCCGACGCCCGGCCTCACAGTGGGACGAACGTGCGTTGCTCACATTCCTTGCAGTGACCGGGCGACTCGACAGGGGGTGGGGAGAGCGCGTCTCCCTTCGCATTCCGAGCATTCTTCCCGCAGCAGCTTCCTGATACCGCGCGGTGAGGGGCTCGGCCCGACAGAGGGCGTGGTGAGGACGTCTTGCATGTGGAGAGGCCGCTTCTCACTCTTTCGCATTCCAGTCATTCTTCCTCGATTGACTTCTGAGACAGTGACGCGTCTCAGGGCAGTCAGCGCGCGCACGGCTGTGGCTTGTTCCTTGTGCTCTACCGCGAATACCCTCATCTTTTTCGGGTAATTAGGCTCCAGATAAGCGGTTTTCACCGCGAAGCTCTCCCACGTGAGCCCATATTATTTAGAGGGCCATTACTATTCGTCTCCAAACAAGCATTGGCACAACCAAGGCTACTGGGACCAATTACACATTGTTGACCTGCCTTGTATCTCTTATACTCTCGCCTGATCACAATGGCAGGTGGGTTTGAAGTCTTTTGGGAGTCCGTTGAGGAGGAGCAGGAGCTCCTACCTATCCACGAGAGTTGGTGGTTGCCATTGACGCTTCTCTTGAGAGAGCGGTATCCTCAGCCTTGCAACCCCTGAGTCAACGAATAATTGAGTTGACGGTGCGCTGCAACCGCTTGACCCCACTAGGGGAAGACCGGAGGAGGGAGCCTCCTCGGGAGTCCAGGGGTCCCCCTAAGGGTAAAGGCAAGGTTAAACGTGCAGCTTCTGGCCAGCAGGCGACACCCTCGTTGGACACCTTCGAAAGGCTCCATCAGGCTTTCCTAAAGAGGCACAGACAGTACAAGCTTATACCTCCCACTCAAACATGAAGGGAGTCCTTTAAAGAGGACGGAATCCCATCACCCACCGAGGTGGCATGCTTCATCATCTGGGATCTCCTCTTGGTTGCAATACCTAGTGCAACCAAGGGCTACAACCCCCTCACTGTGAGGGAGGAGCTCAGGGATGTTTTATTTGATCAAGGATAAGAATCAACTAAAATCCACTAGAGGTGAAGCAAACAAGGCATTTAGGGTAATGGTTGCAGTGCGTGTAGTGATGTATGAAGTGATCTAAAATTGACTACCAAGAGAAAAAAGTTTATTGGATAACTCTTGGTGTCAAGAGTAAAAACAGTGCATGTGCAGTTCAGGAAATAATAACTGCACTAGTCCACAAAACAGGTCTACATGTTTCAGCCATGATGATCAAGTTCTGATCGTGGCCTTCCTCAGGACCTAGGTATTAATTGCTACTGCAAACAGAAAGAGTGATACAAGTGTCAATAAAATAATTTACACGTGGTTGGAATAAATACAACCTACACAATCCTGTGGTCTCAAATTGTAGAGATATTACAAGGATATAGATGTCACCTGTAAAAGAAAAAACAAAAACACACTGACATGAATTCATGATACAGTGGAAATAGTTGGTATTAAAGCTTGTACTGTATATAGTGCTACACGTCTGGGTCGCTGCCCATCGTGTGGTACCTATGCGTGTACCTCATTCCTATATAGTGTGTATAACAATGAAAATGTAAATGCTTACCCGTAGGTGTATGGGTGAACACCTCACCTCACCTGGCAACAGCTCAGGACGTGAGGCACCGCTCTGTTTAAAAAGGAAACTCTTATTACAGATACAACTGGCAATCTGTAAAAATCGTCATCCACATAGTTTATCATCAATTTGTACAATCAAACGTTATAGTTAGTCACTTAGCCAGATCGATAATCACGCCTTGCTGACAGATATGATTTTGAGACAATGTTATAATCATGATGCGATATCCCATCTCTCAAAAAGCAAAGTGAACATGTCTATATAACTGGTATCTGCATATGGCATCAAATTTAAAATACCATAAATATAGTATCTTATGCACAGGGGACATGCGAATGTGACGACACAGCTACCTTCATGTCAGCCCTGTCACAATTTTAAGAAGGCTTAGTCAAATGGAAATACGCTTACATGCCCCTTTTCCAAGCGTCTCAATTAGAGTGGAAGAAAAAGGGGAGGAAGGGAAAGAGACCGCTTTGCACACAAACAGAAAAAGGAATCCATGCTCTTAAATGCAGCATTTTGGAGTGACATTACGCCTGCCCCTAACTGATGCATCAAAATGCTCTCAGCCGACTCTTAGAAAGTCAGTGGAAGAAGCGTAGTTGAAAGCGCATGAACACACCGCCTTCCTCACTTACCTCTCCGTCGGTACCCCGGGCCTGACACAAGCTGCAACCGGAGGTATCCGACCGAGGGGAGAGCGTACGCTTAAATACTGGCGGGGCTGAACTGTATGTTCAGTTTGAGGACAGGCCGCACACGAGCCACAGGGATAATGACCTTGGACCGCTGGCATGTCCCATAGTGTATTCAGTTTGTTTGGTGACTTCATTTTAGGTCTTGTGTGGACTAAATTGTCACGGAGATTCGAACTCCTTTTAAAGGGAATTTCGATTTCCATTCGAGAAAAAAGCTTTTCTATATATTCAACTGTCTAGACACACTAAATAAGAAAAGTGAGACATTAGAGCCTGATAGACTACTTTTCCCAAGCTCAGTAGCGTTTTTTTGTAGTTCCATACGCGTGGGGCTTCTAAACCTACTTTTCAGACTACAATTCCCATGAATCCATGGTTCTTTTGTAGTTCTGTATCACAATTACGTGATTTAGCTGTGACACAGGGACCAATTAAGGATTCACACCTGCCCGCTATTATGCCTCGCCAGTATTTAAGTTTAAGCGTACGCTCTCCCCTCGGTCGGATACCTCCGGTTGCAGCTTGTGTCAGGCCCGGGGTACCGACGGAGAGGTAAGTGATGACGGCGGTGTGTTCATGCGCTTTCAACTGTGCTTCTTCCACTGATTTTCTAAGAGTCGGCTGAGAGCACTTTGATGCATCAGTTAGGGGCAGGCGTAATGTCACTCCAAAACGCTGCATTTTAGAGCATGGATTCCTTTTTAGGTCTCGGCCTGCATCAGCGCTTGCGCTGGTCTGGCCGAGAGTTTTAGTAAGTGGGTTTTGGAAGTGCAAACACTGGCTTTCGGCTGGCGACCAGCTTGCGTTCACGATGGGCGTGCACGCGCGCAGCTGCCATCTGGGTTTCCTATCTCTTCCTCATTTCCTCGTCATGGCTCATTAACTCTCTGGACTCTGATGTTTCAATCGCAGCAGCAGCTCACATTACCAACTGATGGCCCTGGACTACAGTCACATGAAAAACAACAGCGATTAGGATTGAAATGCAAGCTTTTTTTTGTCTAGTTAGAAATATTGCTTCGGTGGGTTGATTTCACCTTATATCGCTATTTGTTTTATATTGGGAGTCACAGCCTAATTACCAGTATTTTTGTCTCACTCTGTTTTTTTAAAAATATTTATTCGCGCAAAGCACAAAGCTATATTTAAGGTTACTTTTTCCGCGTCACTTATTCACTCTATTTAAACTCCACACCCCCCACTCTTATTTTCTCTCTCCTTCTCTCTCTCTCTCCCCTCTCTAATTCTCTCTCTACTTAATTAACTCTCCCCTCTCTATCTTTTTTAGCCTTTCATTCTCTCTCACCCCTTTATCTGTTTCTCTTTCAAACTCCTTCATTCACTCTCTCTCCCCTTCTTTCTCTCTCTCTATCCCGCTCCACTCTTTATTCTATGTACACCCTTTCTCTCTCTTTCTCTCTCACCACCCTCTCTAATTGGGCATTATATCTTCACTCTATCTCTCACTCGGCAACACCACAGCATCACTCAGCATCACCACTGCATCACTCAGCGCAACCACAGCATCAATCAGAGCCAGCACAGCATCAATCAGAGCCAGCACAGCATCACTCAGCACCAACACATCTCTCAACGCCATCACAGCATCACTCAACGCCATCACAGCATCACTCAACGCCATCACAGCATCACTCAACGCCATCACAGCATTACTCAGCGCAACCACAGCATCACTTAGCGCCACAAAAGCATCACTCAGCGCCACCACAGCATTACTCAGCAGCACCACAACATCACTCCGCGCCACCACAGCATCACTCAGCACCACCATAGCTTCACTCAGCGACACCACATCATCACTCAGGGCCAACACTGCATCACTCAGCACCACCACAGGATCACTCAGCACCACCACAGGATGACTCAGCACCACCACCACAGGATGACTCAGCACCACCACAGGATGACTCAGCACCACCACAGGATGACTCAGCACCACCACAGCATCGCTCAGCACCACCACAGCATCGCTCAGGGCCACCACAGCATCGCTCAGCACCACCACAGCATCGCTCAGCGCCACCACAGCATCACTCAGCGCCACCACAGCATCACTCAGCGCCACCACAGCATCACCACAGCATCACTCAGAACTACGACAGCATCACCACAGCATCACTCAGCGCCACAACAATATCACTCAGCACCACCACAGCATCAATCAGAGCCAGCACAGCATCAATCAGAGCCAGCACAGCATCACTCAGCACCAACACATCTCTCAACGCCATCACAGCATCACTCAACGCCATCACAGCATCACTCAACGCCATCACAGCATCACTCAGTGCAACCACAGCATCACTCAGTGCAATCACAGCATTACTCAGCACAACCACAGCATCACTTAGCGCCACAACAGCATCACTCAGCGCCACCACAGCATTACTCAGCAGCACCACAACATCACTCCGCGCCACCACAGCATCACTCAGCACCACCATAGCTTCACTCAGCGACACCACATCATCACTCAGGGCCAACACTGCATCACTCAGCACCACCACAGGATGACTCAGCACCACCACAGGATGACTCAGCACCACCACAGGATGACTCAGCACCACCACAGCATCACTCAGCACCACCACAGCATCACTCAGCGCTACCACAGCATCACTCAGCGCCACCACAGCATCACTCAGCGCCACCACAGCATCACTCAGCGCCACCACAGCATCACTCAGCGCCGCCACAGCATCACTCAGCGCCGCCACAGCATCACTCAGCGCCGCCACAGCATCACTCAGCGCCGCCACAGCGTCACTCAGCGCCGCCACAGCATCACTCAGCGCCACCACAGCATCGCTCAGCGCCACCACAGCATCGCTCAGCACCACCACAGCATCGCTCAGCACCACCACAGCATCATTCAGCACCACCACAGCATCACTCAGGGCCACCACAGCATCACTCAGGGCCACCACAGCATCACTCAGCACCACCACAATATCACTCAGCGCCAAGACAATATCACTCAGCACCACCACAGCATCACTCAGCGCCAAGACAATATCACTCAGCAGCACCACAGCATCACTCAGCACCACAGCAGTATCACTCAGCAAGACCTGAGTATCATTCAGCATCACCTCAGCATCGTCTCCGCAACAGTCACCACCACCACCACTACCACCTCAGCATCACTCAGCACCACCTCAGCCTGCTCTCGGAATCTGGCATCTGTTGATTCTCCCCTAGCGTCTGGCCGCTGCTAGTGTTATAATACAGGTACTAGTTCCCTACCTTCACCCTCCGATTGTTTATGCCCCCTCAAAAAAAAAGCTTTAACAAACAACCATTGCAATAGGCAGAAACAAGTTGCCAGCATTGCAAGAACAAAAGAAAACTGAGGACATTTTTTATTGTAAATACTTTTTTAATATGGTCGTTCAGTTTTACATAATGCCTTCTTGGTCATATATAAAGTAACAAAAATGCTTCTGACACTGTTTTATTATAACTTTTCAGCATGCTGCACAGCAGCCACACTTCTCTACAGCACAGCTTGAAGACATTGGCAAAGTCAATAGCTCTGGCTAAACACTTATAAGGCCCCAAAGGCGAGACCTATTGGCTATGCCAATGCTTGTGTTATCCAGCCACTACTAAACTGATGGCAGGTGATGCAGGAAGATGGGGCCCAAGTATCATGGGCTACCATTTTATGATACCTTTTGCAGCTGCCCTCTGTCCCTCAGTTGGTGAGTTCAGCTATTATTTACAGTCATTTTCTAACTTTAGGTATCTGCCTTCTCCCTGTTCCAGTCCACTCATGAGCGGATTTAGACGTGGTTCAGAGCGAAATGTAAAATGAGTTTATTGCAGCTGCTATAAGTTGTGAGATATGTAAATAGAAATCGACCATTCCATAGAAAGCCCACCCCAAAGGCAGTGCATATTGCCTTTGGGAGAAGATGAAATGGCTTTATCAAAGGCCGTGGGAGAAAAACTGTTCAAGGCAGGTCATTTAGTATATCACAGGGACCTCATGGGCAGCATCGAGGTGTGGTTAGGTGGTGATAACAGAGCAAGAGAACCTAAAGTCACCAAATGATATCACATCATACGCAAAGACCCGGGTTCAGCAGAACCTACTTGGAAGTGGTTTTGGGGTTCTGCATGTCTGCATCTTTTCTATAGCTCTCAATGCTAGAGGTAAGGCTGCAACTGAGGGCTCCAAATTTGATGAAGGTGTGGAGAGATGAAGTGATTTGCCCAAGATCTAACAAGTTTAGCAAGTAGAGAAGCAAGGAGTGTAAACCAGGTCTTCTGGTTTCCATAGTTGACAATTTGCTTCTAGGTCATTCTTAACCAAGATGGCGGCTGGAAATAGCACTGATCAACACCAGCAGAGAGCCAGCTGTCACATCGGACCTTACCCTGGCCCTTTACCATCGAAACGAACTGACTTTACATGCAAACTAATAAATACTACAGAAGGAAAGGTCCTTCCCAAGTACTGTTAATGTTCAGTATTCCACACTCTTCTCTCTGTCGCATAAACCATTGTAATTGCGTACAAATTACCGCAAGCTTGTTGCAACTGGGCATCTTTAAATCTGTTTTCTTATATGCTTTCAAATCAGAAATTATGTTTTAGAAGTCAAAAAGGAAAACAAGCATTGGCATAGCCAATAGGTCTCGCCTTTAGGACCTTATAAGTGTTTAGCCATGCAACAGTTGATGTTGTTGCACCAAGGATATTGTGCTGCATAACTAAATACTTATAAGGTCCCAAAGGCGAGACCTATTGGCTATGCCAATGCTTGTTCTGTTTGTGTGCAAAGCAGTCTCTTTCCCTCCCTCCCCCTTTTTCTTCCACTCCAATTGAGACGCTTGGAAAAGGGGCATGTAAGCGTATTTCCATTTGACTAAGCCTTCTTAAAATTGTGACAGGGCTGACATGAAGGTAGCTGTGTCGTCACGTTCGCATATCCCCTGTGCATAAGATACTATATTTATGGTATTTTAAATTTGATGCCATATGCAGATACCAGTTATATAGACATGTTCACTTTGCTTTTTGAGAGATGGGATATCGCATCATGATTATAACATTGTCTCAAAATCATATCTGTCAGCAAGGCGTGATTATCGATCTGGCTAAGTGACTAACTATAACGTTTGATTTTACAAATTGATGATAAACTATGTGGATGATGATTTTTACAGATTGCCAGTTGTATCTGTAATAAGAGTTTCCTTTTTAAACAGAGCGGTGCCTCACGTCCTGAGCTGTTGCCAGGTGAGGTGAGGTGTTCACCCGTACACCTATGGGTAAGCATTTACATTTTCATTATTATACACACTATATAGGAATGAGGTACACGCATAGGTACCACACGATGGGCAGCGACCCAGACGTGTAGCACTATATACAGTACAAGCTTTAATACCAACTATTTCCACTGTATCCTGAATTCATGTCAGTGTGTTTTTGTTTTTTCTTTTACAGGTGACATCCATATCCTTGTGATATCTTTACAATTCGAGACCACAGGATAGTGTAGGTTGTATTTATTCCAACCACATGTAAATTATTTTATTGACACTTGTATCACTCTTTCTGTTTGCAGTAGCAATTAATACCTAGGTCCTGAGGAAGACCACGATCAGAACTTGATCATCATGGCTGAAACATGTAGACCTGTTTTGTGGACTAGTGCAGTTATTATTTCCTGAACTGCACATGCACTGTTTTTACTCTTGACACCAAGAGTTATCCAATAAACTTTTTTCTCTTGGTAGTCAATTTTAGATCACTTCATACATCACTACACACACTGCAACCATTACCCTAAATGCCTTGTTTGCTTCACCTCTAGTGGATTTTAGTTGATCCTTATCCTTGATCAAATAAAACATCCCTGAGCTCCTCCCTGACAGTGAGGGGTTGTAGTCCTTGGTTGCACTAGGTATTGCAACCAAGAGGAGATCCCAGATGATGAAGCATGCCACCTCGGTGGGTGATGGGATTCCGTCCTCTTTAAAGGACTCCCCTCATGTTTGAGTGGGAGGTATAAGCTTGTACTGTCTGTGCTCTTGAGCTTTTTTTAGGCTCAGATAGACCTGCGGGTTTTCTGGTTTGATAGATTGTTGTTAGTGGGGAATCTATTCGCGCAGGTCTCTAAATTCTTCCCTCGGGCCCCCTTTCTCAAAGTGTTGTTTTGTTTTTCCTAAAGAGGCACCTGGACACTCAGGACCTTCAAGAAGGTTCCCAGCCTGATTGTACCCCCGAAGAGGATACCTGTTCTCACCATGGGACAGATGACAATACCGGGGAAGACACGGACCCTAATGGAGACTCGGATGAAGAGCCAGGTCCGAGCAGACCCTGGAGGCCGGAAGGAGGCACCAAGAAGCCCAGGCTGGAGGAGAAAGGCAAGAAGGACTCCGCAGGGCTAACAGGTTTCCTTAACCCTGAGGATGTCTATCACCCCCGCTCGGCGGACTGGATCCCTGCGCCCTCCATGGTGCGTTATGTGGCCAGCCGCATTCGGAAGCCTATGGACCAGGATGGCAGGGGTCGTCTACGGAATGAGTGTCCTAGACCAGCATTGACTAAAGAAGTGGCGCAGACCCCAGACATTGATGCCAAGATGGCAACTTTCATTGCGAAGTTTGTTAAAGACCCTAAGAAGGGCCTAGAGCGTTCCTGGCGGTCATGCCAGAACAAGGTTTTGGATGTTCTGGGGCCCCTGACCAAAATCCTGGACATGGCCGAAGATGCCAAAGCATCGGGCCTTATGATTGATCCAGAAATCCTGTTGGGCTGGGATCAGCGAGCCCTATGTTTTTTAGGCAACAACAATTGTGCCTTGTCAACGAGGCGTAGACGCTCCCTGTTAATCAAAATTGAACCCAGACTTGGAGAACTGGCTACCACCGAGGCCGGCCCGTTAGCCAAAGGAGGTCTCTTCAGAGAACCCTTCATTAAGGAGCTTTCACGCTTTGTCAATACATTCTCTTCATTGGACACGGCTCAACAATCTAACAAAATAGTGTTTAATCAACAAGTTTTTGGCAGGGCTGGAAGAGGTAGGGGGCTCTCCTCTGACCGAACCTACTCTTCCAACCCACAGAAGTTCCAGACACGACGATCCATCCAGTGGCAAGACCACAAGAAATTTGTGGGGGTTTTACCCCTCAAGAGGTCGAGGCATAGGACGTGGCAATAAAGGATCGGTTCGAGGAGCCAACAACGCACCAGGCGGAACCAACGTTAGGCGCTACCCCTTTTTCCCTACACGGGGTGGGAGGGTGGCTACAATGGTTCGCTCAGAAGTGGAAGTCCATAACAAGGGACGCATGGGTGCTTCAGACGGTGACCGGGTTTTACATCGAGTTTTACGGCTCACCCAGGCAGTATTCTCGACCCCGCCCCTTTGTTTTCTCGGAGGAAGGGGCTCGGGTGATGAGCCAAGAGGTGTCAGAACTTCTACAAAAAGGGGCAATAGTGCCCATCAACCCTTCATCCTTCTGGATTTTTAAGCAATATTTACCTTGTGGAAAAGAAAGACGTGGGTTTTTGTCCGGTCATAAATCTGAAGGATTTTAATCGATGGGTGGTGTATTGCCACTTCAAAATGGAGGGCATTCACCTCCTTCGGGAGATTCTTCTGCCGAACGATTGTCTGGTGAGGCTCGATCCAAAGGACGCCTACCTCGCCATTCTCATATTTTCCCTACACAGACGTTTTCTTCAATTCGAGTGGGACAACAAGTTGTTCGAATTCACATGCCTACCATTCGGCCTCTCGTTCGCCTCCTTGTGCTTCACCAAGGTGTTCCGACCGGCCATGGAATGACTTCGGGCTCGGGGAGTAAGCCAAATAGTATACTTAGACGACATCCTCCTCATGCACCAAGAGAGATCTACGCTAATTTCGCAACTTCAATTGACGTAGAAGTTGTTGCAGGACCTGGGGTTCATAGTGAATACTCAGAAGTCGGAGTTTTCTCCGGCCCAGCAAATGACCTTCCTAGGCTTTGAGGTCAACACGGTGCAACAGTCCCTTTGCTTACCCGAGAGGAAGATAGTCCTAATTTGCAGGGAGCTGCGCCGGACTTTAGCCAAGGAGACCATCTCCCTTCGGCATTTGGCCAGGGTGGTCGGCCTTCTGTCCTTGTCAATCCAGGCAATCTTCCCGGGGCCTCTGAATTACAGGGCCTTGCAGCGCTTGAAGGCGCTACATCTCAGGAGGGGTTTATCTTATGCCCAGGAGGTCTCTGTCAACGGAGGCCCAGACGGAACTTCGATGGTGGCTAGACCCCATGCAGGCCTGGAACGGAAGGGCCATCTTTGGGTCCGCCCCAGATCTGGTTATCGAGTCTGACGCCAGCCGACGAGGTTTGGATGCACGGTGTGGCGATGTTACTATAGGAGGACGTTGGTCCAAGGGCGAGCAATCCCTCCACATCAATTGCCTGGAGCTTCTCGCGGGCTCCTTCGTGGTGAGGAGCCTTGCGGCCAACAAGGTCTTGTGTGCGATCTTGCTGAAGATGGACAACATCTCAGCAGTCAGATACATAAACCGCTTAGGGGGTACCAAATCCAAGGTGTTAGCGGACCGGGCCAAGGAATTCTGGGGTTACTGCCTGGCGCACAGATTATAGGTGACAGCAGAATACCTAACGGGGTGCCTCAACCAGGAGGCAGACTGGCAATCCAGGCACCTGAGAGATTACAGTGCATGGACATCGGAGCCTCTGATTTTCCAGAAGCTCATGGAGTGGTGGGGTCCTTGTCAGGTGGATCTTTTTGCCTTGAGACTCACTCACCAACTTCCCCCGTTTTTTAGTTGGTGACCAGATCCTCTGGCGGAGGCAACAGATGCCTTTCTCCAGGACGGGAGTCAGTTCCGGGGTTACGCGTTCCCTCCCTTTTTGATGATAGCCAGGCTCACATCCATAGCCCGCCGCCAGAAGGCGGAGGTGACCTTGGTGACACCGCTTTGGAGATCGCAAGCGTGGCATCCAGTTCTTCTGGAACTTTCTATGGATTTTCCAATCCGTCTACCGCTGAGTTCTCAACTTCTGACGGATCCTCAAGGCAACTCACACCAGTTGGTGCATGACGGGATACTTCAACTGATGGGCTGGAAGATTACAGGAGACGTTTTTGAAATCCCGGGCCTTTTGCAGCAGGCTTCTACCCTCATCAGAAGAGCCTGGGCTGATTTGACCATCAAGAGATATGGTTCAGCATGACGAAGGTGGTCTCGCTGGTGTATGCGAAGGGATCTCGATCCCGTGGGAACAGATGTAGTACATATTGTCAACTTCCTCTTGGAACTGGTTGTAAGGGTTTAGCCTATTGCACTATCAATGCCTGCCGGTCGGCGATCTCGGCAGGTCATGTACCAGTTCATGAGGTCCCTGTGGGGGAACATCCATTGGTATGCTGTTTACTACAGGGCATTCGCTTAGCTGTCCCACCAGAGCCACGAAATTCCTCGCTCTGGGATGTTGCTGTAGAGTGCTTAGGATGCTACGTTCATGGCAAGATAACCAATATCTTTCTTGTAAAGAATTGACAGGTAAGCTCGCAATGCTGTTATGTCTAATATCTTGCAAAAGAGTATCGGATGTGCGGGCTCTGGATGTTACAGCGCACATGTTTACCCCTGACGGGGTGTCCTTTACTATCTCACGACGGACAAAGTCCAACACTAGGGTGGTCCACTATCCTGCTTTTCCTGATCACCCAAAATTGTGTGTGGTCCTCTGTCTCCGGGCGTACGAGTCCATGACCGAGGAGTATCGGCCTCTGGGGGTAGCCCAACTGTTCATTTCCCTCAAGAAGCCTTTTAAGCCAGTCTTGGCTGCGACTATGGCTCGATGGGTGAGATGGGTCCTGCAGGAGGCAGGAATTGACACAACCTCCTTTGGAGCACACTCTTCAAGGGGTGCCTCCAAGGGGTGGCCTCAAAGGCTTTTTCATTAGAAAGCCGCCTGGAGGATATCCTCAGAGCGGCGGATTGGCCTTCAGACTCAACCTTTAAGACCTTTTACTTTAACCCCATCACTGGCATAGCTTTGCTGGTGGTAAACCAGCTTTAAACTAGCATAATCTGAGCCTCCGAGTCCTGACATGGAATATAAAATTTCCTAGCTAACGTGAAGGAAAGATTCAATTCTATTAAGGACATTGAGGCGGGGATTATCCCGCCCATGTGGATTCAATCCTTTCCCTCCCAATGGTATCTGGATCTTGTTTGGGCTAATTATTTTTCTTGAAATTACTGGCATATTTTGAGAATGATGTACCATAAGGTGATCTAAAGCTGTATATTTTGAACTTGCTTGATGGCTTTGCTTTGACTTGTTTATGATCACAGTTCAGATATGTTATTGGATGCTAGTAATTTCTATGGGACCTCACCAGGGATGTTTGTGTTTTTCCATATGGTCGGAACAGAAACAGGAGTACTGAGTGGAAACAGGAATCTTGGCTGCCTGGCTCGAAGAGAGAGGAAGTGCTTTTCCTTGATACTGGATTTATAAGATGGACTCTATGGTTGTTGATTATACTGTGATGCAAAGACTCTTGGGGGTTGTAGTCTTTGATGAGTTTACTGTTGTTTAAGGCTGCTGAGCAAAAATTAAAGGAGAAAGCATAATCCTCGCCTCCGTGTCCTTAATAGAATTGAAATTTTCCTTCACGTTAGCTAGGAAATGTTATATTCTGCTTCAGGTACCTTTAGTTTAATTTTTCAGATAAGTGCTAGAAAATACTCTGCTATACAAGCATATTTCGTGATATGAGTGAAGTCAAAATGGCTTTTAAAGAGGATCTGAGGCGGTGGCACTGTTGGAGAGTTTGCTTATTCAGACTAGAAGAATTTAGATTATCATTTGGGGTGGGTGACTCCCCACACATACATCCCAACACTGCACTCAATCCAGTGCAGGACAACAGTGTGTTAAGCTCACAGCAGCAGATCTTTGTCACAGTGGCCAGGAGGCAGCACTCCCATGACACAGGTACAAAGGCCTGACCACTCTATTGATCACTAAAACTTAAAATACAATATGCTGTCCCCATCACGCTCGTTCTTCTTAACTCACGTGGAAGGCAGAAGTCTTCCACCACTTAAGGTTGGTGCTTTGGGCACCCCGCCCAGTCTAAGCAGACTGCAGTCCATGACACAGGCCAAAGTCATAGTTCATATGCATGATATGTGTTCGCTCATGACCAGAAATAGTTACCAAGCATCCAGATATCACCGCAGCTTAGGCCTTTTATGTATTCGTGAGTTTCAGACATCACAGCCATCCCATGACCCTTCTTGCTTTTGACTACTTCAGACTGCTTTAAGTAGATTGCAGCCCTTGCACCCGTTTAGGGATGGCGGTAATCATTTATTTTTGTTATTATTGCTTAATTTGTGTTTTGCCCAACACCCTCAGCTTTGGCTCATATTTCCTTCCCCCATTTTAAAAGATTGATGCAAAAAGGTGTATTTTAATTTGTTGTTGGTTTACGTTTGCTGACAAGGTATTATTGTCATTTGCTCCTGAAAATGTTTCTTTTTGAGAAGGCAGAAAATAATCCCATACTAAGAAAACAGATCACTGCCCCTCGTGATCTGCGCTGACCGCATCATAGCACTTTTTTTTAGGTCGAGCCTGAGTCAGCCTGCATGTGCTGCTCTGCGAGACTTGTTGTAGTGGAGTATGGAATGGAAGCCCCGCCCACTCTCCGCCCATATTTTTCATTGGCTTGTGTCTTTGTCCTTCGTAAATGCTGGTTTCTGATTCCTTAATAGTCTTGTTAGTCCCTCCTTAGTACCGCCTTGTCTTCATCTGTAACCTCCCATGGCGACTGGCCCCTTTACTTCGGTTGTTACATGGTATGTGTTCTTAAGTCTGTGGGCATTACTTTCTTTAATGAGTTTTTACATGGGTGTAGAATCACCAATGGCGCCCGCCGCCTGAAGCCCCTCCCGCCGCGCTTTAATTGGAGTGAATTTCTAACGTTTACACATCATATGGCTGCCTTCAAGGGGTCGCAGTGTAAGAAAAAATTGTCTTCTTTTTACAATGCGCTTTATCTTTAATATGGCACACTCGCACCTTTCTTGTGAACCTGGCACTCAAACATAGTTTTTTTTATTTAAATGAGCTACACTGCGCACAATCAACAATGGAGCCTGCCGCCCACAGCCCCTGGGCAACAACGCTTTATGTTCTAGCATGGCGCTCGCTTTCACATTAACATGACACGCTCCATCCGGCGCTGCTGGCAACATGGCTGCAGCCGGGTGCCTTCTCTGCCTCCTGGCCACCCTGCTCTGCTGCTGCCCTAGCCTGGGCAAGAAGAATGACTCTGTGGACCGGAGGTTCTCAGACCTGAAGCGCTGCGTGGACATGGAGTGCAGCAATAAGTGCCTTTCCCCCGAGATCTGAGTGAGTGAGTGAGTGAGTGAGTGAGAGAAGGTTGGGGCAGCAGGAGCCACAGAGCATCACTCTCCTCTTTTGGGCTTGTTCGGTGGGTTCATGCCAATGCTCAAACTTCCTACTTAAAACGGATTTGTCTGCAAAATAAAAAGGATTTAGCTGTTTTGTTTTCCTTTAACTGTTTACTGCATCGCTAATCAATCAATCAGGGGTTTATAAGGCGCGCTACTCACCCGAGAGGGTCTCAAGGCGCTGGGGTGGGGGGGGGGAAGTTCCGCTCCGGATCAGTCAAAGAGCCAGGTCTTGAGGCTCTTCCTGAAGGTGTGCAGGGTGTGGGAGCGTCTGATGTTGACTGGGAGCTCGTTCCAGGTCTTAGCTGCGACGTAGGAGAAAGCTCTTCCACCTGCTCTGGTTCTGCGGATGCGTGGGGTCTCTGCCAGGGTGAGGTCCGTGGACTGGAGGTTCCTTTTGGGTACGTGGAAGGAGACTCTTCCGTTGAGGTATTTGGGTCCAATGTTGTGGAGGGATTTATAGGCGTGGGTGAGTATCTTGAAGGTTACTCTCTTCTCGATGGGGAGCCAGTGGAGGTCCATGTGCTCGTGTCGTGGGGTTCCGAGGACGAGTCTGGCTGCGGTGTTCTGGATGGTCTGGAGCTTGTGTAGCAGGGTTTTGTTGATTCCGGTGTAGAGGATGTTGCCGTAGTATAATCTGCTGGTTATGAGTGCGTGGGTGATGGTCTTTCTGCATTCGGGGGGTATCCACTTGAAGGTCTTACGGAGTATGCGGAGGGAGTTGAAGCAGGTGGAGGCGAATGCGTTGATCTGGCGGGTCAAGGTGAGGGAGGAGTCTAGAATGATGCCGAGGTTCCGGGCGTGGTCCGCCGGGGTGAGTGGGTTTCCGAGGGCAGGGGGCCACCAGGAGCTGTCCCACACAGTGGGGGAGGGTCCAAGGACGAGGACCTCTGTCTTCTCCGAGTTCAGTTTTAGGCCGCTGTCGCTCATCCAGGCTGCGACGTCTTTCATTCCTTCTTGGAAGCTGAGTCTGCTGTCTTCGGGATTCTTCGTGAGAGAGATGATGAGCTGGGTGTCGTCGGCGTAAGATACTATGCTGAGCCCATGCTGTCTGACGATGGCAGCGAGAGGGGCCATGTAGATGTTGAAGAGCGTGGGACTGAGCGAGAATCCTTGGGGTACTCCGCAGTTAATCTCAGTAGGTTCGGAGAGGAAGGGAGGGAGTCTGATACATGGGGTCTGCCAGGGAGAAAGGAGTGGATCCAGTCGAGGGCGGTTCCCTGTATACTGGCGTCCTGGAGTCTGGCTGCAAGAGTGCGATGGGAGACGGTGTTGAAGGCTGCGGAGAGGTCTAGTAGGATGAGGGCCGCAGTTTGGCCCTGGTCGAGTAGCATGCGGATGTCATCGGTGGCGGCAAGGATGGCGGTCTCGGTGCTGTGGTTGCTCCGAAATCCGGACTGGCAGGGGTCGAGGATGGCGTTCTCTTCGATGAAGGTGGTCAGTTGGGCATTGATGAATCTCTCGGTGACTTTGGCTGCGAAAGGAAGGAGAGAGATGGGCCGGTAGTTTTTCAGGTCCGTCGGGTCGGTCGAGGGTTTCTTGAGGAGGGGCTTGACCTCTGCCCGCTTCCAGTCATCAGGGAAGATGCCGGAATCGAGGGAGGCGCTGATGGTCCAGCCTAGTTCGACTGCTATGGCGGCGGCGGCTCTGTGGTAGATGTGCGGTGGGCAGGGGTCAGTGGGGGCTCCTGAGTGGGTGTTCTTCATGGTCACGGTGGTGTCTTCAGTGGTGGCAGGTTTCCAGGTGGTGATGGTCGGCTGGTTGTCGGTGGTGGAGAGGGGCGTGGTGTCCGGAGTCTGTTCGCTGAAGTTGTCGTAGAGGGCCTTGATTTTCAGGTGGAAGTTGGAGCTGAGCTTGTTGCAGAGGTCCTGAGAAGGTGTGACGTCTGTGGCTTCGCTGGGGGGTTTGGTGAACTGCTGTATGATGTTGAAGAGTTCTTTTGCATTGCTTGCGTTGGTGTGGATTTTGTTCTTGATAAATGTCCGCTTGGTGGCTCTTATGTGCTAGTGGTATTCATTCATGGCATTCCTGTAGTTGTTCTGGTCTTCGGTGGTTTTCCTGTTCCGCCAGAGTTTCTCGAGGTGCCTGCAGGAGTGCCTGGCTTCTTGGAGGTCGGTGGTGAACCAGGCGGCCTTCAGGGGGCGTTATTTGATGGGGTGGCGGAGGGGTGCTAGCTTGTCAGCGCAGCCGGCGATCCAGCGGTGTGGTTCTTTGGCTGCGGAGTTGGCGTCGGTCGTGGCGGAGGGGGGGTCATGGAGGAGGGTGGTGTTGAGGTGTTCCTCTGTGATCTTGCTCCAGTTCCTTCGCGGCGGGCGCGGGGCAGGTTTGAGTGCGGTGGCGGTGTTGAAGGTGAAGTGTATGCAGTGGTGGTCTGTCCAGAGGGGCTGCATGGTGTGGCTGAAATGGATGTTTGTCCCTCCTGCGAAGATGGGGTCTAGGGTGTGTCCGGCTCTGTGGGTGGGGGTGGTGACGAGCTGCTTCAGTCCGAGGTTGGCGAGGTTGTCAAGGAGGGTGGTGGAGTCGGGGTCGCTACGGTTGTCGAGGTGGAAATTCAGGTCTCCGAAGACACTGGTGCAGCAATTGCCAACTTTGATTTTAAGTGAAAGTGCTGAGAATGTGCTGCTGAGCGAAAGGAAGGCTTGTGGCAGAGAACACCAGTCCGTGCATTTTCTCAACCGGTGCCCCTCTGCCCCAGCTTGGTTGCGTGGCATTCTTCTTCGTGTTATCAGATCCCGAGTTTGCCCGAGAGTGGTGCACGACGGGACGTGACTGCCCTGGACTGTCTTTGTTTGCCATAGACCCATCATCGGCGCAGCACGAGAAGGGCAGAAACCTGTTGTGCGCGTGGCATTTATGGAATATTTGGGAGCCGTGCAGCCTTCCCCGAAACAGTCCCTGAGGCTTGTTTTTTAAATTACTATTAATTTGCATTTTTAGCAGTAGCGCAGCTCGCCCAGCATGTATAACTAAACCACATCTCCCCGGAACCCTGTTTGCGTTTGTGGCTTTTGTCTTACATATCCTCACGTCTTCATGGCGTGTAAGTCGAAAGTAGCACCCACTGTTAACTTTAATCATAGCTGCTCAGACAGCGTTAAGTACCTGACTCTGAACTTTGGGCCATTTGAGACTGTGCATCACTGAAAGAGACCGCCACCCTGTAATGAATTCGTGGGTGCAAGGTAAGTCTTATTACTGGAGAAAACAACACAGATAAACATTGCTTAATTTGTGGTGGTAGTTGCAGGTTGTAGACACTCATTATTGGGACTTACCCTGTATTTCACTTTCTTATTTATTAATTTATTTCTTGGAGGACCTTTCTGTTATGTCTTTTTATAATCCACTTAAGGCTCAGTGTTTCTAAAGCTAATCACTCCCTTCCCCCTCTGATAGCCCATGGAAATTGCCAGACTCACTTGAGATGCTATCAAATCCTGAAATTGTTCAGTCCTGCCTGTAAATTCTATGGCTGAGCGAGGGCCTGAACTAAATGTAGAAATCTAACTATTTTGGATAATAACGTTTAAACTGTTACTTTTGTACATCCCTGCGCAGGGTATAAATTAATGCATTGGCACACAAACGTTACTTGTGACGTACACTGCTTCAAAACGCCATTAACTAAACAATAAGGGTGACATTAAAACAGGGTAAACAAAATAATAAGCCAAACATTTTGACAAAAATTACGCATCCTAATCAATAAAGGTGTACTTTCCTCCTCACAGCACATAGTTTATATATAGGACTGAGTGATACAGCAGGGCAAAGGCGGTGTACCGTCGGCAACTAATGCATTGCAAGCGTTATTTTTTTTAAGCCCAACTATTCTCACACTCTACTCCTCGTGTCCATTTTTACAGTAAATACCGAAATGTGGGCAATTTAGGGTGTGCATGCAAAAAATATTTAACATACTAGTTTTCTACCCATTGAGAGTTGTTTGCCTCCTGCTGTGGCAGCATGTAGACATTTGTGACTGCTGTGTTGGTACAAGAATCCGCAGTGCATGTGCTGGGCATAACTGCACCAGTCCCTTCACCTTGTCCATAGTTCCCTGTGGGTGTCTTTAAAATCTTTGTTTCGGTTCAGACCACCGCATTGAATCTAAGCCTTAAATATTAATGCTCAGAGTCTACAGAAGGTTCACTTAGTTGCAGTCACTTCATGCATGTATTTGCCCATTCATTCTCATCAGCAACCAAACAATGTACCCTTCTTTTGGCTCACGTCAGTCTCTTTCCCACTCTCACTTATCGGAATATTTTGCCATCTCATGGTACTATTGGACAGCCGCGGTCCGTGCAGGTAACAGCGGTGGGGCCGTGTAAGGGGGGATTTCGAGAGACGATGCAGAGGGAAAATTAATTATTTATTTAATTTTCCCTCTGCATTGTCCCTCGAAATCCCCCCTTACCCGGCCCCACCGCTCCACCGCTGTTACCTGCACGGACCGCGGCTGCTATTGGACACTGTTTCACGCAGTGATATTAAAGTGCTGAGATGCCCAGCATTCAGCATATGCCAGCCCACAACACCACACATGAGTGTGTCACTTACTTGCCTTATTCTGTCTTTTCTGTTGACAAGCGAGGATAGAAATCTGCTTTGTCGGCTGTAATAGCATGTTAACCTGATGCCCTTCACCATGCGTCTTCGTTTGGTTAGTTGTTTGTCTCTCTTCTACAAAAACTATTTTCGAATTTAAGGTACATCACTTTCTGATAACTTAAAAGGTGCACCTTAACTGATTCCCTTAATTCTGTGGCCTAGACACTTACAGCACTGCATGTGTTCCATGGTATCTCTCCATTCGCTTGCATTCATGTGGCAACTTTAACTTTCAGGATTCTCCACAATGCTTTTTTCAGAAGAGGTATCGGTGTATATTATACTGTTTGCTATTGCACTCTCACTTTCTGCTGTGGCCAGTTTCTACTAGCTTTCTCATATGGCTTTTGTTTTTAGAGGTATGCATTCACCCTCTATCATTGTTACCATCCTTTTAGGTAATCAGTGTCCATTAGGGCGCCACATATATCCAAATCACAACATAGAATTCAACATCATATCACAAAGTTTCACAGCGCACCACATATTTAAACTCCACTACATAACACTCCACAACACAAAATACCATTCCACATAATTACACTCCATAACACATAATCCCACTCTACATAATTTCAATACATTCAAAAACATAATTACAATCCACATAATACCACTGCACACCATGCCACATAATTTCACTGCACACACCACACAATTCTATGCCACACAATGCCACAACTAACAATTCCAATCCAACCCACATAATTTCAATACACACCAAATACATCCACTTCACTCCATAACACATACATAACAAGCATTTGCAATGCAATAGGACTCACATTTACGCGAGACCTATTGCATTGAAAACGGAGTGCGGGCGGGGGTCAGGGGGGCGAGAAGGCACGAACACCGGGAGTGGGGGGGAGAGAAGGCACGGACAGCGGGAGGGGGGGCACAGGAAGAAAATAGTGCTCATGCAACACTCAAAGTAAAGGGGCCAGTAACCATGGAAGGATACAACTGATGACATGGCCGTCATAAGGAGGGACTAACAGCCTATAAACCAATCAGAAGACAGTATTTAGAAAGGACAAAGACACAAGCCAATGAAAAAGTGGGCGGGGGAGTGGGCGTGCCTTCTCCCCGGGACTCTACTACCACAGATCAACCCCAGAGCAGTGCTTGTGCGCTGGCTCAGGGCTCGACCTAAAAAACATTTACCACGTCAATAGCTCTAACGCTTTCTTTTTTTTAACACCCAAACATACAGATCTAGAGCTTAGCTCCTACCTATTTGTTTTTTTCATCACCAGTAACACAAAGCCATCCACACAGTTCCACGCCGCACAATTCAACTCCACACATTTCCAATCCACACCACATAATTTGACACCAAACCACATAATACAACTGAACAACAATTACACAACACACAACATACATCCAATCCACACCACACACTTCCACATCGTGCCACAAAATTCAACAGCACACAACATAATTACACTTCACTACATACCACTCCACAACACAAAATACCATACAACATAATTGCACACCATAACACACAATACCACTCCACATAATTCCACTACACTCAATACCACTTAATTACTATCCACATAATTCCACTACGCAAATCCACTCCACACCACACAATTCCACGCCACACAATTCCACAACTAATCCAATCCAACCCACATAACTCCACTACACACCACATACATACACTCCATAACACACAAATAAAATACATTGTCATTTACAATGCCAATAGCTCTAACTCAAACAAATGCAAGACCTATTGCATTTCCAATGCTTGTCTAACTAGCTGCACTGCTGTACAACATGGCTGAAAGACATAGACAAAGGCAATAGCTCTAGCATAGGCGAGTCCTAATGGCTTTGTCACTACGTATTAACTTCACTGTATTTTTTTCTGCTGCTGTATTCCTTATATAAAACGTTCGTTGTGCTCACTGATTAGGCAAACTTGGATAAAGTTGCAGATTTATACTCACCTCGTGTACTCTACAGACTAACCAAAGAAAAAATAGCAATTTCCTTTATTTGCTAATCTTGCTTCATTCTCTATTTGTGTGTGACTTGGCAATGATGTATTGATTTTGTGGACTTGTCTTTCCCCATCCCACTCCCCCGCACATACAGATCCAAGACAGACGAAAATTACTAAGAGAGATGAGCAACGTTGGGTTTTGTTAAGAAAATACAATCCGCTTTTGAAAGAAAGTAGTAGAGCATAAAACTAGACAGAAGGATCAATACAGCAAACGAAAAAAATAATAATTTGTTTTTGGGAGATAAACATGCCTGAAACACAAATGACGCGACTCTAAACGGTGTCATCATCCTGGTCACTGGGTACAATCGGGAGACAAGGGATACTGCCAAATGTTCAGCACAGTTGGAAATAAAACAAACATGTGGATAAGTTACATTTTTTCTACCATGCCATGCTCTAAGGCTCTTCAGAAGGTAGTACAGCTTCACAATAAAAAGTTGGATTTTCCTATGACCTAGATGTGATTTCCATGAAGATGCCATTATGCTGTGCAACTAGTGTCACTCTTCTGAAACAAACAATATGGAAAAACTGGCTTATGATTTTCACATTTTGCAACATCATATTATACCTTATAGATAATGTATCAGACTGCTGGGAATACAAATAACAAGGAATAAGTTGTATATTGAGACTTATGTTGGGTGCATTTAAAAAAAAACAAAAAAAAAAAACAATAGCTGATTCAGTAACAAAAATATGTGTTCTTTATCTGCTCTAATATACCCTGAGCTGCACTATTAAAATGTGCAGTGGTATTTCCAGCATGGCAGCCAGTATGTCATTGGGCTCAGATGTCACTCTGATAAGTGGCCAAAGAAGAACAAAGTTCGATTCGCTACTGATTGCAGATGTCTGAGTCAGAACACAAATGTGCTAGGACACAGTGTTGCTGTTTTGTCCCATGAATTGTTCTGCCGTCTATTTCCTTTCCGTACAGGAAGCCATGTCCTGAAAGATTTTTATAAGCTGTTTTTCCCCAGTTCTTATATCATCTATCTTTTTGCTGTGCAACGACGCAGGGAGAGGGGGAGGAGGAGGAGGGATTTCCAAACAGGAAAGAAAATGCAATTACTAAATCAGCATAACTGCAAACAGATACAGGATGTCGTCAATTCAACTTTCTTCTGCAAGGCAAAATCCAGATCCAATGTTTGTACATCACATGGCTCACTCAGTGTAAATTCTTTTTCCCTCACTTGATAGAGTGAGCAGGCGGTACTGATTGACATACTGTTGGTGTGGTGCTTTGAGTGCTTTGTGTGTGGCTTACATGCTATGTATCTTTGCCTGCCAATCTGCACAAATGCTTCTGGAATGTGGTCAAATCACCCACCCCCAATACCACTTGGGCCCTCGTTAGAAGTCGCAGGTGGAGTCGTAAGGTAAAATACAGAGAGCAAAGTGAAGAAAAACTAGGGGAATCATGAATTGGAATTACAGATTCCCCTAGTAATTCCCAATTTCTAAGGGGACCCTTGGGCTCCCACATGTATTATCCTTTAACTCCATTCCCTCAGAGGTACTGATCACAGGGACAGCCATAACTCCTTGGAGGTTGATGTGCTGGATATTTGATATGAACCACCGGTGGGGAGGGAGGGGGCGACAAAGTTACCAGCCCAAACTCTGGGGACTTTGGAAGGAGGCTATGAGTGGGAGAGTTACTGGAGTATTGAAAAAGAGGAGCAAACACGACAAGTATGTTACTAACAGCTGAGGAGATTTAACAAGTAGAAAGATGGAAGCATCTGGCCCAGTAGACTGCTTCCTAAATCCAAACTTTGCTGCACAATCATGCTCAGAGGAACACCAATGAGCAGCAGTAGATAAGGACGTGTGGGGATCTGAGGGCTTAGTAGAGAAGGAAATGTGTTCAGTGTTGCTTCCTAACTGACCGCCATTTTTGTTGGACATAGGACTCTGGGCACCTTACCGCTGCGAAACAGTGCTGAGGTGCAGGTGCTCTCTCCTAAAAACAGTGTGTCATAACATGTCTGCCACAGGCCCCTGCTACTGCGGTGAGGCTGCCATCCTATCTGCGCGCTAGTAGCTGGCATGGGCTGGGACTGGATGATACTGTAACCCTGACAGCCCCGCACTTGTCACCATAGACAGACAGGACAAAGTGACAGGGGACACCTCCGCGAAGCCCCTAGATCCTTCTAGAATCTTCCAACCCCCCAGGTTGCCGCCGGAGCTTGCCGCCTTTTTCCTGGGTCACCTGACTTAGGGGTATAAAAGAAAGGGAGGGAACCCTAGATGACAGTTACACTACTGGACC
Organism: Calotriton arnoldi; assembly: GCA_963921515.1. Taxonomy (NCBI): domain Eukaryota; kingdom Metazoa; phylum Chordata; class Amphibia; order Caudata; family Salamandridae; genus Calotriton; species Calotriton arnoldi. The sequence continues at coordinate 1,505,566 of CAWUFW010002024.1, forward strand.
TGGGTACTCTCCGCTGGAGTTGAGGCTGCTGAGATAGGGGGACCACTACACTACTGAGGCTGACTGATTCTAGGAGCTGCTGCCCCAAGTGAGCTGAGTGACCCTGCCTGCCTGCTGACCTTGCGGGAGGGGAACCAGGGATACCACCCCCAGTGTGTCTCCACCAACCAGGCTAACTGACTGCCTGATCATGGGACTCTGACCCAACTGCATGGACTGTCCCTGCAACACTGACCAAAGTACCTGACCTGGGGTCCGCTGCAGCGCTGTGGCTGTGTAGCGCCGTGGGGAAGGAGCATTGTGTGCCCTCAGAATCACCACCGCTGCCCGGGACCTGTATGGGTGGTGTAGCGCTGAAAGGAGGAGAAGCGCTGTGCAGGAGCTGAAGCGCTGCGTACCCTGATCGGCACTGCTGAAGGGAGGCGCCGCGTTGCTGAAATCACCGCCGCAGCCCCTGAGGTGAGGAAGAGAGAGAGGGGCGCTGCGTATCCTGATCGGCGCTGCGGAGGGGAGGCGCCGTGCGGCCAAGATCACTGCCGCCGCCCTGAGGGGGCCGGAGAACGTTGCGCTGGGATCGGGCGCGAGAGAGCCGGAGTCGCCTAGCAACCGGGACTTCGCTGGAAGCCTGCCAGGACCTCCCCTGGCGACGTCAAGCAAGCGCTACGCGGGGATTGGGCGTCAGCGCGAGGTGTCATCTGACGATGCCGGTTGCCTGGGAGCGGTGAGGCACGCTCCCCCCTCCCACATTCCAGAAGCCTGCAGCATCGGGGGAAGCCCTCGCGAGTCCGGGAGGAGGCCGGACTGAAGACCGCGCCGGAGCGGGCGGGAGAGTCCCCCCGCCCCCAGGTAACGCCCGCCTCCGAAAAACAGCTGCTGGGTTGCCTGGGCGCCCACAAATACAGCGGAGACTGCCCCCCTGGAACTGAGTCACAGGAGGGGACTGGGGCCTATCCTCACTCCGAGACTCCGTCCCCTTGACAGCGGGCATAGCCCCAGGGGCTCCTGGGTCCTGCATACCTGGGGGGGAAGTTAGCCAGATGCGAACCAAACCGTCTGGGAAATGCCCCCCCCTGCTGAAATGTCTTATTGTCTATCTGCATAAGAATTGAATTCCTGCATTGTCTATCTGCATGATAATTGTTACCTGCATGGTTTATCGTCATAATAATTGTTACCTGCATTGTCTTTCTGCATAAAGCTGGTTGCCTATATTGAGCTGAGGATACCCAAAACCGTTTACCCCCATACTGTGAGAACTTTGCGTTTTCAACCCTGACCAGAAGTAGATAAAGAAACTGGTTCTCCTAAATGAAACTGGAGTGGTATCTCCTCATTATGTCAGTGTGGTTGCGTGTTGCACAATTACTTCACACATTGCCTCAGGCGCGCCTACCTGCCTCGCGCCAAGCTACCCTGTCGGAATCGGTGGTCCCTACTTGGACTAAGGTGCATACTCTGGCCAACTAGAGACCCCGGTTCTAACATTGGTGGCAGCGGTGGGATTAGGACTTGTGCAACACCCCACAGTGACTCAGTGCGCACCACAAACTCACGCCTGATGCAACGCAAGCTCGAAAGTCTCCCCGACTGCCTGAGTGTAAGTGCTCTGTTTAAAGCCTGTTGCCTAAGTCCCAGTGGTTTTCCCTGAAAACGTCCGAGGCCCTACCTAGCAAGATGGAATTCGAGCTGGCCAACCTGGAAGTGTACACGGTGGCGCAGCTTAAGGGGTTCTGCGAGGGGAAAGGGGTGTTCTTCAAGCGAGGCGCCAAGAGGGATGAGCTTCAAAAAACCTTGAGAGCATGGGCATTGGCCCACCCGGAAGGGAGAGGGGACGAGGGGCAGGTAGAGCATGACGCTCCAGGAGAGCTGAACTTACTGCAGATAGATACTAGCTATAATGTATTGCCAGGAAGGCGTTCCAGGGCAGGCAGTAGTGTCTCAGTAACGAGTTTGTCTGCAGAGGAGTTCGAGGACAGGAGGGAGGAGAGACAGCTTAAGCTGGAGCTCGCCAGGTTAGACAAGGAGCGTGAAGAGAAGAGGCTGGCTATGGAGGAAAGGAAGCTTGCCCATGAGCTCAGCCTGAAGGAACTGGAGATTAGAGCCCTACAGATGGGGACTCAGAATAATGCAAATGGTGGCAGCGTACCCACTGAGGTTCCACGGGAGTCTAGGTTTTACATGCCTAAGGATGTTGTGGCCAGTTTTAATGTGGGGGATGATATTGACAAGTGGCTAGCTGCTTACGAGGTGTCCTTGAGAGCCCATGGGGTCCCCGAGAGTTACTGGGGGGGTAGCCTATATAGGTACATGCCTCCGGTGGGGAGGGACACACTCCTTACATTAGACAAGGCAGATCAGACCAACTATCCTGTTATGAAGGAGGTATTGGTTAAGAAGTTTGGTCTTACCCCTGAGAGGTATAGACAGAAGTTCAGAAATAGCCACAAACTCCCCACGCAGAGCTGGGTAGATTTCCTGGACTACGCTAGGAAGGCATTGGAGGGCTGGGTGTGGGGCAGTGAGGTAACTGACTATGAAGGGCTGTTTAATTTGTTCTTAAGAGAGCACCTTCTCGATAAATGTTTTCCAGAGCTGCGCCAACACCTGGTTGACCGCAAGTTGACCGACCCGAGGGAGCTTGCGGAGGAGGCGGATACCTGGGTCAGTACCAGGGTGTCCAACAAGGGATCTGGGGGGGACCCCCAAAAGGGTGGACGGGGTTTCCACCAGAAGAGAGAGGGGGGAGATAAAAAAAAGGAGTTCTCCAAAGGCCCCCTAAACAGACCGCAAGGGAGAGGGTTTGGATCCCAGCCCCAATCTGGCTATCAGAAACCTACTTATCCTGACAGAAGTCAGCAGCCCAAAACTGTCCGGTGCTATGAGTGTGGGGAGGTTGGACACTACAAGGGGGATCCCCAGTGTCGAAAAAGGACCCCAGCCCCTACTGGAGGTAAGAACCCCGGGGTGGCGAGTGTAGCGCTGGGGGAGGAGCTGTCCCTAGATAAGGGGGGTGAGTGGGCAGGATTGACCCTAGTATCCCTGGGAGACAGTGAAATGGTCCCACAGACCCAGGTACCCTCGAATACTGCCAAGTACAGGCAGAGGGTCCTTGTCAACGGGCAGGGGGTGGAGGCCCTGAGGGACACAGGTGCCAGCATGACGATGGTGAGGAGACAGCTGGTGTCCCCGGAGCAAGTGATTCCTGATGTATTCCACCCGGTTGTGATGGCTGACAACAGTGTGGGTCACTACCCCGTGGCCCAAGTTCCCTTTGAGTGGGGAGGGGTTTCAGGCCATCTACGAGTTGCAGTGAGCCCTGCCATGCCAATCGACTGTCTATTAGGAAATGATCTTGAGCATACTGCCTGGAAGGAGGTAGAGCTCAAAGCGCACGCAGAGATGCTGGGATTACCAGAATGGACCTGTGCAATTACCCGGTCCATGGCTACCCGGAAAGGGAGTCAACCAGGGCTTGAGCCTGAGACAATGGCCCAGCCAGCTGCTAGCAAGGAAGACGCTGTGGAGAACGCACAACGTGAGATGGATGGGGCACCTGCGGTGGTCGCACCGGAGTCCACGGAGGGTGACGTTGTTCCCGTGGGGGACTTGCCAACCCCTGAAGAGTGGCAGGTGGAAGGAGGGCCTACCCGGGAGGAGTTTTGCCGGGCACAGAAGGAGTGCCCCACCCTTGAGGGCATGCGGCGACAGGCCGAAGCCCAAGCAGCCGGAAATGCTTCAGGAAACTACCACATTTATTGGGAGGACGGCCTCCTTTACAGTGAGCCCAAGGCTCCGGTGCATGGGTCATCTAGGGCCTTAGTGGTCCCCCAGTGCTATCGGGCCTTTTTGCTGGAGTTAGCACATGAGATTCCCTTGGCGGGACACTTGTGCCAAGACAAAACCTTTGCTCGTCTAGTCCCACATTTCTATTGGCCCAGGATGAGGATTGCCTCTGATACTTTTTGCAGGACTTGCGTGACCTGTCAGGCTAGCGGGAAAAAATTGAAGGTCCCCCTGGAACCACTACCGGTCGTTGGTACCCCCTTTGAACGGGTGGGCATCGACATTGTTGGACCTCTGGACCCACTGACTGCTGCTGGTCACCGGTTTATCCTGGTTCTAGTGGACCACGCCACCCGGTACCCGGAGGCTTTCCCTCTGAGGACCATCACTGCACCTGCGGTGGCGCGGGCCCTGATGGGGATTTTTACCCGAGTGGGCTTCCCCAAAGTGGTGGTGTTGGACAGGGGCACCAACTTTATGTCCACCTATATGCAGGCCATGTGGAAGGAGTGTGGGGTGACGTAAAAGTTCTCCACCCCTTACCACCCCCAGACCAACAGGCTTGTTGAGAGGTTCAACAAGACCCTGAAAGGCATGATCAGGAGTCTGCCTGAGGGCCTGAGGAAGAAGTGGGACGTCTTTTTGTCCTGCCTGTTGTTTTCTTACCGAGAGGTGCCGCAGAAGGGGGGTGGGCTTCAGCCCCTTCGAGCTGCTGTACGGGCACCTTGTCAGGGGACTTCTCAGCTTGGTGAAGGAGGGCTGGGATCAGTCTCCTAGGAGGCTTCCCCAAGATGTAGTGAGCTACATGTTGGCGTTCCGCAGCCAGATGGCTGGACTGTGGAAAGAGGCATTTGAGAACTTAGAGGCCAGCCTAGCGGTCATGAAAGAATGGTATGACCGGAATGCCCATCCTGTGGAGTTGGATACTGGACAGAAGGTGTGGGTCATGGAGCCCGGAGAGCTTAGCGCCCTCTAGGACCGATGGACTGGCCCGTATGAGATACTGGAGAAGAAGGGCCAGGCCACTTACTTGGTGGATCTTAAGACCCCATGGCAACCCCACCGAGTGTTGCATGTCAACCGCCTCAAGCCACACCAGGAGTGGTCGGAGCTTACCCTCCTGATGGTGACCGATGGGAGCGAGGAGGAGGAGAGCGAGCCTCTTCCAGACCTTCTGGCGTCCCAAGAGAAAGACGGATCGGTGGAGGGAGTGGTTCTCTCCCCGTACTTGACCCTTGAGCATCAGAGGGACTGCCGCCAGGTCTTGGAGCAGTACTCTTCTTTGTTCTCCCTCACTCCTGGCATTACCCACCTGTGTACCCATGATGTGGACACAGGGGACAGCCCCCCTGTTAAAACCAAGTGTTACAGGCTGTCGGATAAGGTGAAGGCCAGCATCCAGAGTGAGGTCGCTAAAATGCTGGAGCTGGGGGTGATCGAACCTTCAGGTAGCCCCTGGGCTAGTCCGGTGTGTTGGTACCAAAGCGGCCCCACCAGGCACCACACCTGAACTTCGGTTCTGTGTGGATTACCGAGGATTAAATTCTGTGACCAAGACGGACACTCATCCCATCCCTAGGGCGGATGAGCTCATTGATCGGCTGGGCGCTGCCCGGTATTTGAGTACCTTCGACCTCACGTCCGGGTACTGGCAGATCGCCCTGACGGAAGGAGCCAGAGAGAAGTCCGCTTTTTCCACACCGGAGGGCCACTTCCAGTTTAAAGTGATGCCCTTTGGGCTGAAGAACGCTCCTGCTACATTTCAGCGGCTGGTGAACCGGGTACTGTCTGGCCTAGAGGCCTTTTCCGCTGCCTACCTGGACGACATAGCCGTCTTCAGCGGCAGCTGGGAAGAACATCTGTGCCACCTTCGGGAGGTGCTGCAGGCCCTGCAGCAGGCGGGCCTGACCATCAAGGCCAGCAAATGCCAAATTGGACAAGGGTCCGTGGTATACCTCGGACACCTGGTGGGTGGGGGTAAGGTGCAACCCCTACAAGCCAAGATCGAAACCATCCTTGCCTGGGAGCCCCCCAAGACCCAGACGGAGGTCAGGGCTTTCCTGGGCCTCACTGCTTACTACCGTCGCTTTGTCAAGGGGTATGGCAGCATTGTGGCCCCCCTGACGGAGCTAACCTCCAAGAGACAACCAAAGAAAGTGATTTGGACCTAAGCTTGCCAGGAAGCTTTTGATTCCCTCAAGCAGGCTTTGTGCACTGCTCCGGTGCTTAGGGCCCCGGACTTCGCTAAAGAATTTATTGTTCAAACGGACGCCTCTGAACATGGCATTGGGGCAGTACTCTCACAACTCAATGACGAGGGCCTGGATCAACCCGTGGCCTTCATATCCAGGAGGCTACTTCCCCGGGAACAACGGTGGAGTACAATCGAAAGAGAAGCTTTCGCGGTGGTCTGGGCTCTGAAGAAGTTGAGGCCATACCTCTTTGGTTCCCACTTCCTGATTCAGACCGACCACCGGCCCCTTCGTTGGCTCATGCAAATGAGGGGCGAAAACCCTAAATTGTTGAGGTGGTCCATTTCCCTCCAGGGTATGGACTTCAGGGTGGAACCCCGACCCGGAGTAGACCACGCCAATGCTGACGGTCTCTCTATGTTTTTCCGCCTTAGTGACGAGAACTCCCTAGAGGTTGGGTAGCTCTCCCCACTTTCGGCTGGGGGGGACGCGTGTTAGACCTGTCAGCCCTAGGGTGGTCTTCCCCTACCTTTTTTTCCCTGTTTGCTTCCTAACTGACCGCCATTTTTGTTGGACATAGGACTCTGGGCACCTTACCACTGCGAAACAGTGCTGAGGTGCAGGTGCTCTCTCCTAAAAACAGTGTGTCATAACATGTCTGCCACAGGCCCCTGCTACTGCGGTGAGGCTGCCATCCTATCTGCACGCTAGTAGCTGGCATGGGCTGGGACTGGATGATACTGTAACCCTGACAGCCCCGCCCTTGTCACCATAGACAGACAGGACAAAGTGACAGGGGACACCTCCCCGAAGCCCCTAGATCCTTCTAGAATCTTCCAACTCCCCCAGGTTACCGCCGGAGCTTGCCGCCTTTTTCCTGGGTCACCTGACTTAGGAGTATAAAAGAAAGGGAGGGAACCCTAGATGACAGTTACACTACTGGACCTGGGGACTCTCCGCTGGAGTGGAGGCTGCTGAGATAGGGGGACCACTACACTACTGAGGCTGACTGATTCTAGGAGCTTCTGTCCCAAGTGAGCTGAGTGACCCTGCCTGCCTGCTGACCTTGCCCTGCGGGAGGGGAACCCGGGATACCACCCCCAGTGTGTCTCCACCAACCAGGCTAACTGACTGCCTGATCATGGGACTCTGACCCAACTGCATGGACTGTCCCTGCAACACTGACCAAAGTACCTGACCTGGGGTCCGCTGCAGCGCTGTGGCTGTGTAGCGCCGTGGGGAAGGAGCGTTGTGTGCCCTCAGAATCACCGCCGCTGCCCGGGACCTGTATGGGTGGTGTAGCGTTGAAAGGAGGAGAAGCGCTGTGCAGGAGCTGAAGCGCTGCATACCCTGATCGGCGCTGCTGAAGGGAGGCGCTGCGTTGCTGAAATCACCGCTGCAGCCCCTGAGGTGAGGAAGAGAGAGAGGGGCGCTGCGTATACTGATCGGCGCTGCGGAGGGGAGGCGCCGTGCGGCCAAGATCACCGCAGCCGCCCTGAGGGGGCCGGAGAACGTCGCGCTGGGATCGGGCGCGAGAGAGCCGGAGTCGCCTAGCAACCGGGACTTCGCCGGAAGCCTGCCAGGACCTCCCCTGCGATGTCAAGCAAGCGCTACGCGGGGATTGGGCATCAGCGCAAGGTGTCATCTGACGATGCCGGTTGCCTGGGAGCGGTGAGGCACACTCCCCCCCCCCACATTCCAGAAGCCTGCAGCGTCGGGGGAAGCCCTTGCGAGTCCGAGAGGAGGCCAGAGGAGGCCGCGGACTGAAGACCGTGCCGGAGCGGGCGGGAGAGTCCCTCCGCCCCCAGGTAATGCCCGCCTCCGAAAAACAGCTGCTGGGTTGCCTGGGTGGCCACAAATACATCGGAGACTGCCCCCCTGGAACTGAGTCACAGGAGGGGACTGGGACCTAACCTCACTCCGAGACTCCGTCCCCTTGACAGAGGGCATAGCCCCAGGGGCTCCTGGGGCCTGCATACCTGGGGGGGAAGTTAACCAGATGCGAACCAAACCGTCTGGGAAAAGCCCCCCCCCCTGCTGAAATGTCTTATTGTCTATCTGCATAAGAATTGAATTCCTGCATTGTCTATCTGCATGATAATTGTTACCTGCTTGGTCTATCGTCATAATAATTGTTACCTGCATTGTCTTTCTGCATAAAGTTGGTTGCCTATATTGAGCTGAGGATACCCAAAACCATTTACCCCGCATACTGTGAGAACTTTGCGTTTTCAACCCTGACCAGAAGTAGATAAAGAAACTGGTTCTCCTAAATGAAACTGGAGTGGTGTCTCCTCATTGTGTGTGCTTTACTGTGTCAGTGTGGATGCGTGTTGTACAATTACTTCACACATTGCCTCGGGCACACCTACCTGCCTCGCGCCAAGCTACCCTGTCGGAATCGGTGGTCCCTACTTGGACTAAGGTGCAGACTCTGGCCAACTAGAGACCCCGGTTCTAACAAGACCCATTTGGAACGTAGCTCATGCTAATGTATTTATGCTGGAACCTTCAATCAACCAAGCTCAATCAATCAATCAGGGGTTGGTAAAGTGCAACTACTCACCGCGAGGGTCTCAAGGCTGTGGGGGCAGGGGGAGTGACTCCGCTGAGTGCTGGGGTCATCCGAAGAGCCAGGTCTTGAGTCCTTACTGAACTGGAGCAGAGTGGGAGCTCACCAGAGGTGGAGGTCGTTCCAGGCCTTGGCTGCGCGGTAGGAGAAGGACTTTCCTCCCGTTCTGGTCTTGTAGATGCGTGGAAAGGTGGCCAGATAGAGGTCAGCTGATCGGAGGTGTCTTTTGGGTACATGGAAGGAGAGGCAGTTGTTCAGGTATGTTTGTCCGGTGTTGTGGAGGGCCTTGTATGCGTGAGTGAGGAGTTTGAAGGTTATTCTTCTTTCGATTGGGAGCCAGTGGAGATTGCAGAGGTGTTGGGTGATGTGGCTGCAACGGGGGATATCTAGGATCAGTCTGGTTGCGGCGTTCTGGACGGTCTGGAGTTTGCGAAGTAGTTTCTTGTTGATTCCGGCATAGAGAGCGTTGCCATAGTCCAGTCTGCTACTGATGAGAGCGTGCATGACAGTTTTTCTGGATTCAGATGGGATCAATCTGGATTTCTTTTGGAGTATGTGGAGGGCGTTGACGCAGGCTGAGGATACGGCGTTGATCTGGCAGTTCATTGGTAGCGATAAGTCTAGTATGATGCCGAGGTTTTGTGTGTGGTCCGTCGGGGTGGGGTGGGGGGATACTGAGGGTGGGGGGACACCAGGAGTCGTCCCATGCGGAGGGGGTGGAGCCAAGGATGAGGGCTTCTGTTTTCTCTGAGTTGAGTTTCAGCAGCTGTTCTTCATCCAGGTGTCGATGGCTTTCATCTCTTCTTGGAAGTTGCGTTTGGTGATATTGTGTTCGTTGGTGAGGAAAAGGATAAGCTGGGTGTCATCGGGGTAGGAGTCGATGTTGAGCCCCTGGTTTCTAACATGGTCGCGAGGGGGGCCATGTAGATGTTGAAGAGGGTGGGGCTGAGGGAGGATCCCTGGGGCACTCCGCAGTTGGTCTCTGTTGGTTCCGAGAGTTAGAGCAGTAGTCTGACTCGCTGAGTTCTGCCAGTGAAAAATGAGCATATCCAGTTGAGGGCTGTTGGACTTGGCCCTTTTTGCAGGGACATCCCTGAACTTTTTGCCTTCCTCCTAGCCTTTTTTTCTGACATGGTGTTGGTGGTTTTAGGACTCTGGGCACTTTAGCACTGCTGTTCAGTGTAAAGTGTGTGTGCTCTCTGTGGTAAACATGGTAAGATTGGTCTACACCTGTTTGGCCTATTTAATTTACCTGTCAGTCCCTTGTAAAGTGGTATCTCATGTACCCAGGGCTGGTAAATTAAATGCTACTGGTAGGCTTGCAGCGCTTATTGCGCCAACCACCAAAGTAGCCTTTCAAACCTTTCTCAGGCCTCTGCCATTGCAGTGCCTGTGCGCGCAGTGTTACTGCTGCTGTGACGTGGCACCTAAAGTGTGTGCCAAGTCTGTGACCCCCCTTTCACTGCATGTCAGTCACCCCTAAGGTAGGCCCTAGCTAGCCCTATGGGCAGGGTGCATTGTAGGTAAAAGGTAGGACATGTACCTTAAGTGTGTGACATGTCCTGGTAGTGACAAACAGCCATTTTGGTTTCTCACTGCTGTGAGGCTGCCCTCCCATAGGAATGCATTGGGGATTCCCTGATAAGTGTTTTAGTGGTAATTCCTGATATGAGAGGAGCAGCGTGGTCAAGTTTGGTATGGTTGGAATAGTAATAATAAATGCTGCACAATGGTGTGCGCAGATTTATTATCACTATTTTAGAAATGCCACTTTTAGAAGTTGGCATTTCTGTGTGCTATGTGTCTGCCTGCCTGATGTGGATTGCATGTCTGGCTTTGGAGTGGCAGGGGCTGGTGAGGTGTGTGTGGCTCCAGGAGGAGCAGGGTGAGTCAGCGCTAGGCTGAATAGGGCATCTGCATTTGGAGTAGTGGGTGGAGTAGTCCTCTGACCCTGAACAGGTCTGTGCCTGCCTATGTGAAGGCAGGCTCCGCCCCCCTGTGGTGTGTCTGATGACAGAGCCCCAACCTGACAAAGGGGAAGAGGAGCCCTGTAAACAAAGTGCTCCACACTCCCCAGAACCAGTTAGGACTGGTTCCCCCAAGCCCTGTGCCAGGGCAGACAAAGGAATTTGGGATATAAATATTGGGGCTGTGACCCCATGTGAGTGCTGTTCCTGTGCTGTTCTTGCGACGTGGGGCTTGCTGCTGCTGGGCCCCAGGAGGAACCGCCGCGAGGGACTGCCTCCCTGCTGGAGGGCCCTGTGTGCTGGCCTGCCTGGGCCCAGCTGTGCCCCTTGAACTGTAAAGGACCCTAGCGCCTCGTGAGCGCTATATTCAGATTGCTGGGCGGAGAAGGTGCGCGGGTGCCTGCAGCGCTGGGCTGCGACGGGCTGTGAGGGAAATCCCGGCGTGTGGGATTCCCCCCTGCGCTGCTTATAGAAGCGGGAGCCCACCCCGCATTTGTGCAGCTGATCGGCGGGAGCCTACCCCGCATTGTGTGCTTTTGCGGGATCCCACCCCGCGTTTGTGCTCCTTTTGTGGGAGCCCAGCCCGCAATTGTATTTATTTAAAACGGGAGCCTACCCCGCATTGCCGCCGTCGGACCCAAGCTGCGACCCGAGAAGTGCTGTGTGTTTTCACCGCCGCGGCCCGACCCTGAAGCCATGCGGCAGTACCTGGTTGGGGGCGTGGCCGGGTGGGAGAGAGGAAGTCCCGCCGCACAGAAGAGGGCTCGTCCGGAGCCTCGCGGGCTCCACGTCGAAGTCCTGAGTCCCAGCAGAGGGACCAGGCGAAGTCAAGAAGAGACCCGCGAGGAGGGGCCCGACTGAAGGAGTCCAGAACAACAGCCCGGTGAGTGGGGCTGGAGCGTTGAAGTTCGTTGGTGCCAAGTGATGGCACAAAGAGGGGCCCGGTGAACGGGGCTCCCTAGGCACAGTGAGTGCCCGTGCTAATTTCTTCGGGGGCATCTTCCTGGTGGCAGTTAGGAGTCCCGGAGTAGGGCTCCAAGGGCACAGTGGTGCCCGGGCTAATTTCGCCACAGCTGCACCGCGAGAGAGACCGGGCAGCTGCAACGTTTGGGCAAGTCATTTTTAGAAGTCGCGGAGTGGGACTTGGGGCAATTTGGTAATTAGGAGTCCCGGAGTAGGGCTTCGAGGGCACATTGGTGCCCGGGCTAATTTTGCACTCAGCTGCACCGCAGTTACGGGCAGCTGCAACATGGGGGCATTTTGTGTTCATGAGGAGAAGGGGGTGAGATGCACCCCACGCCCCAGCGCGTTGCGCACCGTGGTTCTTGCTGCCTTGGCAGCCAGAGGGCTAATTGGAAAGCCCAGGAGTAAGCCCTGACATTCTGGACGGAGGGCATTTTGAGCCCCAGTGAAAGGCCAGTTGGCCTGGGGGTCATTTTGGATGGTGATGCCTAATATGATTGTGGCATCCTGTGTTTCAGGCTAATGTTATGCTCAGGATGTTTATGTGTAAAGTGTCTATGCCTACAGAGATTGCGTAATGTGATTCTATGCCTGATGTTTGATGCCTAAGGTGATGCTAAGTACAGTATTTCGCCAGTAGTTACTGGTTGTGTTTCATATGTGTTACTAGTGCTTTCTAAAGGTTTTGACAGTGGCCCGATTGGCCCTGTCCTGTGTATATAATCCCCTGTGAATATTGCCTAGTGCCAGTTGGCACAGTGTATATTGTGTGATTATGATTCTAATGTGTTTTGGATAATACAAAGGCTATTTTTTATATGGAGTTTCCTTTGTGGTGTGCCTAGTGTGTTGCTGCTGTGTGAGTGTGTTGCGCAAACGCTTTACACATTGCCTCTGGGATAAGCCTGACTGCTCTTGCCAAGCTACCAAGGGGGTGAGCAGGGGTTATCTTCAGTGTGTAACTCCCTTGCTCTGTCTTGAGTGGTGGTTTCTTCCTGGCTTAGGCGTTTGCCCTAGCCAACCAGAAATCCCATTTCTAACAAGGGCACTTCGGCGGATGCCGGCGTCGAGGAGTCTGGTGGCTAGTGTGCGGTGGTGGATGGTGTTGAAGGCAGCTGAGAGGTCCAGGATAATTAGGGCTGCCGTTTGGCCCTGGTCGAGGAGGGAGCAGATGTTGTCAGTGGCAGCGAGTAGGGCAGTCTCGGTGCTGTGGTTGCTGCGGAATCCAGATTGGGAGATGACTAGGACATTGTTAGCTTCGATGAAGTTTGCTAGCTGGGTGTTGACGGCTGGTCTAAGAACACTCAGGACTACTATGATGATCTATTTTGCCACCTTAGGTATTTGTACCTTTGCTACACAAACCTACGCTTAAGAACTCTGGATGTTCACCGACCTTTGCATAATTTACATCCATTAATGTGATTCAGTATATCCTGTGTACCTATTAACATCTTCAAGAGTCTCAACGAATATGATCACCAATAAATATAATCACCAAGAAATCCTAATAACATGTGAATGGTTTACTCCTGAGCGGAATACTAGACCAGAAGAAAAACTGGGTCATTCTTTCCCTAGAGTTAATTGATTCTGAGCATTTATTATGTGCTATGCACTGATTTTTAGATGCATTAAATAAATTATGGTTTACTTCAGCTAGCAAGGCAACAGTTCGATCAATTAAATATCCTTGGTGGCTGTACAATGATGATCAGCCCAGTGTGATCATTTCCAATTGACTGAGCTGCTACCTCGATGAATTAACTCAGCCCACAGGAATGTACATATTAAGGAGATATAGTACACCTGTGCCCATAGGTGACCCATGTGCTCTGAGGTTAATTGTTCAGCCAGTCTGTGTACCAAAACATATCTGTTCTACTGAAGACCTTGGAAAATAACTTACATAGGAGAAACATAATTGATATTATGTCAAACAGGCAGTGTCTCAGCTTATTTGTTGAAAACAAAGCTGTGTAATTTTAAAAGCTGTATATGCAGCAAAATCCCATTGACCGTAGGCATCTGTTATTGTATACACGCACGCACACACTCACATCTACTTCTATTTGGTTTTCTCATGGTGTGATTAATGGGGAAGCTGTACATTATTGATACTGTGTTCAGTCGTACTTTTGATGAACGCATTAAAATATTCATGCTTGTAGTCTAGTCCTTTTCCTTCTCTTTTAAAGCTTCATTAGATGTGATGAGTAATCTCTTTTATTTTTACAAATGTATGCCATCAATTTTTTTTAAAGGAGTCAGTAGTGAATCATTGTGCTTGAAGCAATATCATCTACAACAGGTAAGGCCCCTAAATTAAACAACATTCTATGGATTCTTGCTCCTCATTGCAACCTCACTCTCCATTACAGGGTGGGATTGTTGCTCTCAGGCACATCCCTCCGTCAACCTTCACAGAGGACTAATTTTATGTGACAGCATCCTCTTTCCTTCTCCCAAGTGCAACTCACAGAGTGTACCTTCCCAACAGACTACAACAATCCTCATCAACATAGTATAGGGTGACCAGATTCTCAAAATAAAAAACCGGGATGCACAATAGACATAGAAGTAGGACTACAGTTTGAAGCAACCATCAACATAAAAGTAGGACTATTTGACAGCTGTCATCGACATAGAAAAAGGACTACAATGACAGCCTCCTCCACAAACACATATGAAGAATTACAGACAACAAGTTTGAGGTCTTTTATTGGCTGTAAACTTTGTTCCATTTTAACAGACTTTGCCTCAACATTTGCTATAGTTGATGACCACCCTTGCCTTGAAACTCCAAATATGTATTTGTATTAAATAAAGCAACATGCATATGCAGTAGTCGTCAAAATCTGGTACTGTTATTTGTAGAATACTCCTCCCCATAAAGCACCCCCCTACATTCAGCACACTTGACTGAAATATAAATAATTTTTGCTTCAATAAAAAAAGTTCACATTTCCAAGACATTATTGAATATTTATGTACACAGGGTCAAAATCCATTCAGTAGGAACGAACTGAAAGACAGCTAAAAATGTGAAAAAAGTGATAGATGGAATGCTTGAATTAATCTCATTCACTGGCAAATACTCATAGCCACATCCTAGTCTATTGTTATTTTGCACATCATGCCACCTCAGTTTGGACCCAGCCATATGCAAATCAGTGTGTCCCTGGAACCAAGCTATACCTGTTTTTTGAGCTCTAACTAGAGTGAAACCAGTCCTGGTTTGCTTGTGTTCTGGTTTAGGGAGTACATAGCCTTGCAGGCTGCCTGGATTGATCCCATTCGAGCAGGGTCAAGACTCCCATCCATCACGTTTTGTGTACTTTAAGAAAACAAATTGACCATGATATCCCTTTTCATATTAAAGAGAGATTCTTGCACGTGACGGAAGGCTGGAAGAGATGTGGCTGTCAAATATCCAAATAGATATCCCAAGGCTTCCTGGGCTTGAAGGTGACTGCCTGATCTTTATATGGGTCCAGTTTCCCTACGTGTCTGTGGAATTAGCATAGTTTGCTGTTGGGCTTCACCTTGTAGTGATGTACACGTGTGCTGAAGTGTAATGAGGTTTCTTTAGTGCCCTGACCAGCCAACTCACAGTGCATGGCATATAAACAACTACTAGTTGAGTGATAACGTAGAAATAATATACTGATGTAGAAACCTTGAGTGATGGGACTTAAACAGGATAAAAACATACATTTAGGACATATTTACATGCTGTACATATTTAAACTTGTGAGTCAGTGAGAGATGTGGCATCTGATGGTAAAGAGATGGGGGCTTTGGGTTCCGCATTTTCAAGACTTAGAAGGTGAATTTATAGAGAATGCTTAAAAGCCACATGGGAAAAACTGGCTGAGAGCTGCATGGTATACTTTCCATTCTCGGTTTCAAAGTACGATGAAGGTGCAAAACCTTCAGGACCTAACAAGTCCCTTAAGAATGTTATGGATGAGGGACCAACACCCCACCAACAAGCAAGCAAGCCCCTTAACATCTCAACAGTCCATCCTAGGATTTTTTAACTGTTTATTTTTCGCTCCAGTGGACCCTCCATAAATTAACCCTACCTCACCTCTACATCAGTCAGTGACAGAGGGACTGACAACCCTCAGACACTCTCAAATCCAGGCTCTCTGTCACACTTACCTCCTGCTCATCAATCGCTCGCATGCACCTTTGACTTGTGCCCATGAAATTTTAATCAAATGGCTGGTATTTTTTAGGGAGGGGTGGAAATAAAGAGAACATGTCCCATTGGCATTTAAATACTCAAGATGCAAGTCTTGTGCTGGCTTGCGGCTTGGAGGGCAATCTCTTGTGGCTGCTGAAGGATCCGATCCCTGGCAGAAGCAGCTCTGATACAGGGGCTGGGTCCCGATTTGCTGGTGCTGTTAGGGCTGGGGAGTGTCATCCAGGATGGTTCCACTGCAGGCCCCTTTCACATTTGGCAATTGCCTGATTATTCTGCAGTTCACATGCTCGCTTTAAAGGGCAGAGCAGGGTCAGGCAGGTGGCTGGCTGGATCTTGCCGTGGTGACCTCTGACTCCAGTGAGCAGAGAAGGGGGGTGCTAGTCACTGGTGGTTCCAAAACACTCTTGTCCCGATGGCTGGTGCAACGACATTGCTGCGTTGTAGAAAGAAAGGGTAATCCAGAGAGGAAATGTCTCTCTTTAAAGGATTTGCCTTTCTTCTACAACAATCATCTATGTGATGTATTGCCGTAACTTTTTCAGCAGTGGAAAGTGAGTATGCGCCCATCTATTTTACACTAGTGCGCATACTCAACACAGACACTACAGATAAAAAAGGGACGTTTCTTTAAATAACCCAGGCACTACCTAAAAACCGGGACATTACTTCAATTTGGATAAAGGTGTTAGGACATCGGGACACTTCTCCAAAAACCTGGACCGTCCGGGGAAATCTGGGACGTCTGGTCACCCTAACAAAGTAGGTTTATTGAACCAAATGTGTTAGGTCACCAAACTATCCTCACCCTCAGTTTCTGAAAACATGCATTCACAATCCTAAGACTCTCCACCCCTCATTTTTCTTCCTGCAACGTTCTGTGCCCCAAACAGCCTCACCATCTCTCCTCTCATCCCATCACAACTAACTATCTAATCCTAAATGCCTAGCACATTCACTCTCATCCTGGCTACACCTCTCTAATACAGCTCATCCTCCCACCAGCTCTCCTTTCTATCCTCTTTCCTGTTGCTGTTCTTGAACACCCCTGTATCCAGATATCCTGCACCGTCCTATCTCACCCTGCTTCTACCTCTATACCTCATACCTGTCACATATCTGCTCCCATAAACAGCTTCCTCACAACTTTATACTATTTCACCCCTGTACCCTGTTAGTCCTCTTCGCACTCTCTACTCAACTTGTTTCACACCTCACTCTGCTAACACTGTTTCTACAACTGTACCCACGTCTCGTAACCTTCTTACATACCATAACCGAGTTCAACATCTAACAGACATTCCTAATACTTACACCCCATCCCACTACAGCACTGAAGTTAGACGCTAAAGATCTCCACCATCTCTTACTCACACCCATCCACATTGAGCAACTACCAAAGAAACACAAACTTTATCACACTGGCACAATTCACATCACTCCTTCTAGAACAGAACAGGCCTGTACTTTATTTCAACACAACCATCCACCAACCTCAATCCTGCAGACACAAACTCTATCACCCTCACCTCCAATTACCCATTCCAGAAAGATCCCACAAAAGGATGCCTGTTTGAGCAGGACAATGAATGGCTGGTAAATTACATCAAGACACCGATCATCAGCCCTACCAACATACTCACTTTCCAATACTCAATAGGAAGATTTTTTGTTAGCAATAATGAAAGATCAATGAAGAATACAAAGGATGATATTAACACCTTTCTACAGATAACATATTCCTTCCACAAAAGCAAGCTACTCCCCCTAAATTGTATCATGCTTAATAAGTAAGCGCAAATGCAATATCTTTGAACAGTTATCAGACACAGAACTGGACTTATAATTCCTTACAGAACATAGTTAGGAGAGGATGCGGCACCAATACTTCAGGAAGTTACCCTATTTGAATAACGAACCATTAACCACGATCAACTAGGAGAGAAAGGAGGTGAATTGGCTACATTCTTTAAGGACACACATGCAGATGTCCACTTACAGTGAAGAAAGCAACACAACTATTTTCCAGAAAAACACCTTGCCCCATGCACAGAGCTAAACTATCTGTACAACCTGAAAGATAGTCCACTCCTTTAAATCTTCACTGAGATTGTGTGGATATTAATTCAGCAGAATCTAATGAAAGAATGCAACACAACTCCATTGACAATAAGAGCTAAAAAATAAAGAACACCTCATGCATGCAACGGTCATGCATCCTTTAAGACCGGACATTAAAAGAAGCATAATTTTGATCATCAAATGTTCTCATGTCCCTACCTGCCTCTACTCACCCGCTCTTCTCTTCTTACTCACTCTTGCTACTTCACCTGGCTTTCGCTCCCATATGCATCACCCCCTAGACCTTAATCAAGGCTTTTCATCTCTAACCCATCTGCCCACTGCTCAAATCATCTGTATGAATACACTAATCTTTTAGTAGCAATAACATCCCAACTTCCCTAAATTAACAAATTAATTAATCTTTTAATCAATTTATCCCATTCACCTAATTTATAAACTGACCAATTAAAAAATGTACGAGTCTAATTTAACCACTGAATCGCTAACTCAACCAATAGAAAAATATATATTTTTAGTCAAAAAGAGCCTTAAATGCAATGCATGACATGGTTCATTCATCAAGGGTACAAAGGGCTAAAAATATTAATTTCAACCAAGAATCATAATCAAATGCTTGGTATGGTTTGTTCTCTAAAGAATATAAATAGAAAAACATTAAATAAAGGACTAATTATTAGCCTTATGCTCCTGGAGTAGCTTGCTACTCACCTAAAAATATGCTACATAAATGCAATTACAATACAATACAATATGGTATGACCATTAGATATTTAAATGGCTTTAAAAGAGCACTGTTAATTATTAATGGTGAAGCTATTTATTGGCTAATTTTTACACTTTGTAAAGCTGTACATGACCAGTAGGTGATTTGCCTTCACTTAACATATCCTACTATCTACTTCTCTGATTTCTCTTAAACTTCTGAAAGAAGTGAGGGCCTGAAATACTTATAGGCCATAGGCAAACACTGGGTCTAAATTTTGTGATATAACATATACACATACTTTCTATTTGCAGAGGGTCACATAACAGCCTGCCTAATGAATTTTAATTGGACAGGTCGCAAATTGAGAACTCCTGTGATTGGCTCGGAAGGCAGTGTCGGAGGCCTGCAAGGGACTGCAGATCTCCATCCCTGCATTTACCTTCCCAAAGGAGTAACATTGTTATTAAAAGCATGCTCATTAAATGGAAGCTTCTGCATATTGTAAAGGTCATAAGCGGTCATAACCCTTTGATTTTGATTATTAAAGGGATTAAGACCGCAAAAGGGCTTTGTACTTCATGCCCTAAACTCCCACCCTCGGCTGCTGTGATTTTGGAATCGTGTTAATTTTTGTGCCCAGTCACCTGTCATTGTGGGCTCAGTAGTCAATGAATAAATTGAAGCAAAGATGGATATCTTACCGGTGGTTACTGATTGTCTAGTGATTAATCCTGTGTTGGAGGAAAGTAAGATAGATGTTGTGAATAGCACTATGTAAAGAATCCTTCAAAGTTAGTGAATTCTGTCCCAAATGTGAAAAATAGGTGTTTCCTGTGGCCATCCACATATTAAATAAACAACCTGCATCTATGAAATAATGACTATTATTAGGAGTAAAAACTAGTTTTACTATGATGTCCTTTCTTGCATGTATTCAAACACAAATTCACAAAACAATCATTTAGCCTTCTTCATAAAAGTGGTTTGAAAGCTGACACTCGATATGTAATTGTGTTCTTCACTGTCGGCCCTAAGTGCAGACTCAAATAAATATATGTGCTACATTAAAAGTGTTTTTTTTGTAAAAGTTAAGTCCTTTTTCAATTAATAAGTGCATGTGTAGGTGATCCAGACTTTTAGTGACACAAAATTGCTGATTGGTGGCTTTTTCAGCCCTTATTTTGGTAATTTATTTACAACAATTAAGATCAAAGGGATGTGAACATTCATGAGATTAGTCTCTAAGTATCTGTATGGAACTATCTTACTAATAAGACTCAAAACCATGCTATCACTACTTGTTTGAAATACTATGCCCTTGGCATATGCAAATGACTGCACTACCTATATATGAACATGGACAATATGTACCGTTATTATAATTCACATGGGACAAGCCAACTGTTTCAAATGACTTCTCGAAGAAATAGTATTGGACTAGATGCTGTTGTGCTCCTTGAAGTGTACATTCTAGCTAAAACTACAGATCCTCCTTCTTAATCAGATAACACAAGCAATAAAATAAACAATACTCCTAGGATCATAAATCAAAACATATATTAAGATGATGTCTTTATAATTTCCTTAGCCTTCATGTCATATCTTCCCATTGGATCCTGTACCTCTTGCAAATCTAACCTTATTTTTCTAGAAACACACTTCCAGTCAACCTCAACTTCTTCTTCACTAGACACCTCTTAAGGACAGTGTAGCGTCTTCCCCAGCCTGGGTACCTGCCAATGACTATGCCACATACAGAGCTTAGTAGTACACGTCTTTATTCTCCTGCGTGTAACTGTGAACCCAACATTCTAAAACAAGCTTTCATGCCATTGCGCTCTGACACCTGCATCACAACTCTACGGAGTCCCTAAAATATCACAAGACACTACATCTCCCCACTGTTAAAAATAAGCTTACAATTTTTTACTAATCAGCATATATATATATATATATATATATATATATATATATATATATATATTCACTGAAAAACCATAGGATTTAGGGACAGTTATAGTTAGTTGGACATTTTACTCAGTACAAAACCCGTGAAATTCCCCCGTTATAGTTAGTTCAGCTAACTATAACTCGCGCCCCACAATGCACTGCTGATGACGTCACATATTACATCACTCATGACATGGTCAGTGACATCACTGATGACATCACTGATGACATCTCAAATGACATCACTGATGACATCATCCAGTGACTGTGTGTTTCTGTAAAGTTTAAATATTTTTAATATATATAGGAAAAGACGTATTGAAGAATGAGTGGGTGTGTAAGTGTCTGTATGGATGATTTAGTAGGTGCGTGACTGACTCTATAAGTGAGTGATTTAACGTATCTTACTGAATGCATGGGTTAGTGACTAAACTGGGTGAATGTCTGTATCCGTCTGTCTGTTGCTGTGTAAGTGGCTGCATGGGTTTGTGAATAGCTACATGAGTATCTATAAGAGTTATTGATTTGTTGTCTGAGTATCTGTATGGGTGCCTGAGTGTTTGTGTGGATGGGGTGTGTGCGACTGTGCATAGATGTGTGAGTGGGTGATTCACTGGGTGGATGGTTTCAAGAGTGCATCTGTGATAGACTGTATGGGTGGGTAAGTGTGTGTAAGAGTGTGTTAGTGAGTGAATGTATGTCCCAGTGGTACATGTGTGAGTAACTACATATGTGAAAGGCAGTATATATGTGTGTTGGAGTATATAAATAGCTATAAGCGAGAGTGAGTGATTGTGATAGTGGCTGTATGGATGAGTGTGTGCTTGTATCAGTGATTATATAAGAGCGTAACAATGTGCTAGTATTTGTATGATTAAGTGAGCTGGTGTGTGTATAACTGTATAGGTGAGTAAATGGCAGTGTGTTTAATTATTTGCATGACTGACTAGGTGTGTGAGTACCTCTATGGATGAGTGGCGGTGTTTGAGTGTCTATATAGGAGTAAGAGTGCATATGATAGTCCTGTACTGAGTGACCATAAGTATGAGTGACTGTACGGGTGAGTGAGTGGATGTGTGTGTGTAGACCTAAGAATCAGTGAGTGGGTATGTAGTTATTGGTGTTGGAGTGTCTATGGTTTTGCGAATGGCAGTCTGTAATTTAGATTGGGTGTATCAAAGGTTATATTAGGGTGTGAAGAGCTGCATCAGATTATCACGTGGATGATGTCATCAGTGATGTCATTTGAGATGTCATCAGTGATGTCATCAGTGATGTCACTGACCATGTCATGAGTGATGTAATATGTGACGTCATCAGCAGTGCATTGCGGGCGCGAGTTATAGTTAGCTGAACTAACTATAACGGGGAATTTCACGGGTTTTGTACGAGTAAAATGTCCAACTAACTATAACTGTCCCTAAAACCTATGGTTTTTTCAGTGAATTTCAAAGGTTTTTTAAATGCTAATTTCTAACTATAACATATCTGAAACCTATGGTTTTTTCAGTGAATTTCAAAGGTTTTTAAATGCTAATTCCTAACTATAACATGTCTGAAACCTACGGTTTTTTCAGTGAATTTCAAAGGTTTTGTAAATGACAATTTTTAAATGTATTAATTGTTATATTAATTTTTTTCATACTGATTTACTACATTTTTAGAAACAATTTTTTTACATATTTTATTTTTAAATTACATTGTAATTACATTATACATTACATTACAAAAAATACTTTCTCAGAATGAATTACTTTAGTTTAAATACTTTGCACATAGGCAATAGACTTTTAAGTACAGTAGTTACAGTTGTTGCAATGGGCAACACATTTTCAAACACAATGCAACATTCAGCTCAATGTGAATTTCTAGTTAAATGCAATTAGTTACTTTATGGATTACTTTTCTAACCACAGGACTGGATCCTAGATTCAGTCCTGGTACATCTCCTGTAAACAGTTGAGTAAAAGCGTTTTGGTTACAGTCGTGATTTTTAAGGAATATTATTGTATTTTAAAAGTTGACACTTAGAAACTTTTTCTCATAGAATCACCAATGTTATCCTATGGAAGGAAATTCACTTAGCAGGTAAAAACTGTTATCGTTACTTTTTCTTACTCAGTGTTGGATCCTGGATCCAGCACTGGTGCATCTCCTGTAAACAGTTGAAAGAATGCGTTTAAGTCATACAGGCGATTTTTAAGGAATATTTGTAGTTTGTGAAAATCGACACTTTGAAACTTTTCTGCTGAAAACCAGACAATGGATTCCTATGGAAGAAAATATAAGTTACTGGTAAGTACGGTTAAAATTACTTTTCAGGGTCAGTGCTGGGCTAAAAGATGCAGCACTGGGTTCTCTCCTGATAACAGGTGAGTAAATTGGAATTCGTACTTTGGTTGATTTTAGAGGAATATTATAAAGTTCCAAAACTCCACACACACAAGAATTTCCAAGTGAAACCAGTCAATGTTAGCCTATGAAGGAAATTCAAGTTACCGGTAAGTATGGTTAAAATTACTTTTCAGGACCAGTACTGGGCTGAAAGATGCAGCACTGAGGTCTCTCCTGATAACAGGTGAGTAAATCGGAATTCGTATTTCGGCTGATTTTAGAGGAATATTTTAAAGTTCCAAAACTCCACACTTAGAAGAATTTGCAAGTGAAACCAGTCAATGTTAGCCTATGAAGTAAATTCAAGTTACTGGTAAGTACGGTTAAAATTACTTTTCAGGACCAGTACTGGGCTGAAAGATGCAGCACTGAGGTCTCTCCTGATAACAGGTGAGTAAATCAGAATTCGGATTTCGGCTGATTTTAGAGGAATATTTGTATGTTTCAAAAATCAACACTTAGAAACTTTTCAAGCAAAAGCAGGCAATGATATCCTATGGAAGGAAATTCAAGTTACTGGTAAGTACGGTTAAAATTACTTTTGAGGATCAGTACTGGGCTGAAAGATGCAGCACTGAGGTCTCTCCTGATAACAGGTGAGTAAATCGGAATTCGTAGTAAGGCAGATTTTAGAGGAATATTTGCACAATGGTGAAGGGAGGGCGGGGCCTGAGGTGACATCTGTGCAAACGCGCCCCGTGGCGCGTTTTAAGTTGGGGGATTAAGTCCCCTTGAATCATGAGGTTCCCTAGGGGCCAACAAGCCCACCATGAACCTCCAGTATGCGCCAGAGGCTGCGTTGCAGGAGACGTGTAGAGAGGCCACACCCTTTTACACCTCTGCAACGCAGCTCTGTGGCGCTTTCTGATGTACCTGTTGGGCTAGTTGGCCCCAGGGACCCTCAGGATTGAAGGATTTAATCCCCATCTTAAAACGCGCCACGGGGCCTGTTTGCACACATGTCACATGAAGCCCCGCCCTCCTTCACCACTGTGCAAACGCGCCTGTGGCGCGTTTTGAGTTGAGGGATTAAGTCCCCTTGAATCCTGAGGGTCCCTGGAGTCCAACTAGCCCACCATATACCTCCAAAAGCGCCACAGAGCATCGTTGCAGAGAGGTGTAAAAAGGGCGTGGCCTATGTACACGTCTCTGCAAGGCAGCCCCTGGCGCATACTGGAGGTTCCTGGTGGGCTAGTTGGCCCCAGGGACCCCCAGTATTCAAGGGGATCGTTCCCCCTCTGCAAACGCGCCAGGGCGCGTTTGCAGAGTACTGCAGGGAGGGCGGGGCCTCCGGCACGATGCCGGTCGTTTTTTTTCGTTTTTTTTTTTAATGGGAGGGGGCTGCGTGGCCCCCTTCCCTGCCCACTTTGGCCCGGGGACCCCATCCCCGGGGCCTGAGCATTTTTTTTTTTTTTATTTAAAAAAACGGGAAGGAGGCCGCGTGGCCCCCTTCCCTGGGCCTGTATTGGCCCGGGGACCCCATCCCCGGGGCATGGCCTCGATTTTTTATTTTTTTCTTTGGAGGGGGCTGCGTGGCCCCTCCTCAGGCCATTTAAGGCCCGGGGACCCCATCCCCGGGGCCGGCCTTTCCCTTATTTAAAAAAAAATTTTTGGGGAACTTTGGGGAGGGGCTGCGTGGCCCCCTCCCGGGCCACTTATGGCCCCGGGACCCCATCCCCGGGGCCTGGCCTCACGTTGGAGATCTGTGGGGGTCCCCAATCCCCCACAGTCCCATCCGGCTCCCCGCCTCCTGCGGAAGCCGGCATTGCTTTCCACATGGGGAGCAGCTAACATGCTGCTCCCCATGTGGAAAGCTAGTGGTTTGCATTTTGAAAGAGAGAGCAGGTTTCCTGCTCTCTCTTTCAAAATGCAAACCAGGTTTGCTATGACAGGACGGGAGCCGCGAGGCTCCGTCCTGTCATAGCAAACAGCAGTGTCCCGGGGGTAGGCACCCGGGACACTGCAGGAGCCGGCCCTGGGGGTGGCGGTCCCCAGGGCCATCAAGGGCTCCAGGAGGGGCCGCGCGGCCCCCTCCCATTCAGTGCACAGCCCGGGGAGGTGGTGGTCCCGGGGCTTGGAGGTCCGTAGCGGACCCCCATATTTAAATGTTTAGTGCCCGGGGAGGTGGCGGTCCCCGGGCATGTGGAGGCTGGAGCCCCCACACAGGTTTAAAAAAAAAAAAAAGAAGCCCGGGAGGTGGCGGTCCCCGGGGCTGCGGGAGGGCTCAGAGCCCTCCCGCCATCATTTCTAAATAAAGCCCCGGGGGTGGTGGTCCCGGGGCTTAGGGGCCATAGAGGCCCCCTACATAAATTAAAACCCCCACCATGCCCCCGGGACTTGGGCCACCCGAGGGCCAATGACTATCGAGCGCGGAGACCGCGCTCGATTTTTCCGGCAGGATCCGCGCTCCCTGAGCGCATCCTGCCAATTTAAAAAAAAAAAAATTTTTGCCCAGGGGTCCTTGTGGGACCCCTGAGCAGACCTAGGGGGTCAGGGTGTTTCTACCCTGCCCCCTTTGTGCGTTTTGCGCACTTGTTTCTGTCCCTCGGTTCTACCGAGGGACAAAATGGCTGCCAACACTTCCTGATTTGGAGTGTTGACAGCCAATTAGCATGCAGCTCGTGATCGGGAGGGTGCGCGAATCCGACGCGGCCATAGATATATATGTACTTTTACTTTTGATTTTCTCAGCAACTACTGAGCGGATTTACACCATTTAACAAAAGGGTTCTTTCTGAACCAAGAACTACCTCTTTGCCAAATTTGGTGTAATTCCGTTCAACAGTTCGAGGCTGTAGCCGTGTCTAAAGTTTCCTATGGAAAATTGCATGGGGAAAACGCGTTTTGGGACCCCCTTTTTCTCGGCCCCCGCTAGACGAATCCCCGAGACTTTCAGGGTAGGAGTGGACCGGAGCGCCCCACAAAGTTTGAAAATTTTGCGAAGATACGTCAACCGGCAAGAGAGTTATTTCAAATAGAATGTCGCGGATTTCATATGGATAATAGGTTGTAACTATAACTATCTACTGGCGACCGACAGTAGATAATATATATATATATATATATATATATATATATATATATATATAAAATAACATCTCTTCAATCAGCCTTCTTGGTCCTTTAATCATTTGAATTGATCTGGTTACTAGAGGCTGGGAACTGTCATCTTCACTGTAAGAGATTTTCGAAGACGGTGAAGAAGTAACAGCAGTCACTGAGTTTTCAGGTTCAGTCTTTCCTTCACCATCTCGATCAGAAGACAGATGAATCAAATGTCGAAAGTGAGAAGACTCTCTGGTAACAGACTTTCCAGGGTGCTGAACAGTCACCATACGCACCTTGGTGGGCACAACGTAGAAAGGTTCAGCATCATATGGAGCATCAAATTTCCTCCTCCACATTTGTCGGGCGATCAATAGACCTCCTGTTTCAAATTCAATGTTCTTTGCATGTTGCCTCTTCTCAGCTTAGGCTTTCATTTTTTTCTTCTTAACCAAGTCCTTTGTAAAAGTTGTACTCTCATTTTCTTTTCATTTGTTGGTCCATTGAGGAAACTTGGTTGCCATTTCTCTACCGAATATTATCAGACTTTTAAATGGCTGGAATGCCCTATGTCACAAAGATGCCATCTAGTCTCTAATTGACTCACTCATGAGGTATGGATGAGAGATCCTCTATTAATGGAAAACATGAGTACTCATCCACTATTACCATCAGATGCTGTCCTTTATTGAGTGGACCAAAGAAATCGATGTCTGTTCTCTCCCATGCATGCTTAGGGAGTTCTGACATAGCAAGAGTATGTTGAGCAACAGACAGTTCATCTTCAGCGTTTTTGTACTTTTGGTATTCACCATCATTGGTCAGAGGTCGAGTGTGTCGATTCCATGACTGATATGTAATTATATCTTTCAACTTCAGCATGCCACTTTCATGGCTCGTGGCAGTGATGATCTGCTCTAACAATATGGCAGTTGACATATTTGATTTTACAATGAAATTAATGTAGGCTTCAGCCTTCTTGGATGGAGCACCCTGATCTTGCATAGGCACTATGGAAAAATTGTCATCAGGGTTTTGATCCTTCCCTAGACAATGCCCAATGGTATTATGTACTCTTGTAATTGTAGTCCCCACCGTTCAATGCGAGGAGGCATCTTGACTTTTGGATTGCCAAAGATAAAAAAGCTTGATGATCAGTTACCAGCATGGGACTCTTTCCATACAGGAATACATGGGAATGTTCACAAGCCCATAACAAGGCCAAACTTTCTTTCTTGGGTTGTGAGTAAGCACGTGTACTGGCATAAGCCACAATATGCCTTTGAGCATGTGCGGGCGCTCTTTGCTGTGCAAGGATTGCACAGAACCGGACTAGGCTAGCATCAACAACAACCTCAGTATGAGGCTTTGGATTGAAGTAGGCCATTTCAGCAGCAGTTTCAATGGCTTGTTTGATTTTTTAGAAGCTTCTCTCACAGCTTGTGACCATTTGAATGAAACATTTTTCTTTGTTAACTCTTGTAAGGGAGCACTTATAGTAGCAAAGTCTCCTATGTATCTTGAACAGTAACTGGCCATGCCTAGAAATGAATGTTCTCATAGAAACATCTCATGGAGATTAGCATTTAACAGGGCAGGATCAGGTGTCATACCCCCATCTAAAAAGATATGGCCAAAGAACTTTAACGTTGTTTTGTAGAACTCACACTTGTTGCATTCAAAGTCAGGCCTGCATCAGTAAGTAAGCGACATACATGGTGAGAGCTTTATCATGCTCCTTCTGTTTAGCTCTGAAAATCAATATGTCATTGCTATAATTGAATGCATTCATAACAGGCTGTATGACACGTCAAATGAAATCTTGGAAAAGTTCTGCAGCCGATGACACATTAAAACTGAGTCTCATATTGAAACAGACCAACATGTTTATAAAAAGTTTTTAATTTAGTGGATTTTATATTAATCTGCATGTTTTTGTGGTAGTTTATATATTTATTCTGCATGTTATGCATTGTCTTTTCTGTGCTTTATGGTTAAAAAAAACGAATAAAGCTGATGATGAGAAAAGGTTGCAATATGCCTGCAATCTTCTTTGAGTTTCAATTGATGATAACCTTTATTTAAATCAAGACAACAAAAGACCGTTGTACCATTTAATTGTGTTGTCATGTCAGCAATGTGTGTGACCCGGATGTCGTTCTTGATCAATCGCCTTGTTTGCTTGATGCATATCAATGCATATGCGTACAGCTCCTTCACTGTCCTTTTTGGGCACTACCACTATGGGAGATACCCATGGTGTCAGACAAGTTGAACGCTCAATAACGTCATGCTTATGTAACGATTCAAGTTCTTTTTCAACAGCTTCTTTTAAATGAAAAGCATATAACTTTCATAGTCTTAAGCTTTCCCAAACCATGAAACAATGAAGGAAATTGACTTCATATTTTGTGATGAGCATGAGCATTCATGTTGTAATTCACAGAAAGCAGTCCTATGCCAGCAGCAGTATTGAAACTGAAGAGACAAGCACTTGCAGCTGTATCTTGAAGCACATGTATATCAATCAATCAATCAATCAATCAGAGTTTTATAGAGTGCACTACTCACCCATGAGGGTCTCAAGGCGCTGGGGGGAGGGGGTGCGGGCAGCTTCGTGGTCATCCTAAGAGCCAGGTCTTGAGATCTTTTCTGAAAAGAAGCAGTGTTGGGCTTCGTCTTATGTGGAGTGGGAGTTCGTTCCAGGTCTTGGTCGCAATGTAGGAGAAGGATTTGCCACCCATTCGGGCCCTGTGGATACAGGGGACCGTGGCTAGAGCTAGATCAGCGGAGCGGAGGTTTCTCTTGGGTACGTGCAAGGAGATTCTTTCGTTGAGGTATTGGGCTCCGGTGTTATGGAGGGCCTTGTAGGCGTGTGTGAGTAGTTTGAAGGTTAATCTTTTTTGGACAGGGAGCCAGTGGAGGTCGCGGAGGTGTTGGATGAAGTGGTCATGTCGTGGGATGCTGAGGACGAGTGTGACTGCGGCGTTCTGTACAGTCTGGAGTTTGCGAAGGAGTGATTTG
This sequence comes from Calotriton arnoldi, assembly GCA_963921515.1. Taxonomy (NCBI): domain Eukaryota; kingdom Metazoa; phylum Chordata; class Amphibia; order Caudata; family Salamandridae; genus Calotriton; species Calotriton arnoldi. The sequence goes on from CAWUFW010002024.1 coordinate 1,534,457, forward strand.
TTGATTACGGCATAGAGCGCGTTTCCATAGTCCAGTCTGCTGGTGATGAGTGCATGGGTAACGGTCTTCCTGGAGTCGGGGGGATCCATTTGAAGGTCTTGCAGAGTATGCGGAGGGTGTTGAAGCATGTGGAGGACACGGTGTTGATCTGGCGGTTCATGGTGAGTGAGGAGTCGAGTATGATGCTGAGGTTGAGGGTGTGGTCCTTAGGGGTGGGAGGATTTCTGAGGGTGGGGGGCCACCAGGTGTTGTCCCATGCGGAGGGGGTGGAGCCGAGGATGAAGACTTCTGTTTTCTCCGAGTTGAGCTTGAGGCAGCTGCTGCTCATCCAGGATGTGACGTCCTTCATCCCTTCTTGGAAACTGTGCCTGGTGATGTTGGGTTCCTTGGTGAGGGAGATGATGACCTGGGTGTCATTGGCGTATGAGACTATATAGGTGCTTTCACATTCGTTTTCTTGTAACCTATGTGTACACTTTGGTTTTCGATTGCGTACGTTGGAGCAATGGAGATAAATAATTGGGTTTCTCTTCAGGCATTATGTCTATCGATGGACCACTGTCGATGATGAAAGGTATTGAGCAATCATTTATTTTCAATGTAAATTTCGGACAATGTTGGTATGAATTTTGTGCCTTGGCATGTCGACTTTTCTTTCACTGCCATTTTTCCTCACATGCAGCTAGTTTGACATGCACACATTTCTCTGAGGTAAACATCGATATGGCGCAACCATCTTCCTCACTTTAACTTGATATTGAGCCAGACGAACTCTGATAATGATTTTGATGACGATCGACTGGGTTCAGTGTCGATTTGCCTCAATGGATGTTGCCTCTTGGCCTTATAGGTGTGTGTCGAACATTTCTTCTGGAATGTTTCCTTATCATTTTGTCTTCGCGTCGTGACACTCTTACTTTTTATTCACTTTATAAACTGTCACAAAATGGTTCTCTTTCCCATTGCCTTTACATATCTGCTCAATGGCAGGACATTTACCTTTGTGCGGAAATGAAAATCCACATCTAAAACATAACTTCTTTTTATGTGTAGACATCACTTTGTGCCCTTCAGTCTCTTGCTTTGGCTCACTTTTTATACTCATGACCGATTCACTCTGGACACCTGCAGCCTTCATGGCAGCAGCTTGTCTTTCAGCATGCTCCTCAACTCTGGTAGCAATCAACTCTCACTCCAGACTAAGAGTTTCTCTCAGCATTCATCATCTGAATGAATCTGACAAGCATCCATCAATCGCAATTAGTCGCATACCTTCCTCATCATTAAATTCATTGAACTTACAGTGTTCCATTAGCATATCTAATCTCTCCAAAAATTCATCAATGGTTTCACCACCTTTTTGGTGTTCTTGATTGAAAATGTATCTTTCGGAATCAACGTTTGGTACTGGATTGGCTTTGAGATTCAGCGTTTCTTTAATATGACAATATGTAATTGTTTTGTCAGTTTGCGGCATTTTCTTTGAGATACTTGCTAATTTTTTTATCAGTCTCTTCAAGTGTGTCAATGAAATCATCAAATGTCTTTATCCAAGCAGTCCATCTATCACCAATATTTAGCTTTTTGGCAATATTGAAAGGTGGTGGTGGGTTCAGGAACACAGCAGCATTGTAGGCCAGTGTGGAACTTACTGACGTCGCAGGTGGATCCATGTGACTTGGTTTCGGCACCTCATCTGTGAGAACCTGCAATGTGCTGGCCACTGACTCATCTTTAATGATAACTGGAAACATGACTTTCTTTGTAGCCATCTGAAAAATGTCACTATTCCAAAAGATGCTCTCGGCTCCTTATTTTCCGAAGACCTGTGAAGTTGTTCTGAGCCCCACTCTGCAACTTTGTGAACAAACTACTTCGGGTATGGACGGCTCCGTAAGCACAACCCTGAAAACTTCTCCTTGAGCCAACTTCACAGAGTGTTGTAGTATGATGACTCTCTTTAGTGTACTCAGTAAGTCATGTATTTCCTTTCTTCTAAATGTCAATTTGAATTTTCTAACACCTGGTTGATCTCCACCTTGCAGCGCTTCTGTTCACAGCATTATTTTGCAAGTTAGGATTATCAGCAGCTGCGCTTTGTAAACCAGGTGGAATCTGCTTTAATCGTTAACACTCCGTATAATGTACAAATGTATCTTGTGTGGCAGCACGGTACCTTTATATCTTGCCTGACCAACAGGTTCTTGACCATCGATGTGCAGATTCTTTGCAACTTTTCTGTTGTCTGCATCTGCTTTACAGCGGCTGAAGTTGCGCTTTGACTCCACATGCATGAAGTATCGATTCCGTTCTTTGACAGCGACACACATGGCATGCACGAGCAGTTTGCTTGGACCATAGCAAACTCTCTGGGAGAGCATGGTCATTCTTCGGGTTACTTATTCCCCTATCTCGTTGCCATTCGCAGCATCTTCCCCAGCATGGGTACTCGCCAATGACTACATCACACACAGGGCTTAGTACTTCATGCCTTTATTCTGCTGCGTGTAACTGCAAACCCAACATTCTAAAACAAGCTTTCATGGCAGTGCCCTCTGACACCTATATCACAGCTCTATGGAGTCCGTCAGGAGCCAAAAGGGTTCAGTCATAAAATATCACACTACAGGTCTGTTGGGTCTCCTTCTTGATTGCTTGAGGAAAGTGCAGCTTCACCCAGCAGTCAATATGCCACTCTGCACTTATTAGTGCATGTGAAAAATGTCAAGTCTCTTCTAAGGAGGGTACCAACTGTGAGGAAAGTAAAACAAAGGGTGAAAAGCCTCCTTAGCCATCTAGTAGTTCTTGACTGATGATAAATATTAAAACAGACGTTAACAGCAAGGCATCAAACTCTTGCTGACAGAGAAAGAAGCCAGACAAGGATATTCAGAAGTGCATTCAGAAGACAATTTAGCTGTAAGTACCAAAAGTCAGGGCCAAAAATACTACAAAAGGGGCAACAAACATGACAAAATAAAGGGGAACAAATGCATTTTGATGCATCTGTCACTTTGTCACTTTTAAATGCTTTCTTATATATGATTCAAACAGGAACTGGCATCATAGATAAAGACTACTTCTGAACAGAACACTGTTATTAAAAGATCGTTTATAAGACTTGTCAGTACTCTTTTCCTGATTATCATGGCGTTGGTTTGCCACAGGAAGAAGTCTAAGTTTAACATGCTTTGCCCAGTGCTACCCTCCACTGTCATGCTGCAGCCATTCTCACCTGACACTCTGCGCGACCCATGGAACATCTCTCTGGGTGACTGCCAGTGAGGAAACAATAGTTGCATCTAGGCAGAGAGGATGCTTAAACAAGCTGTGAGTGCAGCATTCAGCAACATGCTACCTGACTGTGCAACGAGCGTACTGGCTTCTACTATATTGTAATCTCTGATAAGCTCTTGGTACAGATATAGCAATACCTGAACATTGTTCCCTTTTTCACCAAGCATTAAATTATCTTTCAGCCACTCGACATGTGCTTTCTGTCCACCTTCCACATCCTCAACACCCTATGTCTTCTAATCCCCTATCCTCCCTAAACACCTCTTAAACACAACTCTGTAACATTCGGTAAACCAAATCTACAAACAAGCTCTTCCTCATTTTATCACTTATATTAATGTACAGAGCTTCCCTACTGAAAGTTTGCACTCTTCCAACAATTAGATTGATTGAATCCCTTCCAGTTTCCACCATTTCAAAAGGGTCAGAGAATTCAGAACCTTTCTTTACTTCCTTGATCACCTACATCAATCTAACCCAACCTCCTACAATCACATTGCACTCCTTAGCTTTAACCCCTTGCATGCTGCGCACATTCCCCCGCTGTGCGGGAGAATTAATGAGTGGGCGGGATTCGGACTGCCCCCGGCCGTCCTCCGCACACGCCCACCGTGACGTCGAACGGCCGGGGGCCGTCCTAAGCATGCAAGGGGTTAATCTTAACATCATGATACCACCCGGACTTCGGGCCTCATTTGCAACAGTTTGAGGAACGGCAGTTCAGCAAGCCTTCCTGCTGCACTGCTGTGCATCAAAATAAAAGGGCAGGAATGCGCCGTATCTCTAAGATACAGAGCATTCCTGTCCTTCTCCCCTGTGCCGGCGCACAAACAGCAACTGTGCGGCAGCAGAGACACCCTTGCGTCATTTTGCAAGGGTGCCTGTGCTGAGGGGATGATACTTTTGCGCAGGAAGGGACACCTTCCTGCACAAAAACAAAAATTAAAGTCATTTTCCTCCTTCTATTACCAACTCCTTGCTCTCAAATTCCCTTACCATTTAGAACTTAAAATTCCTCATACTACTGCTCATTAATATGAAGCATGAAAAACATGGAATCAACCACAGTGATGTACAGCGAGCTCAAAGCATTTAAATGTTTTTTTATAAAGCACGTATTAACGAAACATGATCAAAACACTGAATAGAACCAACCATGGGAAAAACAAGAAAAGGTGAACAGAAGAGCAATAGTGGTGAGAAGTCTAGCAGCAAAGACAAAATAGGTATTTTTTTTAATGGAGTTCGAAAAAACAGGATTGTTGGGCAATTTTCGTAAATTGAGGGACAGGTTATTCCAGAGTTTTGGTCCCAGATAGTGGAGAAAACGACTTCCTATGTATGAAAGTTTGAGCTTCAGACCCAAATGCTGCAGTAGAGAATTTGATCAAATCAATGAGATGTGACATGTCTAAGGAATCTGTCTTGAAAACAAATGTTATCAAGGCGTACAAAATCTTGTGTATGATGCAAAGTGTATTAAACTCCACTCTCTAAAAGGATAGTATTTCATAAACTCCTTTTTCCATGTTAACTGATTTTTATAGTGAATTGTAAAGAGCTCTTTAACACTCAACCATTCCAAAAATTGTCTGAATGTAAGGCCATTTCTTAAACTATGACGCAACTCTTTCATATCTTATATGAACCACGCCCTATTTTCGTCCAGTGTTTTTCGGGACTTCTTTCCTCTAAAATACGATGCTCCTCTCATTGTTCACCTTCTCAACCACTTGCTCCTCTGGCCTCTAACCTAGGTGCCCCACCCATAAGCACTAAAATCTACCTTCTGAATCCACCCTGTGCTTTAAATATTACATTACATTCATGGCACTCTTATCCCAGGCAAGATTCGAGAAGGATATTTCGCCTCAAAGCGACATTAGTTTCTTTGTTGACTTGAATGTAGACTCTCACAGGGCGTATCCATGTACGTTTATTTCTAAACTATTGCTAAAGACCCAATGTACACAATGCACACATGTCAGTGGTGCCCTGAAGTGCTTAACACAACATAAAATTTTTCAAACATAGGTGATTCAAGATCTCCAGGACAAAACATAGATCCTAATTATCACATTTGCACCCATAAATCTTCTGCTTTATTGCAAAAGATTTATTGTGCTAACTGATGACTGTGCATATGAAAACACAAGGAGATGATGGAGGGAGTGCTGAAACTTTTCAGACACTCACCCTGAGAGAAAAAAAAACAAACGATGGATTTAGGACCAGATCTCTGTATTGGGGTGAATGTATGACATTGTTCTGCATTCTGTCCATCAATTGTTCTTTTTGCAATTGTCATCCCGAGTGGGACGGGTATGCCCAGACGTGGGTCACGTGCTCTCCATGCCACGAGAGACAAGCTATCCTGGCTGATGAGGGGTAAAACCCCGAAACCTGTCCTAGGATGCTTGTTTCCAGTCCAAGGAGGACCTGGCCTGGCAGTTCGGGCCAGACTGTTTCCATTGGGCGCAGGGTCAAGACTGATTTACATATGGCTAGGTTCAAACTGGAACGGCATGGGGAGCAAACAAAAAACAAACAACAATGGATTTAAGCCCAGATCTCTGTACTGGGGTGAATGTATGGCATTGTTCTGCATTCTGTCCATCAATTGTTCTTTTGCAATTGTCATCCCGAGTGGGACGGGTATACCCAGACGTGGATCCCGTGCTCTCCATGCCACTGGAGTCAAGCTATCCTGGCTGATGAGGGCTGAAATCCCGAAACCGGTCCTAGGATCCTTGTTTCCAGTCCAGGGAGGACCTGGCCTGGCAGTTCGGGCTGGACTGTTCCCATTGGGTGTAGGGTCAAGACTGATTTGCATATGGCTGGGATCAAACTGGAATGGCATGGGGAGCAAAAAAAAACAATGGATTTAGGCCCAGATTTCTGCCCCTGGGTGGATGTATGACATTGTTCTGCATTCTGTCCATCAATTGTTCTTTTTGCAAATTGTCACCCCGAGTGAGACAGGTATGCCCAGACGTGGGTACCGTGCTCTCCATGCCACTGGAGTCAAGCTATCCTGGCTGATGAGGGGTGAAACCCCGAAACCGATCCTCGGATGCTTGTTTTCAGTCCAGGGAGGACCTGGCCTGGCAGTTCGGGCTGGACTGTTCCCATTGGGCGCAGGGTCAAGACTAATTTGCATTTGGCTGAGTTCAAACTGGAATGGTATGGGGAGCAAAAAAAAACAAAAAACGATGAATTCAGGCCCAGATCTCTGTACTGGGGTGAATGTATGACATTGTTCTGCGTTCTGTCCATAAATTGTTCTTTTTGCAATTGTGCATATGAAAACAAGATTTACCTTGTGGCAGGCCTAATCGAATCATAAACAAGGTTACAGAGGTTCCAAAAGTACATTGCATTGCATCTCATTTAATGTACAGGCTGATTTGTTGTCCTGCCTGTGCATTGCATGAGATTCTTTGGTTGAAACAATTTTAGCTACCTTGGCACCCCTGTTTTCAGCTCTATCTAGCAAAAGGTAAACTCCAGTTTGAGATATAGCCGAACTGTAACATACCAATCCAAATCTTTTGTATCATTTGGTCCTGCCTCTTCCGTCAATGCAGGAATAGTAATAAGATAGTTGTGACACTGTTCTCTCCATAGTTGGCTGCAGGTAGAGATTTTAAAAGGTTTCAAGCCTTTCAATCTTTTCTGGCTTCCTGCATGCAAGTCATTACCACAGTCAGTACTTCATATTTGCATTAGCTTAAGAAGAAGTTATGCAGTGCATGCTCAAAGGAGTTGCATTAGGAACAGTATTCAAGTTGCTCTTCGACTGAAGGATCAGAAGATGCCCAAATCCAGGGGCGTAGCTACAGTGGGGGTGTTTGGGGTGTTATAACCCACTAATAAATGCATTTTCTGTTAAATAGTTGGGTGCTGGTGCTTTCAGTCGTGTATGGTGAGGTATCAGTTGGATTTCACTAGAAATATTTTTACATACACACAGACAAAAATGCACACACCCTCTCTCTATTTTGAAAGTCTTCAAAAATGTTAATCTTACAAAATATTGTGGTTTCTCTCACTTAGGACCACACCATCCGCATTCCTCTCCCTTTCCGTTGCTCCTTAAGCCCCTCCCATGCACCCTGCTTGTCTTAAAATGTATTTAACATTATATGATTGTTGGAAAATCTAAATCCCCACACCCCCCCAATCTTACTGACCAACGTACGCCCCTGCCTACATCCAGTAAAAAAGGATGTGCTGCTGTCCCCTCTGTTAAAGAAGATGGGTTCTATGACACAGAGTTAGAGGAGAATCACCCCATGCCCAGGGCCAGACTAAGGGCCAGGTGATGGACACCAACATGAGGACAACTGTAGGGCACAACCTGCCCAAGAGTCATGAGAAAATGCCATCCATCAGGAATTTCTGGCACAGTAGCTCCAGGAGATGGGCAACAACACGCAGGAAACTCCAAAGTACAGTGCTACCAGTGATCTTGCACTGCCCAGTTATACTGTCCCGTAAACTCCCAGTTTTCTGGTTGCTATTAAGCACTGTGGCCGATGGACCATTTGTTGATGGAAATATAGCCTCATCTAAGTTTCTGAAGCATCATTGACTTTGTTGGAACCTCTATATCAGCGTTAGTTAACCTTTTGACTTCTGTGGACCCAACTTAATCATTACTGCAACCCAGGCACACTGAATCATTATTGGAGTCTGGAAACCCCAGCAAAGCCATTACTGGAAGTCATGGAACCCAGTCTAAGCAATATTAAAGATTTGAACCACAAAACAAAGCACAAATATACAGAAACAAGCATTCATTAGACAAATACACACATGAGGAAATATTTGTTTCCATTAAAAAAATGTATAAAAAATCAAATTCTAATTTAAATGGAAAATGTGGAGCTTTTCTAAATTTAATTGATGCCCCCAATTATCCATACTGTATTCTGGTTGATGTCCTTGAACTGCTCTCACAAATCAATCAGGGGATGCCAACTTAATTTTTAGCCTCCAATTTCAAATTATTTCCCATTCACAAAACGTTTACAAATTTTATTTTACATTTTGCTTCTTTACCTATATTCTCTTTATTAATCTGTTAATATTATATAATTTTCTAAGCAGTCACTAACCCTCTGAGTAGACGTTGTGGGCCCCAAGGGGTCCCCGGATCACGGGTTATGAACTGACTCTTGATATTTTTGTAAGCCCCCCTCAAAGAAACATAACCTGCCTAACAGTCAAATGGGAAATGCTCAATATTGCCTGAACAGCGTGTAAGACCGCTTTTTTATTTGTTGAGTTTTTATAAAGAGCTACAAATTACAGTTTGGCATCTTCTGAGCACCTTCTGGCAGGGTTACATACAGGACAGTGATACGATATCAATCAATAGTCCAGTTAAATGTTGATGCGTACTGTTAGACTACATGGGCTTTATTCACAAAGGTAAATATGGTCGTAAACATAGGTTTATGACCAAATGTACCATTTTTATGTTTGCCAGGAATCCAAAAAGGATTTCTGGTGGACCTAAAAGCTTTTATTTGTATCTATTTTCCTGCGATTAGTATACAGAAATCTGCATTTGTAAACCCACAGAATGGGTGGGGAGTGAGTATTTCAAGATTTGATTTGGAAAATGTTTTCCTCATGAAAAAAAACACAAACTTACAAATGCACAGGAGGCTCCTTTGCCCCACTGTAGAGTTCTCCACTCCGGAGAATTCCCCAAATTGTGGAAGCCTTTTGAAAAAGTCTATTTTGCACTCTTGCCAATATGGATTCAAGAATCGAGTTGGTACTATTGAGCAATGTTTAAACTTGTGCTTGATTATTAGGAAATATACCATATCTAAACAATCTACCTTATATTTAGCTTTCATGGATTTGACCTCAGCGTTTGATTGCATTAATCACTCAAAGCTGTGGTCAACTCTTTTGGCCTACTGGATGGATGAAGCACAAAAGACATAGTAATTTTTCTTGGGGTGAGACAAGGATGTGTTTTAGCCCCACTTTTATTTATTCTATATATTAACATCTTACATCCTTTTTTAACGAACATCACACCAGATGTCCTAAAATTTAAGTCTCGGCGCTACCCTCACTTCTGTCCGCTGATGACCCGGTGCTAATTGCACAGACACCAAGAGACCTGCGGCTCCATGGTTTTGTTGAATTTATGGGCGCATTAGATTTGCAGACCAATTTTACAAAATCTTACATTATGGCCTGTGGCCTAAGGAAATATTGGTTGTCCACCCTTACAGTAGGCAATAATAGCTTGAAATGCACCAGCCCTTTTTCATATCTAGGTTTAACTTTTGCTGCAACTGGATCTTGGGCTCCACACATTGCGCCCTGTAGGACCAAATTAACAAAGCCTACTGGCACTTTATTTAGCCTACTACAAACCAAGGGTGGGGGTGCAATTATTATGCCCCTTTTGTAAATCTATAAATCACAGTGTATTCCAACAGCAACATGTGGAGAAGCGGTATGGGGCATCTATAAATGTCAAAACAAAAAGACAATTGTCGTGTGGCACACTGAAATTACTCAATTGTGTTCAAAAATATAATCAAAAGTATACTCAAAGGTTAAAATCGGTAGGGTGCAGGTAGGTATCTCCCTCTGACCTGAGGCGTAATAGTAAAGAATAAAGTTGCGCTGTTTAAACAATAGACAACATCCCCACTTTGCACTCCGGAGGGTTAAACAACCCTTTCACTCCAAAAACTTTTTCAGTCTTTCAAATAAACTTTATAGAACTTTTTCTTTGCTAGTCCTCTTTTTATTATGTTTCTTGTCACAATGTTGCATCACACTTGTGCACTGGTATCATAATCATTCTTCTTCAAGCGAGACAATTTCCATATAACTTTTTAAGAACAAACTCAGTTCATTTGGAATATATTCCCATATTCCCGATGCATTTCGGGACAAAGCCCTTCTTCAGGGGAATTCATTCTGCAATGATAACAAAAATTCAATGATTCAAGAGATTTCAGTCCTCCTTAAAATTTAAATCAGATGACTAATCTGTGCACGGTTACATAAAGTGCTCTCTGTGTTGCCCGTGAACAGAGACAGTGATTGTGTGCCCTACAAAAAATGGTGCTACGTGCCTCATTCAACAAATGTGATTAGTAAGACGTGCTCGAAGGTTAATGCATTCCACTACAGAGTTACACTACGACTCTTGTGCAGTTGAATCGTTACGCATTGCTGATTAGTGTAATGCTGAAATTTACGCTAAAAACAGTGGATCCCAAATAATTACATGCTCATTAATTATGTCACCCTTCCCCATAATCAGGGAATGGACGCGGTTGAATCGTTTCTCATAAATCACACAATTGATGAGGATCTAAAAGTATTTCTCTTAGAACTACTGCACTTTACGCTGTTTCACAGCTATTTTCGCTGGAATGATGAATACTATCTGCAACTGTCGGGAACATCAATGGGCAATTGCGCAGCACCATGCTACGCGAACCTCTTCATGCACAGATTTGAAATCGATAACATTTTATCAAACCCTAATTGGTCTCACAATTTACTAGTGTACTGGCGGTACATAGATGATATCTTTTTAATATGGAGAGGTCAAACATCTGAGTTACTGTTGTTTTTTAAACCATTTGAACAATATCGATGACCATATTAAATTTACTAACACCATGAGCACCGAAAAAATTACATTTTTGGATGTATTAATTACAAGGAACGGGAGCAGATTTGAAACATATTTCTACACTAAAAGTACAGACAGGAATAACACGCTCCACTTTAATAGTTGTCACCAAATTGCTCTTAAAAAACACTTACCGTATTCACAGTTATTAAGAGTAAAAAGAATTTCGTCAAAAACTGAAGACTTTGAAGTCAACAAAAGTAAGTTGATCACAAAATTCAGAGAAAGAAAATACCCCTCAAGAGTAATTGATAATGCAATTGAAAGAGCAGAAAGATGTGACAGAAAACAACTCTTGACGAGTCAGAAAAGAAGCAACACAAGTAACAGATCAGTGTTTGCATCTAAATTTTCGACAAGAAGTTATCAAATTAAAAAGATCATGTTAAAGTACTGGCCAATGATACGGAACGAGACTGATTTCAAAGGTATATTTGACCATCTTCCACTTTTCGCGTACCAACGCACCAAGAACTTAAAAGAACTTTTGGACAAACCACCTCAACCTATGGTTACTACTCACAAAGGAACTATCCTGTGCTTAAACTGTGGGTATTGTAACAACATCATTAAAGGAAACAGTATGACACACCCTACAAAAGGTACTCCTATACGATTATACACAAAAGCTACCTGCGATTCTAAGAACTTGTTAACCTCTTGAAGTCCCCATGTGGGCTCATATAAGTGGGCAAAACGGAACATTGGTTAACATAATGTTAGCTAATTGAGGTTTATGGTGCTAGAAGTGGTTCCTTTACTCGGAGTTGACAACAGAAAGAAGTTACTGCAGCGAGAGCTTTTTTGGATAAAAAGACTGGAGGCTTGTCAGCCTAAGGGACTCAATGAACGAGTTGAATACATCTGTTTCCTTTGAAAGGTTTTATTTAACAGAAGGTGACGTTTTGATTTATTTTCTATAAACGCAGTATAACATAGGACCTAGGAGAATTGTTAGGTATTGAGCAGTATAAGGTTTAGCCATCATTTTGCATATCTTCTATGTTTATGCTAACAAGTACTCTTTGATCATGCAAAACAGAACAGAATGTGATTTTCGATCTAACGTTTACAGATCCAATAGAACATTGTTTACAGTTTGTATCTAACAAGTTCTGTCCATATTAATCTTCCTAATTACATAGTTTGATTATGAATGCACATTTGAGTATTCTTTCACCTAGTTTTACCATTCATTCACTATGTTAATATCAGCACCGGGCATTTAGGGTTTACGTTTTTGATTTCTTTTGCATTGATACAGATAAAAAAACGTATGAGAACATTGAGCATAATTATCCTTGTTCTTTAATTGTATGCATTCAGCATATTAAACACCCATTGTAAGATGGCCACCGCTGTGCACGTTTAAGTTTTGAGTTTTTTACATGCTTTAAGATGGCGGCCGTTGTTTGACTCTTTTTTTACTTCCGGATTTCACCGGGTACCTAGTTACGTCCGGACACGCCAGGGTTATTCGAGTGTAATGACCGGGATATCGTAGTACTAACCGCACATGTCATGGAAGGTAAGATTGCACTCACTTGAGCAGGCACAGTTTGTGTACTTATGTTTAATGGACCGTTACTCTGATATTCGCTGGTTCTATTTTTCGCAGGTTGACTAAAAGACGGAGGTACGCTCCACGTTTACTAGTATTGATACATGACATCTCTGCATCATTGGTACGTTCTTGTGAGATAAGCTTGGCATTACCGGTTTTGACCACATGCGAAGGGTGACCTAATTAATGAGCATGTAATTATTTGGAATTCACTTTTTTTAGCGTAAATTTCAGCATTACACTAATCAGCAATGCGTAACGATTCAACTGCACAAGAGTCGTAGTGTAACTCTGTAGTGGAAATCATTAACCTTCGAGCACGTCTTACTAATCACATTTGTTGAATGAGGCACGTAGCATCATTTTTTGTAGGGCACACAATCACTGTCTCTGTTCACGGGCAACACAGAGAGCACTTTATGTAACCGTGCACAGATTAGTCATCTGATTTAAATTTTAAGGAGGACTGAAATCCCTTGAATCATTGAATTTTTGTTATCATTGCAGAATGAATTCCCCTGAAGAAGGGCTTTGTCCCGAAATGCATCGGGAATATGGGAATATATTCCAAATGAACTGAGTTTGTTCTTAAAAGTTATATGGAAATTGTCTCGCTTGAAGAAGAATGATTATGATACCAGTGCACAAGGGTGATGCAACATTGTGACAAGAAACATAATAAAAATAGGACTAGCAAAGAAAAATTTCTATAAAGTTTATTTGAAAGACTGAAAATAACATTTTGAGTGAAAGGGTTGTTTAACCTTCCAGAGTGCAAAGTGGGGACGTTGTCTATTGTTTAAACAGCGCAACTTTATTCGCATCTATAAATGTGACATCATCCAGTCCGAAGAAAATAGATTCTGTAGAAAGGTCCTGGCGACTCCCATCTCTTCCTCACACTTAATCTGTCACAGAGAAATCGGCATCCCATATATAGAAGATTACATTACATCAGAGCTTGCCCTCCTTTACTATGGTTAGTAGTATGGAAAAATAAGGAGGCGACTCTTACAAGAGATATCATTGCAGATTGCCTCAGCTGTGACAAAGGCTCTGAGATTCACTGGCTAGCCAGTGTGGGTTCGAGCCTGGTTAAGAGTGGTTTTCAGCATGTTTTTACGGACTCTGGGGGAATCCTTAGCATTAATAAAAAACAGTTATAGCAAGCTCTGTACAATCTAGCCAATACTGAAAGAATAACCATAGAGAGGGGGAATACGAGCGTGGTTAGATACTTGAACACCATAACGGTCAGCCAGACCGCATGGTATCTGACAAGATCAATGGGTCATTGGGAGTAAAGCTTATTGTTCTGTTATACACAATAAAATATCTGTTGTATTTTCCACTGGGTTTTAATGCTAATCCTGATTCTTTGCCCTGCCCTTGTGACAGGTTGTGTGGACAATCAATGCTGCATTTTAAAAAAATTATAGTTATTATTCTATGCATTCAAGACATTTTTTGCTTCCTCTTGTAAAAAGCAAACACAAGGAGATGATGGACGGAGTGCTGAAACTTTTCAGACACTCACCCCCAGTCACAGATCTGGGTTGAATCCATCATCGTTCTTTAGCTCACTTCGCCACCCCAGTTCAGATACAGCTATATGCAAATCAGTCTTGACCCTGTGCCTCATGGGAACAGTCCAGCCCGAACTGCCAAGCCATGTCTTCCCTGGACCGGACACAAGCATCCTAGGACCGGTTTCGGGCCTAACAGCCCTCATCAGCCAGGCTAGCTTGAATCCAGTGGCAAAGTGAGCAAGGGACCCACGTCTGGGCATACCCTGCCAACTTATGGCGAACAAAGCAAACACAAGGAGATGATGGACGGAACGCTGAAACTTTTCAGACACTCACCCCCAGTCACAGATCTGGGTTGAATCCATCATCGTTCTTTAGCTCACTTCGCCACCCCAGTTCAGACACAGCTATATGCAAATCAGTCTTGACACTGTGCCTCATGGGAACAGTCCAGCCCGAACTGCCAAGCCATGTCTTCCCTGGACCGGAAGCAAGCATCCTTTAGGGTAGCTCTCAGTATTTTCTTTCAATGTATAGATGAGGATGTAATCGCCTATGTAGGCTATTTTTTGAGAATAGCAGTACGAGCTTGTGGAACCATGAACACTGAATAAGCTCACAAAGATGATTGTTGCGTTGCTTTGCACATTTTTGTTATGTGATTTGAATTTTAGCTCACTGTTTTTATCGAATTGTGTTTTTATCATGCACTCCATGTATTTTATTGTACGGTTTTTACTTTCATGGATACTTTTGGTATTCGAATAAAGTTATTGAACTAAACTGCACTGCACCAGTCACAGGTTTCAAGGCATGGGAATGTTTGTAAATAGAAAAAAAATTACAAATATATTTTGACAGAGTTGTGAATCTCAGTCCACACAGTTACAACACTTTTCGTGAATGGGGCCCCCTATGTATTGCCGAACTATGTGAAAGCCTTTGCTGCGGAGGAACTGCTGAGTACTATCAAGTAGCCTAGCAAAACGTTATTTACTCATCTGATCAGCAAGGTAAGTAATATCATTCAATGGTCACCTGGCTGAAGACACAGATTGTAGTGGAGCAATGAAGCCACTGCTTTGGTGAAAAGGTGTGCTTCTAAGCTCCTCTGGAATTTGAGATAGTTATTTCCAAGATTAGATAAAGCTTCTGGTGTTCCACAGTGAGAACTCTTGCGTACAGAGAGATCTTCTGCTGAATTTCTTGTATATGGTCAGTTGTATGAAGATTATGTTGAAGTTTGCTAACTATATGCGGCTGGGTGACTGATAAGGAACACAGAACTTTGCAAGTCATCCTTTCAGGACCCAGGTAAACCCTTATGAACAAGAAAAAGGATCTGATTACAAGTGCCCCTTGTCAGTTTCAACGATTATCTAACCTGATAAAATCCGAATTTATTGGATTCAATAATTTTTGCTGTCTTTTTAGGGAATAGCATGCAGATATTGGTTCTTAGTCCACCAAAGTCCGCATGTCCAGGTAAACACTTGGCCTTTTTTCCCCAGTTAAATTTCAGAAGGTTTGACCTGCAGAAATGTAATAAAAGGAACAAACTTTATAGCACGAGTAATACTGCATGCTATAAACATCACACCACTTATAATTACGATCCCTGTGCAAAAGGTGCAGGATTGCAATATAACGGGCCACTTGTAATCAGGCCCAAAGAGTCCTAATGTGGAATCTTTATTTTATCAGGAGAGGGTGTAAAGACTTTAGCATTCATGTGATATATTTGTAGCATTATGGTGTGAACAGAAGACAGGCAGAATAGTTTTGATAGTTTGATTAGTGATTTCTGGGCATGTCTGTGCGAGCTATCATTGCAAGAGTTCACTGCAAGCACCAGGTGAATTTTTACAGTGATGGAGAAAAGGAAAGACCTCTCTTGGAAGACGTGTTGTAAAGCTAACATGGAGACAGCATTTACTTGGGTATAAAGGAGTGCTTGCATTGGCTGCTACTATTATTTAAAAACGGTGGGGCGGGTTGCGGTGTGAAGCCAAAAAGACTCATCCATGCTGATTGTCTCCTCTCCTTTGAGTCCCGGCCGTGAACAGGAAGGTGGTTCACGTCTTCCTGTTAGGCCAAAAACCAATCGTGGAGCTGCTCTTATGCTGTTTTCAGCATGAGCGCCGCTCCAGGATTGGTTGGAGCAGGCTAACCCAGTGCTCATTTTGAGGCTGGGTGCCTGTGCCAGCAATCCCCAGGCTATTTCACAGCCCTGGGATTGCTGGGTCTACAGTGCGCATGTTGGATAGGTCAGCTGTAGACAGCCTACCTAACCGACATGCGCACTGGCAGCAGTCACCTTGCTGCTATCGCAGCCCCCCCAAACCCTCACACACGTCAGTGTTGGCCGACACTACAGCACGCAGAACAATAAAATGGTAACAACCATTTTATTATTTTGTGTGTTTACCTGCTGTGCTTGCTGCAGGCGGTGCAACGCTCCTCCGCCTGTTAGGAGGAACCGCCACTGACTGCTTGCTGTTTAACAACATACCCAGGTTATATAGTTTCTCTCCGAGTTGTGGAGGTTGTCACACTGACTCCGACTAGGCAATAGGATGCAGGGTGGGTTTACAGGGCTACGGTAATTCAGTTTTAGTGGCAACAGCAGCAACACATGGAACGACTTCTGGTAGCCATCAGACCTAAGACCCACACCCACACCCTCCGACCATGACAGAAACCTTGGTATCATCACTGACAACAAGCTCACCATGAAATCACAGATCAACGCCGTCTCCTCCGCCTGCTTCCTCACTCTGCGCATACTACATAAGATCTTCAAGTGGCTACCCCTACATACGAAACGTACCGTGACACAGGCCCTCATCATCAGCCCACTGGACTACGGCAACGCCTTCTATATAAGGAATCTCCGCCCGCCTGCTACACAAACTTCGGACCATACAGAACGTCGCAGCCAGACTCATCATCGGCCCCACATCACACCCCACCTCAGGCAACTCCACTGGCTCCCCGTACAGAAGAGATGCCAATTCAAGGTGCTGATCCACATACACAAGGCTCTACACAACCAAGGACCCGCATATAATAACCACGCCTGAACTTCTACCAACCACTGAAGTCTATGCTCCGCCTCCATTTCACTTGCCCATATTCCCGGCATCTACCGAAGCAATAGTGGAGGACGCTCCTTCTCCCACATCGCAGCAAAGACCTGGAACAGCAGTCCCCACGCACCTCCGGACCATCACCTCACTTCCGGAATTCCGAATGACCCTCAAGACCTGGCTGTTCGAATCAGCCTCCAGGAACTGCAAGCGCCTGGAAACCCTCTCGGGTGATTAGCCGCGCTTTATAAATCCTGATTGATTGATTGATTGTATTTGTCCTGCAATGCTGATGGTGAATGATGGTACTCACTGCACACACTGAACAGAGTAACCACCGACTACTCCAGTAGCCACAAAAACAGACTCACAAAGGGGTGGTGAACAGCTTTTGCTTTTATTGCAATTTTTAATCCACTTGCTGTACTGTGATCAAGCACCCTTTGTCGTCTAGTTCGGTCTTTTAGACGTGTTGGTCAGATATAGAAAAGAGGTGTAACGCATCATTTATATCATACTGAATTGTGTGACAGGTCTTCAATCAATCATTAAATCTTTTTGATTCTTAAAAACATAAAAGATAGAGCAACATATTAATAACATAAAAGTAAACGTGCACAATGATAAACCCATTTGTGAAACGTTTTATGACATGTACAGTTTTACGGAAATTCTGTTCCTTCAATGGTATTGCCACACTTTTCAGGGATTTTCGTTGTGTTTCACAGTTATAATCACAAAGCGACTGGAAATCTGGCATTTGAAGAGTTGCTTAAGTATTTTAGTGCCTAAGCCTCTAGATAAAAAGAGAGCAAAGTTCGATATTTTAACTGTTGCCCTACTGTTAAAAAACTACCAAAATCCTCTCCCACCTAAAAGCTCTTCAAATTGTTACGGTATTGAAATAAACTCTCAGTTACAAGATACTCTTTCTGCATTTTGCTTTGAGACAAACACAAATTCTTAATGAAGTGCATTCTCGTGTCATACAGCATGGATAGCTACATGTTATTTACCTGTTTGTACCAAAGGGACAATGGATTTGGGCATTATGTTTATTTTTCTTCTTACATTGAAAATTGGATTTGCTTGATAAGTGGCAATGCATCACTTTCTCAGTTGACAGATGTCATTGCGGTCTGATTCAGAACGCTTTCCACAGATGTTGGCCAGACTCAGTCAACATTCTCATGGAGGTAATTAAAAGTCTTCCCAGGGGTGGAAGATAAAAAGAAACTATTTTTTGAAGAACACATTTAATCGAACAACAAACCTACACGAACAACATAATAGTTAAAAACACTTCGGGAATTAAGTAAGTGTCAAAGGGACAAGTGGGATAAAGTACTCCACAATTCATATTTCACACTTGTTCCTACAGTTACAAGTATGTGCTCTGGTATGGTAAATGATTCAGAAAAATACTGGCCATGGCAAATAGGACATGCTGTGCCTTGCACGAACTTTTATTCTATATTTTTGAGTTGCCAAATATGATATTTACATCTTTAAAATTTAAATTTATGAGGGTATTTGGAGCAAGCAAAATACTCCTCTTTGCTTCTCTCTCACTTTTCCATGACTCGTTAACACTTACTAACAATAGTGAGAAATTCGTGGTCATCGAGCTAATGGCATCACAAGATATATCAGAAAAAGATTTGTTTGCCTAGGTCCAGTCACAGTTCATAAATCTAGATATTAAAGATATAGGCATGACAAAATCACCAAGGGTGTTAACAATAGCGAAATATAGTGACAGTGAAGTGCTAGGACTTCCCATGGTGAGTGAATTCCTGTGAGAAAAGCGTAAGTGCAAAAGAGAAGGGTGTATATGTTTCAACTGAAACAATATTTTTCATATATAGCACAATTGAAGCTTTGGTCATAGTTTAAATACTGATTTATCAATGACAAGAAGTGTAAATGAAATGTATTGGTGTTTCGAATCCCTTATGAGCCAATTCGGGGCTCTTCATCAAGATAGTAAGTTGGAGATAATTAGTGATACCCTTATTAGGCAAGAATAAGTAAGCATGGTCGAATAATGTTCGAATAATGTTCGGTTCTAATAAATACGTATCATAAGCAAGTAGACCCGAATGATGCCCCACTTGGGGACCAACTAATTGGGTCAGGGACCAATGCCAACATAGCAGGGCACCGTCCGTCTTTGGCATGTGTGCTCTGCCTATATAATATCAGCCATACTCTAAGTAGTGTTAATGCTGTGGAAATATTGCCTAGTATATGTGCACTTTGAAATCATATTTTACACACTGTAATCGCTTCATTAAATTTCATGGTAAATACTATGTCAACGTATGCCTTTTCAGTGGTGAAAGAAATGAGGCCAAGTGAGGCAATTGTTATTTTCATTGCAATTGTAAATTATATTTATATAGCACTTACTAACCCTGCTGAGGTATTGAAGTGTTTTGCGGCTAGTAGCACTCTTCCCCAGAACCCAAGGTTAGAGGTAAAAAGGTAGTAGGATAGTAAAAGTGCTTTATTTATTTTGTTTCCTTGTGGATTAGTTGTTGTAAATGTGTTACGTCTGTGCTCTTGCAATCTCATACATTTACTCTATTATTTCGAAAGAGATAGACTGATTGAAGAGGATGAGTAAGGGGAATATGTGAGGTGTTATTGGGAGTGGTGGGCACGTGCGCCTGTAATTTGGATATGTTGGATAAAGGAGAGAGGTAGTTAGAATATTTGCGAATCAATGGCTTTCCTTAATCGACAAACGCCCTGAGACGATTTTAAATTAATGTGGCTGCTCTTATGTGCAAAAGAACTTGTGTGCATCTCTGGAAAGGAAGACCAGTCCATTCTGCCCTATGCCTGCCGCTCTAGCCCTTGTAGATTGGTTTCGTTGTTTCACCTTATGGATCGAGTTGTGGATGCCATTGAGGCCTTCACTTTGAGTGTCTCCGTAATCACAGTAGTTTACTGGCCCTGTCAGGATTGCGACATGTGGTGATTCACTCGCTGACTTTAGATGCTAAAACCAGCCAAGATATCCATGTTAAGTTATGGGAAACTGCTGGGATAGGGATTCGTGGACCTTAGCTACAGTCAGTGAGCCCATGTGGTCTGATTGGCTGTCAGTTTGATGAAAGTGTGTCATTGCCAATCCTCAGTGGGGAGCTTGGCTTCCTTGTTGGCAGAAAATTGAAAGGTTGCACAAATGAGGGCTGGGGAGACATCCACTGGTCACAAGACATTGTGTGTAGGGAGGCAAATGGATACAGAAGCCCCTTACCCCTAATAAAGGGAAATTTTATAAAAGGGTGTCTGGGCCGCCAGCCATGCTCACAGACTCCAGGACTCAAAGGAGAGCAGTAGACTACAGGGGCGGCTCCTCCGCGTGTGCGGAGGAGCGTCGCCCCACTGCTTTCTCGCAGTGCGAGAAGCAGAAACATAAAATGGTATTTTAAATACCATTTTATGTTTCTGCTTCTCGCACTGCGAGAAAGCAGAAGGGTATGCCTGATTGGGGGCGGTCCTGCAGGAGTCCAGGGGAGGTGTGGCTTGCCCACTCTGAGTGCGCTGACTGTTTGGGCCGACCAAACCAGTCATAAGCACTCTGCATTTTCTCTATGTAGGCTGCATGCAGCCTACATAGAGAAAATGGCCTCCCATTTTCGGCGGCGTCCTAGCCAATCACAACGATGCAATTGCAGCGTTGTGATTGGCTTAGGGGAGGGGAGGGTGGCTGCCTGCTTCCTGTATGGAGTGGAGAGAGGAGACCGGAGGAGATGGTAAGTTTTTTTTTTAATTATTAAATTAACCCCCCCTCCCCGCGCGACCCCCACCCGCGAGTCATGCCGGCCGCGACTGGTAGACTATGACACATCCAGTGGTCACAGTCCATAAAAAGAGATCATGGACCCAAACAGCTTAAAAACCTTTTCCATGTCATACAGTGTTGTTGCGGTTCTCCTGCATTGACTACACTCTACAACCAAACCCACTCACACACAGCTGAAGGGCCCTGCTCACCTGTGATTAGTCACAAAGGCAGCTGGATACAAAGGTTGACCATAGGACAGTCACCAACCCCCCGCTGTGCAGAGCCAAAGGGCTTGTGCAGCATGGGCAGGCACACAACCTGATAGGCAAAGGGCTTGGAAGAAAGACGAGGCCCTACAGCCAACTCAAGCTCTGCTTAGCTAAAGGCTATGTAGGGAGGGTGTTGGGTAGGGGTGTGCGAAAGATCATTGGGCCTGCCAGTCCAGTCTCTACCGTGAACTACTGGCCTCTGGCAGAGGCAAACAGATTATCCATGATCCTTCAGTTATTAGACACTGATGTCTTTAATATGCCAGCTTTTAGAAATGTAGGTTTTTGGGCACCAAATACTAAGCTGTTTATAAAAGATGAAGAAAAAACGAATAAAATAAATAAATAGTTCTATGTTTTAAACAGGTGGTTTGAAACAAAACCTTTTAGTGTTCTGTGTTTTTTAAAATCTTTTAGGCTTTCTGTTTCTGCCAATTAAGGTAGAGGATGTGACCTAATGGCTAGAGCGGTCTACCTCGAGACTGGTGTCTCAGCAAGGACACTCAACATCCTGTGATTCTGGGCAAATCACTTAATCTTCCCTCTGCCTAACAAAATGAATGTGTCCGTCTGCAACGCAACTGGTGTTCATGTAAAGCGCTCTGATACCTTCGGGTCAAGTTCGCACTGTATAAAACTCCGAAAAAAAATAATAACTTTAATTGGAAGCAACCACTTTATAACACAAAATAGAACTTCATTTATTTTATAAAGTTTTTGCAAAATGGTAAGCCAAATTAGGAGTGAAAGTTGCTGTGGTGGTCATACACCAAATGCATTGCAATTCTGTTTTACTTCGGCTTCAGTTATGCACAGTGAGGCTTGTCCCGTGTGTAAGCAAAACCCACTGTGCATGGCTGTATGAGTTTGAGCGTCAATCATTCCCTGGCACTGTACCCCCATGTGGATACAACTGTCTGACTATGGCATTCAACTTTGCATAATGGACATAGTGCCCTTGTACAGCTATAATCCACTACATCTAACATTTGAAGAATGCGCCCTGAGTGAACAGAACCATATGCAGTACAAATTGGGCGTGGGGATTAATCTAGACCCTGCCCCCCACCAAATGTGTATATAAACACATAGTGCACATTCTATAGGGGTTGAAAGCATTTGGCCAGGTTCTATGCCCAGTCTCCATGTGGACATCAACTGCACATGGCCTTTGGTCTTGCACAGTGGGGTTTTCCCCTATATTGACATAATCCACATTATATGCCCTCTAGTCATGCACAATAGGGAATGGGAGAAGAAAATACTTGCTATGGGTTGTCGACATGTGAACAATAGTGACGTGCAATGGTAGTCCCTCAGAACTAAACACACCCTCATATCTTTGAGATAACAACCAAGAACAGTGAGCATGAAGTGAATAAGGACACAAACTACATTTGCGGCATAATCTATGGAGGATACAATTACTTGAATGCCAAGAAAGATTTATGCGAGAAGAAAATAATTACAGAATAATTGCTGATCCTAAAAATAGCAAATCCCTGAGGAAGCAACAGGTGTCTTGAAACACATTTTGCATAGAAACGATAGACTTTGACAAGGAGACTTACCTTGCCTATATTCACCTGTCCTGAACTTCCAGATCTCATGACATCATACGGTTTGCTTAGTTAGCTGATAACTAATACCAAAATTAAATTCTATTTGGTTTTTTGTTTCTGTATGTAAAATAGCAGTGAAAGGAAACCACTATTTTAATAGTGAAAAAGTGAAAAATTACTTTTATTTGATTTGATTTAAATCATAAAAGGCGGCGCATCCACCAATATACATAAAATTCACAAGCAATTGTTTCGATTCATTAATTAGCTTGAATCTCATTAAAATTTACAATAAAACAAGTTAGGAAAGTATACACTGATTTCCTACAGACTTATTGATAGCCAGCCATGCTATAAAAAGCGGGCTTCTTGTTGAATTCTACTTGAGCTGTGCACCAGTTCGCTATGAGCATGATCTCTAAAAGGAGCCCTAGAGCGGTAGACAAATATGATTAACGGAGTTCGTTCAATAAATAGATGGATCTTAAAAACAAGGTCAAATTATGTTCCTTTTATAAAGTACTGTTGCTAATGATAGATTCGACTTGGTGATCTAAGGTGGAGTCTGATACCATTGGTAATTTCCTGTTATTCCTCCAAGGTAAAGTGCATGGTGCGGTAAACAAATGGACTGCAAAGTGTTCAACTGCACTTTATCACCTTGCGTGCCCAACCGATTCAAATTGTCTATTGCTCTTTTCTCGTTCATTTGACACTATGCTCAGAAACTTTATTGCCTTGCATGCCAATTGTACTGTTGAGCCTCCTAGGCATTTTATTATGGCAGATCTACAAGTCCTTATTTGTTCTTTTTTCAGTAATGGCCGTCGGAGGACTTTCCGTATGGATAGTGGTGCCGGACAAATACATAGTAGGTGGAGTAATGACTCATCTCCTTGTCCACAAAGGCGACATTCCATTGTGGGCCAGACCCATTTCCATTTTGGGATAAGATCTTTCGATGGGTAAACACCCAGTCTCAGTAAAATCAATTTCCGCTTTTTTTGATATGCAAAATGTTCTATCAGATATGGTTGAGGTTTTAGCGTTTTATATGTTGGCATCACCATCCATACGCTGGTTTTTGAAGTCAAGGAAGCTTTGTCTATTACCTGAGATTGTTGCTTGATGGTTTTATTAACTATTTGTTTAAACTCTGGATAAGACGATATTGTGTGCCAAGCGTCTTCTAGTTTTAGAGCTGCAATGGATTGTTTTAAAGATAGATAAAGTGAGTTGATCGATCTGGATTGCTTTTCAACCTCCAGCCAGCAGTAGTGTCGTAAAGAGTCTTCCTCCGCTGCCCTCATTCTCCAATAGTATTTGGCAAGGACCCCTTGTCTTGTCGGGATCTGGTTTTTTAACCCGAATTCCAGTCTGATCAGAGCTTGTGAGATATGGCGCGGAATTGAAAATAGATTCTTGAAGAGGCTGATTTGCGCAGTGTTTAAGGCTATTGAGTCCTTTGTGTTTAGGAGTTACGATCCATACGTGATTGATGGTAAGAATTTTGCTGCCACGACCGTTAATAAATGGGTTGTCGAACTGTCACTAAGTTTTTTTGCAAGGTTTTAAATGCGAATAATAGCTGTTTTGCTTTGACTTTGAGTTCTAAATATTGCTTGTAATTGAGATGTTGATCTAGTAGTACACCCAGATATTTATATGTTCCTGCCTGGTCCAGAGGGTTGCTGTTCATCGTCCAGGTAAATTTCGTTTTTTTTGTGTGAGCTGGAAAAACACATAACCTTAGATTTTTGGAAATTTATGACTAGTTGGACTGAGGCTGTGTATTCTTCTAGTTGGTTTATCAATGTCTGTAAGCCTTGGGACGTTTGAGAGAGCAACACAATGACGTTGGCATATTGCAGGCTTGATGTTCGGACGTTACCCAATTTTAGAGCGTCCCCTTGTGTTAGACGGAGGTTGTTGTCTAGGTCAGCTGTGTAGATGCTGAATTTTGATTGTTAGGCTTCGACCGTCCCCCATTTTTATTTGGAACCATGTTTTTGAGTAGAGGTTGATAATTGCATCTAACAATTTTGTGGGGGCTCCCCAAGATTTCATTTTAGCCCATAACATGGATCTAGGGACTTTGTCAAAAGCTGCTTTAAGGTCTGCGAAACAGGTGTACAAAACGTATGAATTAGCTATGGCTTGATTGGCCAGGAGCATGACAGCAGATACATTCGTTAGGGTGCCCATTCCGGCTCGAAAGCCTGTTTGTGTGTTGGAGATCAGTTTTGTGTTATTGACCCAGTCCTCTAAATCTTTCAACAAATTTGCTGCGTAAATTTTTGCCTCAACATAAATAAGGGCTATTAATCTGTAATTCGATGGATGTGAGCGAGCCCTGATTTATATATTGTTAGTAGAATGCTTCCTCGCCATGATTCTGGAATGGTACAGGTCTCCAGTGTGTAAGCAAACAGCAAGGTGAAATGCATGGACCAGAAAGCTGTTTTTTTTTAAATAAGGCGTTGGGCAGGCCATTTGGTCCCGGGGCCCCATCAGATCTTTGTTTTTTTATGGCTTTCAAAACCTGTTTTTGTGTGATCTGTAGATGGTAGTCTAATGGGTCGGGCCCTGGTGTTTCAGGTGTACCTGGCTGAAATTTGCCTTCTGACAGTTTAATTTGGGGGGTAAGGATGGTTTATCAGTTTTGGTGTACAGGTCGTGAGATCTATTTTATAGTTGCTTCTGGGTGCTAGGGCCTGGGAGTTCAATCCCGGAGTGATGGTCGTCTGGGTTCCCTTCATTTGGAGTGTTCTTACGAGTTGTTATGTTGGTCTGTGTCACCTTCGATATTTCATTATTAATGGGTGCACCAGAGAAAGTCTGAGTGTTAAATATGGCTGCTATGTGAGCTCTCCATGTGTGTTCAGTTATGTCAGAATTAAAATGCCGGTTTTTCCCATTTAGTAGGAGGTTAATGTGTGCCCAAAACTGTTTTGAGCTTCGTTGCTTGCTGACATAAAGCAGTATCGTCCAGAATTGCTCGTGGTAAGTTCGCTTTGCAGCTCTGATATCCTTTTTTAGGTCTCTTTTCATTTGTTCAATAATTGTCAGAGAGTGCCGGCTGAGTTATGAGCCCTGAGTTCGCATTAATCTGAGAAATTTGTTTAGTTGTCTTTTTTAGTCCTTAAGGTATATGTATACCAGGCTGCCCCGGTAGTCACAAACAGTTTTTGGCTTTTTGGGTTATTCGTAAATGTTTTGTTTAGACTGTTGACGAAAAACTCCCAGGCTTCTGTCCCTAATGGTTTTGCGTCAATAGGAGTCAGTAGAGCAAAGCATGACTCCATGATTGCATCTATGTTATTTTTGTTCCATATTAGTCGTTTTAAGTTGTAGAGTTGGGTTGGTAGTGTGAGAGCGCTTGCTGGTTGAGTCCTTTCTTGGATATTGGTTAGTGTAAAGGATTGAGGATAATGGTCGCTGTCTGCTCTTTCCTTTATTTGAAAGTTTGATATGAAAGGGAATAAGTCGGGCTCCGCTAAGGTGAAATCAATGGTTGTTCCTGATTTAGCCGTCACTCTTGTGAAAGCTGCCGGGCTATCCTGCGGACTTTGTCCGTTTAAGGTGAACAATAAAAGTTTTCCCATTAATGCAGCACATCTCATGCCCAAAGTATCACATCTAGATGAATTGCTATGCCTGACCTGCATGTGTGATGGTAGATTTTTTTCCTGGGCTTGCATTAAATTCATATTGAAATCCCCAGACAGTATGATGTTGGCATGTGAGTAGATGAGTTTTAGAACTCTGAGTGCAGCAATCAGTTGTTGGATGTTTCTCCCCTTATGCTTGTAGGCGGGGTGGATATAAGTATTAAAAATTAACAAGGTGCGGGATGGCGAGGCTTCAAGTTTGATGCATTGCATCCAGGGGGAGTCTAAGTCAATCTCTTCTTCTTTCCATAGGATGTCTGTCGAGATGTAAGTCGATAAGCCGCCTTTTGCACTTCCATGGTTTGCCTCCTTTATAGCTGGATTAAGGTGTTCTTTATAACCTACTATTGGGGTGTTTATTGTCTGCCATGTTTCTTGGAATAGCAGTATGTCATGCTGTAGGATAAAATCTGTGAAGTCGGTTTCTTCGAATTTGAAGGCTAAACCATTCACGTTCCAGGAGCAGATCTTGCAGCCCTGGACTATCTTTGGGTTTTTGTATGTGTTTGTTCATGCTGCGCCTTGTTTCGTATTTATAAGACTCCACTGCGGATTATCCTCGTAGGTAGATAATTCGGGGTGTGAGATTGTGAACATAATTTGCCTTATTGTTTGGCTGTCACCTTTCGTTTGGTTGGGATTATCAGGACCTTTCGCTCCTTTTAGAATGCCCCCTGTGCAATGGGGCTGTTGTAATGGGCTTGGGTAACAGGGTGGTTGCACCTTTTTTAGTTCTATACCCCATGATGCGAAGGACTCCTTGTACCTCAGAATCTGGTCAGTGATAGAGTGATCTATCCAAGTTGCTATTGTGATTTCAGACCCTATTTGATTAGGATTGGGTTTGAACTCGATTCTTTCCAGATCCCTGGATTTGATATGTCTCAAGGCTGGGAGAGTTTCTAGTAGCCTTATTATTGCACTTCTGTTTAATATATCATGGGCTCCCCTCAAGGTGTAATGTGGGACCAGCTCTATCTGTTCATGGCAATTGGTGTGGGAAACAGTCGATTGTGTTTTCGTTCGATTAATCCAGGACCCTTTTGATGCTTCTAGTGGGCCTTGGTGATATAATGCCACTTGGTGATTGTCTCCATCTTGATTCTGTTGAATACGTTCTGTGGTTTCTCTGCCTCTCAGGCAATGTAAACTTGGGTTTGCTTCTTTGTTGACTCTATGCTCCTCTGTGACTTCCATTCCGCTGGCTGCATCATCCTGGGTGCAGATTTCTCTTGTTTGTGTCTTAATTTCCTGTGAAATTTGAGTTGTGCTGATTTTTTTAATATCATTGCTTGTTGTGTTATTAGGTTCCCGCCTAACCGGAGGTTTGAATATATCGTAAATTTTGGTTGGTTGTAAGATTTAGTTTCTTTGTGGTTTGGGATTTCTTGGGACGGCGGCCTCTTTTATTGTTAAAATGTTATGATCCAATGTGCTATCCGCATCCCTGATGCTTTCTACTCCTTTATCGTGTCCATTCTGGATAGATGTCAGTGGTGTTTGTGGGCAGGACTTATTTAATTTAATTTTCCTTGCTTTCGTCAAACGTTTTCGTTCCCTCTTCGTGAGGAAGGTTTTCAGACTTGTTTGTTCCTTGCTTTCCACTGCTTCCTTTAGTGAATAATCTTGGTTAGGGATTGATGCAGGCCCTTCTGGGTATAGTTGTTCGCTCAGTTGTTCAGACTCTTTCTTGGTGTCAGATGAGATTCTGCATTCATGGTCTTGGGACTTAGTTTTCACTTTCACTCTTGGGTTATTACTACTAGGGCTCTCCCCGCCGACTCCGTCCATTTCCTTGGAATCTCTTACCGTGGCTGAAGTGGAATTTGTTTGTGTTTCCCAGACTGCCCCCAACAGCTCTGACATTATGGTTGGAACCCTTGCGAGTTTATCAATAATTTGGGGGCAGTGGCAGGTATGATATGTAATATTCTGTTCTTGTTGGACCTTCGTTATCATGGTGTTTAAATCTTGCAACTTCTGTTCTATCCCCTGGACGTATATTGCTAAAACATTTAGTAGCTCGACTTGGGTGTCTAGCTTGTTGGCGTGGTATGTCATGGTAGATCCAATAGTTTCCATGGTGCCTAGTAGTTGTATCCAAACAGAGCTGGTTGGTGGGCATATTTGTGCTTCCGTCAAAGATTAGTCCAATGTTTCTTGATTGCACATTTTCACATGAATCCTGTGATTCGAAAGGAAAGGCCAACGTGACCTCGTGGGACTTTATCTTTTGTTGAGATGGTCCCTGTTCCATCTGCTGTATGGACTGGGATGGATTGGGGGATGTCTCAAGCATGCCGGGAGACTGTTTTTGTCCACAAGCTATTAGAGCCCCCAGTTGGTCCGGTGATTGTGATTGTAGAACTGCCGATGAGTTGGATGGAACACAAGGACTTAAAATACTGTCTTGCCAGGACACAAGATCGTCGTTTGAGCGTTGTAACGCATTTTGTTGTTGCTGCTGTTGATGTTGGCTTAATTGGACCGGACGGACCCATTGGCTGGGTATGGTTTCCCAGTTTGTGCCTGTCTCAGTATGGACTAACGCCACTACGGCCTGAAGATGGTGTCCTTGACAGTCAGAGGGTAAATTCAAACAGTTGTGTGTAGGATTGTCGTAGCTTTTGTCTTCTCTTGTGGGGGGAATGAGATCCCCTTGTTCTGTACTTTTGTTCTCTGCAATTTTATTATTGCTGTTGCTGTTGCCTTCTCAGTGTGTGTCATCAGTGTTGTAGCCTTGCTTGGCTCCTTTAGCTTCCTTGGCTTCCTTATGAGCTTTGTGATTCTCCGGAGATAGTCTGCGGCATACTTTTAAAAAATCTGTAATAAGTGCCCGCTTGCTGGATTTGGCGCAGGTTTTGGCGATTGAGCTAGCGGTAATAGTGAGGCTCGGGTCACCTTCTTTGGCGTTATCCGTGTCAGTATCCATGTCTTTGTGTTGGTCGATCTCCGATTCCAAGTCCTGGGATCTACTGGGGCTATCCACGACTTGTTGGCATCCTTTTTCCCTTTTTGGTTTTCCTTGTGGTTTTCCTACTTTGCCTCTGATTTTTCCTGATCTCATTGTGCGGATACTGACGCGGAGTCTGGCTCAGGGGGTCAAAGATTTTATTCTGACCCACGAGTGCTGAGACTTGATGCGACTTGATTAGGCCCGTCTACACCTGGAATTTCTCTAGTCAGTTACTGCCGCAAAGCAAGTCGCTGTTGTACACTGTTGTAGGGGGTTGGGACTTTCCCCCTAATCCTTTTTTCCTTACTTCTCCTATTTCCCTTCCTGGAGGAATAAGGCAATCTTTTAGTGCTCCTGGCCGCTCTGGGCTATTTCTGGGCTGCCGTGGCTGAAGCGTGTAACAGAGGAAGGAGGTAAGGGGGTGGGGGAGCAAGCGGGGCACACAGGGTGGGGCTGCAGGCTGCACCTGACCTAGTTGGGCCGCCTCCGCAGCGCTACCGAGGGCTCACACTCACTGCAGCCGCGCTTGCCACTTACCACAGATTTTTCCCTTTTTCCTTCTGAGGTGCTTCGACGGATATCCTTTGGGCGCAGCCGCTGAACCAGCTGGCCCCCCCCCCGCTGCCAACTAGTGGGTCGGGTCAGGTCGCAGTTGCAGTTACGGGGCCGGACGAGGCCGGAGGAGTAGGCAAACGCTGTGAAGCTCACTTCACTCAATCGCCGTGCACCGAGCTCCCGTCTCCAGTCCACCACCAATCCGCTTGAGGGCAACTGTGGGAGGCCGGGAGGCCGGGAGGCCAGGGGGCCGCTGGGTTATCGGGCAGAGCTGCGGAACCAGCTGAGCCCGCATCCACTTCACCTGCCTCGCGAACTGGCAGACTTGGGAGCTCAGCGTGTAGCGTCACCGGAAGTGAGCAGCAACAATGTGCAACAAATTAAAAAAAAACTATTTTAATAGAAAATGGATCCTACAATGATACATTGATATCAATCAAGGATTACCTGATGAACTAACTGCTTTATTGTACAGTTGATGGTCACCAGCTAGGGTTGTCCACTGCTGCTATATTGCTTTTTTCAGTGACATTTGCCCATTCCTCTCTTCCTGCAAAGGCACAGCACCAATGTAATTAGGGCCAGCATGGCTGCCAGAAAAGAACAACACTTTCAACCTCTCATACCCAAGACTGATGGAAATATGCAGGGCAGAAAGAGCAACTGCAGAGGCAGAAAAAACATGGTGGGGGAGTGGATGGTGGCAGGGGGGGTTCAACAACAGGGTACAACAAAGGATTTTATTCAGTATGTGTATGTAGTGGCATGGGGTAACCAGCTATGCGTGCACACACGTGAGCAAGAGAGGTGTGATTGGATATTTCCCTCCATACACTGGAAAATTGGAACAATACAGAAATCCAGGAACGGCAATAATAACGCAGAGAACACACTGAAAAATCTGCAACACATTTAATTCGCCCACATTTGCGTTAGTGGATAGGTGGATGTGTAGAGTGGCATGGAGTAGGTGGATATTATACTTATACTTATACTTATAAGTAAGTTCACACAGCACGTTAGAAACTTTTAATTTTATTGATATGTTCCATATGCTTTTGAAATTAGTTATGTTTTTGTTATATAGTATTTGTTTTTTTGCTGTGCAATACGTTTCCATTAAATGTGTTATTTTGTGTCATTGCACATGCTCATAGGCATTTTTTTTTTAATGTAACTCTTTGTAGCTGTTATTTTTGTTAACATAATAGCTTATTTTATTTCAAGAAATGTTTTTCAGAAATGTGTATATACTTGTCTATGAATGTGGGACTATTCCCTTCTTTAACATTACATAACATAACATAACAAGACCTACCATTAAATTAGGCACCCACGGTTACCTCAATTTTCCTCTACACTAAAATATCAGTTTTTACTTGTGTACCTACTGAGTTCTCATTTAGAGCTGTTTTTTCTTTCAAAGAAAGACAACTCTATAATGTGCAAACTGGTGGTGTGGGGGATGTTATTGATTTCCTCGAAGCACGTCTAAAATACTGGGAATGATAGTAAAAGTTGTTAGACATTCACCCTCTGTGGATTTCTAATTTAAAATAGATTCCATTACTTTAGGGATCCCTTTGCTTTTGATCACTAAAAGAACGGTATAGAGGCCACCATTGTGGTCCATATTAGGTTTTCATTCAAGCCACAGCCAGGCTCCACCCACAGCCTTATGAGTGAAGACTGGAGTGTTCCTTGGCATGTCTGTAAAGCCTGAAGGAGCATTCATGTATGCGGCAACAGCACCCATTCCATCTGTTTTATAAGAATAGAAGTCAAGCCATTTGGTGGCAAATGCAGAAAATTAAAACACAAATAGGGCTGTCCCTAGTTGGGCTTCCTACAGGTTCCTACAGAATCTCTAGAGATGCAAATCCACTAGGGGCATCTCACAAAAAGTGAAGGACTGGCCTCACACACCACCTGGTGTCATGATTCATCATACGCCGTCCTCGCCCTCTAAAAACTTCGTTTGATAGAGGGCGGGCATACACCTGAAGACAGGGATGCACTTCTAAAACTAAGTGGTGGCCCGTGAGTAAGTGAAAGTGTAATTTAAAAACCATTAAACTTGTCCCCAAGTGGTTTAATTGAGGGGCAAATCTATGGTATTAAAAGAAGTGAGCGGTAATCTGGGAATTCATTATCCCTTTACCGTAAAAAGTGGTCAACATGTTTCTGCTCTGCGTTCCAAATGGGTACATAGCATTCGTCAGGACCAGGATGAGTAATGGGCTCTACCTTTCTACACAATGTGTATGAAAGGGTTACCACTCTAAGAAACGGGGGTGGAGATAACTACTCCCCATGTAGTGCAATATTTAAAAAATGAGAGTATCTGTAGGTAAATAGGAAACAAGAAAAGCAAACAAACCGGACGTGTAAGTAAGATAAAAGCACACTATGCTGTACGTATAACACCACACATTATGCTGCGCGTGGTGGGATCTAAGTGAAACACGTGTCAATCATACGTGTTCACACTTCTTAAGAAAGCACTTAGTTCTACTGCTTACCCAAGGACACTATCCTATTAACTCCATGGGAGGTCGAGGGTGGAAGGGCCTACTGTGGCTTTTTCTGAAAAAACACAATGCATGAAAAGCTAGGCTACTTAGATTTTAGCCCATTTCAAAGCATATTAAACATACATACAAACATTCATACAAATGCATGCCTTATATTGGGTACATGCACATAAGGCGTTAAAAATGCTTCAACATTTACCCATGACATTCATACTCTTACTGTCATTTTCAGCGCTTCCAGCAGTCTCATCTATGTACGTCCGCTTCGCCTCCCTGCCGATAAATGAAGGTGTGTGGGGAGCGAGTTTATATACTCATGCGCGCTGGCTCTTTCATAAGTAATTGAAAGATAATTGTTACCGTCTGTGCGGGTTCCGGTGTTCGCCTGGATAACTGCCTGGTTGCCTGTTCTTGGGCGGAAAAGGATCTAATGGGTGGGCCCTATCTGGTAGCACGCCCATAGCACTGAAGGGCGCGTGCGCTGACCTCGCTACACCGCTCTCCTCCCCATGAGTGAGAGACACAAAGACACGTGGCGGTTGGCAGTGCGCAAGTAAAAACACGAATCCGCTTGTGTATAGCGGTTCGTATTATTTGCTAAATGCGCATGCGTCTCTCTAAAAAACAGCTCAATACTAGAAGAAGATACTATCTAATGCCAGGGGAACACTGCATCGTAGTAAAAGCACAATTACACTAGTATATAGCGATTCATATTGTGTGCAAGGAGGACAAAGGATCGCATACAATAATGCGGACCCTTCTGTATATTTACATTACGTACACGTGAAAAAGATATGAATTGTGAAAGTGCACTGCTCATAGTGCCTCACAATAAATCACTCTAGTATCTTAGTTACCAGAGATTATGGTCGTGATTCAATACATCAAGTCATTACTAAGCACCTACTATTAGAACAGCAGGCCATAAGAGGAAAACATTAAGTTTAGGAGTGGTAGTATTGTATTTTATATGTAATGGTCACAAAAATACATATATCTCTATTACCAAGTTGGAACAATTGGTATAGCTCTGTGTTGCTATAACCACGATAAAACGTTCCACTTGCTATAACACAGCTTTCTAACACACCTCTCCAACGACTTCTGATGGTAGACAGTATATATTTTTGTTAGTTCAACGGGATAGTTGTAGCCAAGGTATTTCGTCATTGAGCCCTGTATCCCATGAGCGCAACCGGTAAACCCAGCGTTGCTCCCTGACATGCAGTTGTTGGCTTATATCTGTTTTCTGTTTCCGCATCACCTCCATGACCACCCATCTGAGATCGAATTCAGTGTGATTCTTTTCGAGAAAATGTTTGGTCAGTCTGGTGTTAGATTTTTGCACCGAATTGTGCTACGGTGTTCATTAATTCGTGTTTTCGCCTTCCTTGTAGTCATCCCAATGTACTTCAAGTTGCATGGGCAGCTAAGCATGTATATCACGTTTTCAGTGTTGCAGTTACTGAAGTTTTTTAATATCCACGGTCTGTTTGTGCCGATATCCACTTCTTTGGTGGTGGCAGTGAACTGGCAGCATACACAGTTACCACATGGGAAATGACCGACTGGCTTGGGTTGGCTCCAGAGGGTAAACTGATTATCCTCTTCCTCCCGTGTGATTTTAGAGTGTACCAGATCATCTCGCAGGTTTCTGCTTCTCTTGAAAGCGAAGAGGGGAGATTCCCACTGTCTTGTTCCGCTATTGAGTATCGCCCATTTCTTTTTGATGATATTCTGCACTTTGTTGGACGCGGGGGTATATGTGGTCACGCATACCAAACGGTCGGTTTGTTCCTTTGTTGTAGTATCGAGCAGGGCTTCTCTGTTATTATTTCTTGCCCTTTTCTTGGCTTTCCTGACCATACGCTTTGGATAGTGTCTTGCCAGGAGTTTGGATTCCAGTTCTTCTGCCTGTGCGTGAAATGACTCTAGTTCTGAGCAATTTCTTCGCACTCTTAGGAATTGGCCCACAGGCAGATTTTGGCGTAGTGCCCTTGGATGGTAGCTCTCATATAATAAGAGGCTATTCCTATCTGTTGGTTTAGTGTGTACTTTGGTGGAGATCCCTTCCGTCGTCAAGGTGATATCCAAGTCTAGAAAAATAGCATGGTTTTTCTCAATGGTATGAGTAAATTTAAGATGAATATCTTTACTGTTGATCCACTCTACGAAAGTGCTGGCTTCCTCTATTGTGCCATGCCACACGACAAAAATGTCATCTATATATCGTTTCCACGTCTTCATCTGGTGGTTGAAAGTATTGTTATCACTGAAGATATGATCTTCCTCAAACTGGTGGACGTACAGGCACGCCAGACTCGGCGCGAAGGTACTGCCCATTGACGTGCCTTTGATCTGACGATATAGTTTATCTTCGAACTCGAAGAAATTTTCAGTAAGAGCCAACTCCGCACACTCCATAATGAAGTGTGTTGGTGTGATGAAAGACCAATCTTGATTTAGGAGGATTTGTTCTACCACCTCCAAAGTAAGTCTCTGGGGAATACTCGTATAGAGTGCCTCGATATCCATAGTTATGAGCAAGTCCTCCTCGGTGTTAATCTCGAGGTCCCTCAGGTGGCATAAGACGTCCTTCGTGTCCTTCAAATATGATGGAGATTTTTTTACGATGGGTCTTAGGAACCAATCGTAAAATTGGGATAAAGGTTCCAATAATGATCCGATGCCCGACACTATCGGTCTCCCTGGTGGTGGTGTCTTGTTCTTATGGATTTTGGGGAGCGTGTAAAATCTTGGTGTTCTTGGTTCTGTATTTATGAGGAAATCAGCCTCATGTTTCGTGATCCAATCGCATGTCAACGCTTCATGAACCATGCTCTTGATTTTATTCATAATCCATGTGGTGGGGTCATTCTGGTGTATCTCGTAACTCATAGCATCAGATAAAAGACGGAGGCACTCCTCTCTGTACATGGTATAATTCATGAGGACTATGGCCCCGCCCTTATCGGCTGGTTTGACTACCAGCTCTTAGTTGTTACTCAGTTTTTGGAGTGCTGTTCTTTCCCCCTTTGTCAAATTCTGGAATCCTTTGGTGTTATTAAAGTCGATTGCTTCGACTTCCTTCAGTACTGCCTGTTCGAACACCAAAGGATTCCAGAATTTGACAAAGGGGGAAAGAACAGCACTCCAAAAACTGAGTAACAACTATGAGCTGGTAGTCTGATGCTATGAGTTACGAGATACACCAGAATGACCCCACCACATGGATTATGAATAAATCGATAGTGTCGGGCATCGGATCATTATTGGAACCTTTATCCCAATTTTGCGATTGGTTCCTATGACCCATCGTAAAAAAATCTCCATCATATTTGAAGGACACGAAGGACGTCTTATGCCACCTGAGGGACCTCGAGATTAACACCGAGGAGGACTTGCTCATAACTATGGATATCGAGGCACTCTATACGAGTATTCCCCAGAGACGTACTTTGGAGGTGGTAGAACAAATCCTCCTAAATCAAGATTGGTCTTTCATCACACCAACACACTTCATTATGGAGTGTGCGGAGTTGGCTCTTACTGAAAATTTCTTCGAGTTCGAAGATAAACTATATCGTCAGATCAAAGGCAAGTCAATGGGCAGTACCGTCGCGCCGAGTCTGGCGTGCCTGTACGTCCACCAGTTTGAGGAAGATCATATCTTCAGTGATAACAATCCTTTCAACCACCAGATGAAGACGTGGAAACGATATATAGACGACATTTTTGTCGTGTGGCATGGCACAATAGAGGAAGCCAGCACTTTCGTAGAGTGGATCAACAGTAAAGATATTCATCTTAAATTTACTCATATCATTGAGAAAAACCATGCTATTTTTCTAGACTTGGATATCACCTTGACGACGGAAGGGATCTCCACCAAAGTACACACTAAACCAACAGATAGGAATAGCCTCTTATTATATGAGAGCTACCATCCAAGGGCACTACGCCAAAATCTGCCTGTGGGCCAATTCCTAAGAGTGCGAAGAAATTGCTCAGAACTAGAGTCATTTCACGCACAGGCAGAAGAACTGGAATCCAAACTCTTGGCAAGACACTATCCAAAGCGTATGGTCAGGAAAGCCAAGAAAAGGGCAAGAAATAATAACAGAGAAGCCCTGCTCGATACTACAACAAAGGAACAAACCGACCGTTTGGTATGCGTGATCACATATACCCCCGCGTCCAACAAAGTGCAGAATATCATCAAAAAGAAATGGGCGATACTCAATAGCGGAACAAGACAGTGGGAATCTCCCTCTTCGCTTTCAAGAGAAGCAGAAACCTGCGAGATGATCTGGTACACTCTAAAATCACACGGGAGGAAGAGGATAATCAGTTTACCCTCTGGAGCCAACCCAAGCCAGTCGGTCATTTCCCATGTGGTAACTGTGTATGCTGCCAGTTCACTGCCACCACCAAAGAAGTGGATATCGGCACAAACAGACCGTGGATATTAAAAACTTCAGTAACTGCAACACTGAAAACGTGATATACATGCTTAGCTGCCCATGCAACTTGAAGTACATTGGGATGACTACAAGGAAGGCGAAAACACGAATTAATGAACACCGTAGCACAATTCGGTGCAAAAATCTAACACCAGACTGACCAAACATTTTCTCGAAAAGAATCACACTGAATTCGATCTCAGATGGGTGGTCATGGAGGTGATGCGGAAACAGAAAACAGATATAAGCCAACAACTGCATGTCAGGGAGCAACGCTGGGTTTACCGGTTGTGCTCATGGGATACAGGGCTCAATGACGAAATACCTTGGCTACAACTATCCCGTTGAACTAACAAAAATATATACTGTCTACCATCAGAAGTCGTTGGAGAGGTGTGTTAGAAAGCTGTGTTATAGCAAGTGGAACGTTTTATCGTGGTTATAGCAACACAGAGCTATACCAATTGTTCCAACTTGGTAATAAAGATATATGTATTTTTGTGACCATTACATATATAATACAATACTACCACTCCTAAACTTAATGTTTTCCTCTTATGGCCTGCTGTTCTAATAGTAGGTGCTTAGTAATGACTTGATGTATTGAATCACGACCATAATCTCTGGTAACTAAGATACCTAGAGTGATTTATTGTGAGGCACTATGAGCAGTGCACTTTCACAATTCATATCTTTTTCACGTGTACGTAATGTAAATATACAGAAGGGTCCGCATTATTGTATGCGATCCTTTGTCCTCCTTGCACACAATATGAATCGCTATATACTAGTGTAATCGTGCTTTTACTACGATGCAGTGTTCCCCCTGGCATTAGATAGTATCTTCTTCTAGTATTGAGCTGTTTTTTAAAGACACGCATGCGCATTTAGCAAATAATACGAACCGCTATACACAAGCGGATTCGTGTTTTTACTTGCGTACTGCCAACCGCCACGTGTCTTTGTGTCTCTCACTCATGGGGAGGAGAGCGGTGTAGCGAGGTCAGCGCACGCGCCCTTCAGTGCTATGGGCGTGCTACCAGATAGGGCCCACCCATTAGATCCTTTTCCGCCCAAGAACAGGCAACCAGGCAGTTATCCAGGCGCACACCGGAACCCGCACAGGCGGTAACAATTATCTTTCAATTACTTATGAAAGAGCCAGCGCGCATGAGTATATAAACTCGCTCCCACACACCTTCATTTATCGGCGGGAGGCGAAGCGGACGAACATAGATGAGACTGCTGGAAGCGCTGAAAATGACAGTAAGAGTATGAATGTCATGGGTAAATGTTGAAGCATTTTTAACGCCTTATGTGCATGTACCCAATATAAGGCATGCATTTGTATGAATGTTTGTATGTATGTTTAATATGCTTTGAAATGGGCTAAAATCTAAGTAGCCTAGCTTTTCATGCATTGTGTTTTTCAGAAAAAGCCACAGTGAGGCCCTTCCACCCTCGACCTCCCATGGAGTTAATAGGATAGTGTCCTTGGGTAAGCAGTAGAACTAAGTGCTTTCTTAAGAAGTGTGAACACGTATGATTGACACGTGTTTCACTTAGATCCCACCACGCGCAGCATAATGTGTGGTGTTATACGTACAGCATAGGGTGCTTTTATCTTACTTACACGTCCGGTTTGTTTGCTTTTCTTGTTTCCTATTTACCTACAGATACTCTCATTTTTTAAATATTGCACTACATGGGGAGTAGTTATCTCCACCCCCGTTTCTTAGAGTGGTAACCCTTTCATACACATTGTGTAGAAAGGTAGAGCTCATTACTCATCCTGGTCCTGACGAATGCTATGTACCCATTTGGGACGCAGAGCAGAAACATGTTGACCACTTTTTACGGTAAAGGGATAATGAATTCCCAGATTACCGCTCACTTCTTTTAATACCATAGATTTGCCCCTCAATTAAACCACTTGGGGACAAGTTTAATGGTTTTTAAATTACACTTTCACTTACTCACGGGCCACCACTTAGTTTTAGAAGTGCATCCCTGTCTTCAGGTGTATGCCCGCCCTCTATCAAACGAAGTTTTTAGAGGGCGAGGACGGCCTATGATGAAGCATGACACCAGGTGGTGTGTGAGGCCAGTCCTTCACTTTTTGTGAGATGCCCCTAGTGGATTTGCATCTCTAGAGATTCTGTAGGAACCTGTAGGAAGCCCAACTAGGGACAGCCCTATTTGTGTTTTAATGCTATATAGGAGGCTGGCTCGTCCCTAGGCCCTGTGCCTCTAGTTCCCTTCCCTAGTTTAACACTAGGGCTAGTGTGTGTGACGAAATGCAGAAAATTCCCTGGTTCTTTTCTGTGTGGAACTATGGATCAAACCTTCAAACATGCAGCCACTCCACGAACTCCGCCCAGGCTTAATATTTATGTAAGTGTATGTTTATGATATACATTCCGGGGCATATTTATGAAGGTTTTACATCGCCCTTGTGCCACGCAAGGGGGTGCAAGGGTGACGCAAAGCCTAAATCGGATTGATCAAGCCACGCAAGGCCACCTTGCGTGGCCCTGTATGGCTTGATAAATCCAGAGTAACGCAATGCAGCACAAATCGCTGTGTTATGTTACTTTGCCCCAGTGTGAATTTTATGGGAGGAGGGTAGGTGTTAACATGCGACCACCCATTAATTTTAACCCATTCCCAGATTTACCAACAATGGTAAACCTGGGAATGAGTCAAAATGCTACTTCTCCCCAGGGGAGGCATAACAAGGAGAAATATGTTTATTTTTCCTCGTTTTTTCCTCTTTCTTTCTATGTGTGCTGCATTGTGCAACACACATAGAAAGAGGAAAATGCCTCAGGGGATTGCTTTTATTCAGTAAGGTGTCCCTTCCTGCTCAAAAACAATCCTGCTTACAACGCAGGCACCCTTGCATCACAGTGCAAGTGTGCCTGCATTGGCGCTAAGCAGCACATTGTGCGCCAGCACTGGGAAATGACAAGAATGCACCGTATATTGTTAAGTACGGCGCATTCCTGCCCTTTCCTTATCACGCAGCGCAGCAAAGTGACTTGCTGCGCTGCGTGATCAGCTTGCTACGCTGCGTGATTATTTGTTAAATATGCCCATCAATGTTGCCTTTTCTTAAAACTCTAATACACACATTCATCAGAATTATATTGGTCGCACTAATAGTTCATTCCCGTAACACATACCACTTACCTTAAACATAATATGTGCATGATGAATATTTAAATAATATTTTAAAGTAAATCAGATCCTGTCAGTTTACTCATGTAAAACATAATCAAGAAATGTGCAACATATATATATAATTCTATGGTCTTTCAAATTAAACACATAACCCGTACATCAAACTATTTAAGTTTGTTTCCAAACATAACTTAGGGTCAGATTACTAAACACTTGTCGCAAAATATTGGTCTCAATTTGTGACCAGTATTTTTGTGATCAGTGTGGTATTTTGCGAACTGACCTAAGTGCCCATAGTAATGAGTGAGTTTTCAAAGACCAGAAAAATATTTTCTGCTTTTAGCCAGTCTTTTTTTAACTTTTTTAGGTCTCGCGCCTAGCGTTGCAGTGCTCAGCACTGCTCGCGCAGCGCGAGACCTCTTCTATGGGCTTCAGAAAGCTAACCACACGCTCGTGCGTGTGGTTTTGCTTTCGGAAGCCCACATTGGCTGTAGCGTGTTTTTTTTTTTTAAACGTCACGCAATTGGGCAAAGGCGGGCGCATGTCCCGCCTTTGCTCCGCCCATTCCCGTCCGTGTCTAGGACGTGCATTAGCGCGCGGCACAGACGACAGGCTCCCTCGCCCCCCCGCTCCTCTGTGGTGCGCGCGCACCACTGGTTTTCTTAATGGTCGAGTCCGTGTCTAAAAGATTGGACTGTATATCCGTCATTTTTAAATGTATTTAAACGAACGATAATTTAATTGGTGTTGGCTTTC
Source organism: Calotriton arnoldi (assembly GCA_963921515.1). Classification (NCBI taxonomy): domain Eukaryota; kingdom Metazoa; phylum Chordata; class Amphibia; order Caudata; family Salamandridae; genus Calotriton; species Calotriton arnoldi. Next base: position 1,575,374 of record CAWUFW010002024.1, read on the forward strand.
AATAACGATGCTGCTTTCCGGAGGAGATGTGGTCATAGGGAAAGGGGCACAAGCGACCTTTTGGAATTAGTTACTGCCGTTGACCAACAGAGCGGAGACATGGCAATGTTAAACCATTAACGAGAACAAATTTAAAATGGAGAAAAAAAAACTCACATCAAAAGCGATTAATTATTTCGTACGAAACATTGTTACAATGAATTCCTCAAAAATATTTTTTTCAAATGTAATGTGTATTTTTCTACGAAATGAAAAGTTAACCGTTTCTGTTGATTTACCCCAAACTCCCCATTATGAAGGCTTGACAGTGATGCGTTTACTTCTGAGAGATGGCCGCCAGAGCTGCAAGTGAACCGGAAGCGCAAAGCCTGACAACATGGCTGCCTCCGTAGCGTGAGGTCAGGGCGGAAAATCCTCGTACGTGGTGTCAGGCTGATTGCGGACTCGGAGCCTGCCATGGCTTTACTGCGGGGCACCAAGAGGTTCCTGACAACACCCAGGGGTAACAAACGGTTAGGTTATTTTGTGGCGGGAACACGGGAATACAATCTAGACGGGGAAGCGTGGCAGGCGGTTTAGCTGTGAGTTGGAGGAATAGGTTACTAAATATGTTAATTGTGCAGTTTGTATATGTTTGTTTGAGGTGGTGTGACAGAACAGGAGGAATGTGTGGAAAAAAAGTACCGGAGGGAAGTGCAGAGGTATTAGAAGCCTGTGACGCTGCTGGGATGTGGCCTGTCAGGTTGTCGGCTGGAATTTTAATGTTTATACTTACAAATGTGTGTATGAAGCTCGTGCAATAGGAAAGCATTAAACACGGCTTGAGTGGTCATCAAGCTAAACCACAAGTACTACAATGCACAGTGGTGCGGGCTAAAGGATCACTATTACTGGCCCGCCGTGTTGCGTGACCAATTGGCATGGGTGCAAATTCAGGACGGTGGGTGTAAAAATTCAGGGCAAAGGGTCAAAATTCAGGACAGGAGGTCATAATTCAGAACAAAAGGTAAGTTTTACCAACGCATCAGAGGAAGTCACGCAATAGTATATAAGTAAGTAAATAGATAACCACTTTTGTACAAGTCAAAATAAGTTTATATTAGTTTGGGTGCATCATCCAAGAGTAATATGCTGTGAAATGAAATACAGAAACACACATGCTGGAAATAGCTACCACTCTTGGGGAATGCAAGATTAAGTAAAGAATGGGAATTATAAACAGGAACAAAATCACTGCCATGGATTACCCTAACATCAGGACCACTGCAATTATGCGGCAGGAGAGGGCTAAATTATATGGCAGGGTGAGTAAATTATGTGGTAAGAAAAGGCAAATTATGCGGAATAATCCGGCACATTTTGAAATAGTATTACTTCATATTTTTGCCATTTTTAGGTCGAGCATCAGCGCATGATCTGTCTGCAAGTCCTGCAGTAATCAGTACACTGAGTAGAATCCCACCTGCCGCTTGCAGTTGGTTCACTCCTCCATCGCTCTTCTTAGTTGGCTCCTCATTGGTTGGCACTCCTGAGGCATCACTTCCGTGTTTTGCTCAGGAGCACTGGCCAACTACCATTTCATTACGCTGTAAGTGCACATATGCTTGTTTGGGAACAACCTCTTTTATTTTCATGCATGCATAACTTTTTTCTACATAGCTTTTTTCTACACGTGCATGGCGCCCGCTTTTGTTTCTTCTTTATAGAATAAATTTGCAAACCTACGCATAACTTTTCTCGTGGGCCGCGCTCCATGTTTCAGCGGCACACGCTTTTATTTTTGTATGCCTGCGCCCGCTTGTTATATTTTGTTTAAGATCAGTGCGGCGCCTGCCTCACGGCCACCGCGCTAACCTTAAATCATGGCAGCTGCATCCGGAGGCTGCACGGCTTTCTTTTTTTCTGCCGGGTTCCACACTACTTTCTTTGTGGCTTAGCGCGCTCTGCACTTTTTAAAAAATGCATTCTTTATGCATGCGCCCGATTTTTATTACTATTTGCTCAAGATCAACGCTGCGCAAGCCTCACTGCTGCTGCGCTAATCTTAAATAATCGCAGCTGCTTCCGGAGGCTGCAGGACGTACTGCTGGGTTCCACACTACCTTCTTCCCGGCTTACTGTGCGGCTACATAGCGTGAACAGCGTCCGGCCTCGTGCAAGGGGTGAATTTCAGTCTGCTGACAAGGCTATGTTAATGTTTAGCCCCTTCAGGAAGTTCTGCCCATGGGCGTGGCACAGAAATACTTCTTTTAAACTAAGGGGCAGCGGTAACCAGCATTTTATTGACAGAACTCAAACATTGGTAAGTTCAACCAAATTACTTAATATTGAACAAATTGTTAACAACGAACTAGTATTCTTTGCTTTACTGTAATAAGTGTGGCCTGTCTGCTCTGGGACAAGTTATATAACAATAAATACAGCGCGTTCAGCTATCTCCCCAATTGCATTTTAGAAATCAAACGCATTCAGCGCATTCAGTTGTGTTACAAATAAGATTGCACCGGCACATTACGGACACACAGAGCTTGCCCCCTGCCTTTTGTTTGTTGCTGCACACTACCGCCAAAGCATATTGTCTCATGTTTTTTAATGTTGTGTATTTTATCGGAGTGGACGGCATTTTATTAAAAAACACGTTTAGCGTGTTCTGGTAAGAGCAAGTTGGCTTACAAATAAAGATTAATATTTGTTTTTATCTGTATGTTTTTACCAGTGCATATAGGTGATTTCAGAAATGCAATCATGTTTGTACTGCCTTGCATGCCACATTTGATGCACACATGGCTTTCCTTCTCTTCCCCGTCTGCATTTTCTAAATAAAACGTGCCATCGTGTTACACGTACTGACTGCAAGGCGTGAGCCCACTAAGTGAACCTCCCTAAAAAATATATATAATTTAACTTTTCAAAGTGGTGATTTTACACGCAGCAATAGAAGTGCAGGTAACTGCGGCGCTTTAGTTGCGCACAAATTATACAAATTACGGGAATACAAAACAATTTATGTGAACACCAGAGTAAACTTCCTTCTTGCTCGTTAACACAACAGTCATGTCGGATTTGGGAACAAGTTGTAAAAATGTGCAGCAGCGCACCATCAATAGTACCCCCTGCTAATCTGGACACTTGCATGGTTTCATTTTTGTTTGGTTTTCTTAGTAACTACTGTGTAAGCTTTTTAGTGACTTTCCTTTGCTTTACAGTAATGAGTGTGGCACAAATACTTAATACCTCATCATTAAGCCTTACTGGTCTGGGCCAAGTTATAAATAAATATATAAAACACGTTCAACTATCTCCCCAATAACATTACAAAAAAAATCATTCTGTTGTGTCAGAAATAAGATTGCACCGGCACATTACGGACCCACAGATCTTGTCTTTTCCCTGAGGTGGTCTTCCCTAGTAGTAACTTTCAGCTACAAGCTGCGTTCTTTGGACCCTTCACCTTTCAATATATACCATATTACTACAGTGCAGGCATTCGGCTTTTAGTATCAAGCGAAGACCGGTCTGTGGGCAAAGGGTCTTGAAATCCACACTGTTCTCTCCTTAATTATGAATACTTTTTCAGGCCAGCCACATTCTCTAATAGGTGCGTTTAAAATCTAACTGGCTCCCCAGTGCAATACACATGCAACTGTAACAGTTGGCTCCCTCTATAGAACAGCACCCTTCTCAGTTTCTACTGCCCCTACTCTACTGCTTCATGGCCAGGGCCACTAGAATGATGCCATTCTGAGGTACAAGCGTTTTGTTCATAATAATGGGGTTGTCACATAAACCAAAATCATGTCCAATTTACAGATTTTAGCCCAAAACAGTTTCTAGCTCAAACTGATATAAAGTTATTAAAATGCGGAAATGTTTTACCTGTTAGTGAGTGGAAGGACCTTCTAAAAGGTTGGATGGTATGCTCCCAGTTGCTTATTGCTGCAATTCGTTGTTATTCTTGTACTAATGAGGTGAAAACTTCTCACGCTGTATAACGTCATGCTATCGTATCCTGTGGCGCTTTATGCCGCATAATTTGCATTTTTTTGCCCACTTTTGCCAACCATGCCACCAAATTAAGGCTTCCCTTGTTGCATAATTCCAGGGGCTCTGCTCATAGCTGCCCTTGTGATAAGGGGATGCATAACTGAGCAGCCTCTTTAGTAATTTCAAATTATTTAGCCATGATACCTTCACCATTTCCGCACGTTTCCCAAAGTTATTTGAGTAAGTGCATATTTCGAATAATTGCAATTATGCTTATACCATTCATTCTTAATAGGGCCCTTCAAAGATTTATCATTGGCTTTCCAACATTGTTGTGTCTTTATTTCGCATCCTTTTTTAAAACATTGACATTCTAGGTAAACCACATAATCTGGTTTAGTGTTTTTATATATCACTAACTCTACCACAAGGTTCATCTTGCCTTGACACGTCAGGGCCGAGCCATGTAATCACGTCCTTCACCTTTGGAACGGCCCTTGCAACACAATTACATAACACACCACATATACAATGCACACCACACAATTCCACATCATGTCACAAAATTCAACAGCACAACACATAATTAAACTCTGCTACATAGCACTCAACAACAGAAAATTCCATTCAACACAATTACACTCCATAACACGCAATCCCACTCCACATAATTCCAGTACACTCAATACCACATAATTACTATACACATTTTTCCACTGCAAGCAATGCCACATAATTCCGCAACACAAATCCACTCCACACAATTCCACAACTAATTATTCCAATTCAACCCACATACTTGCACTACACACCACATACATACACTCCATAACACATAGGTAAAAGACATTGGCATTTACAACTCCAATATCTCTAACTCAAACAAATGCGAGACCTATTGCATTTCCAATGCTTGTTATGTCAGCGATCACCCAGCAGCTTTCCCAACAATAAAGTTTTACAGAAACCATAACAAAACAAAATAAGCATTGACAAAGCCAAAGGCTGGCAGCTAGCACCAGACCTATTGATTTTGCCGATAATGGTTTCTAACTTATTTTGAGCTTCAGCTATTAAGGCATACAATTCTATTTATACTATATTTAGGATCAATCCCTTCTACCACAAATATTTTATGTTAGCAAGACTGTGATTCACTCAAACTAAAAACATAATTTTCATTTCAAGTCTCAACGCAGAGGTTTGTGGCTCCAGGCACATCTTGCTATTTTTTTTGGTTTTGTATAAAAACATGAGGAAATTAGCAGGAAACACTTCATATGACACTTAGGGGTTGTAATGTTTCTCAGGAAGGACTAGGCACAGCGAATTTTGTTTTTGAATAAGAATGCCCATGAAAAAAACTTTTAAAAAAAATACAAAACCAGTTTTATAGAATTGTATGTAAGCCAGCCCAATTAATCACCCGAAAACGTGTCCCATGCAAAGTTACTTTTAAATACAGGAACACAACAGGCTGTGGCATTCATTCTAATTTCTTCTTTAAAAAGCACAGTTGGTGATGTTGAGGCTGTTCTTTCTGTTCCTTGGTGACAACAGATAAGATATCTACCCTGGGGCGCTTCAATGCCACGGGTTAAAGTCAAATAATGGCGGCAATTTAAATAGCAAATAACAGTGGCGTCCAGTCGGCCATTTTGTAATAGAATGTCTGAATGACCCCTATTTGAATACATTTGAAGGTATCTGTTAAACGAAAATCGTCCCCATACGAGAAAACGGCTAAAAATATTTCCGAATATTCGCATGTATTTAAAATCAATCATTGTGGGTAAAAAAAAATACAATGTATTGCACGCCACCGACTGTCTGTCCTCATTTATACATCCCAGCTGCTCATTGTGACTGAGCTGTAAAATGATACAGGCTTTTCCTATCTATACCACGCATATACAGTGGGCAGAAGATAAACAGTAAAACAAAGGGGCCTGGGACAGGGGATTAGCAAAGCGGCCAATTTAATTTAACATACAATGGAAGACTTTGGAAGGCATGCAATTTTTACGCAACTCTGCCGAGCGTTCTGGTCTTTCAATGAGATGTTATCAGCAGCTCTTCGGTTACAAAGTTAGATATCAACTAAATATTTGAAATGCTGACAGGGACTCTGGTATCACTGAACTGGCTCGACATGTATCCATTATTGAAAACGTGACAGATAGGCCCACGCCCAGGTCTGCAGAGGCGGGCGGGTGTGCCACGAGCTGATTACATGGTATTTTCTCTGTTTGCAGCAAAACTAAGATGTTTGCACCCCAGGGTAATTCTGCTAGCCGGAGATGCCTTGATTAATAAAACGTGAGCGTGCACTCTATAATTCCAAGTATCTCCTGTCGCCCCTCCCCCAGCTACTGATTGCACAAGGCTGTTTATCCAATTAACTCAGTGTTTGTTTGATTTGAGGGCAGAAAATGAATGCCGAGCTTCGACGCCATTTCAGGTCTGATAAAAAAAACTAAAAAAAAATTGTGACATGAGACTGGAGGTTATGGGGTGACGTTAAAGAAAAAGAAAATACCCAGCTTGAAAAAGAACTCCGATTGTAAAACTGCAAAGTATAAAAAAAATAAGGTAAATAAAAGCTAATCATTTAAGGATTCTGACAGCAGCTTGTCAGTTTTACTGAATGTGATAAAGTAGGGGTGTGTGAAGTTGCTCTCAATGTGACGATTTTTTTAAAATTCAGCTTCCCACAGTGTGAACCATGCGAACCGCAGTTTTTGTCTCCGCTTTTGACAAAGAGAAATTGACAGCTGTTGCAAGAGACCTGGTCACAAGTCGACTGCTTCTGCTCGCTGGCTGTCCCCCATCCTGCCTTGTCCCTTGCTCCCACCAATGTGCAGGTCTAAGCATGCCTCCTGCCCCCACCACTCTGCATTTAGTCCTAGAGGCAAACCTTAAATGTGCCCATGGGCCAATTCTCTTGCACATAGTCCAACGACCAAACCGCAGAGTTGCACATGGGCCAACACCCTTGCCTTCCCCTGTGCTTGTTCCTCAGAAATTGCTCCAGTACCCACCCTCTTCACTACCATGTATGGAAATCCACTGCTTTTCTTCTCCATTCACAAAATGGCCGTACTTTCACGTGCAGAACATCCTTCAAATGGAAAACTGTCCAGTTGAGCAGGCCTGTCTGTGGGGACATTTTGCTTTTTAGAAGTTTTTTTTTTTTTGCAGTTTTATATAGCGCAAACTCGACCCAAAGGTATTGGAGCGCTTTACATGAGCACCAGTTACGTTACACAAGGACACGTTCATTTTTTTGGTAGGCACGGGGAGATTAAGTGATTTGCCAGGAATCACAGGATGTGGAGTCCACCCTGAGGCTCGAACCTTGGTTTCCCAGCTCCAAAGTCGGCAGTCTAGCCGTGAGACCACATCCTCTCCGGAAAGTTGGCCAATTTTGCCTGCCAGGTCGAGGCTATGTTCTTGAATTCACCCGATTTATGGATAAAAGTCCACCAATGATAAGCAGTGAAGGCCACACACACAAATGGTATACACAGAACCAAAAAACAAACTAACAGGTTTATTTAGTCCCTATCATTATGATCTTATGTGAAACCATCACAATTACATTTCCACAGGATGTTTACACAACTTTACCATCCATCCCATATTGAGCAAAGAACTGGTGTGGGAAGGGGTAAGTAGGACATCCCAATGTAACATTTTCTTTTATTTCTGTTTATTCCTGTTTAGAATTTTAACAGAAAAATATTTGCAGCAACAATTATTCAACCATCACCCGGGAACATTTAAAGAACTGGGTTGCAATAGACCTATGTATAATTTATTTAATGCATGGTTAATTAAAACCATTCAGCACTTAGATAAAGGGGTTAACAATGTAATACATTATAAATAGTGAGGAACAATAAAAAAATATTCATCATCGTTATGATACTACCTAGGTCATAATGAATACTAAATAGGTTAAACCCTACAATAATATAAAAAAATGATTATAATTTACAAAACAAGAATAAAACCATTTTTTTTTCTCCAAAAACAGTGTGTGCTTGCTCAGAATATCAATCAAGTTTATATAGGCCACATTGCATGTGTTGTGTAATGCATTCTTAATTTAGACTAATGCATAAAAAAAGATTATCTCTAGTACATCCGGTGAAAGATAAAAATATCATTTTGAGGTTGGCAAACATGTGAAGTTACAGAAAACATAGTCCATACATTTTTAAAAACGCCCTAAAAGCTGCAGTTGACCACTGTTCTGATAAGCGCGAACTAGTTCAGCGCATCTCATAATCCTCAACAGCACTAAACATGCTGGGATATGGAAGCACCTACTGGAACAAGTAAAGTCTCAACATGCTATGAAGGAAATAGCAGGTCTAGAGGGAGACTCTCCCAAGGACAATCCAGAGAGTAAAATGACTGAGAGACGTGATGTCAGTTGAGGCCTTCAAACTTCAGTAGGGAATTTTGAGGGGCATATGTAAGACTTTCAGGAAGTGAAGATCCCTGGGTTCGAGCAATGGGACGCTTCAGTAAAGTGAAGTCAGAAAAAAACATTATCTGGACATGGTGATTTGGATGTAGTGAGCTAATTTGACCTTGCCGAAGCAGCTTGGGCCTGGGGAATAGTGGGGATTTACTTAGTGACATGGGGCGAGTCTCTGGGCAGGTTAGAGATGAATGTATGGAATATTGAGAGGCAGCATGATTAGTGTCTGCAAGGACTTTGGACGGGGGGTCAAGAAAAGGTGGAGACAAATTGATGACTTTCTGTAGGATTAGAAACTCTCTAATGAGTGCATAAAATCAATCTAAATCGAAAAGTTCAATTTAAATGAACTTTTAAATTGAAATAAAATACTGTTACAGGCAAACAATACCAGAGAGTGAAAAACAAGATGGTCAGTAAAATCAAAGGTGAACAGCAAAAATATTCAATGCACAATGATGTGGCTTAAACATAACCATCATATACCCATGTTTCGACCCAGCAAGCAGAGGTGAAGGCAACGATAACATCTGTCAATGACTAACACAATATGATGATCCCTGACTTTTTACTAGCCAGAGAGACAACTCAGACAGTGGTCATAGAGGGTAAAGTGCACCTGGCAGAATATCTTATTGGGTTTGTAGAAGAAACATTCTGCATCAGAACCCAGGTCATTATAAATATTCCAGTCTCGAAACCTAAAACCCAAATAGGCCAAAATGTGCCCATCATGTTTTGTTTGCTCCACTTTAATTTTTCTCCCAATGACAGATCTGGCACGAGTTACCCTGTCGGGAGAACTGCTATTCCCTGACCTCAATGAGGAGGAAGATTGGAGAAGTTAGCATAAGGGACATCTGACAATTGTTTGTTGGTGCCTTGTTACCGCCAACCTTTAGTCTTTGCAATATCCCAACAATCTTCATAATCTGATGAAGACTGCAGTTTACATCATGGAATGGATAATATCCATGGAGCACTTACCATGGAAACAGACCTGCAGATGACATCACTGCTCCAATACTAGCATCAAATGTCATGCCCCAGTAATGGTTGGTCTGTAATGAGAAGTACCAGCAGTGGAAATTTACAGTTACCAAGGGTTTGGGCATTCCTGCCATTAAATGCCCAAAGCTCTGAGAACCTTATCTGTCTTTTTAAAAGGAATGTATTGTTCTTCTGGCATACGTGTCAAGATTAATCATAAAATATTAACATGCAAACTATCTGGTTCTCAGTTGATTTACCATTCACAAAACCAATGGCCCTTGTCACTAAAGACTCCATATAAGGAATACAAAAAAACCCAAGTGCAGAAATTGAAAAAGCAATTCCTTCCTTTTTTTTATTCTTGAAAAATCCTCAAAATAGTCCCTCCAACATTTGCATATCTATGCAGCCATTTATGTTTTACTGCTAGCTTCTTGCCTCAAAAGTTCAACTATTGGTATTTATTTGGAATTTTAAAAACTAGTGCATGTCTGTTCAATGTTTATGGCATCCTATCTGCTTTTTCCAGAATGCAATAAAGAGAGAAAGAGATATCTATCTATCTATCTATCTATCTATCTATCTATCTATCTATCTATCTATCTATCTATCTATCTATCTATCTATCTTTTATAGAAAGAGAGAGGGGGTAGTTGTACATATATATAGGCTTCCCTGTTTTCAGTTTCTAGTTTTGGTCAATTCTGGTGGGGTTTTTTCAGTGTTTTCAATACCTTAAAAAACCGGCTTCCTTTGCGGCTTCCTGCCGCCACCGCATTCGCGCCAGCAGGCGCTAGAAAAGCACAGCAGGGCACCCGCAGCGCGGGACGCCCGCCGCAGCAGCACTTGCCTTGCCTTCTTCCCCCGTGGGGACCACAGGGACCGGCTTCCTTTGCGGCTTCCTGCCGCCACCGCATTCGTGCCAGGAGGCGCTAGAAAAGCACAGCAGGGCTCCAGCAGCGCGGGACGCGCGTGGACGTGCCTGGGCGGCGCACGGGCGGGCCTGTCTGCGCCCGTCAGCGACCGGAGGAGACTGGGCTGGGCCACCCCTCTTGGCCCCAGACCACGGACGACGGACCGATCAGACCAACAGAGCAAGTGGGAAGTTCATACAAGGTTAGTGCCCGCTACAGTTGATGTGTGTTTGCTTCACTCGGGGAAGTCTTGACCACTACTTGACCACTACTTTGCTATTCTCCCACTCAAAAATGTAACACTCAAGAGCCCGTCGGCCCGGCGGACATCACAAGTAGCCATGGGCAAACGTACACTTACAGTAAAAAAAAAACACCCCCAGCAAATTGCTCCTCCCCCACAACCCACCTCAATTGACAAAATGTTACAAAGGACAATTGGAGCTGTCTCTACGGAAATAGAGTGTACCTCTCTCTAACCCCGATTACAGCTCTGTGTCCTATTACTTGTGAATCCGACATCCCCTCTTCGCCCAAAATACAAACCATGGACTCAGATCCAGAGCCCCCAAGGACACGCGCACAGTCTGGAGTGGGACATATTCCCAAGACCCTTCCGGGGAGTGGTGGAAAAAAGAAAGGGGGGAAATACAAACCCACTTCAAACCTGGGAGTGAAGCGGAAAATACAAACAATGGACATATCAACGAATAGAGATTTGGGGGAAAATGGAACCGGGGACACACTACAGATGAACCCAGAGCAACCATCGTGGGTGACAAACTTGGTGATGGATCTTAAGGCACATTTTAGAACTGTCGTAAAGGATGAATTCAATATATTAATGGATCGAATTGATAAACTATCAACATTGGTGGATCATTGGGTGGGCAAGGCTGAGTCAACTCATAAGGGGGTCGAGACAGCTGAAATCCTAGTTAAAGAACTAGCTTTGCTCTCTAATAAGGCAGCCCCAATAGTATCTGATGTACAGACCGCTCCTATCAGGCCCAATTTAACAAATCATGGGGATGCAGCTTTATGTCTGAGACCTCCTCCACCGCAGAGTCTGGATTCAAATATCCTTCACCAGAGGCCCCCCCAATGTCCACCTTCCGAATTTACTTCTAGGATATCATCGGTTAGATCGCATCCACCAAACAATCAGCAATTAAGCTCAACTTATGGGGTCTGTGCAAAGACTGTACCATGTGAAAATCCCACTGAAATAGAGATTGCATTGCCATGTATCAATCTACCCCCGGCCTCTACTCCTTATGTTATTATGTTATCAGGAGTTCCTGAGTTGAAAAGGGGGTGTAGGGAATCTCACTCTGAGCTTAAAAATAAATGCATTTTTTGGTTGGCCAAATATAGGCAATTTCCTTATAAAGATGCAAATGAAATTATCCACACGCACAGGGTTGGTTGGCTGGGATGGAGGCCAAAGGATGTAGCTGGGGACTGCATAGTGATTAACTTTAGGGATACATGGGCTGTGCAATCTATTTTAGATTGCGGATACCAGAGGAAGGTTGGGGGCATTACTTCTCTCCCCTTGGGATATTTTTTCCCACCAAGGTCTATGCCGCATAACACGGGAAGATTGGCCAATGACTGGGGGATGAGCAATTTAAGTAGGCCTTTGGCTCGAACAAACCAGGACCCGCCCAGATCACTTCCTCTTTCTAACCTCCCCGTTGCCAATAGATTCAGCCCATTAGACTCGATAGACTGACTAGCGTGTACTGGGCTTCCTTACCAAAGTTCCAGTCGCAAACTCGAGACTAGAACAAGGTCATTGTATCTGGTTGAGAAAGTGCAAAAGGGTGACTATAGGAAGCAGAAAGGAGAACAGGAGATGGTTCCTGTAGGTAGTGCAGCAGAATCCCCCCCAAATCTAACCAGTAACCAAAATTTGGCTAATGAACACAACCCTATGGGTAGGGTGGGGACCAAAGATTCACATCAGGTCCATCCAAGGGCATGCTCCCCCTCCTCAACCCCTATAGTCAATGAAGTAGGCCCACCGAGTGCGCGGATACTATCCTGGAACATAGCAGGACTCACCTCGAAACTGGATTCTCCAGATTGGGCGTTATTTATAGAGCAACATGAGCTATGTATGTTCGAGGAAACATGGGCAAGGGCAGATACACACAGAGTGGAATATGCGTTGTACAGTATTCCAGCAGTTCAGGGGGTCAGGGGAAGACCGTCTGGGGGTTTATGCACTTGGGTTGGTGTGCACCTCGGTTGTGAGGCTAAACAGATAGAGACTTCCTCACCAGACATTCTTTGCATCTTTCTGTCCCTTGCCACCAAAACCAGGATTGCTTTAATCAACGTTTACTCACGGCCGGTTTGCTATGGCCATGCTTCCCCCACACTTGATCACTTGACCTCCTTTCTCCAAACAATCCCGGAGAATTATTGGGTTATCATAGGTGGGGATTTTAATTGTCAATTTGAACCCTTGAATGGCTTGGCCACAAGTATCACAAGCGAGGAGGATTCCGTCTGGGCTATTCCAGACCCTAATATTCTTCCAACTCTGGCCTGGACTCCTCTGGTCCTACAAATGCATGCTCTTGCTCTGAGTTATTCACTGAGGGCATGTAATGGCCGAACAGCATCCGATAGCCCCGGGAATTTCACCTTCAATAGACCAGGGCAGGCTTCGATCATAGACTACATCTTGGTTGACATCAGATCTTGGCACAGGGTGCTTGATTTTAAGATCATTTCTCGCCATGAGAGCGACCACAATGCTCTAGTGCTAGATGCAACCCCGTTGCTTCCTGAAGGCCCACAGACCACACCATCAGAACCTGATCCTGGCCTATTATTGGCCAATGGAGGGAGGAGAGTCCGCTGGGGGGAACTCGCACATTTGCAGGATAAGTTGGCCTCTTTATACCAACAAATCACTCCCTTTCTTGATGTTGCGTCTCAATTTTTTGCGACCAGTGGTATTTTAACTTCTCAAACTCGAATTTCAAACAATCATCAAGATTTGCTTTCTGCTCTGGCACCATTTTTTTTATAGCAACAAAAAGACTAGGCTGAATTGCAAACCACGGCATCCATGGTTTAATGAATATTGTAAGGCAGCCAAGTCTGCCCTCCTAGTTGCCATCAGAACCAATGATAGGCTACAAATTAAGGAAGCTAGGGTGACCTACAAAAATGTTGTAGCCAACGCAAAGAGTAGTTGGGAAAGCGAAAAATGGGACGCCCTCAAAAATGCGCTAGACAATCACGACATGAGGGCTTTTTGGAATATGATTAACACAGGCATGTCTGAAGGTAAATCGGCCATTGCGCCAAATCTTGGGGAGGAAGTCTGGAGAGCCCATTTTAAATCTCTATACACTATGACCAACGAGGAAGCTGGGTGGGTGGAAATGTCCTCTTCCCATTCGGAGCTGGCTCAACGAGATATGCCTCAGTGCTCACTAAAAGAGATCACAGAAGCATTGGGCAAGTTACTACCAGCTAAGGCCCCAGGGCTGGATAAGATTCCTGGCGACCTTTTTCGCTCTGAGCCTCTAGTTTTGGCCCCCTACCTGTGGTCCCTTTTTAATGCCGTCCTGCAGGGCATGGCGCCTCCCTCCACTTGGGCTGGGGCTGAAATTATCCCAATATTCAAAAAGGGATCACCGCTTAATCCAGCCAATTATCGCCCCATTATTCTCCTAGACGTAAGTCAAAAAATATTTGCACGCATACTTCTGGGGCGACTCCAGTCCTGGATAGAAGAGAGTAATGTACTAACACCCCTTCAAGCTGGGTTTAGGGCTAAGACCTCCACCATTGACCAAATCTTTAGATTACAATTTATCTATTGGAAAACCGTGAACTTGGAGGGTGGCAGCCTCTATCTCACATTTGTGGACCTTAAATCTGCATTTGATCTAGTCCAGAGGGATCAACTGTGGGGTATACTACTGGACATGGGAGCTCCAGAGTATCTCTGTTACCAGCTGAGACGCCTTCACCAAGATAATTATGCACGAATAAGGTATGGCAAAAATGGAGAACTTTCTGCTCCCTTTCCTGTAGAGAAAGGGGTGCGTCAAGGATGTGTCTTGGCCCCGACTCTCTTCTCCCTTTTTATTAATGGCTTAAAAGAGTCCTTGTTGGCTGGAAAAGACATTGATGCCCCTAGGCTAGCGAACCGCAAAATACCTGCCCTTATGTTTGCGGACAATACCCTCTTGCTTTCAAAATCCCCTATGGGCATGCAAAGGGTTCTTGATGCATTTAACGTCTTCTGTAGAAGCAGGGGTTTGGAGATCAATCTTCAAAAAACCAAGTATATGGTCTTCAACGTGAATACTAGCAATCGCCCAAACCCCCGTCAAGATGGAAGGGCCCTTGAGAGGGTGTCTATTTTTGAGGACCTGGGGATTACATTAACTGAAAAAATGGACTGGGGGACACAAATAAAGAAAGCTAGCCTAAAACTGGCCCAGTCCACGGGGGGCATTATAAAGGTATATAAGAGCTGTACGCACAAAGTGTTAGGTCCTGTAGATGAAATTTACAAGGTACAGGCAAGGGGTGCTGCCTTGTACGGAGCAGAATTATGGGGTCATTGTCCTACTACCCCTTTATTAATGATAGAGAACTCATTTCAAGGCAACTTTTGGGTCTTCCCACTAGCTCCCCCCTAATACCCCTCAGAATGGACTTAGGGATTAGCTCTATCTCAGACGTGGTCTCCTCTAGACCCCTCCTATATTGGCGACGTCTCTGGAGTACTTCCGAACTAGCCTCATACAGAGATGAGTTGAAGGATGTTATGAGTCTACAAGGTGCGGGGAAACTCCCTTGGTTTGCCTATATTAGGAACACCTGCCAGGCCCTGGGGAGGGCAAACATGTGGACCTCCGCTGAAGAAACATGTCCCAAGACCCCCAAAAAGGCACTCCTCGAGACCTATAGAGAATATAAACTGGCCCAGCTATGGAGGGGGACCAAGCTTGGGTGTCTAACTTCTAGGTTCATGGAAGTAAAACTGCAATATAGGCTAGAACTGGCGCTAGACTACATCCAGTCGCTTCTAGCGAAGAAGCTTTTCCTCCAATTTAGACATGGGGTGCTCCCGCTTCGAATCTTTACCAACAAGTGGTTGGGCACCCGTAATCTAGATTGTCCAGCGTGTGAGCACGTAGAGGAATCTGAAATGCATGTACTTTTCTTCTGCCCTGCCTATAGGAAGTCAAGGACTCGCTGGTTGCTACAGCTGTGTAGGAATATGGGGTCCATACATTGTTCTGAGGTTTTTAGGCTCTTCAAGTATGACACCGACACGCCCATTGTGTTTTCCATCTCTCGTTTTCTGTACTCTATGTGGTGTACCCGTAGAGCCATCCTAAAGAAGACCCCATAGAACAATCTTAGTTTATCACTACCTACTAGGCACTCTGCGTTAGGTACCTTTTCCCCTTAATTGATTGAATGCAATCATTGTCCCATTCTTTTATCCCTTTTGTAAATCACTGATCACTAAGGTGTTTTATAATTTTTAGAATTTTATTCCTCAATTTTAATCTTGGTACAGCCACTATTTTTAGCTATTTTTATCTTTAGATTTGGACAGCCTCTTATAAATTGTATTATCTAGGCGCTCCTTCAAATACTTGAATGAAATAGCCCTTTGTCTACATCCACCTCATTGTCCCCCCACTGCGCAGATAATGTAGAGGTCATGCATTGTATGTATACTGCATAACCCTCTGCCTGAGGGTGTTTAGAAAAGTTGGTCTAGCTTATTTAAGAACGTAGACATGAATATATACTTATAGTGGCATTCAAAAATAGACATTTTTTATATGATGTGGTTATATTTTGTACAGAATGTATTGTTTTATTCTATGCGCTTTTATGGCCAGTGTGGCCGAATTAAAGATTTTCTGACTGACTAAAAAATCAGTGGTTATCAGTGGTTACACATTTTCGCGCCATTAAAAACAACAGAAGCAGTGTTTTTCCGGTGTTTATGGATTGTTTTGCTTTTAATTATTGCTTGCTTTCTGCACTGATAGTGTATAGATAGTGTGTGTACAGGGTATATGAGGTCCAAATACAGTTTTATAGATCAAACTTATTGTAGTACACCATACAATACTTCTTTAGTTAGTCTTTGGTCATGTGCGCTTGCTCTTTCCTTCCCATGTAAACGTTTATCTGTGAAAAGGCCCTCTCAACATTGGCACTTCTAAAGGGCAACGCCAAAACAGCCAGTACACAATTTGCTAACTTTGGCCAATGACATAGCTTTCCATGCCAATACTGGTGCATCTGAAGATTGTGATTCTCTAGGACATGTTCTGCAACATATGCATTAAATTGGGCGCATATGCCCTCAGTTATTGAAGCGGTCAAAAATGAAGCAGTACTTTTCAAAGTCTGGAGAAAATTCAGAAGGGATCTAGAACTTGTGCAGAGTACCTCAGTGAGGCTTCATTAACTTCAAATGCCATGGTTGGTGAAGGAATATTTCTATGCATCATTGCAAGCCATTTCCCATACACTGTAAGATAAAATTTCCTGAATTGCTCCTCAACATTTCTTTGCTTACCAAGTGGCAAGAATTTTAACATGGAGCATGTTGCAGTGCCAAAGTCACTAAAAGGGTCGACCAGCCTAATCTCAAAAAGATGTTTCACATCTACACCAATTACGCTAAACATTGGTAGACAAGGGTGTTTTCATACTCTAGTATTTTGATTATGTCCACTACAACAGTCATGTTTTCCTGTAAAAACCTAAGCATGCAGTAGACTGTACTTTTTTCACATCACTATCAATATGTGACCAAAGATCATCACATTTCTTGCCTTTGGCATCATCACTGAGCAAAAATTCTGTAAACGGTCGCCACATGGATAATATAGCATTCACAACCTCTAGGACTGAGAACCACTGGCTAAGTGACACAGTTAGGATGAATCTTTCTTTGATGCCACACAAAGAACAAAATGAGAACTATTTGCATTTTAGTTCCTGGGCAGAACAAAACAGTGCACTAGAATGGACCAAAAAGTCAATAGCATTCTTCATTAACTCTGAAAATTGTAAAGATGCTTGCAGCATACCATCTAGCAAGTGACAAGGGGCTCTTATAGGGAAGCACTTAAGCTCAGGTATTGATTTTGATAGGTCATCATACAACTTTTTCATATACATAGCTGAATTACTGCAAATACTAACAATATCACAATCTATATTGAACTTGGTAGGAACTTTTTGCAGCAGCATTCCAAGTGACATTGCGTTCCATGTTTACCAAACATCTGGTGTCATGTTTTCACCACTATCTCAGATGCTGGGTGACAACACTTTTTTCACATATACCTGTCACTGCACCTTGCATTGAATGTTAAAGCCTGGGGTGTTTGGCATTTCACCTACAATCAATACTGACTCACTTGAAAAGGAGGCTGATGTATCAAAGAATTTCACCCAGTCTCTGTCTGTGGGTAAATGTGATGGTACATATTGGGAAAGATTCTTATGAAACCAGCCAATTTACCTATCAGTGAAATCAAATGTAGCCAAAATATCAAATATGATTTTGATATTTCCTGATTCTCTACAGTTTAAAAAATTAAATAAATTAGACCTAAAACATGCTTCTAATGACTGCATCTTTAGACCAAAGACCACAAAACTGAAAAAAGCATAAGGAAGAAGAAACAATATTTTAGTGACATCCCTAAACAACAAAACTCAAGCAGAATTATGTTAGCCAAATGTCTTTCTTGCTGCAGCCTTGTATAACAAAGTTACATTGTATTGGGCCCTTCAGGAAGAAATAAAAAAGACTCTTTCACTCATCTTTTCCTTCCTTTGAATGGCACTTAGTTTGTGGTTGCGAAGGTTGTTTTTTCAGTGTTTATATGTTTACACTGGTGATGGCTATTTTCCTTTCGGTGGGGTTTTAGCAGTTATTATAGGTTTAAACCTAGAACCAGATAGCCTACATATATATAATCTATACATACATTACCCAGTGGCGCTCGCCACTGTGCAGTTATAGTTAGGACCATGTTTCCATAGGAAATTGACTTTTTGATTTTCTAATAACTTTGGCCTCATTTGACGAATCTTCACAAAATTTTCCAAAACAAAGTCTCATCCACCTCTGTTTTTTCCTGGAAATTTCAGGTGATCCTTCAAGCAGGGGCAGAGAAAAAGGGAGAGGTCCCAAAACGCATTTTCCCCGTGAAATATTGCATAGGAAAATTAGACACAGCTACTCACACCAAATTTGGCAGACTGTTTGATGTTGATCCTGAAAACGTGCTTTTTGTGATTTGGTGCAAAGCCATTCAGTAGTTTTTGAGAAATTAAGATTCAACGTTTATGTATATTTCACTCCACTGGAGGATCCACGTACCTGGCAGATCAAAACATAATATCTGATTGGCTGCCACAATATCAACAAAGATGTTGTGGCAGCCATTTTAGGACTTAGGGACTCAGTCTCCTTTCCTGAAAAAAGATCCCCAAGGGCCCAAAAACATATTTTCTTTTTAACTGTACCACAGAACTGCGGAGGATCTGCAGCAAAAAAACTTTAAGAGTGAACTCCTGGCCTTTTGAAATAAAAGCCCCCGAGGGGGCCAGGGCCGGAGTTTATTTATATGTGGAGGCCGGCATACCGGCCCGACCACCTGAGCCATTTGAAGACCCTGGGGACCCCATCACTTGGGGTCAACTGTATGTTTTTTTGGGAGAGGGACATGGGACCTCCCTCCTCTAGCCATGGCATGGCCCTGGGAACCCGCTCCCTATGGCCAGCTCACTTCTTAGAGTCCCAGGGAACCACAGCCCCAGGACACTGTTCCCTGCCTGTGATAGCATTGGCAGGGAAGACTTCAGAGCTCCGACCCGCCGGGAGCAAAAAGGCTCCAACCAGATAGGAGCTGACATTTTTCACCCTACCAGCGTAGCCCCACAGAATGGGTCTACTTTTCAAGGTAAAGGATAATAAATGAGCAGCCAGAGCCGCTCATTTATTGTTCACTGGTCCTGGCAAGGAGTGCCCCATAAATGTAATTGTATTCTTATAGTGCTTACCACCCCTGAAGTTACATCGAAGAGCTTTTCGGCGGGTAGCATGCTACTCTGGAATCCAAAAAGGATTAATGGTAGATTAGTGAAAGGAAATGTTAAAAATTGGGTTTCTGGTTGACAGAGTTATGCACATTGTACAAACAGGGACCACAATCCTAGTCGGGATAACTCACAACACACCCTGAATTATCCTGTGCTCACTCTGTTATCTTGGTTCATACAAGGCCAATTGGTCCAGGTAAAGATAAATATTTTAAATATTTAAATATTTTCAAAGAGGGTTCTTTTTTATCATTCAGTACTTCTTTGACACAAGTTAGTTTTGAAGAAACTACGTATAGGACGGGACGCAGGTGAACATTGTAAAGCAGTTCATTTATTAACAATATTCACTATATCATTACATGCGGATTATAGATCCTGTGCTCACAGTTTAGTGAAAAAGAACGTGATGTGGTGAGAGAAGAAAGATTTTAAAAACATACATCTCATGGCAAGAGGACAGCAGGCAGCAGGCCAGCACAACAAAGCAGTTCAGCAGAGTGGCAGTTCCTCCAGCAGTCCTCCTTCCTGGTAGAATGTCCTCAGTTCCAGAGAGTTCTGAGTTGGTGGTGTAAGAGGTACAGTACTTATACCCAGTTGGGACTTTGAACTAGGAGAGACTTCAAAGAGATGCCTTTGAAGTGCACAAGTCCCTGCCTTTCCTGTCCTTGCTCCAGACTCACTACAGGGGGTTATGCCACCCTTTGTGTGGGGACAGGACACATCCCTTTCAGGTGTACGTGCCAGCGCTTCCCTTCCATCCTGCCCAGGATGGCCATTCAGGAAGTGGAGGGCCCATCAGTCACACTTAAGCTCCCTTTGTGTTTGGCTGTCTAGAGGGAATGCACAAAGCCAGTTGTCACCCACCCCAGACGTGTATTAAGAGACAGGCAGAAGGCACAAAATGGTTACAGTAAGAATATGTCAACTTTCTTGGAAGTGGCACATTCAGAATTGCAATTTAAAATTCAACTTCATCATACGTTATGTTTTTAAAGTTTGATCCCAGAGACACCAAATTTGGGGGTCCCATCTCTTCCCAATTGGAAATGACATTTATAAAATGTAATAAGGCAATCCCAATGTTGTTCTATTGGAGAGATAGGCCTTGCAGTAGTTTAAAGTGAGTTTAAGAGTATTTCACTACCAGGACATGGAAACCTAAAAGGTACATGCCCTACTTTTTAAATACACTGCACCCTGCCCATGGGCTGTCCAGGGCCTACCTTAGGAGTGACCTATGTGTAATAAAAATAAAGGTTTGGGCCCGACAAGTGGGTTAAATTGCTTGGTTGACATGGCAGTTCAAAACTGCATACAAAAGCTCTGCAATGGCAAGCCTGAGACATGTTTAAAGGGCTACTTAAGTGGGTGGCACAATCAGTGCTGCAGGCCCATTGGTAGCATTTAATTTAGAGGCCCTGGGCACATGTAGTGCACTTTACTAGGGACTTATAAGTTAACGAAATATGTCAATTGTGGATAAACCAATGTTACCATGTTTTTAAGTATAGAGCACATGCACTTTAGTGTTGATTAGCAGTGGTAAAGTGCCCAAATTACTAAAGCCAATAGAACAATTGATGGACGGAATGCTGATCAATGTCAAACATTCACCCCCAGTACAGAGACCTGGGCCTAAATCAATTGTTTTATTGCCCACCATGCAGTTTAATGGAATAGAGGTTGACCCCTCACCTCTTTACAGAGCAGGAGCAACCATCTCCCTTTACAAAAATGGGACTATCCTTATCCAATCATCAGACCTCAACTTTGACATTTTTGACAATATTTTCCCCATCATCAAAAACACAGTGACTAGTACTAAATACGCCCCCTCCCAAAGACGTTCTAGTTCCTCAGGCAACCTCCAAGACCCTCAAATATTGTCCTCTCATAGCCTTGACACCTCAATTGACCCTTCCCTTTTTCTTCCTTGCTCCTCCATAGGGACCATCATACACAATACCAACTCTTTACCTCCACTCGGTGGGCCTGAGTCCCTCTCCAGCAATCACCAAACTAGCCTGCATGCTCACCACTCCTCGACAGCAGCTAGCTTAGAGTTACAAAGCTTCAGACGTCACACCATCACCCGTCTATACCCTAGACCTCCAAGCACACTATTGTGGTGGCTACTAGTGTACCTAAGACATTCCCCATAGCCAAATCGATGTGACGTCCAAAATCTGAACTCCCAAACCCGGTTAGCAATATGACCCTATGACCCCAGCGCTTCAACTCAGCCAGCTGTTGCGCTTCTGAACTGCTCCCATCAAGACTTACTCCTTTCATAACCCTACCTCACCTCCGCAGGTTCTCCCAGGCCAGTATTTTTCTAACACGTTATTCCTGAACACACACCCCCCAACTAGCCCCCAGCTCCAAGTCTCGGAAACCCACTTCTACACCTCACTCTGATCCAGACTTGACAAGATCTCACTAGTCCTCCAACAACACAAGGCAGATGTTCAAAGCCTATTGCACCACACCTCCGAGTGGGCCGATAATCGGAGGTTAAGTAGGTCTCTGAAGACAAATAGTCATAACCACACCCATACCACTAACTACTGCACCAGGCTTCCAGCACGCCCCCACCCACTGTCATCTAAACAATCTTGGTCTCTCCTCACCCTAGATGGAAAACATCCTCCCACCCTAACTACCCCTCTCGACCCATTAGACTAAATGATCCTCTGTCTGACAAGGATATTCACTCCCTCGTACTCTCATATGATCCAATGTACTCTGCTAACACAGATAATATGTGTCAAATCGAGACCCGCACAGAGAACCTAGGGTCAACTCCAGATCCTTAAAAAAGAACAACCTCACACGAGTCACCACTGTACAAACTACCATAGCTGACACCAGTAGCGGCCCGTGGTGGGAGTGCTGCCTGGCGGTGACGCAGGGCGGGGGAGGGGCAGGGTGGGGGGTAGTAAACTACAGATTTTGGCCGCACTGAGGTAAGTAAACAAAAAAATAAATAAAGCGAATTTCGTTGCGCGAGTGCGGCCGAAATCGTAGTTTACTACCCCCACCCTGCCCCTCCCCCGCCCTGCATCACTGCCCGGCAGCACTCCCACCACGGGCCGCTACTGGCTGACACAACCCTAAGCTTAAATGTATGCTTCATAACTGCAGATCAGCAGTAAGACACACAGCAGACATTGATGTCTTCAACCTCACACATGATCCTGACCTCTTAATGCTGACTAAAACCTGGCTAAATGACTCATCTGCACCTATCCTTGACTTACTAGTCCCTCCTAACTACGACATCATTAGATTAGACAGATCTAGTGGACAAGATGGAGGTATCACTTGTATACACCATAACAATCTATCAGTCAAACAGTCACAATCCCTGCCCTATCATCATGCGAATACCTATGCATCGAGGCTGCATGTAACAACAGGCAAGTATGCAAATTCCACGCGCTCTACCACACTCCACGAGACAACCTGTCCTTCATAGAACAAATCATGTAAATCATCTCAACCAACTCTGATATTCATGGCATCCAGCTCTTCCTCGGATATTTTAACCTCCACTGGAATTACATGAATGACCCTGCAGACAATAGCCTTAAAACCTTCCTAGTGGACCTCAACCTAATCCAAATATGCGACAGTCCTACTCACATCAAGGGAACAGCCTTAGATCTAGTCATCGGTAAGGTCAACACCATTCAGCTTGAATCTATCGTCCCTTGCAAATGGACAGACCACCACTGCATCACCTTCCTCATCACAGAATCTATGAGAACTAATAAAAGTTCATCTAAAGAATCCCAAACACTGGCAAAGAAGCCAGCGAAACATTAAATTGAATGATCTGACATCCCTCAGTAATTACATCCTGCCCCTTCCTGCGGATGTGTCCGATGTCCATGACCTTACAGACCACTACAATTGCTCCATGACGAACAGTTTAGACTTGATTACACCTTTACAGCTAAAAAGAATGTCCTCCAAAGTCTCCAAACCTTGGTACAATGGTAATTTAAATGCAGAAAGACGAAATCTCAGACTAGCAGAACGATTGTGGAGATCCTCTCTGTCCCTCAAACATCTCAAACATCTGAGATCATTGAGGGACAACTATAACAAATGTATTAGAAGTTCTAAAGCTAATTACTTCAGAAACCAACTAGACCAAGTTACAAATCGACCAGTCAAACTGTTTGAACTCATCATGCTTCAATCAAATAGCCGACCCAACCTTTCCCCAGTGGGATCCTGTTTGCAGCCAATCTGTGAGGAATTTCCCGTCTTCTTCCTTGAAAAGACAACAAAGATGGAATATGGTTTGCGGTCTGCATTGGAGCACCTGCCGATCACACCACCTATCAGCCTCCATACTCCTCGGTTTGTTGTGCCCCTTCTCGCTCCGGTTCTCACCCCCAAAAACAACGCTTCTTGGAGCTTATTCAAAACTTTGAATGAAAGCACCATTCTCAAAACTCTTGCAGCACTGAGACCCTCAAACCACTTCAGTGACCCTCTGCCATCTAATTTCTTCAGTGAGATCAAATCATCCATACTCCCACTTTGGACCAAGATAGTCAATGCCTCACTACTTCAAGGCTCTATTCCTGACTGCCTAAAGACTGGGCCGGTTACTCCATTTCTAAAAAACCTACTGCAGATCACACTGACCTACACAACTTCCGTCCAATTGCCAACATTCCGACTCTGGTGAAGCTCCTCGAGAAATGTATCCACGTCCAACTATGTAACCACAAAGATCAATTGTGACTATTAGACCAATTCCAATCCAGCTTCTGTCAGCGTCACAGCACCGAATCCGCTCTTACTCACACTGTGCGGTAAGAATGCTGGATCAGAACTAATCCTGCCTTTTGATCCTCCTCGACCTATCGGCAGCATTCATTACGGTTAAACCCTAATCAACCTATTTGAGCACAGGATGGGGCTTTCAGGGCCTGTCCTAAATTGGTTTGCCTCATTTCTCCACAATAGAACTCAAAGATTCAAGGTGAACCAGTCCCTGTGCAATCCCTCACCGATCACTCAAGCGGTACCACAGAGGTCCATGCTCTCACCCACTCTCTTCAACTTGTTCATGGAGCCTTTAACTGACATTTTGAAACCATCCAGCATTCATTATCACATGTATGCCGATGACACCCAACTGTACCTGAAAGTCTCCTCCCCTGAGGACATCAGGTCCCTCAACACAACTCTACAGAAAACACAGAATTGGCTTACCCTCAAGCACCTTAAATTAAACGCTCTTAAAATGGAATTCTTCTTAATCACCCCACCCTAACAGTCACAAGCCTTCGAAGAATATATGAATCAACTAACAGCTCTTAATTGCATACCACACATCATTGACTCCACGAGCTCACTGGGTATAATGCTAGATTCGAGTTTGAACATGCAGAAGCACATCAGTGCTCTCACCAAAGGATCAAACTTCCAAATGAGCATCATAAGGAAAATAAAACCTTTCATCCCCCCCCAATGACTTCAAGTCTGCTTTGCAAGCCCTAGTGATTTCCAAGTTGCATTATGGAAGCGCAATCCTCTGCGGTTTTCCTAGATCTAAGATGGCTCCACTAAGGGCCTCTCTTAACTCTGCTGCAAGGCTCATCACAGGTTTTAAAAGAAACAACCATATCACACCTGAGCTGAAATCCCTAAACTGGCTCCCATATGAAGCAAGGATACAACTAAAAATTGCCTGCAGGACCCATAAAGCCTTACACGTCAACACCCCGATATACCTCGCACAAAAACTTAAGCTCTTTGGTGGCTTCAGATCCTCTAGAAGTGCCTGCACCTTACTGCTGAAGCCACAGAAATTCTATACACATACACATATACAATCAAGCTTTCTTGGGTATCGCTCTGAGAATCTGGAATTCCCTGCCCCCTGATATCAGACTGAACCCCTCGACGGCATCTTTCAAAAAATAAGTTAAAGTGCTACTAATGAACACATTCCTGCCTTAGATCCCCGCATTTCAGTCACTCTAGGACACACTCTCCTCACCCTTGTTTACTATTTGACTGTTATGACTGTATTTTGAGCTGTTGGTTTGGTGTTACTATCTCCTGTACCTTTCGTGTTTACCTTGTTGCTGGCTCCTCAGGCTTCCTCTTTCTTGTTCAATTGTAAAGCACTATGTTGTAAAGCACTATGTTACCCCAGAGTCTCCTATCTCCAGGCCTGCTATGACACATTTCTCTCACCCCTGTGTATTATTTGACTGTTACGATAGTATTTTGATCTGTTGGCCGAGAGTTCCTCCTTCTTGTACCTTCTCGTTTACCTTGTTGTCTGCTCTACATGCCTCCTCTTTCTTGCTCAATTGTAGAGAGCTCTGATACCCCAAGGGGTTATGTTCACGCTATATACATTTTTCAAAATAAAATAAAATAAAATAAACCCAGCCATATGCAAATCAGGCTTGACCCTGCTTGCCATGGGAACAGTCCAACCCGAACTGCCAGGCCAGGTCCTCCCTGGACCGTAAACAAGCATCCTGGGACCGGATTTGGGGCATCACCCCATATCACCAGGCTAGCTTGAATCCAGTGGCCTGGTGAGCACGGGACTCACGTCTGGGCATACCCGTCCCACTCGGGGTGACAAATGCAAAAAGAAAAAATGATGGACTCAATGTTATCATTCGTATCTGAATCATCGACAGGCATTCTAGAAAGGCAATCTGCCCTGAAATTATTTCCACCAGGTATGTATTTTGTTGTAAAGTTGTACTCTTGAAGTTTAGACGACAACCTGACTAATCTTGATGATGCCTTCCCCGTACCCTTAACATTCAACATGTACATTAAGGGTTTGTGGTCTGTGATCAGATCAAAATGTCTGCACAGTAGGAATTTTTTTAATCTTTCTACTGCCCAGCAACAAGCCAGTGCCTCACGTTCAATAGTACTGTTACTACTTTCTGACTTCTTCAAAGTGTGGGACGCGAAAGCAATCGTGTGTTCTTTAGTACCTGACATCTGAGATAGAACAGCTCCTAAGCCCACTTGGCTAGCATCGACCATCACAACACATTTCTTACCTGCTACAAAAGACAGTAAAGCAGGTTCTGCCACTATGAGACATTTTATCATTGCAAATGCTTCATTGACATCATCAGACCAAATATACATTTTGCCATTCTTGAGTAAATTACATAGGGGTTGGACAATAAACGAGTATCCCTGCACAAAGTGAGAGTAACATTCACTCAAGCCCAGGAAAGAGGGAAGAGTATCTTTATCTCTGGGGTCATCTGCATTCTGAATGGCTTGAATTAATGCATACTTTGGACTGATACCTTCAGGACTGATGGTATGTCACAAGTAGTTGATTTCCTGAGACATAAATTTACACTTGTCACATCGCAGGGTGATACCATACTCTCTGAAAAACGTCAGCACCCTTTTCAAAATCAATTTGTGTTCCTGGACATTTTTAGCAAAAACCAAGACATCATCCTGAAATGCTTGAACCCCTGCAATGTCTGCCAGCATGGTATCCATTAGCTTCTGAAAGCACTAGTGGCAGATACTAGACCAAATGGAAATCTGCAATACTTGTAAGCCCCAAAAGCTGTAATGAATGTTGTTACATCTTGTGATTCTGGATTGAGGGGAAGCTGATGGTAAGCAGTTTGAAGGTTAGGTATGGAAAAGCATTTTTCTTGACCTATGTTTGCTAATAACTCTTGAATTTTGGGAAGGAGATCACAGTCTGCCTGTATATTTTTCTTAAGTGTGCGAAGAATGTCACCAGATCTTTTGCGTACAATAACTACTGGACTGACCCATTCGGATGAGTCTGTGGGTACAATGATGACTTCTGTGACTAAATTATCTAACAATTTCTTTAGTTCATCCCTGATGTTGAGTAGAACAGGTCTAACCTTGTGGAAAATTGGTATGGCATCTTTGTTGAGTTTGATTTTGTGAACACACTTATTAATAAGTCCAATTTTGTATTTGAAAAATGCTGGAAGCCTATCAGTAATGTGTGAAACTGTTTCAGAGTTGACATCCTCAACTAAGGGAATTATAGAGCCCTGCAGCAACAACAGGAGGATCTTCCCCAAGGATCTAGCATAACGCCCAGTTTGGCAAGATCCCGCCATCCCACTATGTTTCTACCTTTCCTTGAGACATACATTTTAGTGGTGGTCTGCCTGCCTACCTAAAGACATCACAGTGTCTACAAAGTTCCCAAGCATATTGATATCCTGATCCCCATATGTTTTGGGATGTACATCAGGTTTATTGAGGGAACGGTCTTGACCTCACTGTTTATGGAATAAAGTATCAGAAATAATTGTTATAGGGACACCTGAGTCAGCCATTATGTTTAATGTGTGTACTGAACCCAAAGTGCTCTTGTACAAGGGATTGTTTGATTTTTGTAGTAGAATCAGTAACTACATCCAACTTAAATACCAGATTAGACATATCTATATTACAGTCATACTGACCAAGATCAACACTACTAACTTTGATTGCTATTTTGCGACTTTTGCAGAAATGATGAAAAAGTCCTACTTTCTTGCATTTGATGCAGCGTTTCCCTTGTGCAGGGCAATTGGGACTATTCCTGAGATGGGTGTTTGACCTTCATCTGAAACAAAGTGTTATTTCTACATTGCCCATTTTTTAACCTTTTCTCCCTATCAGAAATTGCATCAATAGTGCCCACATCATTCATAACCACATTAACAGAAGATGAAGTAGTCCCAAAGATATGTTGTTTTTGAGACATGAGCTGACTTTCATTGCCTTTGGCGATATCTATAACCTCAGGTAGTGATGGCTCCCTGCAACTCAACAGCCTTTTTTGGATTTTCCTGGAATAACAACTGTAAACAAATTGATCACAAATATAGGTGTCGAAGGAAGCTCCAAAAGTGCATGTAGCGGCCAACCCTTGCAAAGCAAAAATAAATTCCTCTACACTTTCATCTGAATTTTGTATTCTTTTAAAGAAATTGAAACGTTCGAAAAATACACTGGGTACCTCCAAGAACTTCTTGGTAAGTCTTGCAACTGCCTCAGCATATTGATCCAAGTCCCCAGATTGACCAGATGGAGCACTGACATTAGGTAAATTGTCATAGATTTGCTACCCATCAATCCCAAGTTGTCCAACCAATAAAGTTGCCTTCCTTTTTGGTTCAAAATTTTCCGCATCTAATGCGACCAAGTAATTTAAAAAAATGTGAAACCAGGACTTCTAAGGAATGTCTGGTTTCCCTGGATGTTACAAAACAGACACAATTTGGATCAAAGGATTCGAGGCCTTAGTGAAAACAGGGAATTCATGATGGTACAGTACAGTACTTGAGATGCAGGAAACAATCAAAGTATCTTGCTGGTGTAGAACTGTCCTGGTTGTTGTAATTTGCTCCCAATACCTGGTTGTGGTAATTTGCTCCCAATAATGTTATGTGATTGCCGCGGAGTCCTTGACAAACTAATAAGCACGATCTAAGATGGCCGCCCTACGCACATCATGTATACGTAGTGATGTTGCACGCCAGCAGCACCTCTGCTTTGGTAATGCGCCAGCCTAGGGTGTAATTACAGGGTGAACACTTTGGACGAAGTGTCAGCACTCAAGTCGGCTGTGCAGGCAAGGCAAATAAATGCACAGGATACCACACGGGAGGAGCTGGCAGGGCAGGCCGCAAGTGGACACCAGTCGGGTCTGGACGCAGTGTTGATGAATGTGGGCTCCTGAATATAGGCTTCTTCACTCGTCCCCAATATGTAGAGAAAGACTCAGGCGGAGGTAAGGCCGTAACATGCACAGGTTTATTGAGACTCTATTCGCAAACGCCTGTGCCACTGAAATGTAAGTTGAACAGGCTTTCTCAAGTGAGCTCGGTCCAGAACATGGATCACATGCAAGTAAAAACACAGCTCGTGAATACATGCAACTGATAACATGGCTCGTGAGCATGGCTAGTGAACCTATACAAATAGAAATATTTGACTGCAAACACTCGGTCCGCACTCCAATCTATGAAATTGACAGAGGAAGCCCTCTTCAATGGTTCCAGGAGCATCAATACTGAGATCCTATATTCTCCCTAACATGGGATAAAATATCTGGCAACATATCCTTAGTGATGTGTTTTTCTTTTTTTTTCCGCAGAGGTGCTACATCATTTCTATTACTGAAAATTGCTGAGTATGCCAAATGTTCATCTAGAGCCCTTTCACCTGAAGAGCCATCTTTCTTATGAAAGGATGCATACATTTCCAGGATGAAGCTCATAATACCTTCTTCATTGTCACTCTCGCCGCCATGCCTTGATGTTTGGGCGATGGAGATTCAAAAATACCAGAAGCTGGGGAGGCATGTTTCCTAATAGCAGAATGCTTGCCCATCATGTAAGGGAAAGTCAATATCCAGAATTATAATGCACAAAATTGCAAACAAAGAGTTTTAATTTAGGCAAGGGGACTCACCATCACACAACCACTTCACCTGTCATCAGTCTCTCATAAAGAGCTTGCCTTGGAGAACTGTTTTCTCTCTGGTCTTGTGGGCCAAAAGTGAAACCCAGCGCAGGCATGGTGCATGTTTCCTACAGCACATGACCTAATTGGAAACACTGTTCCATCCAAGAGTAAGCATCCACCACACCATATGGGTAGCTTCCGCCAATGACACAGCAAGAGGTGCTTACTATCGCTTCAAATTTCGTCCACTATGCCAGGGATCCTTTCCATGCTGTTCCCCATGGCTGCAGCTCTCAAGTTGGACTGCTGTCTCCTTCTAAACTTAGCAGGGAAGAAGTGTGCAATGGTCAGGCTGAGATCTGAGCCCAGTGTCCCAGCATTCTTATTTGTGCCAGATAGGAAAAATAGGAGCATTTATAGCACCCAGTCTAGGATGGAAAGGGTTTCCTGTCTCTGAAGGTGGGATTGGACAAGGATGAGGGAGCTCTCCCCCCGCCACTACTTTACTTCTCCCGTCATGCAATTCCGCTATAGATCCAACAAAAGCAGAAGCAATCTATGCCTGTCCTATCTATGAGCAAACCCCAAACTCCAACCAAACTGCACTGCATGCAGCATGCCTGTAGTGGCACTGAGAAGCAATCATTGTGGTTGCTACTTTCAGCATGTACAAAATGCATATGAGCGATAGTGTCCCAAGTGCCAGACTGTGTACCACCCTTTGCCTCAGTGATCAGCTGCACCTCCGGGCTGAGACTCCTCGGTCTCCTTCTGTTTGGTTGCTTGATGAAGGTGACTGGGTGGAAGCTTAAGAAGTCATGTTTTGAAAGAATGCTTGTGGGCACAGAGGGTGATCAAGAGTTAGGGCTTTATGACTTTTGCTTGTGGACAGATGAATTTTGGAGGTGAAGAAGCACGAGAATAATTTGCACATCTCTTGGTATTGGGAGTTTAGAGGTATAGTATCTGAGATGTGAGGTAGATTTTGAAAGTGAGAGCTGCAGGGACATAGAGTTCATTTTTGTTATGTTATGTTATTTTAATCTTATAAGGCGCACAGCTACCCAAGGGTTTCCCGGCGCCGCCTGATAGGGACAAAAGAAAAAAGAAAGTGCTCTACATATTGAACAACCAGGTTTTTAAACACTTATGAAAATTCTCGTAAATAGTTTCAGTCCGAAGTGACATAGGGAGGGAGTTCCATAAAGAGGGACCTAGACAAGAGAAGGACCGGCCGCCCATACGCGACAATCTGGTCCTAGGCACCGTAAATTTTGCCTGAGTGGCGGAACGTAAGAGACGTGGTGGGAGGTAAGGATGAACTAAAGCATTTAAGTATTAGGGTGCCTTACCAACTTTGATTTTGAACATATAGCTCAGGGCTTTGAATTTAATACGATTCTCAACCCTGAGCCAATGTAGATCCCTAAGAGAACCTGAGATGGAAACTGTTTTAGGAACCTTACAAAGTAGCCTAGCCGCCGCATTCTGCACCATCTGCAGTTTACGTAACACATCCTTATTGGCTCCTAGATACAAAATGTTTCCGTAGTCCAGTCTAGGAGTGACAAGAGCCTGGACCACGGTACGTTGCGTAGACAAAGACAGCATCCAAAGGATTTTCCTGAGCCATTTAATGACAGTGAAGCAGATTTTTGCATTGATAATGGATTTCATGAAGCCTTGCTGCTAAATGTAGCAAAAAGGTCAGTTTGCTTGAGAGCCTGATTTCCCCCAGAGATGCTAAAGGCATCTGTCAAAGCATTGTAAACCATATGTTGAGCAAGGGGGCTTTGCTTTGGACCTTTCACGCCTGGTAGGAGTGAAGGGGTTAAATGTTCGGTTAGTTTAGGGAAAAAAAATATTTAAAAAAGCAAAGCATCTAGAAACTTGAGTCACATGTCAAAAGGGCACCAGTTTCCTGAGTGACACAGTTTGAGCTTAAACTTTGCCACTAAAACTAGGACTCTGCTTCTAAGCGTAAACTGCCACCCTCTTGAGTAAAAACTATGCCCACAACCAGTGAATTTAGATAGATTAATTCCCAGTACTGGAGGTAATTCCTCAAGCAGGGATCACTGACTTTGATAAATGTGCCACTCAAAGTGTAATGCATAAGCAGTAAAATGTCACAGATGTTCGCTGCAAACTTGAACATTTATACCCAACACACATGCCAAGCAACTGCATTCACATGGGGAAGATGTGCCTAAAATGATAGCCTACAATACGTAATCTTTTGGTCTTCAAATGGTAACCCACTACAATCCAGCAGTCATCCATGATATCAGTGTTGCTGGGATGTCCATCTGAGCGATATAGTTGCTTGCAATTTCGGTGTAGTATGGCACATGACACACTTGTGATGTAAGCATGCATACATGCATGCCTGACATTCAGACACCGGGCTTGACATCAGGAATTATTAAAGAGCTGAGAAATGCAGTGCACGGATATCTTTTCCCTGATTTGCCTGTGTCAGTCTTATTTCAGGGCCACGGGCCAGCCTCGGGGCAATGATACCACATTAGCAACATGGATTGCTACATAGCACCGCCTGCGAGAACCTAGCCAGAGCACCCGCTATCTTAACTAACAATGCATGCTTACCACCAAAGTTTGTGCTGGCACGTTCAATGCAGTTTGAGTGGGCCAAATGGCCCGACACAAAAAAAAGGTTAGCAGCAGCAATACTAAGCGTTCAGGAACCCTGGGCCTTCTACCTGCTGTCCTGACCCTGAAGGTGTGCAGCAGAGTGCTGACAGTGCTCGGCAGAACCAGCCTGCAAATGCTCAGCTGTGTGGTAGAACCATCACACCATAAGAGTGCAACTGCACATCCGCAACTGTCTGCAACGACACCCCAAGTACCTAGCCTTTTCTCCATCCCCCTGATGAACCAAAACAAGTAACCACCAGGGACAACACCCGAACGTACCCAAACTAAAATGAACTCTAACATGAAAACTAGCAATCTGATTGCACCAGCTTAGGCACCATGCTTGAGATGTCATACCTGTCTCTAGCAACATCCAAACTACAGAGTATACGAATATGCACCATTTGGCAGAAGACATTGCACAGCTTGTACTCCATAACATTCAGCAAAGTAGCGTAGCAAAGTGCTAGTCTCACTCCCAGACCTAATGATTCAGAATGCAGCCAAGGTTACCCAAAATGCTCTCTTAGTGATAATCACTGGATCGCGTCCTCCAGACAATTAACAATGGGGTACACCATCACACCCAACAGGCAAAGCCACAAATCTCCTTCTGCCATTCAGTGAGCTAAGTGACCCTGCGGAACATATGGGTCACTTGTCTTAACAATTACTTCAAGGCTACAATGGAAATGTTCAGAGAAGTCAACAAATCCCTGCTATTACACTATGTTGGGGAAGAAATATTGAAATTCTTCAAGACCCTGCCCCACATAGGTAGTGATGATGACTATGATGGTGCAATCACAGCCCTAAATACGAATTTTGACCCCCTCCCCCAAGGAATCCAGACTTCCAGTGCTTCAAGCTTCGCTTACAACGCCTACAAAAATGGGAGTCTATTGATGAGTTCTATGTTACACCTTGTGAACTTCCTAGCACCTGTACAGATGACGGCCCCCAAAATGAAATGCTTCACAAGTAATACAGGGTTGCAGATTGGTTGCTCTCAATCAACACATCCTCAGAAATGCTGGCATGACCCTAGGTGAAATTGTCACACACGCTCACATGAACTGTCAAACAACCAAGTGAAGCAAATGGAGCTAGCCTTTATCAACCAAACCACAAAGCATGAAGTGGGTGACTCAAAGTCAACCGAGACTGACGTCGTCTCCACTGTTACAAGGGGACAGGTACCATGTGCTCCACCCAGACTGATGACCACCGATACTCTTACAGGAAAGTCATGCTGGTACTGTGGGTTATCGACATACACCCCCTAGAAATTCTCCACACGGGACAGCATGAGCTCCAATTGTCAGCATAGGTATCATTTTGTAAAGGTCTGATAATGGGACCGCTTCTCGACTACACCAAGCGCAAGAGGTGCTACCCAGTGCCATGAAGTACATGTGCTCATGACTACCATGGGCACCAGCATGGGACCCTCACTAGACGCCAACGTAGACAATGAAGATGAAGAGAAGATATTTCTCATCTCCTGCATGGTAGAGAATCAAAAACAATTTAAGAAATCATGATCAACATGCCGAACCCAGATAGCGAGGACAACAACAACAGTAACATCACTAGTTGTATCTGGTGCCTCTGTGAACATACTCAGCAAGCAGCAGTTTGAGGCACTGCAACCCCAGTGAGCACTACTACCCACTCAAATCAAAATGTTTGTGTATGGAGGGCTTGCACCCCTTTCCTTAGAAGACATCTTCAAATGCTTGAATCCCAGGCTGATACAACGTGCAATGCCATGTGAGGGAAAGAAACCTTACTCAGTTGGTCCACAGCCGAGGATCCCAAACTTGTCCACTCTGTCACTGCCATACACGAGAGAAGCGTAGATGAAGTAATAACGAAATTCCAACATCTCTTTGAGGGTCTTGGCAGACTGTGAACACCTCCTGTGTCACTCCACTTTGAAAGGGCAATCAAACCTGTTGCCCCTCGACACTGCAGGATCCCTTTCCACCTTCATCCAGGAGTGGAAGCAGAACCGCAAAGAATCGATATATCATCGAAAAAGTCTCTGGCTTCGCTCCCTGGGTCTCCCACATGGTAGTCAGTAGAAAGCCCAAGCAACCCTCAACATCAGAATCTGCATTGATATGCATCTACCCAACAGAGCAACTATAGGGAGCAGCACATCACTCCGACAGTAGACGATCTCATCAATGATCTCAACAGAGCTTGCTGGTTCTCCAAACTTGATCGGAATTCAGGCTACCACCAGCTAGAGCTCAGTGAAGATTGCCACTACCTAATCATCTTCTACAACCATGTTGGCCTCCTGTGATCTTGCTGTGTCAAGTTTTGCCATCTCATCAGCTGCAAAAGTCTTCCAAAATGCAATTCGAGAAGTCCTATCCAGGCTAGAAGGCGTCATAAATGTCAGTGACGACATCCTGTTTTATTCGCCCACCATCTTGGCTCATACAAAAAGACTTAAAGCCATCCTCCAGGGAATTGGTGACATGGAGCTCATCCTCAACAAATCCAAATCACAATTCCTGCACCAGGAAGTAGCATTTGATGGCTAAATGTTCTCTGGAAAAGGGATTAGGGTGGATCCAACAAAAGGGGCGGAGATTACAGATGCTAAAACCCCGCAATTCCCCACAGAAGTCAGAAACTTCTTAGACCTAGCCACAAACTGTATTTATCCCCAACCTGGCGACACCAGCCGGCCCACTCTGAGACCTCACAAAAGCATTAACACATTGGGCTTGGGGAAAGCAGGAAGAAGACCCCTTTGAGGGTATAAAACATGCCCTCCAGCAAGATACCATAATGACATACTCTATACCAGCCCATGAGTTGGAACTTATCATTGACGCCAATCCTATTGGGCCTGGAGTCATCCTAATGCAATGCACTGGAGCAGACAAGTGGCTGCCGAATGCCTTAGCAAGTATTGCCCTCACATATACAGAAAAGCAATTTGCCCACATAGAAAGCACTAGCAGTTTACTGGGGCTGCCCCCATCTTCATCCCTACCTGTACAGGCAGTCTTTTAAGCTCACGACAGATCACAAACCACTAATTCCTCTGTTCTCATCACCACATTCCCTAACACGAACTGAGAAGTGAGTTCTTCAATTGCAAAAACATCAATTCATACTTGGTTACAAACAAGGTTGCACCAATCCCTCTATCTCGCCACACATCCTCAGATGCCGGGTTCTGTGGTAAAAAGCTAGGGCGCTGGAGCTGATGAATACATAGAGTGGATTGCCTTGATAAACTGCTCTAGAACAATCAGAGTAGCTGAAATTGCAGTCAATGAGGAACGACATCAATCTTCAGTGGGCTTGAAGCGGACATTGGTTCAGTGGGCTCCAACCAATGAAAAGACTTTCTGTGCAGTGCAGGCGGGTTTGACGAAGAAAGTAACTGAGAAAAGAAGACACTATGGCATGTGTGCAACAAACTCAGCTCCACAGACAATGGTGTTCTCCTGCGCGGACACCAGCTAGTCATCCCCACACCCTTTGACAACAAATAATAAGCCTAGCTCACATCAGGCATCAAGGTGCGACCAAAACCAAAGCCTGGTACAGAGATTAATTGTGGTTCCCCGCCATGGATGTCTGTGTGGACGAAGTAGTTGAAAGATGTCATTAGTGTCAAACAAAAAGTGCATTTGACAGGCCTGCACTTGTTATCACTGAAGATCCCAGAGGCAGTGCATGGCACGATTTCAGCGTGGACTTTGTGTTTCTACGTGACCGGCGCCACATGTTAGTAGCATCTGCTGCATATTCCAAGTTCCCAGTCATATAAGATAATAGTCAGCACCAACCAAACTAAGAGTTGGCTAGACAAGATCTTTGCCATGTTCAGACTCCCAAGAACGCTGAAGACAGTCAATAACCCCCAATTTCAGGGGAGTGATTTCACAGATCAGAGAATCACACCCAGGTGACCCCAGGCCAATGGGGAAGTTGAAAGACTCATGAGAACATTAATCAGCGCTATCAAGATTGGTGTAAAACAGCAGGAGGCCGTCGAGGAACTGCTTCATATATTTCTAGGAACCCACAGGTGAACATCGCACAGCACCCCTCATCGAGCACTTGCTGAAGTCATTTTTGGATGAGCAAACGGCACAGGGTGTGCTAGCCAGCCAACGACAGGGCAAGGAACAATACCTGTGTGAACCAGGCCCATCTCGTGCGTGAATCTACCATTGCTGTTGGTGACTGGGTATTAGTTCTCAATGGAATCAGAGGTGGCATGTTTTGTATTCCTTCTGAGATACACCCACTCCTAATGATCAAAAGACAGGGGACAATGATTAGTGTAAAAAGGGGTAATGTACATATTTGCCTTTCGGAAATGGTGAGACGACCATGGGGGAAGAAATGATGATCGAAGTCCAACCATCATGGAAGACGAGTGGGCAAGTGACCTGTATCACACTTGGAACACTGATCCCCTGGCATGCCCAGAACTGGCCCACCTAAGGACCCACCGAGTCCAGATGTACCCAGAGAGAACTTGGGTGCAAGTTGAACAAGCCTCCACATCCGGAGGCATCTATATCATCTGAGACCACAAATTTGGCAACCAAACATGTTGAAAGACTATCAGGCACATGCATCAAGCTAATTTGCTGTCGCAAACATTGCAAATAGCAAAAAAAGCATGTTTGCGACCGCAAATTAGCTACTCCCAATACATGAACCCAAAATAGCGAAAAACCATGAAATTCGCAAAAATAAGAAATCGCTAAATTTGCGATCTACAATTTAGCGATTCCTTATTTGCAAACATCAAATTAGCGAATACATAATAGCGAATCGCAAATAAAGATTCGCAAAGACATGCATGAAAAATCGCAAATAGTGATTCTAATGAAAATCGCAATTTTGCAAGTGCAATTTAAAGAATATCACAGGCAGGTGGTAACCATGAGTAAAAAACCCCTGCAGGTGCTAATCCTTAGAAAACTTTTTAAACTGACCAAGGAGGCCACAGAATCTTTCACAATGGCAGCGCTCTACGTGATGGCGAGGAGGATGAGGCTCCATGCAGCAGCTCAGCGAAGAAGGAGAATACAGGAGCGCATTTTCAGAGTGCGCATCACATTGTTGGGACAAACAGATTATGAAATATACGACAAGTACAGGCTAAGTGGCGCCATGATCCTTGATCTAATTGCAGAATTGGAACCCCTAATGCAGCGCCAGACTCGTAGGACCAATGCCATACCCACTCATGTGCAGGTCCTATGTTGCCTGCACCTACTTGCATCAGGCAGATTTGAGGGGGTAGTAGCTGTAGCTGGAGGGGTGTCACAAAGCTCCCTTTCACGTTTTTTTTAATTCTTTCCTGAACGCCATGATGACAAGGATCCACAACCACATTACCTTCCCCACAGCCCCACAGGAATTGAATAAGACTAAACTGGACTTCTACCAGGTAGCCCGGTTCCCACATGTAATAGGTTGCATAGATTGTACGCATGTTGCCATTTGTCCACCAGCAGGGAATGAATACATTTTTAGGAACTGTAAATCCTATCATTCACTCAATATACAAGTAGTCTGCAATGCTAACTACATCATAACAGACATTGTGGCTCAATACCCTGGAAGCACACACGACTCCTATATCTTTTGACACAGTGGCATACACACCCGCCTGCTCAGGTGTGATTTTGGCGAAAGACATCTGCTTGGTAAACATATGTAATGATTCCTCTCACACAATGGCCAAATGGCAATGCATAACTGCCACTAACCCTTTGCATCGCTAATAGCGGGATCGCAAATGGGTATTTCTCTATTTGCGAATCGCTATTGCGTAATCACTATTTGCGATTGCGATTTTTAGCGATTCACTGTTTATTCGCTATTTCGGTGATGCATTGATGATAGCGATTTCTTAATTGCGAATCTTTAAAATTCGCAATTAAGGATTCGCTATTTCTGAGTATGATGCATGTGCCGGTATGTGTGCTAACTTTTATGAAGTTCTGAGGCTTGAACTATAGTGCTAGATGCTGACTATGTGTTTGTTAAAAAAAATGTGAGTTGACAGGAAGAGAAATTTGTGGAGGAATGCATTGTATCACGATACACTGGTGATGTAAGCACCCACAAGCTCTGCATCAGGGGATTATTAACGAGGTGAGTGAGGCAGGGCATGGATGTCTCTAGCTCTATTCCCCTATTTGCTTGTGTCCATCTTATTTCAGGGCCCCGGCTCAGCTTGAAGCACCAATACCACATTGGGGACACAAGGAAGGATTCAGCTACTCCCTGCTGTGACGACAACCAAGGCTCTGACCCACAAGACACCAAGGACCTGACTCCTGTGGGGCCCCAGGCATGGCAGCTGCTGTGGCCAGTGAGCTGAAGACCTGTGATAAGATAAGATACAGACTGCTTGTAAGGAAGAGTGAGAGGCAACTCCGTGCCTGCTCCTGCCACAGACTGCTGCCAGCAAGACAATGCTGCCTGCCCTGTACCTGTCCCTTGCCTTCCCCATGCCTGCCTTTGAGATGAGTACCTGATGACCTGCCTCTTGGTACCAGCAATGGTTGGGCTCAGGAGAAGAGGCATGGCATAGAAGAACACTGGGGCTCTACAGTGAAGGGGGCTGTGGGACCACCATGGGGCTGATGACTTAGGGTGGGAGGCACCGATCTTCAGCAGATATGAAGAACTGAGTGCTTTCTGAAGGTGAGGGAAGAGAAGCCCAGTGACTGAAGAGCTGATAGACTGAGTGGAGAGGATCAATAGTTTGATGCACACATAGATCTATCACCACACTGATATAGATAATTGACAGCAGGGAAGCAATAATTGCCTGCTGCTAATACAACATATGTTGCATCTGCATGCTAAGGGTAGGGAGGCGTGGGCACACCCAACTGGGGCTGCCTGCACAGAGATCACCAAGCGCTACATCTACCATCACTGATCGAGGTGTTTGTCAGGAGATGGATGACAAACAGGGCCAGAGGAAGGAGCTGGTCCCAGTTCCTTCCGTCCCCTGTCAACAGTTTTTTAAGGGTGAATTTTAGGTTACCGTTGTACCTCTCCACAAGGCTATCCGTTTGTGGATAGTACACGGATGTTTTGATGTGTTTGATATCCAACTGTCTACAGACCTCCCTCATCAGTCGGGAGACGAATGGCGTCCCCTGATCTGTGAGAATTTCGCTTGGAAACCCCATTCTAGAAAAGACCTCAATCAGCCTCTGTGCTATGGTCGTGGTGGTGGCTGCTCTCAAGGGAAGGGCCTCAGGGTATCTGGTGGCATAGTCTACGGTCATTAAGACATACTAGTAACCCTTGGTGGACTTAGGGAGAGGACCTATAAGGTCCATTCCTATCCTCTCGAATGGACGACCTATGATGGGCAGGGGCTGGAGGGGTATCTTTGGAGGGACATATGGATTTTGTTTTTGACATATGGCGCACTCCTGACAATATTTTTTTATCTGAAGGTATATCCCTGGCCAGTAGAAACAGTTCAGAATCGCCTGACTAGTTTTTTCAGCTCCACAGTGGCCTGCCAGGAGGTGGGAATGGGCGAAGAACAGAATTTGGTCCCTGAAAGCAGCTGGGACCAACAACTGGGGTTCGGCCCCTTCTTTAGCGATCCGATATAGGAGGCCATTGCGCTCTGAAAAACAAGGATAGGTTCTTCTAGGGTCGTCTTTTGTCTCCCGCGCGTTCTGCCATGCATTGCTAAGGGAGCTGTCATTTAGCTGAGCGACCCTAAAGTGATTGTCCATAGCCCATGGTTCAGAAGTCAGCAGGTTGTTATGAGTGCTTTGCCCCAGTGAAAAGGCTTTCAGGTTATTGGCTACGAGAGTGGGAAAACAAGGGTTGTCCACGCCTAGGATGAGCTGTTCTGGGAGTAAAGGGAGAACCCCTACGTCTGCTGTGGTTTCTTCGCCTGCCTCAGTACGAAGAGTTAACCGGGCTACCGGGTACTCTCTAACGTCCTCATGTACACACCATATGCTCACAGTCCTCTTGGGTATGATATGGGACGCTGGCACTATCTCTTCCCTGGCTACTGAGTGTTTACACCCCGAGTCAAGGAGGGCTGTCACCGGCTGGTGGTTTATCGTGAGACTTACATAATAGACAGGTCCCATTTCTTGGGCGTAGAGGTTGGTTCGGGGAGCATAGCTAACGTCCATTGGTTCGTCTTCTTGTTTGTCTCTTTTTTTCCGGCAGAACCTGGCGATGTGGCCCCACTCGCCACACTCAAAGCACTGGGGACCAGATGTACTGAAGCCTTCGGGTCTTACTGCTCGGGGTCTGAAAGGCTCCATGGTCGTTTTTATAGGCTTCCTTTCGTTTCTTGGTTGTGGGGGTCCCTTTTGTGGCTTTTCTGGTTCCCTCACCGTGTTGCGGTATTGGGCCCGTGTAAAGGAGGTGGCCATTTCCACCGCATGCTCTAGCGTCAGGCCTGCATGTTGACGGAGCCACCTCTGTGTTCCATAAGGTAAGGCTTCCAGGTACTGTTCTAGGTAAATCTTATTCATTATATCTTCTCTGCTGGATTCTAATGGTTTAAGCCGCTGACCTGTCCTTCATTTTATAGAACAAGGTTTTTGGGGTGTCTCCCGGTGATCCCCTCTCTTGTCTGAATTTAAGGCGATGTGTCTCATCATCCACAACTAGGCGATCTAGTATGTATTGCTTAACCAGGCCATAGACCGTCGGACCATCCTTATTGACTACCTGGTAAGCAGCTTGTGCTTCACCTGTGAGCAGGGGAGCCAAATAAAAAGGCCAGCGGTCAGTCGGCCATCCGCTAGCTCTTGCGGCTCTCTCAAAGTTCAAGAAGAAGGATATGGGATCTTCTCCCGATACATATTTCTGCAAGGGAATTACTGTCCCAGGAGGTGCAGGGCCTCTCCCCTGTCCTAGTTCCATGAGGAGCTGCGTCTGCCCTTCTGCTAATTTGCCCATATTGTCAGCCTGAGTCTGGATGGCCGATGAAAAAACAGCCCGGTCCAACTCGGCTTGGCTCGCGTTCTTCTCTATGGCCCATTCCAACTTGTTCTGTCCTTCTTTTAGCTGATAAAACAGGTTTTCCATCCTGTATCGGTCTGGGCTATGCCCGCATTCTCCACCACTTTGTCATGGGACCGGCTTGGATGTTGGTGTATAGGGGGGGAGTCAATGCAATAGAGATGAAAGGGAGTTTCTGGTTGCCGTTTTTTTATTTGTACACAACAGCTAAATGCAATTGTTCGTCTGTTTGGTTGGGGTTACTCCCGTCTTCACCAAGGGTCTTCGGTAGGGGTTCGCATCAGCTTCCAGCGTTCTCCCGCACGTCCGGAATCGACAGAAATGATAAAGAAAAACGAAAGAAAAACCAGGGTTAGTCTGGAGGAAGAGATGGTTTCTTCCTGCAGGGAAAGGGGTGTGATGGAAGTATCACCCAGATACCGGCACCATGTGGTTCTTAGCGTGTCCTCCCTCTACGTCGAGTCCCTCCCCGGTCCGTGCCCTGAAAACCCCTGGAGCCTCGCTCGTACCTTGTACAGCCACCCTCCTCCTGGAGAGTGGCAGGGCGATGCGTGGTCCCGTTGGCCTCCTGGCTTCTCGTTCTCATTGTGGATGGCGTCTCTGGACACGTCTCTTCTCTGCTTCTCCACGTTGGCAAAA
Organism: Calotriton arnoldi; assembly: GCA_963921515.1. Classification (NCBI taxonomy): domain Eukaryota; kingdom Metazoa; phylum Chordata; class Amphibia; order Caudata; family Salamandridae; genus Calotriton; species Calotriton arnoldi. The sequence goes on from CAWUFW010002024.1 coordinate 1,617,689, forward strand.
CTCGTCGGGTCCGACGTCTCCGGCTCCTCTCTCGCTGACCTTGCCTTGTCTTCCGCCTTCGTCACGGCCCCCGGAGTTCTTTTCATGTCCGTTTCTTCCTCTGATAGGATAGTCGAGGGAAGTGTCATTGACCACGCCCCTCTGGGCTCCTCCTGGTGGCTGCTGAGAAATTTCTTAAAGGGCTCCTCCTCAGCCTGTATACGGAGTGACAGCACGTCAGTGAAGGTGTCGATAGGGAAATAAGGCACTACAGTCCGATGTTCGTCATCCGTCTCCTGACAGTGTTGTAAAGTGTAAGTTTTATAAAGACCAATCCATCAAACTGGAATGATCCACATTGGTCATACATGTTGCCTAAGTTGGTGAGTGGGTTTGGTAAGCACAATGAGAAGACAGGTAGGCTCTCCCCACACTGGGGAGACATCGTCCTCCTATGCGTGGATCACAGAAAGCTGTCAGTTTGGCAATGGAAGTTAAAATGGGTGTGGTGGAGCCTGAAGTTACTGGCCTCAACAGAGAACTGAAAGGCCTATTAGAAAGGACCCACCACCTGGAATACAACACTAACAATGGGTAGAGCAACGTATGCCTCACTGGACTTCTTAAGTGAAGATAAGATTCAAACATGTAATGCAAGATTCAAACATAGGCACACTGGCCTCCGGTCCCTCCGCTGCCTCCAGGTGCCTCCCCAAGGACCATGATTACGAAACTGCTAAATTGTTGTTTCAAGGTGCAATAGTATCAATAATCCAGGATTACACAGCAGCAGTGCAACAACAGAGGAGGACATTTACAGAACTAAAACGTAAGCTACGCAATCGCCACCTCAAAAACATGCTCTGCAAGTACTTAAGAATGGTAAATCCTACATCTTCATAGACCTATGGAAGTATGGGACTGGAACAAAACCATAAGACCTGCAGAAGATGAACTATGTCGGGATTATCCTCCTATACGGGGACATCGCCCTTCCCAGTAGAAGGAACAGAGACACCAAGAGTCCCAACAGAGAGCAAAGCATGGTGGAATGAATGGGAGTGGCGGCAGTAACCGCAGCAGCAAATATCAAATACCTTGACAAATCACTGCAATTGAGCAAAATGATCAAGGAGCTATCGACTGTTGGGGGAAGAGAATGAGGACACAGACACACCCATAGAAATCAGACTGGAGATTGCACGGATAATCATGGAAACTTTTCTGTAACATATGATTGTCACTGGGGTAGCGACGCACACTGTCGCACCATGTAGGACTGATAACACAAAACAAACTATCACAGGTGTGCCTAACGACCACAGAGCTTACTAGTTACAGATATGGGGCAGCACAAACCAAGGACACCAGAGAAGTGACAAGGCATTTTCTCTCTCTCTCACTGCTCCTCTCATTGTTACTTCTCACACACAAGGTAACGTTGCTTGCAACACATTATATGTTTTACTTTTTAGGAGTATATCTCACAATTTCAGACTGAGGTCAGATGGACAGGGTGTGGTTAAGCTTGATACAGAAGTTGCCTAGTCCCCTTACCCCATATGGATAGTACCCACAGCCCTGTCTAAGCCCTCTGCAAGCCATCAATTAGCACCTGACATAAGGGGGATGCCCCCTAGTACTAACACGCAATGGAGGCAACTAACACATATATCATAATATTATGGAATGTCAGAGAGATGGCAAGCGGCAAAATACCACAGAATCCATTCATACTTGAAAAGATGTGGGGTACACCAAATCATTCTCCAGGAACCCACTTTGCAGCAGCTGAAGGACACAGGCTACTAAAGAGATGGCGGAGCCCAATGTATGTCACTAAATCCTCAGCAGACACTAGGGGAATTCTGATATGTGCAAGGCGAGAGTTACTGAGAGGAAACATTTTTTTTATTTGTATGAGTACTGAATACAAAATTAATATGACACATCTCTGAACATAGGAGAACATGTGTATTTCTTCTACTTGGTATCCATGAAAAAATATTTTGAGAACATAATTTATTTTAATTGCATTTTAGAGAAACTCATTGTAATGTGGTAATATGGTTTTGATGATGTTATTTCTTTAGTTCAAAATTAGTGTTGCTGCTGCCAGTATGGTAAGGAGTCTGTTTTTGTTCTGGATAATCCCAGAGCTAGATGGCAGGATGTTGTAGTACTTTGTGGTGCGAGAATATTTTGTAAATTAGTGCAGGTGGGCAGATTTGAGTACAATTCATAAGAGGCCCTGTCATTATGGGATGACTGAAGGGTAACCTGTGTCAAAAGTGGGAAGAATAGTATCCAGTTTTGATACTACTAAGGTAGTGAAGAGAACTACCCACCCTGTCGCAAGAGACACAAGTGTAGTTCACTTGAGTATAAAGATGTGGAAATTGATAATTGATGAAAAATATGTCACTGTCTCTTCAGCAGTTGTGGGGAAGTACTCTGTGGTATGTGAAATTGGGGAAGAATAGTACCATGTATGAGGATGCATGGGGCATACCCCATGTGGCGTGGCTGGAAGCCACAAGTTCTGCTTGAGTGTACTCTGGGAACAGTCGTCGCTGTTTACGGATGGGAAGTTTCAACATGAGCATGATATCAGAGGCAGAGTACATCAATATGAGTTATAGTGTTTCCCTGGAGGTTGTTACAATTGAGTGTGAAAGAAGTTCTGTCTGATGTTTGAGCAGCTCACAGAGGATGTAGTGCTGGGTGCAGATTGTGGTGCTTTCTTCAATCTAGGGTGTGGTCATGTTGGTTTGGCCAGCTAGAGTGACAATTTTGGCCGTGGTGGAATGCTGTCTGAACTTTTCTGTGAGCAAGAGAGATTGATGGAGTGTACGGTACTTGTAAGCATGTGACTGTTGCTTGTGTAAGGTGGAAAAGGTGTGTGAGTTTGTGTTATTGGTTCAGAGTTCTTTTTGCATTGGTTTATCATTTGTCCTGTGTGCAAGCACAGAGGATGATGCAGTAACCAGCCATGGCTGCTTTGTCCTGTGAATAAGGAAATGGGAAATGTAGATATGTGATGTCTGTGTATGTGAGGGTAAGTAGGTATGCTGTAGAATGTTAAGTGTGTATGCTGTGAGAATGCGATGATGCATGGAATCTTGAGGTCTGTGCTAGCTGAAGCCTGTGAGTAGGTGACAGCTGGAAAGAGAATAGAGCCCTAAGAGGACCTAGCAGACTGTGGCTGTAACCTAAAGTCCTTTCATGAAATAACTTACCTTCTATCTGGAAGACTCCAGACTGTTGTATGAAAACCCTGCCCCCAAAATACAAGACTCCCTTTTGTCTACAGTAATGACTCATTAGATCGAGAGGGTTTGTATTAGAAGGTTTAAGAAATGATGGATTTAATGACACTTATGAGTCTACATGCTTCGAGCATTGTCCCTGCACTGTGGTCGCAGCTACCGTTAGATATAAATGCACCACTCCTGTGTGGAAGAGCCTTCAATTATATGATAAAACAGACCTAGACAGATCCTATAACCTACTCACTGGAGAAGCCAGGTCTATTGAATATGCGGAGAGACGCGCTTCCTAGAAGATCAAGAAGTATTCCTACTACTACCCTCTGCACACATTACACACCAGACTCAACATGGTCATTGTCTCTGAACAATTCACAGGGCTGACCTTGAACACAGAATATCTAACTAGGACACTATCATATCACTACCTGCAACTTTAAACATTCACTTGGTGGTGGTCACCTCCTGCCATACCCACATAGCACCTGCAACTGCAAGCGCTTCTTGAGCCACTGTTTCGTACCTCCCTACAGGAAACGATAATACACTATTTTTTAAAGAAATCTGAGCATTTCAACAGTCGAGTACTCTAGGTGGCCTTAAAGGTGGTATTAAGGGGAATGTGCATAATGATAGAATGCTCTATGATGTCAGGGGCATAATTAAAATGGTATAGAGTCATAATATCGATGTTTAAATATCGATATGCCATAATATCGATGTTTAAATATCGATGTGACACAATATCGACCTTCAAGAATATCGCCGACCAGAATATCGACATGCAGGTAAGAAATATCGTTTTTGTTAATATCGAAGTTAGTAATATCGTTAGTCAAAATATCGTTAATAATATCGAAATTTATTTTAGTGTTCTGTATTTTAGTATATGTGTTAAAAGTATAGCTTATTTTTTTAATGTATGTTTGAAATTTTTAGAAGCAATTAATTTTATGTTAGGTAATTTTTGTGTATTTTAGTTCCGTAGCGGGTTGTGGGTTTATAGGGGAATAGGGTGGGAAGTAATTTAATTATAATATATTTATTAATACATTTTTACAAATTATTAATTTTTTAAGAGATTAAGGGGCCGATTCCGATTCGGGCCGGAAAACGTACCGACCGACTCTGTACGGGAATTTAGTCCGACCGACACGTACCGGCGCTGCCCGATCCGCCTAGTACGATGCAATGCATGTGAAGTACGACCGACTCGTACGGAACACAAGCCGAACGACCGAACCGCACGGAAACAAGCTATCCGGCCGGGAAACCACGCGAATCGAACCGACCGACACGCACCAGGAAAGAACCCGACAGAAACGTACCCGCGAACTCCGACCCGCGCAGTACGATGCAATGCGTGGAAAACCAGACCGAGTCGCACGGAACCCAAGACGTACGACCGACACGCATACAAAACGGAGCCGAAGCAACCCAATACTCCGCGACCGACGCGTACGCCGCACATGAAATCCATCAGAAACACAGCGTGAAAGACTCGGAGAAGCTCGCACGAGCCAACTGCAGCGTCCGACTCCGTCAGAAGAACGTCTCCTACATGCCCAGAAACTACAAAGCAAAAAATACAAAAAAAAGGGCCAAACAAGCAATGACAAAGTCAATAAATACTGGGGGGAAATGGAACAAAGACACACCCACAACTCCACCCATATAAAGGCCACAAATCCCTACCATGATCCTTTGCAAATTCAACTGACCTGCCAGCACAGAACACCATCAGACAGCAACCACAGACACACCCACAACTCATCCATCACACAAGCCACACACCATTAGCACCTCCCTAATAGCACCCTCACATACACCCAGCAAAACTGACACTCACCTACCCTCACTTGCACACTCACACACACATCAATCCCCACCACCACCCATCACCATGCCCCCAAAGAAGAATCCAAAGTTCCTAGACAGTGAATTGGAAGTGCTGGTAGATGAAATCCTCAGGGTAGAGCCACACTTGTTTGGTACACTGGTCCAACAGACCCCCATGTCGCAGAAAACCAAGATGTGGGAAAGGATCGTCGACAGGGTGAACGCACAATCACCATGTTTGCGCACAAAGGAAGACATCCAGAACAGGTGGTATGATGTGCGCAGGAGGGTCAAGGCCCTACTCAAGAAGGATTACACCTTGAGCCATCGCACCGGCAGTGGCCCTCCTGCCAAACCAGTATACCTCAGGCCCTGGGAGGAGAAGGTGCGGGCCATCCTACCACCAGAGAGCGTACATGGACTATCAAACATCCCAGAGCCTGGTGAGTACACAACCAATATACCCAATATCGTGTGACAATACACACACATCACTGTCAAGGGGATAGTGAAACCATGCACCGTCAGCAAAGCCACAGTAACCAAAACATAATCATCCCAAGATGTGCATGTTAGTTAGACAAACACAATACCTGCCATCCCATACTGAAATGTAACTGTGTCATGACATGTACAAACCCAACAACAAATAGAGCAAGGCAGCGGCACAAATCTAACCAACAAACACTGTCAGACATTTTGCCACCACTAGAACACCACCTCACAGGGAAGCTCACTGAAAGGAAGGAATTCTGTGTATGTTGGTGAAGTCAGTGTAGCCAATAGCATGATGGGAGTTGTAGTCACAGATATTGGTCACCCTCACAATTGGCCCATCAACACCACTCTGAACCATGCTCACATCACAGGGAGTGGAAAAGAACTGACAAGATGGCTGACACTGGGTACTGCTGTGGGGAGCACAAGGCCCTGCTGGGAACTGTGCACCAACCAACAGCAGGACACCACTGACTGACATACTGAAAGCCAACTTGCACTCCCTGCAATGGAAGCACGTTCCATGGTGGGATATCTGGCTGGGTGGGAAGGAGGACTGACAGCACTGACCATAGTTACCAGCAGCTTTTCTCACACACACCCTTAACACAAACTCCACACAACTCACCTGGGAGAATGCATTGCCTCACACTCTAATTAAATATCCCACAAAGAACCAACACCCTGGGTTATGCTGTGTGAAGCACAGGGACACTTTTGGGACTTGTAGCCAAACTAATGCAAGGACAACACTGTCAGCCATCCTGGCAGCACAGGCACACTACCCCACAGGGAAGCAGAGTCAAAAGGAAGAAAGTATGTGCATGCTGGGAAGGGGGTGTAGGCAATAGCATGATGGGAGTGGTAGTCACAGCTCAACATCCCCCACCCACATGGCCCGGCAAGCTCACACTGAAGCATGCACACCTACCAGGGAGTGAAAAGCCACTTCAAAGATGTCTGACACTGGTGCTCTTTTGTGGGGAGCACAAGGCCCTGCTGGGAACTGGGCACCAACCAACAGCAGGACACCACTGACTGACATCCTGATAGTCAACCTGCACCCACTGCAAGGGTGGCATGCTTCATGGTGGGATAACTGGGCTGGGGGAGAAGGAGGGCCGGATGTCAACCAAATACCACCAATGCTGGCCATGCACACACCTCAACATTCACATTGAAATGCTTCAGGTTGGCAGGACAATGTGCTACACCAATATCAACCTCTGACTGTGACAACTTAGGACAATGCAATGTACAGGCCCGCATCCAGAGGTACAGTCACAACTGTCAGGTGTTTGAACCATTGATGCCTGTAGAAACATAACATACATTGTGTGTCTCTTCCAAAAACAGGTGATGATGGGGACACAGCAGCAGATGATGAGGAGTCCCTGTCCCAGGCTCCGGGGGACCCTGAGCTCTCTGGTGTGGAACAGCCTCTGCCCTCCTCGGATGGCAAAGACCTACCTGGCCCCTTCGGTGTGAGTCATCATGCAGCACCAGCAGGACCACCATCTGCACCCCCTGCACCCACTCCTCCAACAGCTGCCAACACACAGACCACCCCCACCGACACGGACAGACCAAGGACTACCAATGACAACAGCACAGGGACCCCGGCCCACCATGAAGCAACGGACAACAACCCCAGTACCAACCCCCAAGGGGGCCTAGGGTCACCTGTGCGTGCCACCGCAGGTCCCGCACGTGTGGCCAGGGGTGGTGGGAGGGGTGGTAGGCAGAGGTCGCTGTTTGCAGAGGGGTCTGGACTGCATGATGACCCACAACTGGCACGCATTGCTGATGCGTACCAGAATAGCACCGGAGAGGTCAGCCAGGTAGTGGGGATCCTCAAGGACATTCAACAGCAGCAGGCTGCCCATCATGCCCGCTTGGACTCCCACATGTCCCGTGTGGAGACACACATGTCTGGCATGGAGTCCAAGTGGGACACATTGGAACAACTGACAGCGGTGCAGAGGGACATATTGACATGCCTCCGCCAGATTAGCACCAACATGGCCACACCTCCCTGTGCACCCACAACATCTGGTGCCGCAACAACTGCAACTGCCACAGGGAGGGAGGATGACTCTGGCGGAGAGTCCTCTGCACCGCAGCGGCCTGCACGTGAGGGGCCCCCCAGAAAGAAGAGGGGTCGTCCGAGGAAGGAAAACTGAGAGGCAGATGGCCATGTACATCCCCCAGGAACCCAACACCTGTTCTGGAAATTCTCCTTTGTGTGCAAACTGTTCACCCTGTCGAATGCAACCCAACTCTCCCACATGACATGGGGAGTTTAAGTTGGACCAATGTATCAGATGACTGTGGACTTTACTCAGGACATTTCTGCTACCAACACTTCCAACTCATCTGGGAACTTTGGATTCCAATCCCAATGTACAGCACCCACCATCCTGTGCACTATCCTCACACATGTATGTAAATAAACTCACTAATACACCATACTTGCCTCTGTTGTGATTCCAACGTGGTATTTTGTCATGGAGATGATGATCTGCTAAATGACACTGTGCATGCTAACTGCTACAGCAAGTTCAACACCGTCATGTGAGTCATGGCGACATGACACATATGAGGGAGACACACCACTAGGGCTACACAACACATACACACCAGGGCCATCTGACTCATCGCCTACACTGATGTTGCCAGGAAATACAGTGGAATGCACAGACACCACACCTCTTCAGAGTCTGTGTTAACTAGCCCACAGGTGAAGTAAGCAAATGTCAGACAGATGTGTGACCACAGACAAGGCACATCCCAAAGTGAAGCACAGGTTTATTACACATTTGCAACACGTTGTTTCCACTACAGATGCAAGGTAATCCCACGTGGCAGTGGCCACACAGTCACCAAGTGTAGAGGAAATAAAGTCCAAGGGTGTGTGGCACATCACCTGCAGGCAAACGACTGCTTCCACCTTGGAAGTTGAATCATGGTGTCGGGGGATCACAGTTGACTAAACAACTCTGAAAGTACCCTGTGAAGGACAGACATGACACACAGTCAAAAGCACTGAAGAACAGGACAGAACTGCAATACTCATGCCCAATACATGTCACAAGATACCTACACGAGACCAAGTCAGCATGTCAACACTGTTGGGGAGTACAGACTACCTGTAAGGACACATCGCTGCACACATACAGTCAAGTAGCACATGGCCACACTCAAACAGCAACAGAGCACCAACAACACATATCATGCAAACTCAAATCATTGACATACCAACTCTGTATACTCACATTCAGCTGAAGAAGTTGGCGATGAGCTGTGTGCGGACATCACCCTCATCATCATCATCATCACTGGCATCGTGGCCCAGGCCAGGATCCTCCACAGGTGGCGGATGTTGGTCATCGTCATCCAGGATGAGAGGCAACTCCTTCCGCACTGCCAGGTTGTGTAGCATGCAGCAGACGATGACAATCTTGCACACCTTTGCAGGGGCATATGGGAGGGCCCCTCCTATCTTGTCCAGGCAGCAGAAGCGGCTCTTCAGGAGACCAAATGTCCGCTCGATCACTCTCCTTGTCCGACCATGTGCCTCATTGTAGCGCATCTGGGCTGGTGTCACAGGGTTCCTGAGGGGTGTCAGCAACCACAGCATGTTGGGGTATCCGGAGTCACCTACATACAGACAATTGCACATTAGCTGAGTTGGAAAAGAGGGTGGAATACAACATTGCAGAACACACACAATGGTACAAAGTCAGCACCCACCGACAAGCCAGGCACGCTGGTTCGGCATCTGTGACATCATCCTCGGGATGCGACTACTCCTCATGACGAAGGCATCGTGTGCAGAACCGGGGAAACGTGCACACATATGTGAGATGCTCATATCTGCAAGACATACCACCAGGACATTGATAGAATGGTAATGTTTCCTGTTCCTGTATGCTTGCTCATGTGCCTGTGGTGGTACCAAAGCCACATGTGTCCCATCAATGGATCCGATGACATGTGGCATCCTCCCCAGGGCATAGAAGTCACTCTTCACGTCAGTGAGTTGTTGACGTTTAGGGAAATAGATGCAGTGGTTCAAGTATCTCAACATCGCCTCCAAAACATCGCGTAGCACACGGCTGAACATGGTCTCTGACATCCCACCTGCAGACGCCACAGTGTGTTGAAAGGTACCGGTGGCAAAGAAGTGTAGGGCTGCCATCACCTTCACCTTGGGGGTCAGCGCTGCAGGGTATGGCCGGCCAGGTTGCAAATGTGGGGCCAAGCACACCGCCAATTCCTCAATAAGCGGCCTGTTGAAGCGGTACCGTCGGATGCAGTCACGTTCCACCATGGTTGCAAGGTCAGGGAATGGTCTATGGACAGCTGGTGCCCTGCAGTGCATAGGTGAACAAAGAAAGATTGTCAGTCACCCCACATATGTGGCATTGACCATACTCAATATCACATGATACATCATTACGAGACACAAGTACTTGATGTGAGTGCCATTCTATATGGACATATATGGCACCTACATGGCCAACATCTAACATCTCAGTTCAACATGTGTTGACAACAAGTTCCAGGTTGTGCTATGGGAAATCATTCGGCTGTGTCAAAGTACCCATGTACTGCTGTCACGTTCCAAACACACACCACAGTGACAAGTGAGGACAGATGTGCCCCAGGCATCACAGCTCTTTGACAGGTAGATTCCCAGGGACCCTGTATTGCCACATGGACACTGGCATGACATGGCGTATCATGTACACGTCAGCAAAACGACCATGACTCACACAGGTAGTGGCCCCTGTTGCCTCTGCAGGACAGACATGGACGTCTGTGACACACACATGCACAACATCAAAGTCGATGCACAAACAACGTGGATGTGGAGACTGTCTCCCATTGTGCACATGGAATCCAAGACATCTGAAACACAACATGCACACAGACTGTGGAGGGCCATCACAATTGTGGCAATGGGTCACCCTGTGACGTACATACCATCCCATATGGGCCTCAGGGTGTATGTGACATAACACACACATACACAACCTGGAGATGTGACCATGCCACATGCTCTGAGATGAACAGTTGCACTTCACAGTGCTCATGTGCACAACACACAAAGGATTCTGTCCCCATGAACACGTGCACAGCCTGGGAGTGGCTGCCCCCAAGTGCCACACAACAAACCACATGTTGACCCCCATACACACACAGGTAATGCAGCCTTACATGCCTTAGGATACAGTGTGGACAGGCTGTGGTGTTGTAGGTGTGCCCCTGAGTCCCTGTCAAGTAATTGTGGCTGGCATACGTTCACCAGTGACAACCATGTTGACATATGCGAGTGACTTGTGCAGGGACGCGTCGTACAGCAATGGACCGATCGGTGCGCACGCATTGGCCATTGCATATGATGTGGACGGATGCGTGTTGTCATCCGATATACGCGTTGTACAGCAATGGACCGATCGGTGCGCACGCATTGGCCATTGCATATGATGTGGACGGATGCATGTTGTCATCCGATATACGCGTTGTACAGCAATGGACCGATCGGTGCGCACGCATTGGCCATTGCATATGATGTGGACGGATGCGTGTTGTCATCCGATATACGTGTTGTACAGCAATGGACCGATCGGTGCACACGCATTGGCCATTGCATATGATGTGGACGGATGCGTGTTGTCATCCGATATACCCGTTGTACAGCAATGGACCGATCGGTGCGCACGCATTGGCCATTGCATTTGATGTGGACGGATGCGTGTTGTTTTTCGAAATACGCGTCGTACAGCAATGGTCCGATCGGTGCGCACGCATTGGACATGGCAACGGACGCGCTTTCGAAGCTTTAGCGAGTCTGATGCAGTGAATTCAGTTGGCCACCCACAACAATGTTGCAAATTCATGGGTGTCATGAAGTTGAACTTTTGAAGGATGCTGTGGGCGTGTATAAGTGGTGCAATTCCATGGATTGGCCAGATTCAGAAGATGCAAACGACTTGGACCTATCACTTTAAACACATGGGACAGTATCTGCCTCTGCAGCACACATATAAGGCTGTCTGTTCCCCTGAGAGCTCACTTGCCTGCACTACATGCTCCAGGACGACATCTGCCACCACCACTGCTGCTGTATCTGCATCCTCTGGCTACTGCAATGGCACGTACTGTGGAGAGAGCCCCAACCTTCACCACTGAGGAGAACCAGGCCCTGCTGGACAGCCTCCTTCCACAGTACAGCAAGCTGTATGGGAAACCAGGGGAGCAGGTGAGTGTGCTGTCCACTGCCTTACTAAATGTGCATGTTGTCTGACTAGCAAGACTTACAATGTGCACACCACTGGCTAGCATGCTCACTGAGTAGTTGTCACCCCCCAAAGTGTGTAGTTACATGCACTGAACAGGTACAGTGCAGTAACAGTGCATTCCAACAAGGTTTTACTTCCCAGGCAATGATACCATTTGGTAACTGCTGGCAAACTGTTCATAGCCATAGTTGCACTGCCTGTGTACATCATATGCCCCTGTGATTGAGACATGTATATCCAACTGTGTGATGCACGGAAATGTTGCATGTGTAGTAATGGCCTTTTCACTTTGTCATCCTCACAGGTTGATGCCCACCAGAAGCAGGAAATCTGGCTGACCATCGCCCGGGCAGTAAGATCCGTGGGGGTCTACATGCGCCGGATCCGCAACTGCCAGAAGAGGTGGCAGGACCTTCGGGGCTGGACTCGGAGGATCGCACGGGTCCAGCTGAAGCTGTCGCCTCCTCGCAGGAGGGGCGGACACCGGACCCTGACCCCCCACATGCTCAGGATTCTGGCGGAGGTCTTCCCGGACCTGGATGGGCAGCTGAAGGCCAGACAGCAGCAAGGAGGGGGTGAGTCCATGACTGCACTGTGAACTTTGTCTGACATGCTATGTGCCCTCCTCTGGCCTGGTTAAACTTCCACAGTACATCAGTCTTGTGGTCAGGGCCCATGTCCCTCAATTGTGACATGCCCACTCCTCATCTGATACCCAGGTGTGGCCCTTACAGTCAGGAAATTGTGTCACTTGGGTACTGTGTCCTTGCATTTTGCTTAGCTCAAGGTGGGGGACAGCATTTGTTCCCGTAACTTTGTGGTGGGCTTCATGGGTGGGTCAATTGCTTACACAATGCCTGAGTTCTGACATGTAATCTGCGTGTAACTTTGATATGTGTTCCAATTGCTGATCTGACTCACCAAATGTGCCTGGGGTATTTGGCACACACCCATGCTGCGGGTGGGAACAATGTTTGGGCCTCAGGAGTATGTATATCAAGTGTGTCACACATGCTTAGCCACCTGCCTACTGTCCAGGGCTCATCCCTCATTCACGTGGAGCAGGACAGTCATGCCTACTCCAGGGCATACAATACACTCTGTACTCCCACTCCCGTGTATCAGCTGACACGTTGTGCTCAGTGAAATGTTCCCTCAGGTGTCTGCCTCTGCGTCATTGTGCTGTGGCTTCGTTGTCAGGACTACTGGGGTGTTTATCGGTTAGGGCTCAGCATGCCATCTGAGATGTGACCATAGGAGACGATACTTGTGTGACATATAGGTGTTTGATCACTTGACTGTGCAGACTGGTGTATGTGACTGTGAAGTTCAGGCAGCTGTTTTTCATTCACAGCAGACTGTGAGGTGCTCAGGTTCAGAGTGTTGTGTTTCATGTCTCCCATATGTCCAATTGGTATGACGTGGACAAATAAGAGCTCAGATGATGTGGTTTGTGGGGGATGGACATGTGCACTTGTCAGCTACAGAACTTGCATTCCCCATGACCTAGGATTGTGACACAGTGCAGACTGTTGTTGGCTGGCTGCCCTGCCCATGTGACTGGAGACAGTGATGTATGACTTTGCTGGCATGCCTGTGCCATGGCATTAAACTTCCTAAGAGTGATCCTGCAGGGGAGTGACATGTGCTACATGCACCCCATTGTGGCATTGACTATCAGGACATGGGTGCATCATGGTGTCTGGTGCTGGTATGCATCACATGCATTTCAAATTAGACTCTGGCCATCCCTTTATCCGTACACCTGTACTGACTCAGTGGCAAGAGATGTGATGTGTGCATGTTCACATACTTCACCGTGTTCTCTGCAATGTCCAACAACTGTGTAGGTGGTGGATGTGTCCACACTGGGGTATTACCATCCGACAGGCACCAGACAGATGGGTGCAAGGCATGTGAGTGCCATGGTTGACCATCAGACTGACAATTGGCTTCTCCTAATCTGTGTGAGCACTTTTGGCAATGTTCAACTAAGGATGCCAGGGCTTGCTCTGTAATGTGCTGTACTTACTGTGGTGTGTGCGGTCAGTGCAGGTGACTGATGTTTGTCTGTTTCCCTAATTGTTTGCAGATACATCCACGGCCACAGGAGGGGACAGCTCCACGGACCAGGAGGAGCTGCAGAGCCAGACTGGGTCAGTAGCCGATGAGTGGTCGGAGGGACCCAGTGGCACGGAGGGCGAGGGGAGCCACACCGAGGAGTCCTCAGCACCATCCACCTCAGCTGAGGACCACAGCAGCTCGGAGGATGACTCCCTTGTGGAGGCAGGTGTCAGCAGCCACCACACCCCAGCTAGTATGGCTGGCCCCGCCACCACCACCACCACCACCACCGCCCTCCCATCGGCTCCCATTCCAGAGGTCCGTGGAGGCTCCCGTGTTCGGGAGCGTGTCTCCTTCGTGCCAGGCACCGCACCCCCTGCCCCTGTGTCCCCTGCTGCCCTGAGTGAGGAGTCTGTGTACTTACTTCGCCAGCTCCATGTAGGGCAGACATCAATGCTGAGTGTCCTCCATGCACACACCACTCTGTTGACACAGCTGGTGTCCTTCATGGAGGGCATCTCATCGGGCATGTCTGCCCTACAGAGGGGCAATCAGTCCATGGCCTCCTCCCTGACAGCAGCAGTGTCCCTACTCCAACAGTCCCTCACCCCTCCTACCTCTGCCCCATCCACACTTCCTAGCACCCTACCTGTCCCAAGCACATGCACACCTGCACAATCACGCAAACACACAGACACGAGCAGCACAGAAACATCCTCAGGGGACTGATACCACACCCACAGGGGATGGGGAACAGACACACACACAGGCATCCACAGTCACTCCGCAGTCCTCCGATACCTCTCCCTCCAAGAACCCTTCCCTTGCCTCACCTGCAACCCCACCTACAAAGCAGCTCTTCCTCTGTGACCTCGGCCTCTTCCCCTCCGATCCAGCTGATCCAGCATACAGGGGGAGAGGAAGTCCACCCACACAGAGGGGAGTGCCCCTCGCCCCCAGACACCCTCCCCCAGGCACAGACAAACTGAGGTCCCCACCCGCAAGTCCCCCCGGACCCGGAAGAGCAAGACCCCACCACCGCCCTGCAGCTCAACCACACAGTCTCCTTCCTCCATCCGTCAGGCCCCCACTACACAGGTTCCCCCACCACACCCTGCCCCAGGTTCCCCCACCCACAGATACACCATCCCCAAAATGATCCGGCCTTCTCCCCCTACCACTTGCTCTTCCAGCCCCACACCCCCCGCTGCGCATGTTTGTGCCACTGGTGTGGAGACCGTGTCCTCCCCTCTGTCCTGCCCACCTTACCTGAACCCCATTCTACTCCCCTGGAGATAGGCACTGCAGTGGAGTCCACTACCACCCCGTCTGACTTGGGCACTGCAGTGGGGAACCTGTCCACTCCATCTGCCCAGCCCACTGCAGTCGTGCCGGTACCCACACCATCTGACTCATGCCCCCAGTTGTGCCGGCACACACCATATCAGACACCTCCACTGCAGTTGTCAGTGACTCTCCAGCACCCACCACCCCTTCCCTGCCTCCTTCTGGTGAGCCCTGATCCTGTCCCTGCGGTGCCTGGCCTGCCCCCCCCGTATTTCCCTCCGAGGGGAATGTCCCTGGTCCGTAGCAGTGCAGGCAAGCAAAGGGTGACATCTGCCACTGTCACCCTGTTCGGACTTTACTAATGGACTGGCCATTGGCCTTTGTGTTTTTTCTGGACTTTCTATTTTACACCCACATATGCTGAATAAAGCTACTTTCTGTTCTCTAGTGGTTTTGCTTCAGATGTACATGATGTTGATGATGCTAACCATGCCCTTGCTGAAGTGATGGTGATTTTTGATATCAGGAAAATGAAGTGTTACTGTGCAGGACCCCATGTGGTCCAGGGGGAATGTGTCCTTTCCTGGTGTGTATCCATGTCATCCTTTGCAGCAATATGAGGGTGTCATGTTTTCAATATTTGGCAATGGGATTTCCTACTTTTATTTGCAATATCACATCTGTGGCTTACACCCCTGCACATCTGTTGTGCTTGCCATTGTTCAATTTGTCTATTTCCCTGACCGTGTGACCATCTCCACTGGACATGCAAGTTTGGGCATCAATGGGGAAGGACTCATCTGTGTTATCAGTGCAATTTGCTATACATGTGTGTTGGATCTGTGCAGATGATTTCGGTGACACTCCCATGACCAGGCTGATGTGACGAGAGCCTTCATTTTGTGCTAATTGTTGACTGAGTGACCAAGTGTTCTGCTGACATGATAGAGCACTGCAGAGACAACGTATGGCACAGCTTTCCTTACACAGGAGTGGAGTCCCCTCATGGCAGTGTGTAATTCTGTGACATTACCTGAGCCCAAGGTGTGTGTTGTGTGAGCATGTCTGTGTGTGTCCACTTCCATTTTGCTACACAGGCTGGGATCCCTAGTGATGTTCCTGTTTGTGATGCTTGCTGAGTTGACCTATGTTCCCCCAAAATCTTCGCCCTGGGTTCTCTGGGATTTGGGTGCATGGCACATTACTGGTCATCAGGGTGTCATCCATAGGTGTGTTTGCTGTCAGGGCTGAGTTTGTGGGCAAACGCAGATGAGACACAGTCAGGATTCCCCTTGGCACTTGTTGGTTACACAAGTCATGTAATTTACAGTTTGTGGTAGCTTTCAGTGATTGTGACACGTTGTGTGTGTGACTGCTGCCACTCCTCAGGGTCAGAGCTGCAATGTTGGAAGTTGTCTATGTGTGTTCTTTGTGGGTGACATTGGCTTCTTCATTGGTGTGTGACTGTGGCCGGGATCCCATTGACAGGGGTGGATTTGACGTCATGCCCATGTACGGCGTACAGTGCAGTGTGTCAGACATTCACGAGTCTTGTTGACTGGCCATGTGTGATGGGTTTCTGCACCTTAGTTCCCACCACCACCCCTGGGATTGTCATGGGTGCATGTGCAATGTCACCAGTCCATGTGAGCTTCACTGCTGCACATTGGTGGAGATCAAGGTGTGTGGTGTTGAGTGTGTGCAAATGAGAGTTGTTGCACGGCTAGACCCCTACCTCCATATTGGCCTTGGCTGACAGGCCGTGCTGATTGATTTGTGCTTGTGTAGGTGTGATGGTAGTTTGTTGCTCAGGCACATGACTGTGGTTCACAGTGTGAACGACATCTAGCTTTGTCATCACAGTGGGATTATCATGCAGGCCAGTGTCACCACAATGTGGGGTCCCTGGGGGTAGTGATGTGGTGGGTCTGTCTCTTGCTGTGTTAGTTGCTGTTCCTACAAGCTTGTGTGACATGTGTAATTTGGGCTCCCTCTCATCTAACAATGCCTGATTGCCCACATAGGGGAATCCGATCCATGAGTTACTTTTGTGTGGCACTGTATACACATCTGTGTAATTGGGATTCAGGCCTCCTCATGTGTTGTGTGGTTGCCTGGGGACACTGGCACACCCCCCATCACCTGTTGAGTTTGATATGCAGTGTGAGGCTGCCTGTTTGTGTTTGTGCATCTGCACCACTGCATTGGCATATCTTTAGTGTGCCATTGGCTGTATGTTGTTTGGTGGGTTTCCCCTGCTGTCCCTGGGACTCCTAGTTCATCAGTCAGCACAATGATCA
The DNA here is from genome assembly GCA_963921515.1 of Calotriton arnoldi. Classification (NCBI taxonomy): domain Eukaryota; kingdom Metazoa; phylum Chordata; class Amphibia; order Caudata; family Salamandridae; genus Calotriton; species Calotriton arnoldi. The sequence continues at coordinate 1,635,233 of CAWUFW010002024.1, forward strand.
TGGTTTGTATGTCCCATTGCTGCCATGGTATGGTATTTGTTCACCTCACATCTACAGTCTCCACAGGATATCTACATTTGTGTGTCCATTGGTGCAGATATGTGGGTCTGCATTATGATGGTCACTTCTGTCGTTGTGTAATTGATGAATGTTGACAATGTCAGCCCCCATGGGTGATGTTTGTCTGCACATGGCCAAAGGTATGTCTTATTTGCACTGCACTGTTTGCCTCACCCAATCTATGTTGCTATGGGACACAACCACTACTTTGCCACTGATGTGTTTGTTGTTCTGTGACCAGGAATCATCCATGCTGTTTGGCATTTGCAGCTTTTTCCATGACAACACTTACATTTTGGTCACTGTGATGATGGGGGTTTAGTCCCCATTGCCACAGTGGTCATGGTCTGCTTGCATTGTGGAGTCCACACACATTTATGTGTGACACATGTGATAGGGGGTCACATTGTATGTTCAATGTCATGTTCAGTGTTGTAGGCAATTGACACAGACTACACACGCTTGTCATGGTGTTGGGGGATGTCTTTTTCTGACATTCCTTATGTTGGAGTATGCTGGTTGTGCCATGCATTACCCGTCCTATGAGTAGGGGTGGTGTTGGTGGTAGGCATCCATCCCCCTATGAGTGGGGATGGTAGTAGGTACAGGCATCCAGGCCCCCCTGAGTAGGGGTGGTGGTAGTGGTAGGCACCCAGCACCCATGAGTAGGGGTGGTGGTAGTGGTAGGCATCCAGCCCCCCCTGAGTAGGGGTGGTGGTAGTGGTAGGCATCCAGCCCCCCCTGAGTAGGGGTGGAGGTAGTGGTAGGCATCCAGCCCCCCCTGAGTAGGGGTGCTGGTAGTGATAGGCATCCAGCCCCCCCTGAGTAGGGGTGGTGGTAGTGGTAGGCATCCAGCCCCCCCTGAGTAGGGGTGCTGGTAGTGATAGGCATCCAGCCCCCCCTGAGTAGGGGTGGTGGTAGTGGTAGGCATCCAGCACCCATGAGTAGGGGTGGTGGTAGTGGTAGGCATCCAGCCCCCCTGAGTAGGGGTGGTGTTAGTGGTAGGCATCCAGCCCCCCCTGAGTAGGGGTGGTGGTAGTGACAGGCATCCAGGCCCCCCTGAGTAGGGGTGGTGTTAGTGATAGGCATCCAGCCCCCCCTAAGTAGGGGTGGTGGTAGTGGTAGGCATCCAGCCCCCCCTGAGTAGGGGTGCTGGTAGTGATAGGCATCCAGCCCCCCTGAGTAGGGGTGGTGGTAGTGGTAGGCATCCAGCCACCCCTGAGTAGGGGTGCTGGTAGTGATAGGCATCCAGCCCCCCCTGAGTAGGGGTGGTGGTAGTGGTAGGCATCCAGCACCCATGAGTAGGGGTGGTGGTAGTGGTAGGCATCCAGCCCCCCCTGAGTAGGGGTGGTGGTAGTGGTAGGCATCCAGCCCCCCTGAGTAGGGGTGGTGGTAGTGACAGGCATCCAGGCCCCCTGAGTAGGGGTGGTGTTAGTGGTAGGCATCCAGCCCCCCTGAGTAGGGGTGGTGGTAGTGGTAGGCATCCAGCCCCCTGAGTAGGGGTGGTGGTAGTGGTAGGCATCCAGCCCCCTGAGTAGGGGTGGTGGTAGTGACAGGCATCCAGCCCCCTGAGTAGGGGTGGTGTTAGTGGTAGGCATCCAGCCCCCTGAGTAGGGGTGCTGGTAGTGACAGGCATCCAGCACCCCCTGAGTAGGGGTGGTGGTAGTGGTAGGCATCCAGCCCCCCCTGAGTAGGGGTGGTGTTGGTGGTAGGCATCCAGGCACCTATGGGTGTGTATGGCATTGGTGATAGCCATCCCGCCCCTATGGTTCTGCTGTTGCTAGTGTACGTCATTTCTGCATCCCTATGTGTGTGTGACATATGTCGGGTACGTGTCGTTTGTTTGTGTAGTGGGTGTTTGACTTACCGTCTGCGCCGTACGCGTCCGTATCTGTTCCAGTAATAGATGTAGAGTATTGGTAGGACCAGCGCGATGGGATTCATGGTTGGTTCGTCTCGTTCGGGTTTCTCGTTGCTTCGACTCGTACTCGTCGCTGGCTTGTTCGTCTCGTAGCCGTGGATCGTCTTGTGGCGCGAATCGGAGCTTATGTGCGGCTCTCCCGGATGCTCTGACGTGCTGGACGTAGCGACGGGTTCGGCGTGTACGGAGTGCGCATCGTACTAGTCCGGCCGGAAGTTGCTGTGTATTTACTTCCGTGCGACTCGAATCGGCGTTTACTGATCCGGCTCGGGCGGGGAACAGGAGCTGGAATCGGTACGTACGGCTGGGTCGGGATCTGGGCAGTTATGCGCATCGTACTTGCTCGTTCGAACGCATGTTCGAATCGGTCGGGATACACGCGTTCGGCTTGGTTTTTTTCTGGACGAATGGTGTTAGGTGCGCTTCCGGCCGAGATCGGAATCGACCCCCAAATATTGCGTTTTAGTTCCGTAGCGGGTTGTGGGTTTATAGGGGAATAGGGTGGGAAGTAATTTAATTAAAATTAATGAATTAATAATGTTAATTAATTCATATTTTTGTATTTAATAATTTATGTTGTTAATTGTGTTAATTAATTTGTTATTAATTAGTTATTAATTGGTTATTAATTATTAATTAATTGGTAAATATGTTAATTGTGTTATTTTTTTAGGAGCGGGTTGTGGGTTTATAGGGGAATAGGGTGGGAAGTAATTTAATTATAATATATTTATTAATACATTTTTAGAAATTATTAATTTCTTAAGAAATTAAATATTACGTTTTAGTTCCGGAGCGGGTTGTGGGTTTATAGGGGAATAGGGTGGGAAGTAATTTAATTTAAATTAATGAATTAATCATTTTAATTAATTAATATTTTTGTATTTAATAATTTATATTGTTAATTGTGTTAATTATTTTGTTGTTAATTAGTTATTAATTGGTTATTAATTATTAATAATTAATTGGTAAATATGTTAATTGTGTCATTTTTTAGGAGCAGGTTGTGGGTTTATAGGGGAGTAGGGTGGGAAGTAATTTAATTATAATTAATTAATTAAGAATGTTATAAATTAATATTTATGTATTTAATATTTTATATTGGTAATTGTGTTGAATATTTTGTTATTAATTAGTTATTAATTGGATATTAATTATTAATAATTAATTGGTAAATATCTTAATTGTGTTATTTTTTAAGAGTGGGTTGTGGGTTTATAGGCGAGTAGGGTGGGAAGTAATTTAATTATAATTCATTAATTAATACTTTTTATTAATTAATATTTGTGTATTTAATATTTAATATTGCTAACTGTGTTAAATACTTTTTTATTTATTAATTATTAGTTGGTTAAAATTATTAATAATTAATTGGTGAATATGTAAATTGTGTTCATTTTTTATGAGCGGATTGTGTTTTTAGAGGGGAGTAGTGTGGCAAGTAATTAAAAATTAATATAATTTTACATTTTTTATATAATATTTAATTATTGTTATTTTATAGTATTGATAGTATGAATTAATTTATTTCTCGTTGTTTTTAATTTTATTGTTCATTGTTAGTTAATTAATTGTTAAGCAATTATGTTAATTGTGTCTTGTTTTACAATAGCGGTGGTGTTCTTTATAGGGGTATTTGGTGAGAGGTAAATTCTTTTTTATTATTTAAGTATTTGTTAATTAATGTTTATTATTTTGCTGGAGTGGGAATAGTAAATTATTCACCTCCGCTATCCAACACTTTCCCTACTGTTGCAATTGTTGGAGTGGGAATAGTAATTTTATCCCCTCCACTATCCAACACTTTCCCTACTGTTGCACTCTGTGGAGTGGGAATAGTAAATTATTCCCCTCCGCTATCCAACACTTTCCCTACTGTTGCAGTTGCTGGAGTGGGAATAGTAAATTATTCCCCTCCGCTATCAAACACTTTCCCTACTGTTGCACTCACTGGAGTGGGAATAGTAAATTATTCCCATCCGCTATCCAACACTTTCCCTACTGTTACACTTACTGGAGTGGGAATAGTAAATTATTCCCCTCCGCTATCCAACACTTTCCCTACTGTTGCACTTGCTGGAGTGGGAATAGTAATTTTATCTCCTCCGCTAACCAACACTTTCCCTACTGTTGCACTCCGTGGAGTGGGAATAGTAAATTATTCCCCTTCGCTATCCAACACTTTCCCTACTGTTGCACTTGCTGGAGTGGGAATAGTAAATTATTCCTCTCCGCTAAACAACACTTTCCCTACTGTTGCACTCCCTGGCGTGGGAATAGTTATTTTATCCCCTACGCTATCCAACATTTTCCCTACTGTTTCAGTTAATGTAGTGTAAATGTTGTTTTAAAGATAAATATTTATTTTAATATTTTATTTTATATATATATAATTTATTTTTATATTTATCTTACAGGTTTATGTATATATATATGTTGCGCTGCTGCTGCTGCAGTAGCGGATACATTCCTGGGATTTTGGTGGTGCGATATATATATATATATATATATATATATATATATATATATCACTGACTTCGTCTTAAACTTCCCATTCCAAGGACAGACGAACACGGACCCAAAGTTCCTTGTGCATAAAGTTTTATTTGCCCTGCATCTCCACCAACATAACGCGTTTCAGCCCCACCTGGGCCTTGATCACATGATGCGTTGCGATTGTTACCACCCCTATTTAAAGTGCCAGTGCATTAGTGACGTATAAACCATATGACCACTCTATAAACATGGAAGAGGTATTCAAAGAGGTATGTATACCAATGCACAGCGTCAGACCTAACATATTAAATGTGCAAAAAGGCATAATTAGATTTACAAAAATACATGAATTTAAAAAGTATGGCTTCGAATAAATATATACATAAAATATATATATATACACATATAAAGAAACTCACAATTAGTGTGACTTCTATTCAAATACATTCATAAAAGACATGTACCATGTTGTATTTCTAGCAAATCCATATTAGGTTTAACATTGTAGTATTGTTCTGTGTAAGACCTATACCTCTACACATACATATGAAAAACCTACTCATATATTCTAAAAATAGAAAATAGAAAAATAATGAGCCTTTGATGTTAAAATTAAAGCACATAAAACCAGGAAACTAAAATCATTCTTAAAATATTGATTCTAGATATCCTCTTTGTGCAAAGAACGCAATGTGCAAACATTAAAGCCCAAGTGGGCAGAATACATATTGCATGTACAGCTAGTCAAGTTGAAAAAAGTGCTATGAGTGATGTGTAAAGTGCCACCACTTGAACCCTAAGGTTCCGATAAAGTGCTGTGTGCCTTAAAAATGTACAATTATTATAAATAATTCTTTTAGAATAAAAACAAGAAAATACAGTATAATTCAATAATGAAGGAAAATTACAAAAAACACTGTTGCCATCTGTGTTGTTGCATCAAGATAACGACAAACATTACTGCTGATGTAAAACAGGCAACAGGAAAAAAGACATGAGACAGAGATCTAGATAAAAATCCTACAAGCAGGTGAACATATCTTCACTAGCGTTCAGCCCAGTTGGTATCTTGGTATCTAATTCTAATATGTATCTTGTTTCTAGAAGTCGCAACTGGGCTTCACGATTACCTCCCCTTCTTAACGGGGGAATAGAGTCAATGACATAATAACGCAGATCTGCCAGTTTGCTGTGATGGCTTTCCTCAAAATGTCTGGCCACCGGGTAAGCTTGATCCTTGTTGGTGATTGCTCTAATGTGCTGGAGTATCTTTTTATGAACTGGCAATTTAGTGCTGCCTATGTATCTTAAATTGCACGGACACTCCAGCACATAGACCGCATACTCGGTTTTGCAGGTTAATCTTTTGTCAATTACAATTGGTTCTGTTTTGAAAGGGCTAAGAAAACTCGTCATATTCTGTGCAAATTTGCAGGCTTTACAACTAGTACATTTAGTGAAGCCCTTGTGAGCAGTTAGCCAATTGATGGGAGGTCTAGTTACCAAATTGTTCCTCACAAGGCTTTGGCCCATAGATCTGGCCCTTCTAAATGTGACCTGTGGTTTCTTCGGTTGGTGTGCACCCACTATGGGGTCACTTCTAATCAAGTTCCAATTTTTATTAAATATCCTCCTAAGAGATTGGTGTTGTCTACTATAGGTTAGAATAATTCTACAGGATTGATCCATTTGATTTGTAATTGGAACTTGTTGCTCAGTGTTGATTTTAAGGGCCTCTGTTCTGGTGATTAGCTTGGTTTTGTTGATAGCCCTGTCTACAGTTGCTGTTGAATAGCCCCTTTCCAAAAAACGTGCCTTGCTTGCCAATTGTGCTGCATGACACTCCTCCTTACTGCTACAAATGCGTTTTACCCGAAGCATCTCCCCATAGGGGATACTTTCAATTAAATGTCGTGGGTGTTGACTCGAGGCATGCAGCAAAGTATTGCCAGCAGTGGGTTTGCGGAATAATTTAGTGGCTATGTTTCCGTCTTTAATATAGACTTCTACATCTAAAAACTGGACCGACTCCTTGCTGATGTTAGCTAAAAAGTGGAGATTGAGGTTGTTGTCATTCATCTGTTCTATAAACTTGAGGGCTTTTGACTCTGAGCCTTTCCAAATAAAAAACAGGTCATCAATATACCGCAGCCATAGGGGCAAATGCTGTTCAAAAATACTTTGAAACTTATCCTTGAGGGCCCGCTCCTCCCACAGTCCCATATGTAAACAAGCATAACTGGGGGAAAAGCAGGCCCCCATAGCAACTCCCCTAGTCTGCTGGTATATTTGGTTCTCAAAAAGAAAAAAATTCTGTTCCAAACAAATTGTGACCATCTCAATCAACATCTTGTTATGCATATATAGATATGCAGGTCTTCGATTCAAATAATGTACAATTGCTTTGATACCATCTTGATGCCGAATGGATGTATATAGTGAAGTTACATCCATGGTTATCAACAGCAAATCTGAACTCCAAGCCATTTCATTTATCTTCCGTAAAAAATCAGAAGTATCTTTTAAATAAGAGGGCAACTTTTTAACCCAATCCTGTAGAAAGTAATCTATATATTTTGATGTATTCTCCATCAGACTATTGATGGCCGAGATTATTGGCCTACCAGGTGGGTTTATTTGATTTTTATGTATTTTGGGGATTAGGTACAACTCAGGGATAACTGGGTGTTCTTTCTTTAGGAAGCGATATTCATCCTCACTGAGAAGCCCCCCACTTTTCCATGCCAACAGTTTAAGATAATAATCATTCCATGCAGATTTAACAATATGGATATTACTCTTTCTGTAGCATTCAGTATCACACAATTGAGATAATGCCTCTGTCATGTACAGTTCTCGAGGCCACAGAACAATGTTTCCTCCCTTGTCAGATTGTCTTATTATGAGGTTATCATTGTTCTGTAACTTTTTCATGAGTTGCATATAGCGATGGTTGGCCTGACTTGTTTTGTACCTCACGCTGTTGACTGATTTATACAAGTTTTTTAAATCCTTTGTGACTTGTTCATGATAAACATCCAAGTTGTCATGTATCATGATCGGTTGGAAAATGGACTTTGGCTTAAACGGGGTTTTGACCGACCCGCTGATGCACATAGTCTCAAGGCCCAGTGACGTAGTAGTAGCAGTTTGTTCATTCTGAAGGTCTCTAAGATCCTGAAACAAGCTCACATCTCCTGCTGTAAAAAGAGGTGGGCTATTATTGACTGTTTCCAAGGAATCTGAGTCCTTAATCGCCCGTACTGTGTGGAATTTCTGTAATTTCAGTTTCCTGATGAATCTAAAAACATCCATCCTTGTTTCTGTGTAATTAAAACTGCTTTCTGGGCTAAAGGACAGTCCCAAAGACAAAATTTGTTTCTCCGCCGTTGTTAAATTGACATCTGTTAGGTTGACCACTGTGTTAGAGTTGCTGTTACTTCTTACTTCTGTTTGCGGTTCCATCTGCCTCTTGCTTGTTTTTTGAAAGTCTGCCTTTCGTTGCTGGTTGCACCTTCGTCTTGCGCCACGTTTCTGATTGGCTCTTTTGTTGTTGTTTTCATTTTTTGACCAGGTTGAGCTCTTGGTCTGAGTGTTTCTCTCCTGTCCTGGCGTAAGCAGTCGATCTCCTGACCCAAGGACATTTTTGTAAACCCCAATCCTTGAGCTCTTGACATTTCTCCTTCTGTCTCACTTTCTGGGGCAGAACTGAGATCAGATGCAGATGATGAAACCGGAGCTGCTTCACTCATAACTGTCTGATTGGTGGTTACATGTTGGCTGATGCCCATTTTCGGTTTCACAGCATCAAATCTGCGCGCAAATGTAAACACCTGGCCATTCAAATAGTCCATTCTGTCACGTTGGAATTTGTATATTTTACGTTTTTTAATTATTTCTTCATCTTTTTGTAAGCGAACACATATATATATATATGTATTTATAATTTTTATTATGTTTCTAATGTTTTATAATTTAATAAAATAATTATTTATTAATATTATCAAGTAAATATATATATAATTTTTTTATATATGTATATTTCATTTATTTTTATATTATATTTATTATTTATAATTTTTAACATTTTTAAATAATTCTAACTATGGGGCCTATTACGATGGCGGTCGGAAAACCTCCCCGACCGCCATGGTAGCGGGAAAAGACCGCCCGCATGGCCCGCGACATCACCGCCGGTCGAATTACGATGACCCGCAGTCGAAATCCGACCGCGGCGGTCGGATCGCGGGGCTTAACATTGCGGCGGTTGCTGCTGCCTGCAGCACCGCCGCGATGTCCAAAGGAGTATGTCCTGCATTTCCCTGCACTGTGTGGCAGGCACTGCACAGTGCCTGCCACCTGGTACAGGGAAATGTAGGGGGGACCATGGGTACCCCCCAGTGCACCCATACCCCCCAAACATTGGGGGCCCGCAACAGGCCCCCGGAAGACAATCTCCGCATGCCTTTCCATGGCGGTTTGACCGCTGAGGAAAGGCTGGCTACCGCCGGCATCATAATCCTGCCGGCGGAGCCTGCTCTGCACCGCCACCATTATCCCGGTCCTTTTCCGCCCGCCAGGCAGGAGTGCGGATGGCAACCGGCGGAAAAGCGGCGGTCGGAATTTCCCACCGCCGCGGTCACCACCGCCATCCTAATTTGACCGGCGGTTTTCTTGGTTGCGATTGCAGGCGGATGTCCACAACCGGTCCGGCGAGCGCCACCGCCGGCCCGGCGGTGGACATCCGACCGCCATCGTAATAGACCCCTATGTTTTTATTAATTATATTTATTTTTTAATTTATTTTATATTATTTTTAAGACATTTAAAAAAAACGATATTTTGAACAACGATATTTTAAACAACGATATTTTGGTTTCGATATTTTTGTACTTACCTTTGTAGAGATAGGATGTCGATATTCTGTTCATCGATATTCTTGACACGATATTCTGGTAGGTCGATATTGTTGTCATTGATATTATGTCAGTGATCCAATTAAAAAAATAGGGATTTGGGCGCACTGGAGACTACCATAAGAAAAGAGGAAAATCAGATGGCCCAAGATACCACCTGTAATACAGATATGTTGATAACTAAGGAAAACACGCCCAGACATTAGAAAGACTGCAAAGAATTGACTTTCGTGAACCCACACTTACAATACACTTGGAAGATGAAAGGTCACATTCTAGAGCTAATATGGAAAGTCAACCTGAATAAACACCACGTCGCCCGCCCGCCCACCCTCCCCTCCCACCGACGGCAATACTCAATGCAGTGGAAGTAATATAATATAACAAATGGTCAATGGGATCTTTAGTGACTATTACTCACTGTTATACTCTGCCTAACTACTTAGAGGGGTTGATGAAATAAAAAGATTAATTGAGAGTGTCCAGCTCCCGACCCTCACAGCAGCTGACAGAGTCACTGGAGAACCCTCTCTCAGTGGACAAAATCAAAAACACCATTGGATAGTTGACAAGGGGTAAGACACCTGGCACAGATGGCCTACTAAGTTTTATGTTGTATGCACAACCCTATTAGTGCCACAGATGCTACATCCACATAACACCTTCAAAGTAAAGTGTGTACTTTCCTCATGATCAAGGAGACACTTATAGTGTTCCTCCCCAAACCAGATATGGAGAAATTGGACATTACATCTGACCGCCGGCTTTCATTGTGGAACACAGAGTATAGAATACTAGGAAAAATACTGATGGCCCTTCTGGAACTGGTACACTTCGACTAGTCAGGATCTATCACCAACAGAAGCATTTCTCTTAACCGTAGTAGACCTTTCCATATCTTTAGAGATATTCCTGACAATGTACCGGAACCCACAGAGATAGCTATGGACACAGAAAAGAGCTTCAACACCATCAGTTGGGGCTTCATTTAGAACACACTGCAACACATAAAATTTGGGGTCTAGTTCTTGACATTGCTGAATTTACTTTGCACTCTCCAGATGGCAAGGGTAAAAATAAAAAAAAAGCACTAGCTGGTCCATTTAGTGTGTCAAGCAACATGGATACCTCTTGCCACCACTGACATTTGTGCTGTCCGTGGAGTCTATTGTGTCTTAGGTCTTGTGGGTTCCACAAGACTGCTGCAACCGTGGCCGTGTCGAGCTTTACTGTCTGTGCGCAGTCTGTAATGTTGGAATGTTTGGGTTTTGAATGGGGGCGACAGTTTACTCATGAGCTGTTGACAGCTGTTACCGCTCTGTGGGCTTCGTGAAATACATTTCATTATCTGAAGTTCGTGTCTCTGGGAGTTTATTGTCTCAACATTCTGACGGCTAGTGCCCAAAATCACTGACGCTACGATGACTGAAAATTATTTGCAACATCTTTTTGACATAGTAGTCCGTGATCTGAACGTGCTGTTCATTCGCTGCTTTTGTCTGAGGGAGGACCAACATTTACTCTCCAAGTCATCCCTCAACCTCATGTCATTCAGTCTCCTTCACTCCTACCATTCTGTTGATCCACCCTCCCGTCACCAATGAGATGCAGATCCTATTCTTCCTTTAATTCTACTTTGGTGGGACAACTGTTTCAGCCCACTGCATCTTCATTTAAAATTGACCTCCTGCTACAAATGAACTAAATGCCCTTCATGGACTAATTTACATATATTTGACTGCATTGTGGTGCTCCAATCTGGGCCTGGCACCACCAGCAAGTTTTAAGTGTTGTAGGGGGCTGCAGGAGGTACAGCAGCCCCCCAGAAATACTTAAAAAACAACCCTTTGTATTCTGGGGTCTATAGAACATGATCCCAGGAAAGGTTTATGATATTTTTAAGCATTCCAAGAGCTGAAGCGTTTGCTCTTCAGCTTGGGAGAGCAGGAATTACTTGTGGTTGGTCTTATGGATGAATTATGTGCTTTGAGGAGTGTAAAAGGAGAGCTCTAACACATATTCTAACACATGTTTAATGTTGTTTTGACTATACATGCCTTATTTATATGTTTATTGACAGACATTCCAATGGGTTTGTTTTATATATTGATATAGTCACTCCTTGACCAAACAAATAAGCCTGCCTTTTATATATTGACTTACATTAAAAAAACATAGAAATTGACTGGAAAATCAAAGATTTAAATTACGTTATAGTTAGGTGAAAATGTCAGTTACAAGATAAGATTTTAAACAAAAAAATACTGAAATTCACCAGTTGTAGGTAAGTGAAGTAACTATAACTCTCACCCTGAAGAACTGTAACTCGCTCTCTCGCAATGCACTACTTAGACCCTCAAATAATACATCACTCATGAATTGTTCAATGACAGCATCAATAACATCACTGATGACATATGAAATGTCATAATTTTAGACAACAATCTGCATGGTTTGGACAAAAGTGATTGCTAATTCAGGGTGTGAGTGATAGTTATATATACAGACCGACAGAGAGAGAGAGAGAGAGAGAGAGAGAGGGAGAGAGAGAGAGAGAGAGACTGGGAGCATAGGGGTGTAGATCTATCTAAGGTCTACATCTACTATGTCATTGAATTTTCCACAAGTAACCAACCATTTGGCACTCAGCAAAATATAGGTAATAGGTGTAAACCTACTGTTGAAAGTTGAGGTGCATATATGACTGTCAGAGGTATTGTGTGTTGTAATCAATGTATAACACATTTGCAGTGTCATAGCGAGAGGAATGGACAGAAGTTTAACTTCTCTCCACACTTGGAAGAGGCTGGGGAATTTTCAGACTGCATTTGTAAAATGAAGGTACAGTGCTGTACTGCATGCTGGGAGTGTCCTGTACCTAACAAGTGTACTCATATGCGTAGCTATCATTAGTGCAGTAGGTTGCAAATCAAATTATGGAGGACAGAAATATTCAACCTACATATTTATTGACTCCAAAATATTGACTGCCACTATATGGTCAACATAAGCATTCGTAGGCATGTATAGATTTACTATTTCAACCCCACATCTACTTACCTTGATGATATAGTGCAGATCAATACTTTGAAGCTGAGGTGCAGTTCAATAGCAAAAACTCAATATTTGAGTATTACACCATGCAGGAGGTTAAGTAGTTCCTGGTCCAGAGGTTTGAGAGGTACATTGAGTACCAAATTAGCCCTTGTTTTGTTCGTCAGCCTAAAGACAGCGGAGGCATTTTCATTTTCTTTGCATTTATTAGGCCCCAATGCAGCCCAGCTACACCAACCTGTGTACTGCATGCTAAATGTTTGCTATACTGCTACAGGAAATTATTTTTGTCTCCCCTGTGCAAACTTTAAGTCCTACATATATAATGTTAATGGCCTAATGTGCTCATAAATGCCCGTTTGCATTTACATTTTTTGAAAATTTCCATTTGGAGAACAGTGCCCTCATCAAAATTTCCTTTAAATCCTACAAAATTTGGACCAGTGTCACAGGTGCTTAATTTTGTCTTTTCATTCTGTATTTGGCTACTAGCTGACAAGGATCTCCACACTGATCTTTTAAATCGGTGATTTTTAGCCTTTGAACTTCTGTGGGTCCCCACTGAATCATTACTGGAATCCGGGCACCCCCGCGGAGCCATTTTTGGAAGTCGAGGACACCCAGCCTAAGCATATTCAATGATTTGACCTTTAAAACAATACACACAAATACAAAACAAGCATTGGCATAGCCAATAGGTCTCGCCTTTGGGACCTTATAAGTGTTTAGCCATGCAACAATTGTGCTGCATAACTGACACCTGGTTAAACACATATACGGTCCCAAAGGCGAGACCTATTAGCCAATAGGTCTCGCCTTTGGGGCCTTATAAGTGTTTAGGCAGAGCTATTGGTTTTGCCAATGTTTTTAAGAGCATTGTGGCTGCTGTGCAGCATGTTGAAAAGTTATAATAAAAAAGACTTATAAGCATTTTTGTTACTTTATATATAACTAAGACGACATTATGTAGAACTGAATGACCCAATTAAAAAAGAATAAACATAAGAAAGGTCTTGTCGTTTATTTTGTCATTGCAATGTTGGCAACTTCTTCCTGCCTATTCTAATGTTGAGGTGGTGCTTAGTGATGCTGAGGTGGTGTTGAGTGATGTTGAGGTGGTGCTTAGTGATGCTGTGGTGGTGCTGAGTGGTGTTGAGGTGGTGCTTAGTGATGCTGAGGTGGTGCTGTGGTGGTGCTGAGTGATGCTGTGGTGGTGCTGAGTGATGCTGTGGTGGTGCTGAGTGATGCTGGGGTGGTGCTGTGGTGGTGCTGAGTGGTGGTGTGGTGGTGCTGTGGTGATGCTGAGTGATGCTGTGGTGGTGCTGAGTGGTGCTGTGGTGGTGCTGTGATGCTGTTGTGGTGCTGTGATGCTGTGGTGGTGCTGAGTGATGCTGTGGTGGTGCTGAGTGGTGTTGTGGTGGTGCTTAGTGATGCTGTGGTGGTGCTTAGTGGTGCTGAGTGGTGGTGTGGTGGTGCTGAGTTGGGCTGTGGTGATGCTGAGTGATGCTGTGGTGGTGCTGTGGTGGTGCTGAGTGATGCTGTGGTGGTGCTGTGCTGGTGCTGAGTGATGCTGTGGTGGTGCTGTGGTGGTGCTGAGTGGTGGTGTGGTGGTGCTGAGTGATGCTGTGGTAGTGCTGAGTGAAGCTGTGGTGGTGCTGAGTGATGCTGTGGTGGTGCTGAGTGATGCTGTGGGGGTGCTGAGTGATGCTGTGGTGGTGCTTAGTGATGCTGTTGTGGTACTTAGTGATGCTGTGGTGGTGCTGAGTGATGCTGTGGTGGTGATGAGTGGTGCTGTGGTGGTGCTGAGTGATGCTGTGGTGATGCTGAGTGATGCTGTGGTGGTGCTGAGTGGTGCTGTGGTGGTGCTGAGTGATGCTGTGGTAGTGCTGAGTGATGCTGTGGTGGTGCTGAGTGATGCTGTGGTGGTGCTGAGTGATGCTGTGGTGGTGCTGAGTGATGCTGTGGTTGTGCTGAGTGATGCTGTGGTGGTGCAGAGTGATGCTGTGGTGGTGCAGAGTGATGCTGTGGTGGTGCAGAGTGATGCTGTGGTGCTGCTGAGTGGTGTTGTGGTGGTGCTTAGTGATGCTGTTGTGGTGCTTAGTGATGCTGTGGTGGTGCCGAGTGATGCTGTGGTGGTGCTGTGGTTGTGCTGTGGTGGTGCTGAGTGGGCCTGTGGTGATGCTGAGTGATGCTGTGGTGGTGCTGAGTGGTGCTGTGGTGGTGCTGAGTGGTGCTGTGGTGGTGCTGAGTGATGCTGTGGTGGTGCTGTGCTGAGTGATGCTGTGGTAGTGCTGAGTGGTGGTGTGGTGGTGCTGAGTGATGCTGAGTGATGCTGTGGTGGTGCAGAGTGGTGCTGTGGTGGTGCTGAGTGGTGCTGTTGTGGTGCTGTGGTGGTGCTGAGTGGGGCTGTGGTGATGCTGAGTGATGCTGTGGTGGTGCTGAGTGGTGCTGTGGTGGTGCTGAGTGATGCTGTGGTGGTGCTGTGCTGAGTGATGCTGTGGTGGTGCTGAATGGTGGTGTGGTGGTGCTGAGTGATGCTGTGGTGGTGCTGAGTGGTGCTGTGGTGGTGCTGAGTGGTGCTGTTGTGGTGCTGTGGTGGTGCTGAGTGATGCTGTGGTGGTGCTGAGTGGTGCTGAGTGATGCTGTGGTGGTGCTGAGTGATGCTGTGGTGGTGCTGAGTGATGCTGTGGTGGTGCTGAGTGATGCTGTGGTGATGCTGAGTGATGCTGTGGTGGTGTTGAGTGGTGGTGTGGTGGTGCTGAGTGGTGCTGTGGTGGTGCTGAGAGATGCTGTGGTGGTGCTGAGTGGTGGTGCTGAGTGATGCTGTGGTGGTGCTGAGTGGTGTTGTGTTGGTGCTGAGTGATGCTGTGCTGGCTCTGATTGATGCTGTGGTTGCGCTGAGTGATGCTGTGGTGTTGCCGAGTGAGAGATAGAGTGAAGATATAATGCCCAATTAGAGAGGGTGGTGAGAGAGAAAGAGAGAGAGAGAAAGGGTGTACATAGAATAAAGAGTGGAGCGGGATAGAGAGAGAGAAAGAAGGGGAGAGAGAGTGAATGAAGGAGTTTGAAAGAGAAACAGATAAAGGGGTGAGAGAGAATGAAAGGCTAAAAAGATAGAGAGGGGAGAGTTAATTAAGTAGAGAGAGAATTAGAGAGGGGAGAGAGAGAGAAGGAGAGAGACAATAAGAGTGGGGGTGTGGAGTTTAAATAGAGTGAAGAAGTGACGCGGAAAAAGTAACCTTAAATATAGCTTTGTGCTTTGCGCGAATAAATATTTAAAAAAAAACAGTGAGAGACAAAAATACTGGTAATTAGGCTGTGACTCCCAATATAAAACAAATAGCGATATAAGGTGAAATCAACCCACCGAAGCAATATTTCTAACTAGACAAAAAAAAGCTTGCATTTCAATGCTAATCGCTGTTGTTTTTCATGTGACTGTAGTCCAGGGCCCTCAGTTGGTAATGTGAGCTGCTGCTGCGATTGAAACATCAGAGTCCAGAGAGTTAATGAGCCATGACGAGGAAATGAGGAAGAGATAGGAAACAACAGATGGCAGCTGCGCGTGCACGCCATCGTGAACTCAAGCTGGTCGCCAGCCGAAAGCCAGTGTTTGCACTTCCAAAACCCGCTTACTAAAACTCTCGGCCAGACCAGCGCAAGCGCTGGTGCAGGCCGAGACCTAAACAAGTATATGCCAAACAAATGCTTAAATATTAAAAAACCTTGTTTAATTTGCAATCAAATGTAGAAAACGTTTTCACATGGTCAATTTTGCTTCTTTATTTGTCTAAACGTTATTTATTTTAATTTATTCATGTCAATATTATTTATTTTTGTAAAATTCTTGTGGATCCCGAGTATGCCTTGGGGACCCCCAGAGTTCTCGTCCACAGTTTAAGAACCACTGTTTTATACAGTTACTTGGACCTTTCTCCTCCCAACCCAAGCCATTTTGGCACGCTGTACCGTTGGTCTAAGGTAGCAAATGCTATCTGCTGTCCGTATTTGTGTCGTGCCAACAGCCACAGAATTTGTGTCTCTTAACGTTTACTAGATGGGACAATCACCTACAGTCTTCTTTGAACATATTTTTCCATTGATTGACGCACTGGAGAAAAAAACTTGCTGGCACCATGTTTTTAGGTCTCGCCCTGAGGCCAGCGCTTGCGCTGGTCTGGGCGAGACATTTTGTAAGTGGGCATTTAGAAATGCAACCACTTTTTTTTGGGCTTGCCTAGAGCGTGCGAGTACGCGCACAATGACGAGCAGAGGCGCCATATGGCTTTCCTCTCTCGTCATGGTGCGCGCACATCGCACACCATTTGCCAGCCTGCTTGCACGTGCACAGCTGCTGCTCGCACTCCCTCCTCCCTTCTCCCCCTCCCTTTTCATGAGCTTTGATCAAGCTCCTCTGCTGCTGGCATTCCCCCCTCCCCTCCTTTCTCGCCCAGCCCTTCTTGTCTAACTTTCTCTCTCTCTCGCCTGCCTCTGCTGCTGGCATTCCCCCCTCCCTTCTCGCTCAGCCCTTCTTGTCTAACTTTCTCTCTCTCTCGCCTGCATTGGGTCGAAATCTGATTATGGAAAACAAGCACTGGTCGCCCAAAACGAGTTCCGTGCCCACCACCCTCTACCTCTCTCTCTCTCTCTCTGCCTCTCTCTCTACCTCACTACCACTCTACCATCTCCTTCTACCTCTCTAACTCTCTACCTCTCTCTCTCTCCCTCTACCTCTCTCTCTACCTCTCTCCCTCTCTCTCTCTACCTCTCTCTCTCTACCTCTCTCTCTCTCTACCTCTCTCTCTCTACCTCTCTCCCTCTCTCTCTACCTCACTCTCTCTCCACCTCTCCTCCACCTCTCTCTCTCTACCTCTCTCTCTCTACCTCTCTCTCTCTACCTCTCTCTCTCTCTACCTCTGATCTCTCTACCTCTCTACCTCACTACCTCTCTACCATCTCCTTCTACCTCTCTAACTCTCTACCTATCTCTCTACCTCTCTACCTCTCTCTCTCTACCTCTCTCTCTCTCTCTCTACCTCTCTCTCTCTACCTCTCTCTCTACCTCACTGCCACTCTACCTCTGCCTCTACCCCTACCCCTCTATCTCTCTACCTCTCTCTCTACCTCTCCCTCTCTCCACCTCTCCCTCTCTCTACCTCTCTCTCTACCTCTCTCTCTCTACCTCTCCCTCTCTCCACCTCTCTCCCTCTCTCTCTCTCTACCTCTCTCTCTCTACCTCTCTCTACCTCTCTGCCTCTCTCTCTACCTCACTACCACTCTACCATCTCCTTCTACCTCTCTAACTCTCTACCTTTCTCTCTCTACCTCTCTCTCTCTCTCTCTCTCTCTCTCTCTCTCTCTCTACCTCTCTCTCTACCTCTCTCCACCTCTCTACCTCTCTCTCTCTACCTCTCTCTCTCTACCCCTCTCTCTCTACCTCTCTCTCTACCTCTCTACCTCACTACCTCTCTACCATCTCCTTCTACCTCTCTCACTCTCTACCTATCTCTCTCTCCCTCTCCCTCTATCTCTCCCTCTACCTCTCCCTCTACCTCTCTCTCTACCTCTCTCTCTACCTCTCTCCACCTCTCTCTCTCTACCTCTCTCTCTCTGCCTCTCTCTCTACCTCTCTACCTCACTACCTCTCTACCATCTCCTGCTACCTCTCTAACTCTCTACCTATCTCTCTACCATCTCCTTCTACCTCTCTAACTCTACCTCTCTCTCTCTCCCTCTACCTCTCCCTCTCCCTCTCCCTCTACCTCTCCCTCTCCCTCTCCCTCTACCTCTCTCTCTACCTCTCTCCACCTCTCTACCTCTCTCTCTCTACCTCTCTCTCTACCTCTCTCTCTACCTCTCTACCTCACTACCTCTCTACCATCTCCTTCTACCTCTCTAACTCTCTACCTATCTCTCTACCATCTCCTTCTACCTCTCTAACTCTCTACCTGTCTCTCTCTACCTCTCTCTCTACCTCTCTCTCTACCTCTCTCTCTACCTCTCCCTCTCCCTCTACCTCTCTCTCTCTACCTCTCTCTCTCTCTCTCTCTCTCTCCTCTCTACCCTCTCTCTCTCTACCCCTCTCTCTCTCTATCTCTCTCTCTACCTCTCTCTCTCTACCTCTCTCTCTCTCTACCTCTCTCTCTCTCTACCTCTCTCTCTACCTCTCTCTCTACCTCACTGCCACTCTACCTCTCCCTCTACCCCTCAAACTCTCTACCTCTCTCTCTACCTCTCCCTCTCTCCACCTCTCTAACTCTCTCTCTCTACCTCTCTACCTCTCTCTCTACCTCACTACCACTCTACCATCTCCTTCTACCTCTCTAACTCTCTACCTGTCTCTCTCTACCTCTCTCTCTCCCTCTCTCTCTACCTCTCTCCCTCTCTCCCTCTTTCTCTCTCCCTCTCTCTCTCTCTCCCTCTACCTCTCTCTACCTCTCTCTCTCTACCTCTCTCTCTCTACCTCTCTCTCTCTCTACCTCACTGCCACTCTACCTCTCCCTCTACCCCTCTATCTCTCTACCTCTCTCTCTACCTCTCCCTCTCTCCCTCTCTCCACCTCTCTAACTCTCTCTCTACCTCTCTCTCTCTACCTCTCTCTCTACCTCACTACCACTCTACCATCTCCTTCTACCTCTCTAACTCTCTACCTGTCTCTCTCTACCTCTCTCTCTACCTCTCTCTCTACCTCTCTCTCTACCTCTCCCTCTACCTATCTCTCCCTCTCTCTCTCTACCTCTCTCTCTCTCTACCTCTCTCTCTCTCTACCTCTCCCTCTCTACCTCTCTCTCTCTCTCTCTCTCTCCCTCTCTACCTCTCTCCCTCTCTCTCTCTACCCCTCTCTCTCTCTACCGCTCTCTCTCTACCTCACTGCCACTCTACCTCTCCCTCTACCCCTCTAACTCTCTACCTCTCTCTCTACCTCTCCCTCTCTCCACCTCTCTAACTCTCTCTACCTCACTACCACTCTACCATCTCCTTCTACCTCTCTAACTCTCTACCTGTCTCTCTCTACCTCTCTCTCTCTCCCTCTCTCTCTCTACCTCTCTCTCTCTCTTTCTACCTCTCCATCTCTACCTCTCTCCATCTCTACCTCTCTCTCTACCTCTCTCTCTCTACCTCTCTACCTCTCTCTCTCTACCTCTCTACCTCTCTCTCTCTACCTCTCTCTCTCTCTACCTCTCTACCTCTCTCTCTCTACCTCTCTCTCTACCTCACTACCTCTCTACCATCTCCTTCTACCTCTCTACCATCTCCTTCTACCTCTCTACCATCTCCTTCTACCTCTCTAACTCTCTACCTCTCTCTCTCTACCTCTCTCTCTCTACCTCCCTCTCTACCTCTCTCTACCTCTCTCTCTCTACCTCTCTCTCTCTATCTCACTCTCTACCTCTACCTCTCTACATCTCTTTCTCTACCTCTACCTCTCTCTACCTCTCTCTCTACCTCTCTACCTCTCTCTCTACCTCTCTACCTCTCTACCTCTACCTCTCTACCTCTCTCTCTCTACCTCTCTCTCTCTCTACCTCTCTCTCCCTCTCTCTCTACCTCTCTACCTCTCTCTCTCTACCTCTCTACCTCTCTCTACCTCTGTCCACCTCTGTCCACCTCTCTACCTCTCTCTACCTCGATCTGTCCACCTCTCTACCTCTCTCTACCTCTGACCACCTCTCTATACCTCTGTCCACCTCTCTACCTCTCTCTACCTCTCTACATCTGTCTAGCTCTCTCTCTACCTCTATACACCTCTCTACCTCTATACACCTCTCTCAAATATAGCTACAACGTCTACGTATAATACGGTACACTAAGTGGCAGCCGCAGCCTAAAATCACTTCTTGTCCTTAAAAAAAAACAATCCTTACCATATCCAATATATCTCCCCTTTATGACCTTATAAGTATTTACTTCTGCAGCACAATATCCTTTCCTCAACAACATCAAATGTTGCACAGCTAAACACTTATAAGGTCCCAAAGGCGAGACCTATTGGCTATGCCAATGCTTGTTTTTAACGTCTCCAATTGGTTAATTCAGACATATTACAAAACTCCACACTTTGGCGGCCTGTAAAGAGGCTGCGTCCTTGTCATTATCCTGAATAACTGCGAGTCCCCAGATGAATCGATATTTACAAAGGAATACCTTACATCAACAGTGATAGGGTTTACTGCCCAAATGACTCACTTATAAATCAAGCTCTCTGTAAGTGCAATAAAACTATTGTTTAGTCTGAATGTATCATACCACAAACCCCAGCCTTCCGTGTTTTGTTTTTATCTTATGGCGGCTATAAACTGTCTAGACACCAATTAGCAAGCCGGTGTTCTACTTCACATGTTTGCTGTGCCATCCCAGACCAATCTGCAGGAAGGGACACAAGGCCTCCCTTTACTACTGTAAGCAGGCGGGGTTTGAACACTCTTTCATAATAAATTAATACAGTCATGGTAAGAAATACGCGTGAATAACAGGTTTATTTAGAAGGAGAGTTCCAATTCAGTAAATGTATAAAAAGGAATTACCTTCTCTTAGTCAACTATTAGTTGGGGTCACCAAATATAATAACATGCCAAGGTCTGCATTCGATATATATGAAAGTGTGTCAAGAAGTCTCGGTGTTTTTTCTTAGCAGAAAGTTTATACTGTTTAATATTAACTGACTTTCACATTGATGTCTGTGTGCTTAGATGGCCTAGTGAACTAAGCAGTTGCTGCTGACACCTTGACCGACAAAGTTAAAGTTTGTAGATTTAGATTGTGGTGTAGGGGGCTGCAGTGCTGGACAGCGAAAGCAAATGGAAGCAAGGACAAACTGCGGGTCGAGGGTGGAGGCAGGAGGGAGCAACACGGAGGGTGAGGGGCAAGTATTTCGGGGGAGCGTCACATAAGGGAGAGAGCAAGAAAACACAAGCATTCCCAGGGAGTGCTTAACAAAAATGAAAAAAGTAGTTCCCTGAAAGTTAGCACTGGAAGTAGTCAAGTCATGCAATCACAAGGAAGGCAAAGAAGCGCAGCGTATCACCCGGTATTCAGGCGCTGTCCATGGGCACGGGGAGATTAGGTGATTTGCCCAGAATCACAGGATGTTTTACCGACGCCGACCGAGACTTAAACTCGGGTCTCCAGCTCCCGGATCGGCAGCTCTGGCCGCTCCGCCACATCCTCTCTACCACAGGTCACACGTCAGACCCCTGCACGGGCAGCTACACCTTTCATTCTTCCACAGTCAATGCATCGAGAACTCATAAACTAGGTAAAAATGACACCTGCTATTTGTAACATTTAGAAGTGGCAAAATGGCAGAGTAAGTGCTACATAAACAAGTAATGGTAAAGCCAATAGGTTTCACCTTTTGACAAATTCACTTTGCCAATACTTTTTGGCAAAGCCATACATCATCGGGTAAAAAAGGAGCAACGATGCAAACACATGCATATGCATAATGATAAAAAAAAAAAAAAATTATTAAGGACCGAGAGTTGGGGGCACTGTGGAGTGGGTGAAGGGAGCACCGGGCCAGCTTGAGCTGGGGCCGATGAGTGAAGCAATGGCTGTGGTGGGGCAGGAGGGGGGCAACATGGAGTTTGTGGAGTAGGGGCAAGCAGTACTGGACAGCGAAAGCAAATGGAAACAAGGACAAACTGGGGGTGGAGGGAGCAACACGGAGTGTGAGGGGCAAGTATTTCGGGGGAGCATCACATATGGGAGAGAGCAAGAAAACAAATGTATTCTCAGGGAGTGCTTAACAAAAAAGAACAAGCATTTGCAATGCAATAGGTCTCGGATTTACGCAAGTTTGAGCTATTCACTTTGCAAATAATGCCTTTTATTTTTGTTTTCGTTATTAAAACATAAATAAAAGGCATTGTGATTTACAATGCCAATAGCTTAAACTCACGTAAATGCGAGACCTATTGCATTGCAAATGCTTGTTTTGTTTGTTTGTTTGTTTTGTTTGTTTGTTTGCATTGCATTGCAAAGCGACTGGGGCACCCAGGGCAGACAGACTGGAACCAGTAACATGCTGGAGACCTCCGGTAAGTGATTCTGGTAATCCTTGACCAAACGTATTGCAAGCATCAACCGACACACATTTCGCATTTGTGGGGATAGCACCATGGACTTATTCAAGGCTGAAAGTATGCGGTCATGGAAGTAATTACAAGGATCACAAAATGAACACTCTAAAATAATTACATTGGTGTTTACACAGTGGTTGTCACTGGCACAGCAAACCATGACATTACAATTCAATTTCGCCTCGCTGCCGCGCTCCCTTTCCCCCCGCTCCTCTGTGGTGCGCGCGCACCACTGGTTATTTCTGTTTTCATGGTCGTGGGACGCGAGGTCCCTCCCTTCGTGGAGAATGGGAGAGGATGGGGACCCATCTGGTAAACAAAGCCCGCAGTATAAATGTGGGAGTCGCCCTGTCACTAGGCGACAGAGATAGAGGACAGATAACGTGATGCGGGCTCGGATCCACTGTAGTATTTGTGAATCGGGCTCGAGAGTTAAAATATTAGCGGGCATTGACTGCTGAAGTGTTAATGTATTGTATTGTATTGTAATTCCATTTATATAGCGCTTACTACCCCTGACGAGGCGTTGAAGCGCTTTTTCGTCGAGTAGCACGCTACTCCGGGACCCATAGAGGATTAGTGTTGAATTAGTATAGTGAAACATGCAAGTACATTTTAAGTGGGGGATAGGTTAGTCAGTTATTTGGATTTGGAATGATAGCAGAAGGATAGAGGAGGAAAAAAGGTTTGTATTTATATAGCGCTTGTTACCCCTGATGGGGTGTTGAAGCACGCTACTCCGGAAGCCCATAAAGGATTAGTGGTGAATTAATATGGTGAAATATGAAAGTAATTTCAGTGGTGGATATTAGTCAGTTATTTGGAGTGAGAAGGATAGCGGAGGGATAAAAGGGAAGAAAGGTTTGCATTCATATAGCACTTGTTACCCCTGATGGGTGTTGAAGCGCTTTTCTGGCGAGTAGCACGCCACTCCGGAACCCATTAGGATTAGTGTTGAAAATTAGTATAGTAAAATATGAAGTAATTTGAGTAGTGGATATGTTATTCAGTTATTTGGGTAGAGAAGGGTAGGTGGCGGGATAGAAGAGGGAAAGAGGTTTGCATTTATATAGCGCTTGCTACCCCTGATGGGGTTTTGAAGCGCAAGTAGCACGCTACTCTGGAACCCATAAGTATTAGTGTAGTAGAGAGAGTAGAGTAGAGTAGTAGAGAGAAGTTTGAGATGAGTCAGAAGGTTGGGCTAGAAGATATATTGAGAGAAATATAGGCTGAGAAATAGGGTAGTGCCTTGGAAATGCTAAATTAGAAGAAAGTGATAAATATATAGATCCATAAGTACATTGAAAGTATATAGATACATAAAGGAGGTAAGTATATGTAGATTAAAGATATTGATAGAGGCACAGGATGAGAAATAGGGTAGTGCATTGGATATGCTTTTTCAGGAGAAAAGTAACAGAGACACAGATCCAAGTACATGGAAGGTACATAGATGCACAATGGAAGTAAGTACATGTAGCCCAAGGATGATTTTTATTTATTTATTATTTATTTATTTATTATTATTTTCTTTCCCCTCTCAACAACATAATTATTCTACATGTTTATACAAAGCAATACACAAAGATCGGTACATGTCTATAGTGAGAACAAATGCTTATATACAGAGGGATATGCTGTAAATTTCTGTTTGCGTATGGTGCTTATGTGGGGAAGAGCCAATTCTTGAGTAGTTTTCTGAAGATAAGGTGGTTGTCGGTGGATCTTATGTTGGGGGGTAAAGAGTTCCATAGTTTGGCTGCTTGAACAGAGAAGGATGTGCCACCCATGGTTTTTTTCTTGTATCTTGGGATTTTGAGGCGAGATGCTCCTTTAGAGCGGAGGTTCCTCTGTTGAATGTGTTTGGTGATTTTATTCCTGATGAAACAGCGGTCCCATTCCATGTATTGCTTTGTGGGTGATACAAAGCAGCTTGAACGTGGATCTTCTGGCAACCGGTAACCAATGCAGGGCTTTCAAGGCAGGGGAGATGTGGTCTCGCGGTTTGATATGCAAGAGTAGTCTGGCAGCCGAGTTCTGAATCCGTTGTAGTCTTTTCATGGTTGTTAAAGGTGATCCGTGGTAGAGGCTATTGGCGTAATCGAGTTTGGACAGAACAAGGGAGATGGTAGCTTGAACCTTGTGCGGAAATCCCAAATGAGGGAAAATTCGTCGCAGCGTTTTTATAGTGACAAAGCTTGATCTTGCTAGTTTGTCCACTTGGGCATTCATCGACAGTTTGGAGTCCATGGTCATTCTGAGGTTTCTTACTTCTTTCGATACTTTAGGTGGTGATCCCAGTTCATTAGGCCATGCGGCAAGCGGGTTGTAATGTTTCCAATCGCCACACGTGAGTATTTCCGTTTTTGAAGTATTCAATTTGAGATGGCTCCAAGTCATCCACTGATCCACGGCTCTGAGACAGCTGAAAATTGGTGATTTTCCAATGTCTTTGGGGCATTCCAGTTGAAGGAGTATTTGCATGTCATCTGCATAGTTATAGCACGTGAGGTGAAATTGATTGATCAGTACTGGTAATGACTTCATGTAAATGTTGAAAAGCATGGGCGAGATGATAGAACCTTGAGGGACCCCTGCTTTTGTGGAGTACGGTTTGGACGAGAAAGGTGGGGTATGGATGACATTAGTTCTGTTTCGAAGGTAGGACGCGATCCAGTCTAGAGCAGTTCCCTCTATGCCGGCTTCATAGAGTCTTTGTTTCAGAGTGTCATGGTCAACCGTGTCAAAGGCAGCCGAGAGGTCCAAGAGGAGTAGCGCAGCAACTCCGTTGCGGTCAACTGTATTTTTCAGGTCATCCCAGATGGCAAGGAGGTGCTGTCCTGCCACTCACCACTCATCAGCAATGAAATCCCTCCTTCACAGCATCCAACTGCCCCTCCATTGCCCCCACGTCCCACAGAACTGGCAAAAAGCATGTCAGGGGGTCCCAGGGGAAGATCATTGGGTCACTTGCTCAGGGAAGATGCGAATTAGAGATTAGGTCATGTTTAGGCAGGTGTTAATGACCTACTGAGATGAATTTTGTCATTTGTATTTTGGAGCTGGTAGATAACAGCTGGTGCAGTTTATAGCTGTGTATTATATGTACATGTTTAAAATGTATTTTTTAATGATTTGTATCTTTGAATGCGAATAAACGTATTTTGATGATGATCATGATGGCAGTGGCTTTCTAGGGAGTTGATGTTAATTACGTCTTCTGTGCTTTACTTAGCACAATGGCTTTTAGGTGAATTGGCGCTTTATAAATACCATTTATAGGCCACAGGCCTTCAGTGGTACTCTAGATTAGTTATAACTGTTTAGGGAGTTTTAGACCATTTAGGTATGTTATACAACATATAGCTACCAACACTTTCATGCCAGTTTTCACCTTCAGGCATTAATTATGCTTTTGAACCCAATGTACAAATGTAACCTAAGAGCTGGTCTACTAGCTATCAGATTATTTGATTTCAACCAATTTTATTGAAGTTTGTATAAGATATACAATACACAGTGCAATTTCTGTAAAGGTTGACAGTAAAATCAGAGTGAAAAAAGTCATGGCCAGCAGATCAGATTAGAGCAATATGTAAGCGCCATAACCTATAACCGGAATGAGTGAATTTAGTCATATGAGGAGTCGTAAAAATAATCCTGAAAAAAGCATTGAATGAAAGCTCTTTGAAAGGTAGTCAACCTAATCACAGCAGTGAGTGCACTGGGAAACACCTAAAAAGAAAGAAAAGAGAAAGCAGAGAAAAAGATGCATAGTATGGAAGCAAAAGAAGAACCCGGGTAGAGAAACGAGGGGAAGGCAGTAGACATGTGTAGCTTGGACGGCAGTCCAATGACAAATGCACAATAAAGACTACAGAATTCACCAAGTATTCAGACTGTACGTTGGAACTGTATAGCGGGACCTTTAGGGTAGTTCGGATTTCTGCAGGTAAACATCAAAAGAATCCCATAAGCGACGAGCTGCATGCTGTGTTATGTTATATAATGTTTTATACATCGCATTATAAGCACTTCTGGTGACACAAAATATTCCACCATTTATTGAATGGGGTTTCTGATGTGGATTTCTACTCTGACAGAATAGTTTTTGCTCTGAGTGAAATCACCAAGTCTAGTAATAGCTTATCATCTGCAGACAGAGTTAAAGGGTGTGCGTGGGCTATTAGTCCTAAGGTTATAGTAAGGAAATGGAACATAACAGGAATATTGAAAATGTGGTCTATCATGCTTTGCACTCACATTATAATTTTCTTGGCTACACAACAAGGAGTACAATGGGTTCTTGCAGTAAACGGGTATCATAGCTCAGTAGGTTATGTTACTGACAGTTTCAAATACACCATAGGAGGAAACCGGGGATAACATAATGTGATGGTCCACAGACACTGTAACTTAATTGGACTTCTTCGTGTTTCAGCCAATACATATCACTGTGATTTTAGAAACTTTTGATCTGTTTGAGATAAAAACCAATTTTGGGTTAAATTCTGCTGAGTATCCAGCAGATAAAGTATTATGTGGCAAATGCAGCAAATCTATGCAGCAAATCTATAAGTATGAAGCCAGTGCTTCCCAAATGCGGGCGCATGCAACAAAAGAACCGCCAGCCGCGAGCTTTAAAAGAGCATTCACAGGGGGTAGGAAATGAGATTACCGATAGAAAACGCGTTCAAAGTCTTATACGAATTTGCTTTGCATGCATTTTTTGAAGGCGGGCTCTGCAGACACCTGTGCAGAAATGCACACGATTGTTTTTCCTCAATAAATACACCTCGAGTCCTCGTCTAAATTATTAGATGTAGCTTGTCCTCCCGTTGAAGAAGAGAAAACACTGCAGTAGATCTCGGGCCATTCTAATGTTTTACTCGGCGATAAAGTCCGCGTATGTATTTTAAACTACATACTGGCATGGACTGTAGTTTGTGAGCTCAAGGGTTTGCAAGAACCGTGCACATTGTGAACCTGACTCGTTCATTTCCAGTCTTGACTTCCAGCTGTAGACCATGGGAGCCGGCGTGGAGGTGTGGTATGGTAAGGATTCACAGTTCCCTTCATGACGCCGAGGCATTAGGATTCTAGTCCGGCGTCGGTTTTTACAAAACAATGCATTCTGGGAGCCGTAGTCTCGATAAGCCGCAATTTATAAGTGCAGTAACGCCTAATAATAACTGAGCTCCTACGTTTCCTAGGTCCGCACGCATGTAGCGCATTGGCTCAAGGTTTTTGCTTTACAAGCAAAAACCTAGACTTAATGAGCTACTCCTACCTGGGATTTATGTAATAATACATTTTAAAAGGTAAGGCCTGCACGATACAAGTTGTTCCCTGGTGATATGAAGCTTCTGTGTTTTTCACTAATCAGTTTTGTGATTTCACACAACAGGAGCGCTGGTGAAAGGGAGCACATGCAACATTTTAGTGGCGGAATGCAAGCCCAACCGATCCTCTGCAAAAAACAGAACGTGTATTTAACGTGGCCAAAGGTGCGTTGGGACACAGGGAGAGATCACAAAAGGTTTGGATTTTCCCAGCCGGTCCAGCATGTGTGGTCTACCCGAGATTTCCCAACATAGAAAGCTGTACCTATGCACCAGCCAGAGCCTAAGAACTTCTTGGAGTTTCTTATTGTTCAAATGGGTATAATTTCTGATATTTATATATTTCCTTCGTCTTCATTGCTTGATTTTGCTCGTGAGAAAGTGTCACTCGTAGTCGTTGAAATATCATTAATAATTACACTGAAATTATGAAAATGTCACGTATCAATCTGAAACCTTGGCAGCTATGCTAGGTCCATTACAATCACACCTATGTGACCTGGCCGAAGCAGGCGCCTGGTCAAGGCAAGTCATGACAGAGGTGTAGCTACCAATAGCGCAGCAGGTGCAGTGACACCGGGGCCAAGGTGCCTATGGGGGAGGAGGGAGGGAGGAGACCGAGGACACAATGCTACAGGAGCAGGAAGCTGACTGTCTGCATCCTGATCCGACTCCAGCAGCTGCGTGTTTGCGGAGCACTAGGCAAGGCTCCGAGCTGGCATTGAATCAGCGCTGTGTTTTTTAGCTTTTTTATGGCACAGTATTTATGGAAATACCCCGAGCCTGACGTGCAACCATGTTCAACTGTATTAATTTCGAGCGCAGTGCGTGCCCTTTCAAAATACACCGTAGTTTGAAAAACGATTCAAAATAGTTCGTAACTTTCACACAGTGTTCTCAATGAACCATGTTTTCAAGAGACCGCATACGAGCTTACTGCACTCTACATGCTGACACTGGAAGGCACATATACAGTGATTTAAATGGGAAACCAATGGTGCGCGCGCACCACAGAGGAGCGGGGGCGAGGGAGCGCGGCAGCGAGGCGAACGCGCGCTGCTGCGCGTGCTAGCCACCGATGGGAATGGGCGGAGCAAAGGCGGGACATGCGCCCGCCTTTGCCCAATTGCGTGCATTACTTTTTTTTTTAAAACACGCTACAGCCAATGGCAGCCGGCGAAAACAAAACCACACGTACGAGCGTGTGGTCAGCTTTCAAAAGCCCATACAAGAGGTCTCGGGCTGCGCGAGCAGTGCTACGCACTGCAACGCTAGGCCCGAGACCTAAAAAAGTAGTTCTCTGAAAGTTAGCACTGGAAGTAGTCAAGTCATCCAATCACAAGGATGGTAAAGATGCTACGCTACAGGGATGGACACACACGAGGAAGAAGGAAAGCCTTTAAATATGAAGTAAGCAAATGAGAGAGACAACAGAGCCAAGCAATTGTGGGCGAAGGGCTGGCTGTAAGCCCATGGTAACTTTTTGCTGTGTCCACAAGAGGCCTTTCAAAAACAGGCAGCTAAAAGTTGCCTGGAGGCAAGAGCGTAAAACAAGCATTTGCAATGCAATTGGTCTCTCATTGTTTGAGCTTTTGGCATTGCAAATGACAATGCCTTTTTGCTTACGAAAAGCAAGGCTGGCAGTAAAAGAAGGGCAGTTACTGCCGGCCTTGCTTCTTGCAAGCAATGACTATAAGTACAAAGTGCATGTTTACGCACCGCTTGCAGGTTTTCAAAACACAAATAAAATGCATTGTCATTTACAATGCCAATAGTTCGATAGAGGTGGTGGAGGTAACTGGTGAGTAATAGTACAATGCAGAGACACTTTAATGAATAAAAAATGTTAAAAACAAGGCATGCAGCAAAAGAGGTTTAGCTTGCAGAAAAATTATGAGTGAGTAATTTCTAACAATTTCTTGTACAGTGAGACATAAAAATATTTTCCGAAGAGATCAATATGATTCCTAAGGAATGGGGAATAGATTCGTAAAATGCAAACACTGTTAAATATTGATGCATTTAATAATTTTTGATTGCAGAGTTAAGGGAATATGAAATTGATCACGGTAAATGCATTTTAGAAAATTGGAGGAATTCCAAGTGAGAGCTCCTTTTGATGACAGAAGTAATTCGAGAAGAAGTATACTAAAAAGGAATGGTTAGAATGCCTGAATGCTTCCTCTGCCTCCCTAGAATGTTCAGCAACCTGTAAATATTCTCTACTGATGAGGTAGGCATCCAAAAACACTGGTGTCTAGAGATTCGATTTCGAAAGACGGCATTAGCTGAAAAATAATATGAACTTTGTGTGAAAAACTGAACTTCAACTACCAAGACGCTATGGGGTAATGGCGCTGTTGCATGCAAGCAGTGCGTTCCTACCCACTTTCACTGATAAACGGCTCTCGTGAGATGCCCCCAAGCTGACGAGCTTTGGAACGTCTGCACGCTATGAGTGGGATTATACCTGAAAAAATTGGCAGCATGTCCAGCAACCCGTAAATATTCTCTACTGATGAGGGAGGAATCCCGAAACACTGGTGTCTAGAGATACGATTTCGAAAGACGGCACTAGCTGAAAAATAATATGAACTTTGTGTGTAAAACTGAACTGCAACTACGAAGATGCTATGGGGTAATGGTGCTGTTACATGCAAGCAGTGCGTTCCTACCCACGTTCACTGATAAAAGGCTCCCGTGAGCCGCCCCCAAGCTGACGAGCTTTGGAACGCCTGCATGCTATGAGTGGGATTGTACCTGAGAAAATTGGCAGCATGTCCAGCAACCCGTAAATATTCTCTACTGATGAGGGAGGAATCCCAAAACACTGGTGTCTAGAGAAACGGTTTTGAAAGACGGCATTAGCTGAAAAATTATATGAACTTTGTGTGAAAAGCTGTACTACAACTACCAAGACGCTATGGGGTAATGGCGCTGTTACATGCAAGCAGTGCGTTCGTACCCACTTTCACTGTTAAATATTGATACATTTAATAATTTTTGATTGCAGAGTTAAGGGAATATGAAATTGATTATGGTTAATGCATCTTAGAAAATTGTAGGAATTCCAAGAGAGAGCTCCTTTTGATGACAGAAGTAATTCGAGAAGAAGTATACTAAAAAGAGACGGATAGAATGCTTGAATTAATCTCTGCCGCTGGTAATTACTTGGGGTGGCATCCCAGTCCATCATTATTTTGCACACCATGCCACCTCAGTTTGCACCCAACCATATACTTATCAGCTATTGACTTTGCTCCAATAGGACAGTCCAGCCTGAAAAGCCAGGCCAGGTCCTCCCTCCACCGGAAGACAAGCAACCTAAGACCAATTCTGGACTGACTGGGGCTCGTCAGCACTGTTCCCTGTAACCTGCGCGCGTGCGTGCCCGCGCACCTATTTGAATCAGAGCGCGCAGTGTCTTCTTTGCAGCGCGCACACACCACGAGAGGCAAGTATTCATGTTAATCGCAGCGCTGCGATTAACATGAATACTTGAAGAAAAGCAGACAATCTGCCCCCTCCACGCTCTGTTAAGAAAAGTCATGCAGCAAGCCTAAAATCACGACGTGTGCTTTCACAATCATTAACATATATTAGTGATTGTGAAAGCACACATTGTGCTGTTGGGCTTGCTGTGTGCTTTTCTTAACATAGCGCAGCAGTTGTGTGCCTTTTGAAAGTTTTCATGTTAAATGCAGCCCCGAGTGTAAGCATGTCGGGCCCTGCAATTAACATGAACACTTTCAAAAAGGCATGCAATCTGCCGCGGTTCATTAACAAAGGCAGGCAACAAGCCTAACAGCACAACGTGTGCTTTCACAATCCCCAATATGTATTAGGGATTATGAAAGCACACGTCGTGCTGATAGGCTTGCTGCGTGCCTTTTGATGATAGATAGGGTGACCAGAATTTTAAAGCCAAAAACCGGGAAATTTCACACAAACAGACTACACATAGCTGCCAAGGTTTCAGATTGCTATGTGCGACATTTTCAAAATTTCAGTGCAATTATGAGTGCATTTCAATGACTATGAGTGACACTTTCTTGAGAGCAAAATCAGCCTTGCTCTACCCGGTACACTAGAACCCCATTCCCAATATGAACCAACCTGCCCCACCCAGTACATTCAAACACCACACAGCCAACTAACTCCATTCATATCCACCAGAACCAACCTACTCCTTCGCAGTCCATCTTAACCACATTCACATCCGCAGTGTTCAGCTCACCTGTGCCAAGCAAGACTCGGGCCAGGTTGAGATGGGGCTAGGGGTCATTGGCGTTGCTTTGCTGATTATTGTTGATTATTGCAGGAGAGAGGCCGGGCCTGGCCTTTCAGGATTGGCCTCAGACCAAAGGCTGCATGTAATACCCATAACGGAGCACCGTACAATCTGTGTCAGCAGAGAGGGGTTGCTGCCTGTGTGTCCTAGGGGCTGCACTGAGTCCGAGCCCTAACGTAAACTGCCAAATGTAAACTGACTGTCGTGCCTATAGCTAGGTGCGTAATCGGTCTCAGTCTATCGGACATTGGGCGCAGGGTAAATCAAGCAGACACTGATTCGCTCGCGTTGTCACGTGAGGTCAGTGAAGCTGAATGCTGCGCCAGCCCACTATGGGTGAAGTTGTTACACTGTAGCCCCTAAAGCCAGCCCAAATCTAGCTGAGCCAACCCCCAAGTCTGCGCAATCAGGGCTGCCCGCGCTGTGCCAGCTTTCTGTAAGTGGTGCTAATTACCAGCTAGTTCTGGGCTTGACATCGGAGGATGATTCATAAATGCGTGACTTTGCATTTCAGTACGGTGATGATGACCAGCACACTAAAATGCGTTAGTCTAAGCCTGATGCGTGGTACTTGGAGGGCTGCAAAAGGCATGCAAGAAATGCAGCAGGAGATACAACTCATAGAAGGAATGTTCTGTGGTTGGCTAAGGACAGGACACAACAATGCATTTTCTCAGATTCCATTGTGGTGCAATCTTGAAGTTTTAAATTTTGTCTTGTTGCTCCAAATAAAAATCTTAGGGAATACATCAAAGACAATTTTAATCCACTTACACATTTTCTTCACATTACTCAAAAACCAGCTCCGCTGTAGTTCAGGCGTTGAAGCACACCCAAGTGGCATTCGGCTACTTGGGTGGACCCCGATGATGAAGCATGTCACCAACTAGGTGGGTGAGTGAGGGGTTTCTTAAATAAAGAAAGAATTCTTTCTTTACTATTGCTCTCTATTTTTCCAAAACAACTAGGACGCTGAGTCCTGGGGACACTCCCTCTTTTTGTTTTTCGCAATCTTGAATAACCCAGACACCTCTCAGGGATTTAGCATTCCCATTTAACAAGTGATAGTAAGGGACACATTCTCCATTAAAAGTCTTTTAATGTAACAATATGCTTTTGAATACTGTATCCTTTTTATGTTTGTTGTATGTTGCAAACCTGCCTTAAGACCCTTAATGTGGTGCTGTATGTGTAGAAATACACTGTCTTTTCACTTTATTAAGCAAATGTTTGAGTGATAGTTCCACTGACATTTGTCGCTGCACCCACACACGCGGTTGGGTTCTTGGCACACATAGCCATGGCTGCAGCACACAGAGACCTTATACTGACGCACACAAAGAAAAAAAATTAGAGGGAACATTGCTCGTCAGTCTGGTGCAGCTTTGTCCCACTGTTACGGTGAGCACGGGACCCATGTCTGGGCATATCCGTCACATATAGGGCATTGCACTGAAGTATACAAAAAAAGTGATGGAAGGAATGCTTGAATTAATCTCAGTCACTGGTAATTACTTGGGGCCACATTTCAATCCATTGTTATTTTGAGCACTGCTACCTCACTTTGGACTCAATCCATATGCAAATCAGCCTTGACCCTGGTCCAGATTGATGCAGTCCAGCTGGAGCTGCCAGGCCACAAAATTTGAGGACTTTTTACATAATACAAAGACACCAAATTACATGAATTTAGATTGCATATATAGGTTTCAGGCGAGGGGGTGGAGGTGGGAGGGGGTGGATGTAACATGATTTGCCCAGATTGACTAAAAGCCTGAATAATTTAGAACCAAGGTCTCCAGATGCCAAAATCAGCAGCTTAGTCAGTAAACACAACTCCTCCACAGTCCTGAGCTGTGATTTAGCCTCATGCATTCTGGGAATTGTAGTCTTGGCCCACGTCAAACTAGACATTACATAAGCTTTCCCTTTCCAGGGTAGAATAGTTCCCTGAGGCCCTCATTCCAAGTGTCTTAAGGTTATAAGATCCACAGAAACACTTTTCATCCAGTGTTTTCTGCCAAACATTTCTCCTGCTGAAAGGAGATGAAGTGTCCAAGTGACACACATCGGAAAATGGCAAAAAAAACATGTATTAATCGGTGTGATTCCAGGGTATTCTCCAAAATTATGGTATCAGGAGTACTTTTCCACCTGGAATGACTAATGTCTGCGATATTGGTGATTAATTCCTAGGGGAGAGGGGGAGCGCCTGCCTTTTTTATGGGCACTCATGAGGGAACCTCAAGTTCTGTCTTCTTTACATTCTGGGACTAGTAATTTTACAGCATCCATCAGAAATAAAAGTCTACCAGAACTTCAGATCTCTGTAATAGTAGTTCAGCTGCTATATAAAGCACTCAGCACTACGGTGAACAAAGCAAGTAAATCTTATTACAGAGATCCAATGTTTCCCAGATGCCATGTACGAGTCCTTGGTTCTTCTAGCCCAGGCTTTCTACTTCTTTGCATTCTGGTAATGTTGTGAGACTATGGCTCAGCGATATAACACTCATGTCACACATTTGAAGGGCTGAGCAGCAGAGTTTGAACCATGGCAAGGCAAAAACCCTTTTCTGAGGTCGGTAAAGTGAGTACCATTAAACTGTTATCTTGGTTCTAGAACTAGTGAACAAAAATGTTTGAAAAGCACAAAAATGAGGCAGGAGTTTTGAAAACATGCCCCCCTAAAGTGATACTTGAAAAAAACAGGGTTGTTGAAATATGCTCTCCCCATAAAATGACACTTAAGGAGAATGCTGAGTTACCTTATGTAGGTCAACACAGACTGTCACCTCAGGCAGAAAATAAAACGTGCAATTGACTCTCTCTCTTGCTAAATGGTATGATTTAAAAAAATAAACTACTTGCCCCTGTAATAGTCCTATTATTCACTGCCCAAAGGCCATACGGGGCATACAAGATTTCAGCTACATAAAACAACCTGTGGTTCCCTTAGAGCCTGTTATGCCTGACACCAAAACTATATTATCTTCTATACCTGTAAAGGCAGAGTATTTTTTCAGCATTAAAGTCCATCCACAGAGTGAGGACCTCTTTACCTTCACCTTAAAAGATTCCCAGTATACGTTCCTCACTGAGAGTCTCACGGTCTGTGCGCAGGAAGTAAAGAGAGACTTGGACCGCCTGCACCCGGAAGGTGGTACCGTTGTCTTGTAGTACGCTGATGACCTCCTTGTGGCATCTCCATCACTTGAGACCTGTTAAAAAAACACAGTAGCTCTACTGAACAACCTACAGGGGAGAGGACACAAAGCCTCTTTGTCAAACTTCCAGTGCTGCCAAAAAAAGAGGTGACTTACCTGGGTTATGTGATATCCCAAGGTACACACCGTATATCACCTGACAGAAAAAAATGGATTCAGGCATGCAGCCCAGTCCACCTAGAATGGAATAATATCCTTCCTGTAGATAATGAACCACTACCGCCAGTGGACCCTGAGTACAGATCGTATGATGCCATCTTGAGACAATGTATGCTAAAAGATGCACTGAACAACATTACATAGACTAATGAACTTGCAAACCTTTTCAAGAAACTGAAATAGACATTGTGTACTGCCCTAGCATGGCGGCTGCCTGACTACAAACTGCTCTTCCATCTCTATGTATCAAAGCAAAATGGCATTGCAAATGGCGTGCTGTTGCAAATGTTGTGCTGACACAGCTGGAAAAAGATCTGTGACAAAGTAAATTGTGACTTCTGGGCATCAGCAGATGTGATGGTAGAGAGGACAGCTTCCATTTTGTTGGACTATACTTGTTTTGTTTAGGTGCCACATTCGGTCCAGTTGTGGTCATCTGCAGCAACACAACATTTTGTGTCTGCCAGGCGCACAAGTTATGAGGTCACCTTGTTGTCTAACACTAATATCTCAATTTAAAGAAGCCCACCTGTTCATTTGGCAACATTATTACCTGCATTAGGTGATTCTGATGAGACCCCTAAGCATTACTGCGTTGACACTGTAGAAAATTGAGCCACACCAAGACCAGATTTACTGCAGACACCATTAGAAAAGGCAGACTATGAGTGGTACACTGATGACTCCTCCAGCAGACTTATAGATACTTATTACAGAGCAGGGCATGCTATTACAACAGTTGACACCATAGTTGAAAGTCTGCTCCCAATGTCTTGTCTTTACCCAACATTGTAAAGGTCGGTCCCCTGCTACACATGATCACTTGTCAGTACCACAGTGTCCCTTTACCAACTTGCAGATAGATTTTGATTCCCAGTGAATGGTTTGAAATATTTGATGGTGTGTGGACCAGTTTTCAAAATGAGTGGAGGTGTTTCCCACAAGGAAGAATGATGCAGAAATGGTTACACAATGCTTGATGAAAGACATCATACCCAGATTTGGGGTCCCCCAGGGCATAAATAGCAATGGTGAGGGTGACTCTGTGGCTGCAGTTATGCATGCTGTGTGAGTGCTTGGGAATGGAGTGGAAACTGCATGCCTCATAACACCCAGTATTTAGGCCAGGTGGAGAGGATGAACTCCACAATAAAAATAGGTTAGTAAATTCACCTGATGCAGCAGGCCTGAACTGGCCTGATGCTAGGCCTGTAGTGCTGCATGCCATAAGGGCAACACCATCTAGAACAACTCATTTGCCCCCCCATCAGATAGTGATGGGGCTCTGATGGGGCTGCCTATGTCAGTAGAGTTAAGGTTGCCTCTCACAGTGTCCGAAGCAGCACTATGCTGTGCAGTTGTCAGCGGTCTTGAGGCATCACTGTCTCCAGGTGAAGGAAGATTTGCCCCATCCGCCCTCAGAGCCCACATACCCTTTTAAAGCTAGAGACATGGGCATTGTGAGAAAAATAAAAGATGCTTCTCTTAGTTCTAGGTGGACTGGACCCCACATCGTGCTCTTGGTATCGCGGACAGTCCTGAGTGGATTCATGGGACAAGATGCAGAGCTACCCCACCTACATCTCAGACAGAGGTACCAGAAGTTGATGAACATCCATCACCAGAGGTGCTGCGCAACACACCAGACAAGGAGAGGACAGACCAGACCATTCTTAAGGGCCAAGCTGAGGGCCCATCATCATGGATCACAGGGACGGTGACACCAACTGATGCTGTCGAGTGAAGTGCACAACAAAGTCTCAAAGAAAGGTGATGGTCTGCACCTGCAGAAAAATAGACTGAAGAGGACATCGCAGGGCAGGGCAGTGAAACCGTCCATGAACAAGAAGACCGCAGAACAGGAGGAGAAGCAGTTGACAGCACACTGTGTGCCTTTACATTACTGACACTTGGAGAAAGTGCCCTTGAACTGAGTGACTGAGGGACACTGTAGCAATATGCATTGCATAGTGCAAACAATATTTATTTGACATTTAATTATGTGTTTACAGCCAGTATTACGACCACCAGCTGATATCATAATACAGCAGTAAGTAGAGGAGGCAAATAAATAAATATTTGAATTAATGGCTATTGCCCTATAGCATATAAATGCACTGAATACTAGAATATAATTTTGTCTATGTTTCAATAATGATTATCTCATTGGTGTGCATCTATGTGACAATATATGCATTTCATCTAAGCACTGTGTAATGCCATACAAAGATATGTAACTATGTTTCTACCAAACATTATATATATATTGTTCACTAGGGTAGGGTATAAATATCCTAAAGGCAAGATTGTTGGGAAAAAATATATATATCCATGTGTATGCACTACATTGATATCATACTTAGTTATAGTTCTCAACCGCACTATCTAAAATCTACTGAACTATCTCACTTCTCCCCGTAACAAGCTGTTTCGAGCTGCAGAGTCTTCCAATCTGACCTTGCCTGGACAAGCTTCATCAGCTGTTCAGAGCCCACGTAGAGCAGCACTTTGCGTTTCCTGACTTCCAAGTTAGTTTGCTCATTAGGTTGTCCATTTCTGCTTACACTGTATGTCTGCATTATATTTGGTACTGTGCTTATCATGCATTTCTCTGTTGCCCATGTTTGGTACCGTGTCCTTTTCTGGTTCTGCTGAGATTGCATTACTGTATTGTATATATGGCCCAAAGACCAGTCACTCGGGAAAGAAGCAGACTGAGAGCACCGTTGTATGCACTGACTTCTTCCTTGCTGGTCAGCAAGCAATGGTACCTACAAACACATTTCATTTTGTTCTTGAGCAACTGCTGTGTATTGTGCGTTTCTTTCATTGCTCCTGGGAGGGTGCAAAAGTTTTTCCCTGACACTAGTTCCACAACCTCTCAGTTAAACAGTGCTGTTGAACCAGTGGATTATGTGCATGCTGCAGAGAGTTGTGCATAACTATGCTAATCTCCCAGCAATTCTAAAAAAGTAATTTATTCATGTGAAACTGTTAATATGAGTGCCATTAAATTGGGGGAAAAACACAGTTTGTTGTGTGTTCAAGGATATTAAAAATCTCCACACAACTGTTAAAACTCCAATCACAGTATGAAGGCTTACCCTCAGTTGAGCACTATTTTATCAGTCTAAAGCCTTCCCTTAAAATAATAAAGTGCATACGTTTGTGACAACACTTACATTAAAAACAAACCCCACTGTGCTGCTGTAACCCCAGAAAGCAGACATACACATACCTGTGCAAATATACTCCGCATGGACACCAGTGCTTCTGGACTGCCAATGAAACGGTGGGGCATTCGTAGGATGCCCATCTTGCTAGGCAAGGAAAGGAAGGGTACAAGCCTAGGTTGGCATGGTGTATATGTCAGTGTTGAGAACGACACCATCCTATAGGATACTAATTTGTGCTAAGGGGCAGGAGTATATCAGAGACTTGCACAATATGGAAGAGGCTAAAGGGCCTTTTTACAGTCTTACAGTCCACCATTGATGCCGCAGATAAGATATGTACGTTTGTCTGTTTACAGGATGACAAGAGCTGTGTGAGGTCATAAACTTGAATGTATAAATCATCTCTGTTTACTTAAGTATAAGCTGCCTTTGACATCATGGAAACAAAATTATAAACCAGTCCTACTTACACAATTACAATCAGCCTTGGCGGCCATAGATAGGGAAAGTATGAGTTCGGTCTGTTTACAGGATGGTAAGCACCCTGTGAACTATAACAAAGATGATAACCTGCACACCAAATATAAACTTTTTTTTATCCAATATACCAAGTTCACAATGTGAATTGGTGGTGCAGCCCTCAAAACCTGACTAGCCCCTGTCAGGTTTAACAATACTCCGAAAAACAAACAGAACCTGTTTGTGTGCGAGGACGCACTTTTCACATGCCCTTACGGTGCATACATAATAGCTTCACAATAAATTCAAAATAATCTCTACTGCTCTTTCGTATTTATCTCCTATTAACAATCCTTATACTTGAGTGTAGTTACAAATTCATGCCAAATTCTCAATATGAATGTTTAACATAAAGTTTTTCCAAAGGTTAACAAAAAAGTAACAATAGCAAAACAGTCGACATTTTCTTATTTATTCTCTGAATAATTGTTTCATTTCTTCATTGCTCAAGGCAAAGTGTATTTACATCTCCCAATGCATTTCGGTGCAACACCTTCATCAAGGGAATACTTTGCATGAGCTGTATTGCATTGAATGATCAACTGATATACACAGTTTGCTATTCGTGAAATCTCTCTCAGCCTCCCTGAGACGTCGTCGCTAGTGGCCCCCACAATCTTCCGTTTAGAAAGTCGTCACCTCAAGACACGAACTTCTGTTTCCCGCGTAATCAATTACGCGGGAAACAGAAGTTCGTGTCTTGAGGTGAATTTGTAACTACACTCAAGTATAAGGATTGTTAATAGGAGATAAATACGAAAGAGCAGTAGAGATTATTTTGAATTTATTGTGAAGCTATTATGTATGCACCGTAAGGGCATGTGAAAAGTGCGTCCTCGCACACAAACAGGTTCTGTTTGTTTTTCGAAGCACCCTGTGAAGTCATAGACTCAAATACATAAATCATCAGTTTTTACAGGATTATAAATTGCATATGATGCCATAGAAATAAAGGTATACAATGTAGTGCAGGTCCTGCTCAACACATTGACAAGAATCATACTCTGCACTATATGATAAATCCCTCCCTCCCCCACATGTTTGTAATATTAGTAGGCATGTAGACAACGTACATGTGTGATTAGTTAAGTGACCAGTTGTGTTGATGGTGTCTGAGGTTTAGTGGAATGAAGTTTCTAAAATAACCTCGTGTCAACCCTAGAAAGAACTTTCAAAATCTTAACACTGAACAATGAATTTGTGTTGAAGAGTTTTGCTGATTTTAGCAAGAGAGGAATATGGAGTGATTGATTGATGCATCATGAGGTAAAACTCACAAATGAGGTGCAGACAGAGAGTTGTGGGATGGGATAGATTCTTCTCAATGTGTTGAGCAGGACCTGCACTTCAGCTCTTTATATGAAGATTTCAGTCCTAAATCCAATAGCCATACTTAAACAAACAAAACCCTTCTATTGCCCTACAATGTGAACAAACCACCAACTAGAGTAATCCCTTGGTTCCACGTTCTACAAAAACATTGGGCATGTGTAATAACACATTTATGTGCAAATGTCCATTCACTGAGTGGTAGACACTACACTGGGTGTTAAAATTCTAGTCTGTAGCTTAGTTGTTTACAGCTTTTTCTCAATTTCAAAAAGAGTAAAGGAGATTCAGACGAGATATAACAGTCTGGTAATACACAGCAACTGAACTGCAGTACAAATCGAAAAAGGCCCTGTCTAAAGCTGAAGTTCTGAAGAAACTTGAACTTGCCACAGTTTCGATAGGGAAGAGCAGCCTTCTGGATTAATTGCATACATTAGTAACTATGCTCCAAACGTAAAAGCAACTCAGTAAAATAAGAATCAGCACCTGAAATGATCATATCTGTTTTGATAGTTGAAAAGTTGCCCTTGAAGTAAAAAGAGCAGATTATCTGAAATGGTTTGATTTTCTGTCAAAGTACTTGCTGCACTTGAGTGAAGCTCATTTAGGTCATAATGAGACTATTAATTTGGACTGTTGGAACCATGGCAATTAAAAACACCTCAATAAATTATTAAACTAATTACATTAATTTTTCCGTAAGAGCAAGCTTAAACCATTCTGTGAGAAGTTGGCCTGGTATATGCTGTCCACTAATTAAAGTGGGCACCCTGTACCAGTCCAAACAACCCTTATGGTGATTTAAGAGGTCAAAGATAACCTTAGAAAGCTATCCAAGTGGTAGCTGTGGAGAGCAGCCTTCAGGCTTAGTGTTGAAGGAATGTTAAGCAGCTTGTATTACCAGAATGTAACCTTATTGTAATGGTTAAATAGAAGGAGAACCACACAGTAGTTATACAAATATGTATTTATTATTATAACACA
The DNA here is from genome assembly GCA_963921515.1 of Calotriton arnoldi. NCBI lineage: Eukaryota > Metazoa > Chordata > Amphibia > Caudata > Salamandridae > Calotriton > Calotriton arnoldi. Next base: position 1,676,792 of record CAWUFW010002024.1, read on the forward strand.
CTCTAAATACTTCACAGTATCGGCTACACGCAGATAAACACAAAGCACACAATACTGTAGTACAGAAACAGTCGCACGTAGCACTAATACACAGTGGGCTCCAGGGGGAGATCAAACCATATACTAAAATAGTGGTATAAGAACCACGACTCGAGTCAAGACAGTGTCAAAGGGTGTAGAATTGCTGGGACCCCAACGAACCACCCATGGTGAGTAAGTAGGGACCCTATGGGGACGGGTGCCGTGTGGGAACACGACCGCATGCGCCGTACAATTCTATGGGAGAGTCGCGGTTGCAGTTTTAAAGCTTAAAGACCCTTCCCAGTGGATTACGAGGAAGCCCTTTGGATCATAGGAGGTTGGAGAGCCACCCCACCCATGGATACTGTAGTACCAGAGTTACCTATCCCAGGGAAGCCGGGTGCATAGGGCTGAAGTGGTGTCGGAAACCGCTGTCGATCTCAATGGAGGACTTCAAGGAAATGCCACTGCGGGAAAGAAGAAAAGTGTCCGATGGAATCCAAGGGTGGATTCTTGATGAAGAGTACCTGAAAGCATAGGGGACAGAGTCTGGGTCACTCAGGAGTGACCAGGGGCTCGGTAGATGAATGCCCACCGATGTCGGGTGCTTCAGGTGCGTTGAAGGGGTTCTTGACTCTGCAGCTGCCGGGCCCAGGAGATGTCGAGGACAACCAGGAGCTGGATACGAGCTGTCCCACAAAGGATGTTGAGTGCGGAGGGGTCGGTGTCCGGCTGGAGCACCAACAAGCCTTGGCAGCGGCAACCCATGAAGATGGTCAAGAAGGGTTACGGTTCGGACCAGCAAGGTCCAGGAGACTCACCAAACACAGGGGAGTCAGGGCCAGCCTTGAGCAACCAGGGGAGTCCAAGAAAAGTAAATATGACCCTCAAGAGGACCCACAGGCCGGAGGCACAGTAGTCACGAGGGGACCTCAAGCAGAATTACAAAGAAACAGCCCACGGAGCACTCAGTGCAAGGAGGCCAACGTCCTTTGGGGGAAATGGTGTCAGAGGTTGGGGCTACTCAGAGTCCAGTGCGATTTTTTTGGGAATGCCAACAAGTATGCACTTGCAAAAGTATGCCGTGCACAAGGGTATAGGTATTGCAGCCTCCACGAGGGATTCTAACCTCAAACTCAGTGAGAGGGCAGCTCAAACCTCAAGGGAAGTGGAACCCACCTCCTGTGTTGCTGGAGCCTTCGGAGTCCACAGGAGCTCAGGATCAGCAGACTGGTCAGTTGCGTTACGGTGCCTGTGGTTGCAGGGGAGTGACTCCTTCATTCCAAGGGAGATGTCTTCAGTTGTTGTTGATGCGCCACAGGTCCTGCATGGAGCCTGTATGGTGCACGGGCACAGACAATGCTTTGGATGGAGTGGGAGACGAAGTCGGGCCCAAACGAAGTCCAGCGAAGTCCAGAGTGTCCAGACGGTCAAAGTTCAGTGGTTTCTTGATCAGAATCTTGTCCAAGTCGAATCTAGGGTCCTACAGCCAGGTAAGCCCTTTTGTACCCATGGGTCTGGACAGTGGGGAGGTTATTCCCATGTCCTTTGTCCAGTTTTGCACCAGAGCAGGAGCCAACGGCTCCCAGGACTGGTTTGAACTGGACTATGCACAGGGAAACCAAATGTGCCCCTCATGCAGACTTTCGGTCACTGGCAAGCGCACCCACCCAGGCCTAATACACTAAATCCTGTCTGGGAGGTGGTCACACCTCCCTGTGACAGGATGCCTATTGTTCTGCCTTCCCCTGCTCAAGCTTGGCTCAGCAGCAGGAGTGCAAAAAGGTGTCTCTGGTTGGCAGCAACAATTTTGGGCTGCCCTGGACTAGAAGGCTTGGACCGGGAACACCAGGGACCTCACAAAGCTGGTTTCTGAGGGGTGGAATCATACCTCCCACACCGGTTACTGTTGTGGGGGTATGATTCCACAATGTTTGACACCAAACACGATAGGGTTACTTTCAGCCGTTTTAGAGTTGGTCATTACGCGGTCGCATAATGCCACTCTATATGTCGTAAATGGCTGTAGCACTAACAACCCGGGAGAATGGACTCTGTAGGCTGCAGGGGTGTCCTGCTCATGCAGTGGCACCCTCTCACTTAGAACCAAGCACCCTGCCTTCAGGATTGTCAAGGCCTGCTATAGGGGTGACTTATAGGTTTTAAGTGTAGTGACCCTTAATTATAGTAAACCTATATCTTAAGTAAATGGTGCATGCACCAATTACACAGGCTGCAATGGCAGGCCTGTAGATCCATTTTGCATGGCCTCTCATGGGTGGCATAATACATGCTTCAGCCCATGGGAGGCCTCTGGGGTAGCTATGCCCTGGGTACCTGGGTACCATATACTAGGGACTGACAAGGGTACCCCAGTATCCAATCTGGAGTGTACCTAAGTACATGACATAACATTTTAGGGAGACAGCAGACAGACTGGGGTCCTGATTAGCAGGATCCCAGTCAGACTAGTCAAGAACAATGTAACATGGAGCAAAAAGTGGGGGTAACCATAAGAAGCAGATCCTACTTTCCTACACCCCCCCAAACGTAAGGAGATAAGACTAACCTTGCCCAGTTGAGTCTTCATTTTCTAAGTGGAAATATCTGGAGAGTCCATCTGCTTTGGCATGGTTACTCCCAGGTCTATGTTCCACTGTATAGTCCATCCCCTGTAGGGAAATGGACCGCCTCAAAAGTTTGGGGTTTTCACCCTTCATCTGTTTTAGCCATAGGAGGGGCTTATGGTCTGCCTGAACAATGAAGTGAGTGCCAAACAAGTATGGCCTCAGCTTCTTCAGGGCCCAGACCACAGCTAAGACTTCCCTCTCTTTAGCTGACCAACATTTCTCTCTGGGGGTCAACCTTCTGCTAATAAAAGCTACTGGTTGATCCTGACCCTTTGCATTTAGTTGTGACAACACAGCCCCTACCCCCAACTCAGGTGCATCTGTTTGGACAATAAATTGCTTGGAGCAGTCAGGACTTTGCAGAATGGGAGCAGTGCACATGGCCTGCTTGGAATCATCAAATGCCTTCTGACAGCTAACTGTCCACTGAACCTTCTTGGGCATTCTCTTTGATGTGAGATCATTCAAGGGAGTCACTATAGACCCATATCGTTTAACAAATCTCCTGTAATACCCAGTCAGGCCCAAGAAAGCTCTGACCTGAGTCTGGGTAGTTGGAGCAACCCAGTCTATGATGGTCTAGATTTTGCTCTGTAATGGTTGAACCTGGCCTCCACCCACAAGGTGGCCCAGGTACACAACCTTGCTCTGCCCTATCTGGTACTTAGTAGCCTTGATAGTGAGGCCTGCTTTATGCACAGCCTCCAAAACATTCTTCAGGTGGACCAGGTGATCCTCCCAGGTGGAGCTACAGACAGCTATATCATCAAGATATGCTGCACTATAGGCTTCCAGGCCTGTAAGGACTTTGTTCACCAACCTTTGGAATGTGGCGGGTGCATGCTTCAAACCAAAGGGCATTACAATAAATTGATAATGCCCACTAGGGGTTGAAAATGCTGTTTTTGGTTTGGCATCCTCAGTCTAGTCTGATTTGCCAATATCCAGCAGTTAGGTCAAATGTACTTAGATACTTGGCTGAGGCCGAAGTATCAATAAGCTCATCTGCCCTAGGAATAGGATGAGCATCAGTCCTAGTGACTGCATTGAGTCCCCCGCAATCCACACAAAACCTCATCTCTCTCTTACCACCCTGGGTGTGAGGTTTAGGTACCATGACTACTGGGCTAGCCCAAGGGCTATCTGAGGGCTAAATCACTCCCAATTCCAGCATCTTTTGGACCTCAGTCCTGATGCAATCTCTGACATGGTCAGGCTGCCTGTAGATTTTATTCTTAACAGGTAGACTCTCACCTGTGTCCACTTCATGGATACACCAGGTAGTTTGACTGGGGGTCAGAGAAAACAAATGCCTGTATTGATTGAGGACTTTCCTACAATCAATCTGCTGTTGACCAGTGAGGCTGTCTGCCAAGACTACACCATCAACTGATCCATCATCAGGGTTCTGTGAGAGGAGGTCAGGTAGTGGATCACTCTCTTCCTCCTGTCCCTCATCAGTTGCCATGAGCCAGCCCATGTCAGCCCTGTCAATGTATGGCTTGAGCCTGTTCACATGGAGTACCCTGTGAGGGCTCCTGGGAGTACCAAGGTCCACCAAGCAGGTGACCTCTCCCTTTTGATAAGTATGGTATGGGGCCCACTCCGTTTATCTTGGAGAGCTGCTGGGGCCACAGGCTCCAACACCCACACCTTCTGCCCAGCCTTTTGGTCATGCCAAGCTTTTTGCAATTCTTGACTTGCCTCAAGGTTTTTACTTGCCTTCTTCTTGTACTCAGCCCAAGTACATAGTCCACTATGTCTTGTTTGGGAGGTTTGAGAGGTAACTCCCATCCCTCCTTTACCAAACACAAGGGACCCCTAACTGGATGCCCAAACAAAAGTTCAAAAGGGCTGTAGCAACCCCCCTTTTGTGGGACCTCTCTGTAGGCAAAGAGAAGGCAGGGCAACAGGACATCCCATTTTCGCCTAAGCTTTTCTGGGAGGCCCATGATCATGCCATTTAGGGGTTTGTTGAACCTTTCAGATAACCCATTGCATTGTGGGTGATAGGGTGTGGTGAACTTGTAGTTCACTCCACACTCCTTCCACATTGCAGTGATATAACTTGACATGAAGTTTGGACCTCTGTCAGTTAAGACCTCCTTAGGGAAACCCACTCTGGAAAAAATTCCCAGGAGGGCCCTGCCACCACAGGAGCTGTGGTGGTTCTAAGGGGTATAGCCTCTGGATACCTAGTGGCATGGTCCACCAAAACTAGAATATAACTGTGTCCAGATGCAGTTGAAGAATTCATGGGACCAATGATATCAATCCAAACCCTCTCAAAGGGAACCCCCACCACAGGTAGTGGTATGAGGGGGGATTTTGTGGTACCACCTGACTTACCACTGGCTTGACAGGTTGTACAGGAGCGACAAAACTCCTTGGTGTCCTCTGACAGGTGAGGCCAGTGAAAGTGTGGGACAAGCCTGTCCCAAGTCTTACTTTGGCCTAGGTGTCCTGCCAAGGGGATGTCATGTGCTAGGGTGAGTACGAAGCCCCTAAACTTCAGATGTATGACCACCCTCCTGGTGGCACCAGGCCTGGGGTCTCTATCCTCTGAGTATAGAAGTCCCTCATCCCAATAGATCTTGTGAGATCCACTGATACTCCCAGCAGCCTCAGCAGCAGCTTGCTGTCTAAGGGGTTCAAGAGAGAGGCAGGTTTGCTGCTCCAAACTCAAGTCTGCCCTAGAAGGGCCCCCTGTCCTCAAGAACTCAACCTGATCAGGTTCCAGTTCATCTGAGACAGTTCCTTCACAGGGACTGAGATCATCTCCCTCAAGAGATTGATCCTCACACTGAGTCTGGGGGGAAGACACAGCCTTACCCCTCCTGCTCCTTCTCTTTGAAGGCCCTTGGTCCATTGTTCCAGGATCAAAGGCCTGTTGAGTGTTAGCCAGCTTGGCCTGTGACCTGGTCACAGCAAACACATCTTCAGTGATGCCCTGCATTGCTGCATGAGTCCTTAACTCTACTTCAGCCCAAGCTGAAGTCTCCAAATCATTGCCCAACAAACACTCCACTGGAAGGTCTAAGCTAACCACAACTTTCTTAGGGCCAGTTACCCCTCCCCAGCTGAAATTAACAACTGTCAAGGAATGATCAGTCCTGACATTGTTAGCATTGGTCACTTGGTACATTTCTCCAAGTATGATTTGGTCAGGGCCCACAAGATTCTCTGTCACCATAGTGGCACTTGCACCTGTGTCCCTGTATGCCATGGCCTCCTTACCATTGATCAAAGGCTGTTGTCTGTATTTGCCCAGATTACTGGGACTAACAAATAGGGTGGCAAGACTCATGCCACCATCACAGACTAGTACAGCCTGAGCGGGAGTTCTGACTAGGCCAGAACCCATCTCAGAGCCCAAGGTTAACCCTACTAATCCCTTGTTCCCTGTACCATCACCTGTACTTGTGCTAGGGGGCGCAGATGCCTTAGGGGCAGTGGTGGTAGGAGGATTTTCCTTGGCTTTTGGACAATCAACACCTTTTGTCCAATGGGTCTTTACCTTACACAAGTAACACCAAGGTTTCTTTTTGCCTTTACCTTTGTTGGATCGTGACTCCCCCCCAAAGGCAGATTTTTGGGTCCCTGATGAAGACCTTTGATCTTTACCCTTGTCCCCACCCTTATCTGGAGTTTTAGCATCTTGCTTCTTTTGGTCACCACCATTGTTCTAGGTTTTCTGCTTCACCCTGGTTTTCACCCACTTATCTGCCTTCTTTCCCAATTCTTGGGGAGAAGTCAGATCAGAGTCAACCAGGTACTGATGCAGCAACTGATTTTGGCAATTATTAAGGATCTGCTCCCACATAATCAAACTGTACAATCCCTTGAAATCATTCACTTTGCTGCCAAGCAACCAGCCTTCCAGAGCCTTAATGGCACTATCCACAAAGTCTACCCAGTCCTGATTCTGTGTCTTCTGGGTGTTTCTGAACTTAATCCTGTACTGTTCAGTGGTTAAGCCAAACCTATCAATGAGAGCACTCTTCAGGACTGAATAATTGTCAGCATCCTCTTCTCTAACAGTGAGGAGCTTATCTCTACCTTTGTCAGCAAAGGGGAGCCACAAGATAGCTGCCCACTGATCTTGAGGGACCCTCTGAACTTAACAGACCCTCCCTAAAGCAGTTATACATTTATGGATGTCATCCCCAACATGGTAGGGAGGGACAATCTTGCTCAGGTTCCTATTGTCAAAAGAATGTTCCTTAACTCTAGGGACAATGTTGCTGCCACTATGGGACTCTAGCCCCAATCTTTTTCTAGCTCTCTGGACTTCTAGGGACTCTTTGTCCAGGGCCAATTACTGTTGCCTGAGCCTAAGTTTAGCTTTCTCAAGTTCCAGAAATTGGAGAGTGGTCCCTCTTGCTAGATACAGAGGAACCTACAGACTGTCCTAAGTGATTAGACTCTGCAGAGTGAGATCTAGATCTCCTTGGTAAACTCTGCACTCTTCCAGGAGGGGTGAAGAGGGGACCTTCTTGGCCTTCTCCATCACCTCCCTGAAGATCTGAGTTATCCAGGTGGGACCCATCTTGGTCCTCCTGGCCAGGGTTTGAGTCTAGGTCATAAAAGGTGTCAACTCCTGACCTGCCCTCATTCCCTGTCCCACCCACTCTCTCCTGTTCATCTGACCCAGGGGTCTTCCTAAGGTCATCATGAAGTAACATCTCTATTAGACGTTGAGTGTTGGCACTTTTCCCTGTCTTCAGCTTTCTAGAGGCACACAGGGCTTCCAATTCTTGGAATGAAAGCTCACTGTATCTAGAGGGCAGGGAGCCACTGGCATCTCATTTTTAAGACATACTTAGTGTGGTGAGGTGTTGCACCTACCTAACCTAGTGGGAACTAAACTCTCTGAGGTTGGAGAAAGGGTGTGCTAACCCCTTGACTTACCCAATCCTAAGTTCAGTAGAACTTACTTATTCTAAGCTAGTATTATATGTACCTAGTACTTAGTGGTTTTCAGTTAATCAATACAAAGATTTATCTGGTAAAACAATGTAGGCTTGAATCCCAACCGCTGCACACCAATGTGAGAAGTTGGCCTGGTATATGCTGTCCACTAATTAAAGTGGGCACCCTGTACCAGTCCAAACAACCCTTATGGTGATTTAAGAGGTCAAAGATGACCTTAGAAAGCTATCCAAGTCGTAGCTGTGGAGAGCAGCCTTCAGGCTTAGTCTTGAAGGAATGTTAAGCAGCTTGTTTTACCAGAATGTAACCTTATTGTATTGGTTAAATGAAAGGAGAACCACACAGTAGTTATAAAAATATGTATTTATTATTATAACACACTCTAAATACTTCACAGTATCTGCTGCACGCAGATAAACACAAAGCACACAATACTGTTGCACAGAAACAGTCGTAAGTAGCACTAATAACAGTGGGCTCCAGGGGGGGACCAAACCATATACTAAAATAGTGGTATAAGAATCACGACTCGAGTCAAGACAGTGTCTAGAGGGTGTAGAATCGCTGGGACCCTGAGGAACCACCCAAGGTGAGTAAGTAGGGACCCCACAGGGGACGGGTACAGTGTGGGAACATGACCGCGTGCGCCGTACAATTCTATGGGAGAGTCGCAGTTGCAGTTTTAAAGCTTAAGGACCCTTCCCAGTGGATTACGAGGAAGCCCTTTGGATCATAGGAGGTTGGAGAGCCACCCCACCCGTGGATACCGTAGTACCAGAGTTACCTATCTCAGGGAAGCCAGGTGCATAGGGCTGAAGTGGTGTCGGAAACCGCCGTCGATCTCAATGGAGGACTTCAAGGAAATGCCACTGGGGGAAAGAGGAAAAGTGTCCGATGGAATCCAAGGGTGGATTCTTGATGAAGAGTACCTGAAAGCAGAGGGGACAGAGTCTGGGTCACTCAGGAGTGACCAGGGGCTCGGTAGACAAATGCCCACCGATGTCGTGTGCTTCAGGTGCGTTGAGGGGGTTCTTGACTCCGCAGCCACCGGGACCTGGAGATGTCAAGGATGACCAGGAGCTGGATACAAGCTGTCCCACAAAGGATGTCGAGTGCTGAGGGGTCGGTGTCCGACTGGAACACCAACAAGCCTTGGCAGCAGCAATCCATGAAGATAGTCAAGAAGGGTTACGGTTCGGACCAGCAAGGTCCAGGAGACTCACCAAACACAAGGGAGCCAGGACCAGCCTGGAGAAACCAGGGAAGTCCAAGAAAAGCAAAGATGATCCTCAAGAGGACCCACAGGCCGGAGGCATAGGAGTCGCGAGGGGACCTGAGCAGAATTAGAAAGCAACAGCCCACGGAGCACTCAGTGCAAGGAGGCCAAAGTTCTTTGGTGGAAATGATGCCAGAGATTGGGGCTACTCGGAGCCCAGTGCACTTGTTTTGGGAATGCCAACAAGCATATGCACTTGCAAAAGTACACAGTGCATAGGGGTGCAAGTATGCAGCCCCCACGTGGGATTCTGACCTCAAACTCGGTGAGAGGGCAGCTCAGACCTCGAGGGGCATGGAACCCACCTCCTGTGTTGCTGGAGCCTTCAGAGTCTGCAGGAGCTCAGGATCAGCAGACCGGTCAGTTGCGTTACGGTGCCTGCAGGGGAGTGATTCCTTCACTCCAAAGGAGATGTCTTCAGTTGTCCTTGATGCTCCACAGGTCCTGCACAGAGCCTGTATGGTGCACGGGCACAGACGATGCTTTGGACAGAGTGGGAGACGAAGTCGGGCCCAAACGATGTCCAGTGAAGTCCAGAGTGCCCAGACGGTCGAAGTTCAGTGGTTTCTTGATCAGAATCTTGTCCATGTCGAATCTAGGGTCCTAAAGCCAGGTAAGCCCTTTTGTACCCACGGAAGAGGGTTGGACAGATTATGGGGACCCTCCCAGGGGACGGTCTGGACAGTGGGGAGGTTATTCCCATGTCCTTTGTCCAGTTTCGCACCAGAGCAGGAGCCAATGGCTCCCAGGACTGGTTTGAACTGGACTATGCACAGGGACACCAAATGTGCCCCTCACGCAGACTTTCGGTCGCTGGCAAGCGCACCCACCCAGTCCTAATACACTAAATCCTGTCTGGGAGGTGGTCACACCTCCCTGTGACAGGATGCTTTTCCCTGCTTGAGCTTGGCTCAGCAGCAGGAGGGCAGAAAGGTGTCTCTGGTCGGCAGCAGCCATTTTGGATTGCCCGGGACTAGAAGGCTGGTACCGGGAACACCAGGGACCTCACAAAGCTCGTTTCTGAGGGGTGGAATCATACCTCCCATACCGGTTACTGGTGTGGGGGTATGATTCCACAATGTTTGACACCAAACACGATAGGGTTACTTTCAGTCATTTTAGAGTTGGTCATTACGCGGTCGCATAATGCCACTCTAAATGTCGTAAATGGCTGTAGCACTAACAACCCGGGAGAATGGACTCCGTGGGCTGCAGGGGTGTCCTGCTCATGCAGTGGTACCTTCTCACTTAGAACCAAGCACCCTGCCCTCAGTATTGTCAAGGCCTTCTAAAGGTGTGACTTATAGGTTCTTAGTGTAGTGACCCTTAAATATAGTAAACCTATATCTTAAGTAAGTGGTGCATGCACCAACTTACACAGGCTGAAATGGCAGGCCTGTAGATCCATTTTGCATGGCCTCTCATGGTTGGCATAATACATGCTTCAGCCCATGGGAGGCCTCTCGGGTACCTATGCCCTGGGTACCTGGGTACCATATACTAGGGACTGACAAGGGTAGCCCAATATCCAATCTGGAGTGTACCTAAGTACATGACATAGCATTTTAGGGAGAAAGCAGATAGACTGGGGTCCTGATTAGCAGGATCCCAGTCAGACTAGTCAAAAACAGTGTAACATGAAGCAAAAAGTGGGGGTAACCATAAGAAGCAGATCCTACTTTCCTACACATTCCAAACCAATTGCCATCTAATTCCAGTCTGAAATTGATATTCTGCAGATGACCAATCTGAAGACCTTTGCTATATACCTTGGGCTGGTTAATTTATTTGCTTTATCTGGGTGTTTTCTTTTTTATATCATCTGTATTTGATATATATTTTTTAGGTCTCGGCTAGGCAACGCTTGCTCTCTCTTCAAGACATGCTGTATTCACTCTGTGGGCTTAGAGAACACCCATAGGCTTCCCATTTGCTGGCTCCATCATTGTTCTCATATTCTTTTCCCCCATTTGTCCATGGCATGCATTTGTCATGCCTCTTCTTGGGTTTAGCTGTCCCCGAGAGCAGTGACTAAGTACTAGTATCCATCCTCACCTCCCATCTAATGACCATTTCAGGAACTTCTTTTTTCTTTCTGTAAGAGCCGTCCTCAGAAGCACTTGTGTTTTCACTGGCTCCTAGGCTCCAAGAGCTGTTTCAGAAAAGAGGGCTGTAAATAATGTTTTTATCTTGTCACATTGCTGAGCATTCTATGGCTGATATCAAATGTCAGACGCTGAGAGCCTGTTTACTTTTATTTGTCTGACTTCAAAGTGAGCTACGGAAAGGGAATCTCATGTCACAGGCTCACCAGTCACAAACGCAGGCCTCCTCTTCTCCCCTGACCATGGCAGCCTCTGTACAACTGGCAGCTGATCAAGTGAACCCTGCTGATTCAATACAATTTAGCTGTGGGCATTCCTGCAGGCTGTTGTGTTGAAGAAACGTGAAGCCCTGCCCAGCAACTCTAATGCCTTTCTTGTTTTTGTTATTTTGACAATATCAGCTGGCTGCTTTTGCCAAAGACTAGATAACTGTGTCATAACTGTGCAGATTTCCCAGGGGAATAATGTATTGAATGTTCACAGCAATTCCCTGGTGATGAAGGAGGCATATTTTCTTTAGGCTTTGACCGTTGTGCTGACAGGCTGAGGTTTTCAAGTTTCAGAGATGAGGGCATTGCGCACTCTGTGCATTTCTGCTCTTACATCTCGAAAACCTATTTCCACATTTATAGTGTGAAATACACCCACATAGAATCATCAAAAAAGTGTATGCATTCCAAATGGTTGCACTTTAAGTAAAATGCAGTTTTTAGGACAAAATATGCTGTGACAAATACTAACACCTTATCTAGTTTAATGCTCAGTTTTTATACTTAATATTGAAATCCAATCTTAATAGAAGCTCTTTAAAAAGGCATCTGCTCTTTTTCCTCGCTAAAGATGCTGCATACGTACCCCAGTCTATGCCATCCCATTCTAGCAATGTCAACTGGATTTTTGTTTTAAAAACTCCACATGGTACCTACTGGCTCTGCACAATGATTTTTAGCTATGCTGTACAGCATCCCCGATGCTGTGCAGCATGTCTAAAGAAAATAAACTTTAAAAAAGATGCTATTATGGGGCGGTCGCGTCATCTTGTAGGTGCATGCACAATATGTACAAAATGATGCTATTTTGTATGAAATGTAATAACAAATGGTCCTCCACAATACAGATCAATATTGATTATACCTTGTGATGTCAAAATTGGGTGCATACCCTCGTAACTAGATATAACACAGTTCAGGTTGGTAGAGTTGTGTGGCAAATAATATCAGGAAACAAAAGGATACACAAAATCACTTTTGTTACATGTATATTGAGCTGTGACAACACCTAGTAAAGAGGGCTTTTTTATGGGAGCAATTAAAGCAATGGCATATTTTCAGAGGACTAACAGATAGACAAACATACACATTTTAATAGTAGTTTTGGCAAAGGCACATCATAAATTTGGGCATATCAATAATGGTGTCAGCCTGGTACAAGGAGCTCATACCAGTTTGCTTTTCTGAAGTTGTGCCTCTGTAGACCTCCACAGGGGTCTTTTTTGATTATTTGGGTCAGAGTGGCTTAAGACTATATTGTCAGTGCTGCTTGTTCAACATAGTGAAGCCCATCAGGTGTGAGCTGAGATCTTTTTTCCAAGTGGTTTGTAAAGTCTTTAGAACCATTGTCAAACGTAAGCTCAAGAGGAGACAGTCACTTCTTCCAAGTCGGGCAAGTTATGACTGGAGAATGCTCTTAAATAGATTTTTGTGGACTTGAGTATGATGCCAACTTGCATGACTTCTTCAGTGGCTTTGGATACCTTTGTACAAATGGTTGGAGCATTTTGTAGTTGAATATCAGGTCCAGTAAATCCTCATTTTTATCTCGTCAATGCAAGCAAGTATTAATGGGAAAAAGTCCTAACTTGTATAGCTTCCTGGGGGTTCCAAAAGTCCTATAAATAGCTAGGAATCCATTTTGTGCCAGAGCAGGAGAGGCTTTCGGGGCAAATGCTCCATATCATGGCCATTGATGTTGGGAAAAGGTTAGAACATCATCTGATTTTTGATCTTCATTGCATTTTTGTTTTGTGATTTATTTTTGACTGTACATTAAGTAAGACGTTCATAAACCTCACAGACCAGGTGGTGCTGAAAAGTGGCTTTCTGGAGAATTCTAGTTATGTTCGTTTGGGAGATACACCCAAGACAAGTTACTAAGGGTTTCATTTGGTGAAACAGCAAATCCTCGGAAGATCGGACCACCTACAAGAGTGCCATGACAGAATACCACCAACACATCAGATCCACCAAAAGGAACTTCATCCAGAACAAAATCCTCGCCAACTCCAGCAACTTGAAGGAACTCTTCAGCATCATTCAGGAATTCACCAAACCCCCCAGCAAAGCCCCGGACATCACACCCTCCCAGGACCTCTGCAACAAACTCAGCTCCTACTTCCATCTGAAAATCAAATCCCTCTACGACAACTTCAATGAACAGACACCAGACACCGAAACCACTCCTTCCTCCTGCAACAACAGCCAGCTGACTATCTCCGCCTGGACCCCGGTCACCACCGAAGACACCGCCACAACAATGAAAAGCATTCACTTAGGAGCCCCACAGACCCCTGCCTGCCACACATCTTCCACAGAGCCGCTGCCACCATAGCACCCGAGCTACGACGCACCATCAACGCCACCTTCGAATCCGGCACATTCCCTGATGACTGGAAACGCGCATAAGTCAAGCCCCTCCTCAAGAAGCCCTCCGCAGACCCGACGGACCTCAAAAACTACAGACCCATCTCTGTCCTCCCCTTCCTGGCCAAAGTCTCTGAGAAGATCGTCAACATCCAGCTAACGAACTTCATTGAAGACAACTCCATCCTCGACCCTTCCCAATCTGGTTTCCACAGCAACCACAGCACCGAGTCCGCTCTCCTTGCCGCCACAGACGACATCTGCACTCTCCTCGACCAGGGCCACACCGCGGCCCTCATCCTACTAGACCTCTCTGCAAGCTTCAACACCGTCTCCCACCGCACTCTCACCGCCAGACTCTACGACGCCGGCATACAGGGAACTGCCCTCAACTGGATCCGCTCCTTCCTCACCGGCAGAACCCAAAGAATCAGACTCCCGCCCTTCCTCTCCGAACCCACCGAGATCAACTGCGGAGTACCCCAAGGATCATCGCTCAGCCCCAAGCTCTTCAAAATCTACATGGCCCCCCTCGCCGCCATCGTCAGACAACATGGACTCAGCATAGTATCCTACACCGACGACACCCAGCTCATCCTCTCCCTCACTAAGGATCCCCTCACCACCAGACTCAGCTTCCAGGAAGGAATGAAAGACGTTGCATCCTGTATGAGCAGCAGCTGTCTGAAGCTCAACTCGGAGAAGACAGAAGTCCTCGTCCTCGGACCCACCCCCCTCAGCATGGGACAACACTTGGTGGCCCACCACCCTCGGCAACCCCCCAATCCCATGGACTACGCCCGGAACCTCGGCATCATACTCGACTCCTCCCTCACCATGACCTGACAGATCAACGCTGTCGCCTCCACCTGCTTCAACACCCTCCGCGTCCTTCGCAAAACCTTCAAATGGATACCCTCCGAATCCAGAAAGACCGTCACCCACGCACTCATAACTAGCAGACTGGACTACAGAAACACCCTCTATGCTGAAATCAACAAATCCCTGCTCCGCAAACTCCAGACCATCCAGAACACCGCGGCCAGACTCGTCCTCGGCATCCCACGACATGAACACATCACCCAGCACCTACGAGACCTCCTCTGGCTCCCCGTCGAGAAGAAAGTAACCTTCTAACTACTCACTCATGCCTACAAATCCCCCCACATCACTGGAACCCAATACCTCAACGAAAGAGCCTCATTCCACGCACCCAAGAGAAACCTTCGCTCTGCCGACCTCACCCTCGCCGAAACCCCGCGCATCCGCAGAGCCAGAGCGGGTGGAAGAGCCTTCTCCTACATTGTGGCAAAGTCCTGGAACGAGCTCCTGATCAACATCAGATACTCCCCCACTCTGCACACCTTCAGGAAGAGCCTCAAGACCTGGCTCTTCGGCTGACTCTGAGCTGCACACCCACCCTAGTGCCTTGGGACCCTCACGGGTGAGTAGCGCGCTTCACAAATCCCTGATTGATTGATTTTTAAAAGTTTGCAGAAATCCACATTTTCTAGATTACTTTTTGGAATCCTGCAGAGGTGAGAAGGGAGTTGCAAGTCCCCACTAGATTGCAGAATTTTGTAATTTGTCCCAAAA
Organism: Calotriton arnoldi; assembly: GCA_963921515.1. Classification (NCBI taxonomy): domain Eukaryota; kingdom Metazoa; phylum Chordata; class Amphibia; order Caudata; family Salamandridae; genus Calotriton; species Calotriton arnoldi. Next base: position 1,691,991 of record CAWUFW010002024.1, read on the forward strand.
TACATTGTTTTTTCCTATTGTAATCATTTCACTATTATTATTATTATTATTATTAATAATTAATTTTATAAGGCGCACAGCTACCCGGAGGTTTTCCGGCGCCAACAGACACAGGCAGATTGCAGAAAGACTATTGATTGAATAACCAGGTTTTTAGGCTTTTGCGGAAGTTTATGTAAATGGTTTCATTCCGAAGAGAATTAGGGAGTGAGTTCCACAGAGAAGGGCCTAGGCAGGAGAAGGATCGGCCGCCCATGCGCGACAGTCTGGTCCTGTGAACTGAAAATTTGGCCTGGGAAGAGGAGCGAAGAAGGCGAGGTGGAAGATAGGGGTGGACTAAGGTGTTTAGATACTGTGGCGCTGTTCCAGATTTGATTTTATGCATGTAACACAGGGCTTTGAATTTGATGCGATTTTCTACCCTGAGCCAGTGAAGGTCACAGAGCGAGCTTGAGATGGAGGCCCTTCTAGGGATCTGACAGAGTAACCTGGCCGCCGCATTCTGCACTACCTGTAGTTTACGGATCACCTCCTTATTGGCTCCTAAATACAGGATGTTATGTTGCCATAGTCTAGCCTAGAAGTAATAAGGGCCTGTACCACAGTTTTTTGCATAGGACCAGGCAACATCCAGAGGATTTGTTTTAGCCACTTAAGGATGGTGAAACAGGTTGAGGCGACTTTGACTGCTTGCTGCTTCATTGACAGCTGGTCGTCAATGATAATGCCTAAATTGCGAACCTGTTGTGCAGGTTTTGGGAGAGCACCCATATGCGGAGGCCAATGCTGGGGCCCCCAGAGATCTTTGTTTTTTCCAAAAATTAATACTTCAGTTTTTTCTCCGTTAAGTTTTAGTAAGTTGGTTTGCATCCAATTTGCTATATTTTGTAGCCCAGCCTGAGGAGAAGATGGCTTAGATGCTTCTTCGGCGGAAAGGGAGAAAATGAGTTGGGTGTCATCGGCGTAGGAAAAAATAGACAGCCCAGCGTCTTCAGCAATCGTGGCCAAAGGCCTGACGTACACATTGAACAATAGTGGGCTGAGAATGGAGCCCTGCGGTACTCCGTGAGGGGAGGTATGGGGCTTGGAGCAGGCTGACGGAGAGAAGACCTGAAAAGTACGGTCGGTCAAGAATCCAGTGAGCCATTTAAGTGCTGCCCCGACAACGCCCAGTGATTGTAAAGCTTTTAGTAGGGCGGTATGTGACACCGTGTCGAAAGCTGCACTCAAATCAAGCAGTATGAGTGCCACAGTTTCACCCATATCCAGGCGACGGCGCAATATTTCCGTAATTCCTAGCAGAGTGGTTTCCATAGAGAAACCGGCTCTGAAGCCAGACTGTGATGTGTGTAAAAATTTTTGATAGTCAACAAAATGCGTCAATTGTTGGTAGACATGTTTTTCTAATATTTTAGAAAAAGCTGGAAGTAAAGAGTAAGAACAATATGGCAGAGAGCGACAGTTAGTTAATTTGTTAGTTAACCTTTCGTCTAGTTGCAGTAATGCACTAGCAATATCAAGAAAGTTACCTTTGAGGTCCGCAATCTTAGGTTTGGTATTGGTTATGATGGATTCTATATAGTCTAGTCAAAGGAGGAATCTTTGAACATCTAGCCACATTGGGATGGTTTCAGTTTTCTCGCAGAAAGAGTAATGCATCTTATCTAATTAGGAAGACTTGGAGTAATTAAATAGCTTACTAGGTCTGCCCCATCCAGTCTGTTCATAAACCTCAGTTGCGGAGTGAGAAATGTGTTTTTTTGCTTATACAAAGGAATTTGGAGATTTATCAGTGTTTTTAAAGAAACCATTAGGTAAGCAGATTGAGAGCACACCGAGGAGGCAATTGATGATTAATGTAACAATTATCTTTATCTATTTCATTCTTTGCCACCAAAATAGATATTTAGGTGTTCAAGAGTTCATTGATTTTGGAAATCATTTATTTAAATAATTTGAGGCAGATTCTTGCACATCATCATTAAACCAGATCCCAGGGTATTTCAAGTAAGGAGTACAGACGAGTATGGTACCTAGCATGTTTGGTACGCATATTGGATTTAGGGCAGGAACCTCAGATTTGTCTCTATTTAGAGTATGCCTGGAGACAATAGCACACTCTTTGTGGTCTTGTAGCGCTGTGTTGGGAGTATTCAGATTTAGCTTTAAATACCAAAGTGTCATCATCAAAGGCCATTGTTTTTTACGTCTGGATTCCAAATGCGATGCCTTTGAGAGATTGAGCATTCCTAATCGAGGCTATTATGGGTTGATTTGAGGCTATTATGTGTCAGCAGGCACAACAGCCACTGACTACCACATGGAAATATATATATTTTTACCATATCAATATTCTGGGGTACCGGGCTAACATGCAATGTGGCTTCACTATCTTAATGGGGAGGAAGGGTGCAGCCTTTTACTGCTGGCTGGAGTGGAGTGTGCAACCTCATGCTGAAGGTGCATTGGAATCTCCCACTAAGGTAGGCAGCAGCACAGCTCCTTAGTGCTGGAGAGGACAATGGGGAATCTCTGGGCTGGAATGGGCAGCTCCTCCTCTCAGTGCTGGAGTGGGAGGAGCATTAACACCTTTCAGCAATGGGGGGAAATGTGGGGATTCTGTCAGTTCTTGAAGAGGGGTGTGCGTTCTCTCGGTGCTGGACCAGAGGGGCAGTGTAGTGCTTAATTTGTAAACAAATGGGTGCTGGGGCCCAAAGTTTTCCTCAGAGACAAGTGAATGGCGATATCGAATGTCAGTGGTGCTGAATACCACAGCTGCTTACTCTTGATCCCCCCTGATGCCCCTTTCATCCGCCACTAGAAACTTCCTAGCTCTTTATCTCATGCTTGCAGGTTCTTTTTAGGACTCGCATCATACACAGCATGCACTGTCGGTTGTTAGGTGTTGCATGGGACAACACATGCGCTGGAACTTTCAAGACATTTTGTTGACTGAAAGGATTTTGGAGTCCACCCATTGCTTATCATTGTCGGCTTCATTGCCACTCTATTTTGCTGGCTCATGATTGGTCAGTGTATGCCGGGTTCACTTTCTCTTCGTTTCTCGCTTTCGTGGAGCATGGACCAAGTATTGATTGCTTTTGTTTTAATCATTTCCTTCTGCTGCTTGTGCTGGGATTGAGGTACTTTTCATTACCTTCTTCCCACGGCGTCAATGTTGTTGCTTATTCCCCATTCCCCATCGTTCACTGACGTTGCTGCCCCTCCCGTATTGTTGCTTGCCCATTCATTGCTTGCCCGTTGTGGGCAGCACCATTTTTGTTGCTTCCGTGTCTCACCCACCCCCTGTTGTTGCTTACCCCATGACACCCACCTCCACCCCATCAACTCCCTTCCCATCCATTGTTGCTTGCCCTGTCCCAGCCACTTCCTCCCACCTCCCACCAATTGTTGCTTGCCCCATCCCAAATACACCACTCTTGCAACACAAAAAAAACTTGACAAAGCCAAATAGCTCTTGTGTAGCTTTATCAATTTGTTTTTAGCCATGTTGTACAGCAGCGCAAGTGCTGTGTAGCATGGCTGAAAGTAAAAAACAAAAAGCGCTTTGACTGCATCATAGTACTTTTATTCCTAGCTTTAAGCCATGCTACACAGCACCAGTGCTGTAATTCGCCTTCTCCCCTTCTTGGTATGTCTTTTTATTTTATGCGGGTAAGTGCGTATTCAGCTTTGGATGTCTACAATGTATTTAATTCTTGCTTTTTCCTAATAAGTATTTTCAGTGTCTCGGTCTGTTGTAAATTATTAGAAGTCTGTGTAAACTGCTCTCCCTCTCATTCCAGTCAGGTCTGTACTTCCGTAGCTTTGCACTTAATGAAGGTTGAGTCCCTCATCTCGATGCACTTGACACATGCTTTTCCTGCTGCCCATGGAGTTTCTGCTGGGGAGACTTATCCCTTGTTATTTTGTAGATAAGCCTCTAGAAAGGGGCGTTGTTGTTTTTAGGTCTCGGGCCTAGCATTGCAGTGCGCAGCACAGCTCGCGCAGCCCGAGACCTCTTGTATGGGCTTTTGAAAGCTGACCACACGCTCGTGCGTGTGTTTTTTTTTTCGCCGGCTGCCATTGGCTTTAGCGTCTTTTTTTTAAAAAAAAAGAAATGCACGCAATTGGGCAAAGGCGGGCGCATGTCCCGCCTTTGCTCCGCCCATTCCCATCGGTGGCTAGCACGCGCATCAGCGCAAGTTCGCCTCGCTGCCGCGCTCCCTTTCCCCCCGCTCCTCTGTGGTGCGCGCGCACCCCTGGTTTCGATTCCCGCCCCCGCTCCTCTGTGGTGCGCGCCCACCACTGGTTGATTTTGGCACCTTATATGACTGGTGGCTTGTGCGGAGCAGATGTGCAGACAATGGGAGGGAGGTATGTGGTTCACAGATGCCCCCTCCTCCCCTGGGGTACAAGGTTGCCTGTGCCAGCTGGCGTCAATGCCAGCTTTACTGTGGTCTGATGTCTCGCTGATTGGAGCCCCGGTGTCTGAAAGGTTGGTAAGCACGGGTCTGTCCCATGTAGCGCTTTCTCCAGTCTGTGCTGGTGCACAGAGGACCCTGGGCAGCCTGTTGCGTGTGAGCTTGTGTGGTTTGTGCCTGGGTGAGGGAGGTGCAGGACTCTGGTGAGGGAGGTGCAGGACTCTGGTGAGGGAGGTGCAGGACTCTGGTGAGGGAGGTGCAGGACTCTGGTGAGGGAGGTGCAGGACTCTGGTGAGCGAGGTGCAGGACTCTGGTGAGCGAGGTGCAGGACTCTGGTGAGCGAGGTGCAGGACTCAAGTATCTCATTCGATAATGAACAGTTGTCTGTTGTGCAGCAGGTTATACTCCGCCTCGCTTTCTTGTGAATATTCTGTCTTTTCCGGGTACCCCCTGCTCGATTTTTCCGTCAATTAATCAACAGTGGATATGCATTACTGACTCGAAGGCGTATTTATCTTCTATTCTGGTGTTCGGCAGCGTGACAGTGGGCAAGTGTTGCTTGAACACGTTTGCAGTATTTAATGGAAGTGCTGACTGTTCCGTCCTGCGTTAGTTGGTATTGATTTCTGGTTAGAGGGATTTATGTGGGAGACAGTGTTCGAGTCTCGGCGTCGGCTCAACATCCTGTGATTCTGGGCAAATCACTTAATCTCCCCGCGCCTACCAAATAATGAATGTGTCCTTGTGTAACGTAACTGGTGCTCATGTATAGCGCTCCCATACCCTCGGGTCGAATTCGCGCTATAGAAATCTGCAACAAAAAAAAAAGTGACGGGGCTTTAGCCTCTCTAATCACTCTTATATTAAAGAATTTCTTGAACGGTTAAACAATGTTATGAAGGCCGACACAAAGGGAGGAGGGTTAGAGAGGAGCCCTTCATGCCGAGCGGCAGAGGGACTGACTGTCTGTGACTGAAGGCCTTTCCTCTCCACCGCCTGAAGATATCAGTGTAGCTGGCCTCGAGAGGGTGAACCCTAGCCTTACTGTTCGACACGCCTGCAGGTGAATCCGCAGCCTCCGCTGAAACCGTTCCCACCGGGAATGTGGAATGGCAGGAGCAGAGTAAAAAAAAAGTTTAGCAAACTTTTTCTTCGAGCGAGCGCAGTTCTTTTCCTCTTCCTCGTCTTGTGCGCGGCTCTGTAGCAGACAGAAACACACACACCCTAGACACACACACACAATGGAAAGTTAATTGATTACTTTGCACAATAATAACACCACCAGTCACCCCGTCCTGCTCCGCCCCCTCTTCCTGTCCCTCCCACACCCACACCCCCACCTCCCTTCCCTCCCGCCTCCTCTTCTCTCCGGCGCCAGCTCTCGCAGCAGGCGCTTCTCTCCGTGGTGTACAGTAAGTGTAACTATATAGCGCTTCCTCCTCCTAACGAGGCGCTGAAGCGCTTTACGGAGTGTAGCCGCCTCTTTCTCCCCCCATCTGTTGTTCTAGCCTCTTCCTCCTCTCGGGGTCTCTCCTCTCCATTTTTCAACACCCCACCATCCGCTGCCTCTCCATAGTCTCTCCCCTTTCTCCCCTACAACACCAGAGTCCTCTGACCTCTTCCCCACCTCTCCGTCCCATGCCCCCCGCATCCGGTGTCCCCTCCTCTCCCTCCCAGCCATCTCCCTCGGGGTCTGCTGAGTGCCCCCTTCCTCTCTTAAAGGGCCAGTGGAGAATTACTTTGTTGCTAAAGAAAGCGCACTGAAACACTCTGGGTGGCGCTATACAGGTATATCAGGGCATACAGTGGATCAAACAGGCCAGGAGCTTAACGCATGGCCCAGCCGCACAGTTGGTCCTCTCCCTACAAGGGGGACACACGTTCAGCCCTAGATCAATGAGACATGGAGTGGGGGTGCACCACTTTCGGCAGGGGCTGGCATTGTTTTGGTTACGTCACTGGACCAGGTGCGTCCTCTTGGGTCCCCGAGTCCCCCTCGTTCACATCTACAAACTCAGGAAGCGTGTTAGCGACATGGAAGGGATGGCAGGGCACGGAGCTTCACGAAGGGAAAAATAAATAAATTACATTTTCAATGCCAATAGCTCAAAACAATGTCATCCCGAGACCTATTGCATTGCAAATGCTTGTTTGTCTTGGGGTAACTCGTTGGTGGCCTAGTCAGTTTTACAGCTAGTTGTAATCTGGTTAAGTTATGGCACTATACACGGTTCGGGAGAATTTAAGTATCTGTCAATCTATTCACATACTTGCTCGATATCAGGAAATAATTCGGTGTGATCTAGTGCTTTATACACGTTATGAATGTGTAGTCTTGTTCGGTCACATGTGCTACTTCAGAGGTACGATTCTTGTGATTGTAGCCAATCGCAAAGTGTGACCTGTGTAATCATATTAATTAGGCAGGTCATTCTGTGACCCCTGCGAGTCCCTGTTATGTGAACCCACCTATTAGTACATAGGTCACTTTGCAAAATCTTAATTGAATCTCAAACAGTCAAAGCATGCTTTGCAACCTCTATTTGGGAATCAAATCTTATTTTTGTAATGCAATTCTTTCTTGAACTCCATGTCTATAATTCCTGCATTTATAAATAAAATTAGTTACAAATAATGCAGCCAGTCAATTGGAGGTAAGTGCATTCCCCATAATCCCGCATGTTTAGGTTACATTATTCGTTTCTTAACCAATAATTATCCAATAACTTCTCTCTCCCCATTTCTTATCCCTGTCTCTTTCCACCTCTCTCTCCCGCAGCCACTATCCTCTTTCAGGCCCATCTTAAAGTCTCTTATAGCGAGTCACCCGATAACAAGTGTCAGCATATTTTTTTTAAATTGACCATCTGCTCATTTAGCCTGTAAATTAGTTCTTCAATAGCTTGCCATAGCATGCATATCTTTCAGCCACACATTAAAAGGCAATAACTTCGAAGTTTTCAATAGTCTTGGGATTCCAAGTTTAGCTGTGGCAAGCCATCTTTGTCTGTTATAACCAGGGCCACTGGCATTATGTGATTGTGCGGGTGCAGCATTTTTCGCATAATTATAGACCTGCCACATTTGCCACATAATCCACCATCTGCTTCATAATCTGCTGATTTTAACAAAAAAAAGTTGCTTCTAGCTCCAAAGGTTCAAAAGTTACTAGAAGTGCAAGGACACGTATTGCAGCACAGTGAAAGGTCCTTTCCAAAGGGTGAATGGTCACCTTTCTGGTTGCTTATTGCTATATTTGAGTGTTAAATTGGAACAAATAGGGGGCAACCAATGCCCAGACAGTGTTAACAAGTGTAAAAATAACATCATAATATTATAAAATGTGCTGCATTATGCCACATAATTTGGCTTTTCTTGCCACATAATTTACTCAACCCTGCCACATGATTTGGCCTTCCTCTTGCCATATAATTCCAGTGGCCCTGGTTATAATTGACTGAGAATAGAGAAGTGCTGTTTAATAGTGCAATCTGCACTATTAAGGCTTCTGCCTTTAATGTGTCCCATATCTCTGATCAATAATTGCCATTCTATGCCAAGCATCTCCAACAGTGTGATGGGTTGATAATTTTTGCAATGTATAGTTCATAAGGAGACTAGTGCTACCTGTGCAAGATCTTAGAGTAGCTCAATTTTAGTTGTGTCTCCTTCAAACTCTTACCATGCATACACAACAATTTGTATCAGTCTTCTTGTGTATATTCTACTGATATTTTTTTCCATCAATTCCTAATGTCTCATGACAAGCAGATTCAGACCGTACAGTCTATTAATATTTTGCATAAGCTGGATGCCATACCATTATGGGCCCATAGTGTTTGTATGTATGTTAGGATGGGTGATATTGTAAGTCTGATGTTGTGCTTCCCAATGAATGTGTTGTACAATGTAGAAGTTGTCAGTATCTCCACCATTGCTTTTTGCGGTAAATGGAATTTATGACAGATCTGTAAGGTTTTTGTATTCACCCCTTTGGTTAAATCGGTAAGGCTATGAATTCCTTTACTCTTCTATATTTCCAATGTTATTACATCAATCAGTATGCACCATTTTGCCAAATCAGGGCTCCGCTACATTGCCTGCTGTTTACTCTATGAGCCCTGTGCCATGCCTGAACTTGTGCTTGCATAGCAGGGTTCCCATTGCTTTTACCTTTTTTTGTTTGCACTTCTACCTGATTCAAGCTCTATGTCGATCGGGTAAATTCTTGCTCGATACGTGTCCAGAGTGGTATATTGGCTTATGTTAGTAATAAGTATTTTAGTTGTGGTAGCTGATATGCAATCCAGTATCTCTCTGTGTGGTAATCTCAGGCAATCACCAGTGTCTCTGCATTCAGATTTATATAGAGTACTACAGATTTTTTCAAATGTATTTGTAATGTCTCTTGGATTAGTGAGAAATCTGCCTCTATTGTCTTTTATGGCTAGGATTGTGTTCAGTGTTTCAAATTGGTTTAATTGTGGCATCAAAAGTTGGCCCGTCTTCTCCCTTTTTTGGTGCATTTTTTAGGTCTTGGCTAGACAGCGCAAGCGCGGTCTCGAAGAGACACGTTGTATTCAATATGTGGGCTTCAGCCTGCCCATAGGTTTCCCATTTGCTGCCTCCATCATCGCTCTCATATTCTTTCTCCCCATTTGTCCATGGCATGTATGCATCATGCCTCTTCCTGTGTTTAGCCCTCCCCAAGAGCATGGACCAATTAATGCTATCCATCCACTGCTCCCGTTTTAGGAAATACTTTTTTCTTTGTTTTCAAGCACTTCACAGGACCGCTCAATTTTTCACTTGCTCCATTTCTGTAAATAAGCCTGTAAATCTTGTTCTTATCTCGCCACATTTGCTGTGTATTCAAAGACCAAGATCAAATGTCAGACGCTGTTTTCCGAACTTTCTTTGCTTCATGCATACTTCCTAAAGTTTCACTTTCTAAAACAAAAAAGTTTGCCACACGTGTCTTTTGTTCCCTTAAGCGAGTCATTTTTTACAGAAATAAACAGTGCACATACTTGTATTGCGTGTTATATTTTGTTTTGTACCTTCCGTGCAACCGCTGAACTTAAAGTAAACAAGTACACGTTTCAGACGGAACTTAATTGACTTCCCATTTTCCTGACCAGAGGTGCTTCAAGACTCAGTTTGAGATAAACTTTTATGCGAGTCAAGCCTCCTTTTCAGACAGCTTATGAGCATCAGACTTCGTTCTGTTTCCATGCCTATTGGTGAACCATAAACAGATGCAGCAGTGGCGTTAAGGAATTTGAGTGTTGCTAGTTATTTCCTTACTTGCACATACACCCACCCTCTTCCCATCTTTTTATTGTTGCTTCCCCAAGCGTCGGGTTCCCCTCCCCCTCTCGTTTTGCTACTGTGTTTTCTTCACCACTATACAGATTGACAGATACTTAATTCATGCAACATACAGAGTACTTCGAGGGCCGTGCAAAGAACAGTGACGTTGTCTTGCTTCTATTTCCTCTTTCGAAGGAGTGTACTCCGAGAGGCACGCTGAGGTTAACAAGCAGACCAGAACTCTTAGTCCCATGAAGCTGCAGCGAAAGTCTATTCTGTGTACAGAGTATTCCAGGAACTGTTATGTTTTGTAATGTACCCCAATATAGGCCTGGGTAGTCACCTAACCTTTCACCTACATTTTCCCTGCCATTGTACTACATAACGTTTTTTTGGTATTGACTTTTACCTAGTTAAGGTGCTGCATAAATGTCGTGTGGTTTTCCCAGAAAACTAGCCTCATTTATTATGCATGAGGATTCTCGGAATCACAGCAGGACTACCATCTTCTGCATAATAACTATGTATTAGGGTCATCCCTTCCATCATCCTCGGCCGACATGACACAGCAAGGTAGAACCCCTGAGGGTACCTTTTGGGTATATGTACACCATATCTTTGCTGAGGCAGGCAGAGGAGAAAGACTACCATGTTGACACACTGACAAAAGACACTGCGGTTCCTTGCATGCAGACACTCCAGCACGCAGTGGTCTGACATCCCTGGCGGGGTGTCCATCTCGAGACCAAGACGGGGTCCTTCATTCTCTCACACCAGGTAATGGGGTTGGCTTCAGCCTGGGGGGATTCTTGGCTCTACACCTACATACATGCTAGGTACACTTAGGTACATCTAGTTAGGGTTGCATCGTAGGAGTACGCATTACTATTGTCATGTATTCATATACCTGCCTATATTCATCGTTTTAGCACTATGGTAGGAATCTACCATCCATTTACTCTATTGGTGCTTATAATCATTTATATCTGTTTCTGTCTTACAGTTGTTTCAGCACATCTATTTTACACTAGAATGACGCTGGCTCAATAAATGCTTATTGAAAACTTCTCCACCGATTATTCTGTGTACCTCTCTGAGACAAAGTGAGCACGAGTGACTGAGCGAAAAGTACTGTACTGTTTCCATGATCCCTGATGGGACAGGGTTGTCATGTTCGATAGTTGCCAAGAACTATTTCTCTCCTTGGTAAGAGGAGTGTACAGTGGCACTGTGAGCTAGCTGGTATACAGGCGAACATACCCGGTGGAGGTGTCTGGAATCAGTCTGGACACCAATCCCACAGTCTATGTTGTCTAAACACGCAGATCCTACATAGGTTTATAGGAACTACATGACAGAACCTGCAGGTAGTTGAATGCGGTGTGTGTGTCTTTCTAATTTACCTCATAGAGCATTTGTTTGCTTGTTATTTTCTGACATTTATTTTATTTTTTTAGTTTGTAGTTTGCCATAGCACGAACATGATCCGATGGTACTGGAGCGCTTTAAGTGCTCACTAGTTTAATTATACAATGGCACATACATTTTTGCACTACCCTGCTTCGACCGAGGTATTTTAAAAAAAATTGTTTTCCCCTTCATTGTTGCTTCCTCCCGCCCTATCCCATCGTTGCTTGCCCTTCTCCCCTTCTCCCGATCTCCTCCTGCTTCTCTACTTGACCTGTCCCCCCACAAACTCCCTCATCGCTGCTGCTTTTATCTTTATTTTGTTTTGTCTTTGCAGTTTTCCATAGCACAAACCCGCCCCTCCTCACACACAAAAAAGCATTATGACGTGGCCTGTGCTGGCCGCATCATAGTGCATTTTTCAGTGACTTTCAGCCATTCTGAACAGCAGATGTGCTGCTAGACAACATGGCTAAAAGACATTTACATTCACAAGGCCAATAGCTCGGGCATTGCCGACACCTATTGGCTTTCTCAATGCTTGTTTCCAGGTTTCCCTAAACATTGCTAGTAATTACTTCAATGTAGAACAACGTGGACGGACCCACTAATGAATCCTCATACCAGGACGACTCAGTACCATACACTGGGATACAAGAAACCAAATAGGTTTGTAAGAAGAACCCTCACCCCACAACCTAGTTATTGCCATGCTTCATCATTGGGTTCCCAGCTGGGCTGCCGAATGCAGCCCAGCTGTGCTTCAACTCCTGAGTTACAGCGGAGCGGGTTTTGGTTTTTCAATGTGATGTGTGCTCAAGGTGGTGATGTTAAAAATGCCTCTGGGATCCCCTACTGATAAAGTTTAATTCCCGGGGTCCTAGGACACAGTTGAAAACAGAACGGGGATATATTGAATATGAAAAATTGGTCTTCGTTATCCCCTACACACTGGTCGACATGTTTCAGCCTCGTCAACAATAATGAGTCTTTCATCAGGACCATACAACGTGAATTGTGATGTGGCAAAAAATAAATGGAGCCACGTGTATTTATTCAGCACACACGCTAAGGTGTGATGTGCATGCAGTGGTGTAGCCGTACTTACGGTCCCACCGTCTGGTTAAAACCTGGAAGATAAACCACAACATAAAGGACATACAAAACATGTAGAGAAGCATAATTCTGACTGTTCTTTTCTAGCTTCATTATCCTTTTGCTCGTGATGTGCTTACCTATGCATTCTAGTGCACTCCGTGAGTCGGTTTTAAGGATTCTTTTCATACAGTCAATCATACATAGACATGCGACATACACCTTGTGTATGCAAATTCATGCATGGTGATTGGTGCAGGCATGCATGTCTCATAATTAATCTTCTTAACTGGCTTGCGTGACCACATGTCTATGTGATCGCAGCCTGAATCAAGGCATGCTGGTTTAGGCTACTGTTTGGACTCTACATGGTAAATGTTTATTACCGGTAGATATGACCTAGAAATAGTGGCCAAGGAATTTGGTCAAGGAAGAAATTGCCTTGCTGTGAGTGCATGCGCAATCGAAAGCATGGATCCATTACAGCTACTTTATTCACGTAGCTGGTGTAAGATACCTCTGGCGTTTTATGCTTACGTTTACTTTTGTGACAATATGAATGTTTTTTAAAATCGCATGCTTTCGACTCTCGGGGTGCACAAGAATGCATAGGTAAGCACATCACGAGCAAAAGGATAATGAAGCTAGAAAAGAACAGTCACAATTATGCTTCTCTACATGTTTTGTATGTTGTGTTTTGTCTTCCAGGTTTTAACCAGACAGTGGGTCTGTAAGTACGGTTACACCACTGCATGCACATCACACCTTAGCGTGTGTGCTGAATAAATACACGTGTCTCCATTTCTTTTTTCCACATCACATTTCACGTTGTATGGTCCTGATGAAAGCCTCATTATTGTTGACGAGGCGGAAACATGTCGACCAGTGTTTAGGGGATAACGAAGACCAATTTTTCATCTTCAATATATCCACGTTCTGTTTTTAACTGTGTCCTAGGACCCCGAGAATAAAAGTTTATCAGTGGGGGATCCCAGAGGCATTTTTAACAGCACCACCTTGAGCACAAATAACATTGAAAAACCAAAACCCGCTCTGCTGTAACTCAGGCGTTAAAGAACAGCTGGGGTGCATTCGGCAGCCCAGCTGGGAACCCAATGATGAAGCATGCCACCAACTAGGTTGGTGGGGGAGGGTTCTTCTTACACACCTATTTGGTTTCTGTTGGACTTGGCCCTTTTTGGCAGGTTCACCCCTAAACTTTTTGCCTTAAGTTCTGACATGGTGTGGTGGTTTTAGGCCTCTGCGCACTTTAGCACTGTGGTCCAGTGTAAAGTGCGTGCACTCTCTGTGTACATTTGGTGAAGTTGGCCTGCCCTCCCATAGGAATGCATTGGGGATAAGTGTGTCCGTGGTAATTCCTGGTATGAGAGGAGCAGCAGGGTCGAGTTTAGTATGTATGAACTCGTGAGAATAAATGCTGCGCAATGGTGTGCGCAGATTTATGATGACTGGTGGAGAAATGCCACTTTTAGAAGTTGGCATTTCTGTGTGCTGTGTGTCTGCCTGCCTGATGTGAATTGCATGTCTGGCTTGTGAGTGACAGGGGCTGGGAGGTGTGTGTGGCTCCAGGAAAGGCAGGGTGAGTCAGCGCTGGGCTGAATAGGACACCTGGGCTGGGAGTAGTGGGAGGAGTAATCCCCTGACTCTGAATAGAAGTGTGCCTGCCCTGTACAATGCTGGCTCCGCCCCCTGTGGTGTGTCTGATCACCTAGCCCCCACCTGACAAAGGGGAAGAGGAGCTTGCAAAACAAAGTGCTCCAAATCCCCCCTGAACCAGTTGCATCTGGTTCCCCCATGACCTGCACTTTAGACAAAGAGAATGTTGGTATAAATATAGGGGCTGTGACCCCATGAAGTTGTTCAGTTCCTGTGCTGTTCCTGATGGAGGGGGCTTGCTGCTGCAGCGGCCCAGGGGGGGCTGCCATGAGGGCTTGCCTCCCTGGGCCCTGCATTGCCTCTTGATCCCTGAAGACCTCCAGGACTTTTGTGTCTCCTAAGCGCCTCGTGAGCACCACATTCCCACTTCTAGGAGCAGAGGAGCACTGGAGCTCCGCAGCGCCGAGATGCACATCACTTTTGAGGGAATCCCCAGCGTAGGGATTCCCCCGCACTGTGGCGCCGAGCGGGTGTCCACCCCGCACCTGTGCCGTTTTATTTTATACACACTTAGCGGGTGCCCACCCCGCAAGTGTCTTCAGTTAAAACGGGAGCCTACCATGTATTGCCACCGCAAAAGAAGAAAACGAAACGGCTGCCGCGATCGTGCGGTGACCCGGAAGTCAGGCGTTGCCTTTTGCCTGTTTGTGAGCGCGACCAGAAGAGCAGCGCCCAAACAGAGGACCCAGGCGGGAGCCCACCCCGCGCTGGGACGCGAGCCGAAGGAAACCGGAGTCTGGCCGCTGGCGGGGATCCCCATGTGGAAGGGAGAGCCCCTCGGGCAGCAGAGAAGTAAGTGCGGGCGGAAGGGAGGACGGGAGCCTACCCCGCCTCCATGAGCTCCATATCCAAGTCCCGGGTCCCAGGAGGGGGCCCGGGTGAAGTGAGGAGAGGCGGCAGAGGCCGCCGATGGAAGTGACCGGGGCTCCCGTGAGCTGTGGGAGCCCCACGTGCAGGAGAAGCTCAGGCCAGAGAAGATCCGAGTGCGGGACCGGCGCAGAAGAAGAGCCGACGCACAGAGAGCCCGGTGAGTGGGGCTTGATGTTGGCACAGTGTGAGTGCCTAGTGGCCAGAGCGGTCCCGCAGGAGAGCGGGCCGCTCCAACGTTGGGCATGTTTAGTTTACGAGCCCGTGTGGCTCCAACGTTGGGCATGATCTTTGCGACGGGCCCCAGTGGGGGTCCAGAGGCACAGTGGTGCCCGTGTGTTTATGCTTATTCCAGCTGCCCTGCGAGAGCGCAGGCAGCTGCAATGTTTTGCGCAGTTTTTTCCTAGAGAGTCCCTGAGTGGGACAGGAGGCACAGTGGTGCCAGGGCCTTCACAATACTTCACAGCTGCGCAGCACTTAGCGTCAGCTGCCACGTTTAGGCCAACAGTTCTTTGGGGGCATTCTAAAGGAGACAGGAGTGAGATGCACTCCTCTGCCCCAGCGCAATGGTGCACTTGAGAATTCTGCTGCATTGGCAGCGGCCCTGACTTTGTTGGACATAGGGCATTTGAGCCCCTTTTGAGAAGGCCAGTTGGCCAGGGGGACTGTGGGTTTGATAGGGCGCCAGGCCCTAATGTGATTTATGTGGTGCTAGGAAATGTGATTCATGTACCATCATTTACGCACCCTGTGTTATGCCTCTAACTGTGGTTTATGTATGAGGTTATTTGCATACTGTGGTTTATGTTACAGGATAATGCTGAGTACAGTAGTTACCAGTGATTACTGGTTGTACGTTTATGATATGTCCTACATTTACTAAGTTCACTTTGTGATGGTTCTGACAGTGGTCCAGTTGGCCCTGTCAGGTGTACATAATCCCTTGTAGAAATTACCTAGTGCCATGTGGCACAATGTATATTATGTGATTACTATTCTAATGTGTTATGAGAATACAAAGGCTATTTTTGATATAACCTTGTGTGGAGTTCCTTTTGTGGTGTGCCTGGTATGTTGTGGCTGTGTGCGTGCGCAAACGCTTTACACATGGCCTCCGGGATAGGCCTGACTGCTCATGCCAAGCTACCAAGGGGGTGAGCAGGGGTTATCTTTGGCGTGTAACTCCCTCGCCCTGACTAGAGTGGTGGTCTCTGCCTGGCTTTGGCGCAAGCCTTAGCCAACCAGAGATCCCATTTCTAACATTGGTGGCAGCGGTGGGATAGGACTTGCGTTTGCGCAGTACCACAGTGACAACTGGTTACACTACAAGCTCTGCATTTTAGATAGTCACATGTTGGGGATTATTGTTTCTAATTTTGTTTTCTCATCAAAAGTGTCATTTTTAAATGGTGTTTTCTGCGCTTTTATGTTTAGTGGCAGTAGAGAGAAAATGACAGGGCGGGGACGCCAGTAGGTGGGGAGGTTCCCATAGATAGGGAGTCCCTTGCTGGGTCCAGTGCCCCATCCCTTTTCCTGTCCCTAGAAGTGTGGGTGGATAGGAGGGAAGAGAGGGAGTGTGGAGGAGAAACAGCTAGCTCGGGAGGGTAGGTTATCCCCTAAGTGTAGTTTGAGTTGTCTGGGTTCACCAGTATGGGTGGGATCCAGTGGTGGCAGTAAGATGAAGTCCAGTGCAGGAAGTCCCATTCCCAGTTCCCAGAGTATGGTACCTGGTTCCCAGTAAGAGGGGGATAGGTTGAGATTCAGGGGCAGTAAGATACTGTCTCACCAGTCTGGGGGGGGGGGCGTATGCGTATGAGTGGTGTGTTGCACTGGACGATTGGGTGTGAGTTCTTTGAAATAAGGAGCTTGCATGGGGGAGTGACCCTAGAGGAATGGTGCAGGTGTCTCCCAACCCGCGTGGCGGAGATGGTTCAGAGGAACCCAACTAGGTGCCCTTATAGTGAGAAGGTTGCAAGGCCTCACATCATGTCCTTCGAGGAAGGTGTGAGACTGGGCCGTGATCCGTGCCTCAACCTCAGTCTCCAGTACTGGATGGTTCTTAGAGGGAACACCAGGTAAGGAGCCTAGTCTGTCCTGTTGGACTGTTCTTGGTGGGGGATCTCCCCGTGGTAGGTGAGCTGAGAGTGATCTTACAAGGAGTGGCTGAGGTGTCTTCCAACCCAGAGGGGTGGAAGAGGTTCAGAGTAGCCCAGCTAGGTTCCGGTGTAGTGGGAGGGGTGTAGGGACTCACGTCCTGTCTCAGAGGAGAAGGAGTGAGTGTGGGGCTGTGTGTCTCAAGGTGCCCGAAACCCCGTCTCAGGACCTGGATGGTTCCCGAGGGGAACACCAGGTTGGGATCCTATGCTGTACTAATAGGCCATTTGTGGGGATCTCCCAGTGTCTAGAGGACGTGGAGTGTCTGTAACTAGAGCTCCAGCGGTCCTGGTGTCTGGCGGTACCGCTCCAGTTGGGAGGGTGCAGAGGTCCAGAGTGAGGGGTGAGAGGGGGATGTGTTCCCCAGTGGGAGAGCCAGTGGGTCAGAAGGGGCCATGATGACACCACTTCTGTCCTGGGGGATCTTCACACACTGTCAGATGGACAGGAGGTCGTGAGATCTGTGCCAGGCAGACTGTCACATGACACATTAGTTATGTGTCACCCTCGGGGAGTGTGCAGAAGTTGAGATTGAGGGGTGAGAGGGATAAAGAGTCCCCAGTGGAAGAACCAGTGGGTCAGAAGGGGCCATGGTGACATCACTTCTGTCCTGGGGGATCTTCACGCTCTGTCAGATGGACAGGAGGTCGTGAGATCTGCGCCAGGCAGACTGTCACACGACACATTAGTCATGTGTCACCCTCAGGGGGGGGCATGCCTGCTCCCCATGAAGTCCTGGTTCGCCGGGCATCTGACCAAAGGGTACCGTCCCTGGGTTGGGGAGCCAGGAGCAGGTGTTTCCTGACCTGGACGGCAGGGCGACTGTAATCAGTGTCCTGACCGGTTTGCCTTCTAGGAGTACCACCCTGAACACAGGTGGGGCTGAAAGGGGTTGTGTTGGACTTGGCCCTTTTTGGCAGGTTCACCCCTAAACTTTTTGCCTTAAGTTCTGACATGGTGTGGTGGTTTTATTTTGGCTGGAAGGGGGTTGTTGTGGACTTGGCCCTTTTTGGCAGGTTCACCCCTAAACTTTTTGCCTTAAGTTCTGACATGGTGTGGTGGTTTTAGGCCTCTGGGCACTTTAGCACTGTGGTCCAGTGTAAAGTGCGTGCACTATCTGTGTACATTTGGTGAAGTTGGCCTGCCCTCCCATAGGAATGCCCTGGGGATAAGTGTGTCTGTGGTAATTCCTGGTATGAGAGGAGCAGCAGGGTCGAGTTTAGTATGTATGAACTCGTGAGAATAAATGCTGCGCAATGGTGTGCGCAGATTTATGATGACTGGTGGAGAAATGCCACTTTTAGAAGTTGGCATTTCTGTGTGCTGTGTGTCTGCCTGCCTGATGTGAATTGCATGTCTGGCTTGTGAGTGACAGGGGCTGGGAGGTGTGTGTGGCTCCAGGAAAGGCAGGGTGAGTCAGCGCTGGGCTGAATAGGGCACCTGGGCTGGGAGTAGTGGGAGGAGTAATCCCCAGACTCTGAATAGGAGTGTGCCTGCCCTGTACAATGCTGGCTCCGCCCCCTGTGGTGTGTCTGATCACCTAGCCCCCACCTGACAAAGGGGAAGAGGAGCTTGCAAAACAAAGTGCTCCAAATCCCCCCTGAACCAGTTGCATCTGGTTCCCCCATGCCTTGCACTTTAGACAAAGAGAATGTTGGCATAAATATAGGGGCTGTGACCCCATGAAGTTGTTCAGTTCCTGTGCTGTTCCTGACGGAGGGGGCTTGCTGCTGCTGGGGCCCAGGGGGGGCTGCCATGAGGGCTTGCCTCCCTGGGCCCTGCATTGCCCCTTGATCCCTGAAGACCTCCAGGACTTTTGTGTCTCCTAAGCGCCTCGTGAGCGCTACATTCACACTTCTAGGAGTAGAGGAGCACTGGAGCTCCACAGCGCCGAGCTGCACATCACTTTCGAGGGAATCCCCAGCGTAGGGATTCCCCCGCACTGTGGCGCCGAGCGGGTGCCCACCCCGCACCTGTGCCGTTTTATTTTATACACACTTAGCGGGTGCCCACCCCGCAAGTGTCTTCAGTTAAAACGGGAGCCTACCCCGTATTGCCACCGCAAAAGAAGAAAACGAAACGGCCGCCGCGATCGTGCGGCGACCCGGAAGTCAGGCGTTGCCTTTTGCCTGTTTGTGAGCGTGACCGGAAGAGCAGCGCCCAACCAAAGGACCCAGGTGGGAACCCACCCCGTGCTGGGACACGCGCCGAAGGAAACCGGAGTCTGGCCGCTGGCGGGGCCCCCCATGTGGAAGGGAGAGCCCCTCGGGCAGCAGAGAAGTAAGTGCGGGCGGAAGGGAGGACGGGAGCCTACCCCGCCTCCACGAGCTCCATATCCAAGTCCTGGGTCCCAGGAGGGGGCCTGGGTGAAGTGAGGAGAGGCAGCAGAGGCCGCTGATGGAAGTAACCGGGGCTCCCGTGAGCTGTGGGAGCCCCGCGTGCAGGAGAAGCTCAGGCCAGAGAAGATCCGAGTGCGGGACCGGCGCAGACGAAGAGCCGACGCACAGAGAGCCCGGTGAGTGGGGCTTGATGTTGGCACAGTGTGAGTGCCTAGTGGCCAGAGCGGTCCCGCAGGAGAGCGGGCCGCTCCAACGTTGGGCATGTTTAGTTTACGAGCCCGTGTGGCTCCAACGTTGGGCATGATCTTTGCGACTGGCCCCAGTGGAGGTCCAGAGGCACAGTGGTGCCCGTGTGTTTATGCTTATTCCAGCTGCCCTGCAAGAGCGCAGGCAGCTGCAACGTTTTGCGCAGTTTTTCTTAGAGAGTCCCTGAGTGGGACAGGAGGCACAGTGGTGCCAGGGCCTTCACAATTCTTCACAGCTGCGCAGCACTTAGCGTCAGCTGCCACGTTTAGGCCAACAGTTCTTTGGGGGCATTCTAAAGGAGACAGGAGTGAGATGCACTCCTCTGCCCCAGCGCAATGGCGCACTTGAGAATTCTGCTGCATTGGCAGCCGCCCTGACTTTGTTGGACATAGGGCATTTGAGCCCCTTTTGAGAAGGCCAGTTGGCCAGGGGGACTGTGGGTTTGATAGGGCGCCAGGCCCTAATGTGATTTATGTGGTGTTAGAAAATGTGATTCATGTACTATGATTTACGCACCCTGTGTTATGCCTCTAACTGTGGTTTATGTATGAGGTTATTTGCATACTGTGGTTTATGTTACAGGATAATGCTGAGTACAGTGGTTACCAGTGATTACTGGTTGTACGTTTATGATATGTCCTACATTTACTAAGTTCACTTTGTGATGGTTCTGACAGTGGTCCAGTTGGCCCTGTCAGGTGTACATAATCCCTTGTAGATATTACCTAGTGCCAGGTGGCACAATGTATATTATGTGATTACTATTCTAATGTGTTATGAGAATACAAAGGCTATTTTTGATATAACCTTGTGTGGAGTTCCTTTTGTGGTGTGCCTGGTATGTTGTGGCTGTGTGTGTGCGCAAACGCTTTACACATGGCCTCCGGGATAGACCTGACTGCTCGTGCCAAGCTACCAAGGAAGTGAGCATGGGTTATCTTTGGCGTGTAACTCCCTCGCCCTGACTAGAGTGGTGGTCTCTGCCTGGCTTTGGCGCAAGCCTTAGCCAACCAGAGATCCCATTTCTAACAGTTTCTTGTATCCGAGTGTATGGTACTGAGTCATCCTGGTATGAGGATTCATTAGTGGGTCCGTCCACGTTGTTCTAGATTTCTGGTAATCAGGGGAAAGGGACGTACCCCATTGTCCTTCCTCGCTCTCTCTTTGTTACTTTAGTAATTACTTCAACCAAAAGCAATTCGTGATAATACGATTGGGTTGGAAGCCACAGAACGGTGATTAGTAAAGAACTTGAAAACTGCTTTCGATGTAGTCACAAACCTTCATTTCTGCAGAGGTTTCAAATAGGCCTGTAATTGGTTGCAGAGCAAAACAAATCGAACAGGGCACCAGTCATATTTACACAATTCTTAAAAGGTATTGATTTATTGATTGAGCAACAAAAAATACAAGTGGGTTCAACAAACGCGGTTGCTCTTTGTTTATCATTGCTTTGAATCAGTATGGGGGACTGGTGTTAGACAAGACGTTTTGTTGTTAATAAAAATATATATATCTATGCTACAAATGCTTACAGGGGCTTTTAGTGAGACCTCTTCATCCATTGGCCAAGTATAGTGTCATTCACATTTTCCACCGCCCACCACAGCATACAGCATGTTACAAATGGTCTGCCTACTTCAGCAATTCAGCCAGTTGACTGTGAGTGACGGCATTCTGCTCTTGCACAATGTGCACATCTGCACAATATGTAGTACTCTTGAGTGCCAGGGTCTACTGGTGCAATGTGTGTTTCTACATACGATATACATGACAATATATTAGCAATTAGACAATGTTTGTTTTCATACCGTGGATGCCAAAATACAAAAACCATTAACAAAGAAAACCCCAAAAACATTGCAAAGCCAAAAGGTCAGCAGCCAAGGAAATACCTATTGGCTTTGCCAGTGCTTGTTTTGTTAAATGCGGTTCTGTTGTTGAACACTATTGCCATAGCAGGTAAAACGCAGTGTGTTTACCTGTACTCCGGGGCAATGGTTTCAATCACTTGACATGGTGCCACTTGACAGCTACATTCAGTTCATGGACATTTTATTTATTTTGGTCAAGCAATAAGTAGCCACAAATTATGAGCATTAGAACAGGCCACAGCATTGAGACTGCTGGAGGTAACATTTCACTTTCAACTAACTGCTTCAGACAGACTGGAGGAGGCCTGCTTTTCCATCACAATCCGTCTCTCTACATGGACCATAGGTAAAAGCTGTCCTCAGTGCTGAATTTTCTGCCAACAACACTAAAGATCTGATTGGAAATCTGTGGCAATGAGAGGAGGAATTAATTGCACCCAATAAATATTCACACCCTGGATGCAGCGCTTACCAGGCACGGCAAATAGCTCCAAGATTGTCTCACGAAAAATGAGGAATGAAATGCAGAATTGATAATTTCCATGTCTTGAAATTTACCTTGGAAAATTGCAGGCGTTATTTGCCACACAATTTATAAATCTCAAACCTGCGGAAACGATGCGTGCATAATACGAGGTGGAGGGTCAATGCAGACATTTAAGGGCATAATTATGAGAGGCTTGCGTCACGTTTGCACCACGCAAAGTGGTGCATGCGTGACGCAAGCCCACAACTTAGATTTATGAAGCCACGCAAAGCCACATCTCGTGGCTTTGAGTGGCTTCATAAATTTGGAGTAAGGCAACGCAGCGCAAATCGCTGCATTGCCTTACTCTGCTCAAGGGAGGCGTTACATAGGCATTACAGTGGGAGTTCCCATTCAAATCCCATTGTTTTTTACTCATTCCCAGAATTACCAAACCTGGTAAATCTGTGAATGCACCAAAAACATACTCCTCCTCAGGCAAGGGGTAACAAGGAGCTGTATCTTTATTTTTCCTCATTTTTCCTCTTTCCATGTGTGCTGCAGTACACATAGAAAGAGGAAAATTCCTCTATGGATTGTTTTCGTGCTGGAAGGTCCCCTTCCTGCACAAAAACAATCCTGCCTACAACACAGCAGCCTTTCACTATGGTGCAAGGGTGCCTGCATTGGCATTAGGCTGCTAAAACGGCGCCATTGAAGGGGGAAGGACAGGAATGTGTTACATTGCTTAAATATGGCACTTTCCTGCCTTTACCCTCTGACGCAGCGCCGCAAGGTGACTTGGTGCGCAGCGCTGCTTCCGAATCTCGTAAATATGCCCCCTAGTATCACTATCTGTGCTTCCTCCTACATCATGAAAAAACTGTTTCAGTGATTATTTTTGCAAAACCCAAGAGAATTCAATAGGAACTTCAAAGTCATCATATCGAGCAGCAGCTAAAAACTTCAACCTTTTGGTCAATATTAAAAGGATTAGAACACAAGATTTACAGATAATGAGAACTCTAAACCCTGCCCTGTATGGAGCTGCAGGTGATTCACTGGGAGCCCTGTTGCAGTTCTAATTGTTCCTGCCTAGCTTTCATGACTGAGAACAGACAATTTATTTCTAAAAGATATTGGCCTCCATTAGGAGTCCCCCACTAATTTCTTGGGGAGGTTCCAGGGCTGTAATTAATTATTTCAGCCGGGATCTCCATGTGATTTAACAAGAATCATGAGTTAAACTCCCAGCACTAGGGAATGACCTGTTGGACCTGTGAATATTGGGTTCTCTTGTACATATTTTCTCTGATTCCAGGGAGTTTAATACAGATATTTGCCACCTGATCTGAGAAGGTGGAAAATATATTTGGCGGTCCTGTGCAGATAAGGTGGTGCTAGGTGGTGGTCGGGTGTGCTGTCAAGGGTGGGGAGGCTGTGCACTCTCTGGGGCGAGCATTATCTGCTTCCTTCCACATAGTCCTGGAGCAGATGGTTAGGGGACCGGCTGAGCCTCTGCTGCGATCACTGTCCCATGCCCATACACATTCTGATATTTATTAGGCAACCAGTATAACTGGTCTGATGTTTCTGGGCTCTGAAATTGTGGGTCTGGAACTACCGAACTACTCAGAATTGCCTGAAGTGGTATCCCCTCCAGGGGTACCATTCCAAACAGCACATAATGGAGGCAATTGAGTCTGTTCTTGTTTTAGTGAAAATGTCACTTATTGTTGGTGTCTATGAATTATGTAGGACTGACCTTCAATGCCTTGTTAATAGTTATAAATATGAATTTAACTACACTTTGGAGATATTTATATGTTAGTTTGTTTAGCATTCATTGTGCTGTTGTTCAAAGTTAAGGCATGCCTATGCAGTGCATAGTAGCCTAATACACAACAGCATAAGGCAACATGTCTGGTAATTTGCCAGTGCACATAGCAGAGAGGCAATTATACACCTTCCATGTACATTCTGTTATGTGGCTGACTTGTTTACATGCACAAATGAATTCATGAGGTAGCAGCCTGTTGCAACATTTTGTCACAGCCCAGTCTGCACTTCATCCACACTGAATGCGGCATGTCATATAAGAGTACCTTCTCTGGCAACAAATTGATGTCAGTGGACCCACTTAATTACTTTATTGATATATCCTCTATCCTTCTGAATCCAAATAACTGACTAACCTATCCACCACTCAAATTACTTTCATATTTCACTATACTGATTCAACACTAATCCTGTATGGGTTCCGGAGTAGCGTGCTACTCGCCAAAAAAGCGATTTGACGCCTCATTAGGGGTAGGAAGCGCTATATAAATGCAATTACAATACAATCATGAATATCCACCTCAATGGCACTAAACATTTACATGCCCTATGATGTACTTTGGGCCTTATTTATGAGACCCTTACTCCGCTGTTGCCTCACTTTTTGTGACGCTGCAATGGCGTAACAAAAGCAACACACTGCACAATATTTACAAAGTGACGCATCCAGGCAGATGCGTCAATTTGTAAACCCCTGCGCTACATTATGTATGCAGGGTGGACGTTCCGTCACAGCAAAGCCACGTAGAAGTAATGCAGCAAAACCAATGAGATTTCACTGCCCCACTTCTAGGGTGTCACTACGTCAAATCCTTACGCCTGCTTGAAGCAGGCTTAAAGAGTGATGCAGGGCTTTTCACATGGGGCTTGCCCCATGTGAAAAGACACATTGCTGGAGTTGCCTCTGTTTTCAGACACACTCCAGCAATGCTCCAATTTTTCACCTACAGATACATCAGGAATACTGACGTATCTGTAAATCCTTGCGACATGGAGTGCCATACAGTAAATACGGCGCATCCATGGTGTCGCAAGGAGGGCGCACCGAAAAGTGTTGCATCGCTGTTTTAACACAGCAATGCAACACTTTTCATAAATGAGGGCCCTATATATTTATCATCACACAGTGCTGTTCATGGCCTATAAGCATATCATGTGACACTCTGAAACATAATTTTGCTCCAACCACAATGTCTGCAGGTACACCTCATGATCTTCCACTTGCCCTTCCAGGAGACACAGCTACATTAAGCACTTATACTTAAAATGTTCTTGCATATTTATTTATCACTGCCTGTTGGGTGTTACTAAAGCCAGAGAGAGGGAGGAAGTGAACACAAGAGAGGTCAACAACTCTTAAATTCATCAGATCGTTCTTTGTCTACAAGCAAATTAGTTTTTAATGCATGCCTTTTCGCCACCATGTAAAATCAAAGGAGAATGGGCAAAAGTCTCTTTTTCTGGAAACAAACTCCATCATTTAGAGATAATGTATAGTAAAGCCTATGTTGGCATTTTGAATTTATAGAAAAGAAGAATGTTTAATAGCATGCTGGATTTACTCCTTGTCAATTGGTGTCGCCTACTGTGCTTAGTTTTCAGTGGGGATATAGTGGCAGTTTCCATGGGAGTGCTTTGTAGATTTATGCAGAGTGCTTTAGGAGTCATCCATGCCTTATTTACTATCCAACATAGATCAATTAAATAAGGTGTAAAGTCTACTTTTTTGGCTCCAGTTATCATCCAGGCTGCTGTTCAAACATCATCTTTGACAGGCCAGAGAAGATTTATAGATTTCTACAAATAAGGAATTACGTCCATCTAGATGGCAGAGAATTACTGCTTGGAAGATATGATGGAATTCTCAACATAAAATAGAAGACTCTGTGACGGATTTAAATGTTGGCGGAAAGGGTACTCCGTCCCAAATGGCAATGGAGTTCCCTCATAATAACCACTGAAAAACCCTTGGGTCTAAGTTGCCAGACAGAGAAAGAAACTGAAGATTATCTTCATGATGCTTGTGGGGGAATCCCTTTGCTAGGACGAAATCCCTCACCCACCGTAGGTGGCATGCTTCATCATTGGGATTCTCCTCGTAACGGGAAAACCTGGTCCCGCCACGGGCTACAAACCCCTCTCTGAGACGGAGGAGCTCAGGGATGTTTTGTTCCTAATTGTTAGGATATGCTAAATCCTGCAATGAGAAGAAGGAAATCTGGTTGGGTAGAGGGCGCAGCGCAAAAGAATATATAAACTGTGGGGGTAGTGATATTAAAACTAGCTAACAGGAGCAACAGAAATGACTTTATTGACTTGTCACTGGTGCCAGGATTAAAAACAGAGCACTGGCAGTGGTAATTTATAACTGCAAGTATCAGACGAAAACAGATCTACATGTTTCAGCCTTTGAGACCCAGAAGGGTGTTGTGGCTTTCGTCAGGACCTAATTATGCTACTGCTTGACAAAATGTGAAGAGTGATAAATAATAAAGATAAATACAACACCAGTAATCCTACTGATTGCGTGGATGATTTACTGGTCAAACCCGTACGGATACGGAGGCCTCCGGTTGCAGCTTTATGACCGTCCGGAGTACCGACGGAAAGAGCGATGCCCCTTCCCTGAGCTGTAGCCAGGTTGAGGTGAGGCCTCTTATCCGTACGACACAGGTTTAACCAGTAAATCATCCATGCAATCAGTAGGATTACTGGTGTTGTATTTATCTTTGTTATTTATCACTCTTCACATTTTGTCAAGCAGTAGCATAATTAGGTCCTGACGAAAGTCGCGACAACTTTCTGGGTCTAAAAATGTATAAGATCTAGACTTACTAAGGACATAAAAAAATATTCTAGTGTTATCAGAAAGATGCCGACCCTTAATAAAACCACATTGTTCTTTCCCAATTAGCTGAGGTAAGATAGAATCTAAACGGAAAGCAAGAATTTTCGCAAGTATTTTATTATATAAATTAATTAGGAAAATCGAACGATAATTTTTACATACTGTATGATCCTTGTTATCTTAGGGGAGAAGACATATTAAAGCTTCTTGAAAAGAACTGCCAGAGGATTGAGTGAAATTAAAATAGAGAAAAAGTTGGTGTAATTTTGGTGGGAGAAATTTAGAAAAATAAGAATAAAATTCTATGGTAAAACCATCAGGTCCTGGATCCTTACCATGTTTAATCAAATGAATATCATTAGAAATATCTTGAATTTGAATATCAGTATCCAGTGAGGAAAAATCTATGTTAGAATTGGAAAGAGGAGAAATAGATGATAAATAATTAAGAGAATGTTGGTAACTAGGTTGAGATTCTGGAGTATAAAGAATCTGAAAGAATTGAGTAAATTCGGAAAGTATATCTTCATTTTGTTTAAACAGCACTATTGGTAGAAGTTAAAAGTGAATCAATTTTAGTACGCTCTTTCTTAATCTTAAAATAATTAGCAAGACGTTTTCCTGCTTTGTTCTGACCGCCATAATATTTGGCACTAGATTTAAGTAGATATGAATTAGCAATTTCCGTTGAAAGTTCATTAAATGCAAATTTAGTTTGGACTAATTCATCGAGAGAGGATTTGGAGTTAGTATTATGAAATGAATGCTCTAATTGCTTAATACATGAGGTGAGTGATTTTAAATTAATTGAGGATGATTTGCCTTTCTGTGTGACAAAAAAATAATGAAATCTCTAGAAGCAGCTTTAAAAGTATCAAAAATAGTTTGAGGGGAAGTGCCAGGAGTTTTATTTTCTAGAAAGAAGGTATTGGCAAACTGCTCAAAACCTTGTGTAAACTTGGGATCTATAAGAAGAGAGCTATTAAAACTCCATCTTCTAGTACCGGTGAGATCTAAATCCAAGGTGACTGGGGCATGATCCGAGATTAATATGGATCCTATATCTGAATGTGTGAGATGTTGAGCAAGTGCTTTAGAAATAAACAGATAATCTATGTGGGATTGGGAAAAATGAGCAGGAGAAAAGAAAGAATACTCTTGAAGAGCCGGGTTACATAATCTCCAAGCATCAACAAGAGATCTTTGAAGTATCGTAGATTTAAACTGGGAATGCACATGTGAAGGAATAAATCGAGCTTTCGAATGTCTATGTATAAAAGGATAAAAAATTGTGTTACAATTGCCACCCACTAATAAATGATCATTATTACATGCCATCAATTTAGACACTCGAGGCCAAAAAGATTTGTCTGGATTAGTAGGTACATATAGGTTAACAATCGTTAAGGGGATTTTATAAAAAAGTAGGGAAACTGAAACCCATCTACCCTCATCATCAGTGTCCTGAGTGATGAGTTGTATATCAAGGCGTTTATGACATAAGATGGCAACCCCATTACGTTTCCCTGAACCAGGAGATGCAAAAATATGACCCACCCATTGTCTTTTGAGTTTAGTCACTTCTTTGTCTGAGATATGAATTTCCTGTAACAAAACAATGTCACCCTTTAAGCTAGAAACATGTGATAAAACTATTTGACATTTTATAGGAGAGCCTAAACCTTTAACGTTCCATGAAATAAATCTCAAAGCCATCTACAATAGATTAAAAAGTTCGAAAGCTTAAAGCATTCTATAATAACTATTAACTTGCAAAAGCAGCAGAGGTATAATAAGATATAACCATGAAAATGTAATAACATAGAAAAATAAATAGTATACGAAAAAGAAAATAATGTTGTAGAAAAAGAAGAAGAAATAATAAAATGAATAGGAAAGAAGAATAGATTAAAAAAGGTAGAATAAAGGTGTAAAATTGGAAAGAGACGTAATAAAAGAAATAATGTTAAAACATTCCTGAGAAAAAGACAGGGGAAAAGAGAAAAGCGACTGTGTTGCGGGGATTCTGCACATATACAGAACTATGCGCAGGAAAACAGGACCTCGGTGTATAGTGGTGTACCAGCCATACCCCTTAGTACCCAAAATCCCAATCTGACTAGCTATAGTGTCACATTCGTTCTCCGTACTAGAGCGAAGCTACCAATGATTAGACATCCCAGAACACGGACTCTTTCAGGAATCGCGGGAGCAAGAACACTCTTTCATTATACACTCATACTTGTCCACAACGTGCGTATTAAGAGACACAGTATAGTTTAAAATGTTTATTTCGACTAACGTGCTCTAAGACATAGTACACGTGCCAGTACTAGCAGCATAATGCATAAAGTTAAAACAGTAAGCATGGTTACAATTCCATAGAATACAAACGGAACAGCATTTTATAAAGTCAGTGGATATAGGACTAAAAGGCCTTGCCACCCTCCCCGTGCTAGGAACTAGTTTATTATAAAAATAGAAGACCTCTGGGCTTTGTCCGGGGGACCCCCATACCTCAAGATCTAGATGCAAGGTTTACATCAGCAGACAAGCACAGCTCTTCTCCCTGGAAAGGTTGTTCTCCAAGTGCCACAAACAGGGAGATCACAATATTAAAAGCACATGAATTTCTCCCTGTGCAGCGGTATTCCATGTTATGTCTAAGTGCGAGGGGCTGACCAGAACAGCAATAACAAGGGACGTTGTTTTTCGTTCTTGTACATTGTGTGCAGACGAACCCCACAGAGGACATGAGAAAAGGTGAAAGGCAAAAAGGCAGACATTTCTAATGCTGAATGGGCACAAGCAGAGTCTGGAAAAACAAAGTCACAGAGTAACATGTGCAAAGAAGGCATCATGGCAGCTAGGCCTAAGCTAACTTAGCAATGTCGACAATGAGGCCACAATCCACACTACACCCTCCCCTGGTCAGTCCATAGGGCAAGACATAGGACGAAAACAGAATTCGAATAGATGGAGCAGAATGTAAACGTCTATTTGTGGGAAATGTCCCTTCGAAGGCTAGGGAATGGGAAAAATAAATTTGGGGGATAAAAAAATTCTAGATAGGGCCAGAAAATAGGGCACTCAAAGAGAATTTTAAAAATCCAATAATGCAGTTCGTTGAAAGTCAATGTCCTCAATCCATCAGAGTGTATGCGCAGAAAACTGCAACACCTTCCAGAAAGACATCATTGTCATCGCTCAAAAAAAGAGACGCCATCCAGTTCAACAAATGAAAAGTGCATTCATGTTCCTCACAATAGGGAGCAGTGATCAGCATTGCGGGACAACTTGCGTGATACTCAATATAACTGTGTTGTAGGAGATGCTGAGCAGCCGCCCAGATATCCCATTGCGCCAAGACTCCAAGTGCAGCCGCACGCGCCATTAATCCAGCCCCGGAACATTCCCGTTCATGGGCCACTAAGGGACCCATCAACTGGTCGAAATCCGGGTCCGAACAAGACGTATTGGAGAGGCAAATATCCAAGGACCAAGAGAATGGACATCGTAAGCAGGACATCACAGGTTGCACGCAAGTGAAATACGCAAAGCGATAAGAAAGTCCATAAGACACGCTGAGAGTCGCCAGCGGCAGGATGCCGAAGCTGTCCATCATGCGTTCACGGAGCATCCGTAGCCGCGCTGGGTCGTATAGACCCCCAGGAAGTGCAGCCATTGCGCAACAGGCAAAATATAAGCAATATCCCAGCAACTAATGCGAGGATCAATGGGAAGCCTCCAAAGACGCTGGAAAATATAGAATGAATAAAAGCCGGAATTACACCAAATATAGTCTGAAAGGAGGTCAAAAGGCCGGAGCCCACAACTTTAAAAAAGTGCACAAGACCTTCTGTATTAGATGCATTAAATATACGGTGTATCAGTTCACTGAAATGTTGTGGGAGGTTAGTGTTCAAAAGGGCCTGTATCTCACTGTGGGGACTAGCCACCTGGAGGACGAAGGTCTCCCTCGCGGAAGTGAGCATAACCTCTTGGTTCAATAAAAGCGCTTTTATTCTGCTCAATTTATTGAAATCCACCTTCAAAGTAGGTATGTAAGGCCAAACGGAACTATCTAGCATCCCACGCGGGGGTGGAAAAAGCACATTTTTGCAGCACACAACGCGGCGTGAAACTGTTACAATGTAGGGGATGCCTGCCTGCATCCCACAGCAGTCCTGATTATTTAAAAGCAGATAGCTACCATTTGCAAGCACAGTGAAAGTAGGTGATATAACAGGAGCTGGAAAACCCTTTAAAACACAAGCAAGATTCGGGGCAGAAACATTACAAGCCCCGTGTAAATTAATGTTTTTGTACAAATGAGGGAATGACCCACAGTAGAATCGCAAGACTCCCCTGTGAGAAATACCTCCTTTTCATCCCTAAGGCACCTGTATGTGAAAGGTAGGGACCAAAGTTCGTGTAAAAAGGCACTGCCTAAAGGCTGAAAATGGCCTACAGGATAATGTTTCATACATGAACTGAATTCAAATAAAGAAAAAGGCAAAGTAATAACCCCGTGAACCAGCCACACTGCAGAGTCAGTCTCCACCACAGAGAATGGCAACGGCTCAATCTTTTCGATATGTAGGAGAGTGTATGTTGCATCTTTCATGGACATGAATTGCTGTTTTTCAGTCAAATTAAACGGTAAGAACAAGGCAGATGTATTTAAACAATGCCATGGAACCTTCCCCATTTTCAGCGTTTGCAAAGTCTATGCAAACTGCATCACTGAACGCAATTGATTCTGACCATGATATAACACAGATACATCATCTTGTACAATATCAACAACAGATGAAACAATATTCTCCAATGTGTAAATGCGGGAAGACAGGGTGTTAATACTATTGTCGACAACAGCAAGCACCTTGTCTAGATTTGCTTGATCTATTTCCCGTAAACGGGAAGCAGCTTCTATTTGTGAAAGCTTCCAGATTTCATTGTAGGTCGCATAAACAAATCTTTTAGGTCTTGGACCGCGAGGCCCCAGAACAAAGTCGGACAGATCAATGTTGCCTGATAGGAGGGATAAATGTTGTTTTACGGAATCTAATGTAGAGTGCTGCAACCACTGTTTACATAATTTACCAACAGAATATGTAGTAACTGTACGCGAGTCAGAAAACCTTGGGTCTGGCCTATCCTGTATGTAACCAGGAGTAGAGTTATAAAAACGCAGTTGGCAGGCGTTAGATGCTATGGGCCACGCCAACCAGGCTGACTGATTAATAGCAGAGAAATTAAAGGAATTATTTTGGAACAAAGCTTGCAAACTTTCAAGGGAGATATTTAAATGCAAGCTCCTATTTGGCCAGGAAGACAACACAGGAATGAAGGTGCATTCAATTGTTTGGAAGTAGCCAAACCCAAACAAGTTGTTTGATATATAGTACTATTTAAAAACAATATTTGGGTGGGGATAAGGCAAGCACGGTGCAAAGCCTCTGTACCGCGTACCTGCCAAGATTTAGTGCCCCAAATAGATTTTAAGTCAATGGTGTTCTTCCAGTGCTCATAGCCACCCACAGCTAATGCATCCATAAAGGAACTGGAATACAGCAATTTGGTGTGGGTCAACATAAATTTTTGATTCGAAGAAACGTTCAATTTAAAATAATAGGACCCTGGGTTTTATCTATCAAAGTCTGTAAAGTAAGTAAATTTATTTTTAAGTGTTTGGGAGCTACCTTGCAGAGGGTCGGGCAATGTTCCCACTGGGTATAATTGAAACTACCTCGAAGTGTACTGGGTTTATGCAGAAAATGGTTACCGTAATGCTGGTAACAATATAAATCGGCATAATTAGCAGAATTCAAGTACAAATCCTCAGCATTAAAAGCAGCATAATATTTTAAATCAGAAAATAACGATTCAATGGCATGCACATCCCAATCATCTGAATGAATATTCCTTTGTACCACATCACCCATGGAAACACGAAGTACACTTGGTACATTAATAATCTCAGTAGGTCCATGGATTTGGAAATTCACTGCATCCCACACGATGCCATCTGCAACTGGAAAGGTGGAAATGTTCACAAATGTGTGATCACGCTTCATGATATGTGAAGAAGAATGCGGAGCCAAAGTTCCAGCAACAGAGTTCACCGCAGAGCATTCTGGTAAGTAGTGACCATTGATGAGCAAGAAAAAAACTGTCACAAAGCCAATGGACATGAATAGAAAAATCAGGAATAGCACCAACCAGATGTATGTCCACGGAGGGACCAAAAAATTGTCTCTGAACCAGGATACAAAAATACTGAATTTGGTCGGGATAAGTGATGAGGTGGAAGACGAATCAAAAGAAAAGCGAGTAGGGTTCAGTGGTGTTGTAGGCAAATGAGCCACTGACTCACTTGCGGGGTAAGTATACTCGGTTTCCTCATTGCAGGAAGAAGCCAGGAGGTTGAGAAGGCGATCTGGCAAATCGACCATCTCAATGGTAAAATCAGCTCCTGCGGAGACTGGAGGACCACGAACAGAATTTCTTGAAATTGCCGGACATGATACAGCAGGTGTCACACTATTCAGAATCGGCCAGATGGTGTAACTTGACATTGTCCACTGAGATGTATCTGCTGTCTTTGCGACCGGGAAGCGGTGGTAAGATGACTGTACGAGTACCCTTCAAGCCAAGAACTGGAACTGGTGCACGATAAGAGGGGCCAAATTCTTTCTTGTTCTCCACCTTCTCTCGGACCAGATCTCCAATCTTTGGAAGCCAGCCGGCAACCGGAATCTGCAACGCAGCGTCTGTGGCTGAAGGTAAATGTTCGTTTGCAAGTCTGTCACGGGTCTCTTGTAAGTCCTGCAACATAGTAGAATGAGTATCTACGTCAAAGATTGCTGCAGTTGCCGCCATGTCTAGACCATCAAGGTCTGGCACAAACATCTGTATGCCAAAGAGCATTTCGTAGGGGGTACGCCCACCCAGAGATCTTCTAGGGAGATTATTAAGTGCACGTTGCACGCCATACAAGTGGGCCAGCCAGTTTCTGCCAGTACCTAAGACCCTAGCTGTCAAGGATTGCTTTAAGTCACGGTTCATTCGCTCCACAATTGAGTTGCCCTCAGGCCTATATGGAGACGAAAATTGCACCAGCACCCCTATAGACCCCATTGCGTCCTTGTATGCCTTAGAGGTGAACGCTGGACCTTGGTCGGAATGGAAGGTGCCACAGGCAAAAATTCCCACAAAGACACGTAAATCCCTGATGACATTTCGAGCGTCAGCACTGCGTTGTGGCCACACCCAGATGAAACGTGTGCACGAATCAACTGCAACTAAGATATATTTATATGCAGTGTCAGAAGAAAATGGACCGCAGTGATCAAGGTATACACAACCAAAAGGTTTATTAGAAATGCAGAGCTGTGTTTGTGGCGGACGTGTAACCGTAGAGGGCTTAATCTGTTGACAAATGTCACAAGAAAGGACATAAGTACGGGTTTATTTATATAAACCACGCCACCAGTAACGCTGCTGCAAGATTGAAACAGTCGCAGACACGCCAGCATGGGCCGAAGCCAAGCCTGCGTGTGCGGCTGTTATCAACGAATTTCTGCGGTCCACGTTGGGAATCAGCCGATCACCAACGTCTGGAATTCTCACATAAGGAACCTGGTCGGGACTTAAGTGATAAGAGTACTTGGAAGGGAAACCCTGTGGGTAATTAGCACCTTCCTTTGTTTCAGCAATAGCTGCCAAAATCTCATTATCTATTTTTGTCATGGATCTTGTAACGGCTGCTACTGAGCACGTGGCTACTGCTGATTTGGCAGCTTCATCTGCCAAACTGTTACCGACCGTGTGTGTGCCCACACGCTGGTGGCCAAGAGTGTGAATCACTTGTGTGAGAGGCAGACGTTGTTTAAGATCTGCCACTCGAACCCAAAGCATTTTATTCTTAATTGCGCTGCCCTTAGAATCTCTATAGTCGTTTTGAGACCAAAAGAATAAGTTGGCATTAAAAGCCTGGACACAGTAGTAAGAATCGCATACAATAAGCGTAGTCTCATCCGGATCCGCAAACTCAAGTGCTAGCACCAAAGCACGTAGCTCGGCTAATTGTGCGGTACTGTCTCCCAGTGCCTGCGTGTGTACAACACTCGATTTGAACTCCCCGTTCACCATGTGACCTGCCACAATAACACATGCTGCTGAGTACGCATGCTTAGAACCCGTGGCCGGTTGTGCCGAACCATCGGTGTAAATGATACACTTGTACTCTACAAGCGGCAGTAAAGAAAGAGGAGGAGGATGAACAAATTCATACTGTAAGAACTCCTGTGTCTGAAGGGAGGAATCAAAGATGAAAGTGACATCCGGAGATGTCAAAGAAGTAGCCCATTGTATCCAACGGGGGTGCAAAGCCTTAGAGTTTGGAACACTTGCCTTTGTCACCGCCTCAAGGGCAAGATAGGGTGTGACAACCAAGATGCGTTTTCCCTGTGCCAGTGCGCGTTTCTTAAGAATCGCCATTTGCACTGCAGTCAAAACTTTCTCCACAGTTGAAAAGCGCAACTCAGCAGAAGTGTAAAGATGTGACTTGTAGGCAATAGGTACTGTGTCACCTTCGTTAAACGTCAAGTAAGTGAAACCCACTGCACCTGGCACTATTCTGATCACCAGGTTCGTGTGGTTATCACGCGTCAACAAGAACTTAGATTCAAGTAGATCAGACTGCAAAGATTGCAGTATAAGCAAATGTTCCGGAAGCCAGCATGACTTAGAAAAGGTAGGTTGTATCAGAGCATAGAGAGGCTTGATATGCTGGGCATATTCGGGAATGTAAGTGCGCCCGAAGTTCAAAAATCCCAGCAAAGACTGAAGTTTTTTCAGAGTAGTTGGAGGGCGCAAAAGTGCGCACTTCTCCAGGAAGTGGGGAGCTAAGCCCCTACCTTCATTGTTGAGCTCGTAGCCCAAAAACAACACAGTATATTCTGCAATGTGTGATTTGGCAAAATTAAATTTGTAACCTAAAACCGCGAACTCAAGAATAATGCGGTCTACTCGGGTAAGATGCGGCCACAGTTCGTCGTCTGTCAGATAAATGTCATCGACGTACGAATACGCATCTGGGTCTATGCTGTCCAACAAAGAGACAACACGGGCGGCGAAGACCCTGGGCTGTTCTTGTAGCCCATTGGCAAACGCCGGAATTTTAACTTTTTCCACCGGAGGTGAACGCGGTTTATTGACTGCAGTCCGGGGACAGATTGTGAGTATAAAAACCATTGGAAAGGTCAAGTGTCGTTTTATATTTTTTACGAACAAGACTGTTTACGAGCGCAGAACTATGGGTATTCTGCACCGCAAAGGTTCGGCAATGGGAGTTCAAATGCTGGTAGTCCAATACCAAGCGGTACGACCCATCGGGTTTAGAAACCGCGAAAAGGGGATTATTCGTTGGTGACACGCATGTCTCAATTACTCCTTGATATTCTAACTATGTTAGAATGTCGGAAACGGGACCCTTAGCTTCCCGCCGGAGGGGATATTGGGCTTGAGGCTGTGGCAAAGACTGCAATGGTAT
The DNA here is from genome assembly GCA_963921515.1 of Calotriton arnoldi. Lineage (NCBI taxonomy): Eukaryota > Metazoa > Chordata > Amphibia > Caudata > Salamandridae > Calotriton > Calotriton arnoldi. The sequence continues at coordinate 1,728,099 of CAWUFW010002024.1, forward strand.
ATCATGGGAGGGTGAATCCTCATTCCAGCCCACGTGATTACGGTACAGTGCCGGGGCCTGGGCCACAGCCCATTCAGCTGCGAGAGCCTCCGCTTTGTCCTTGGGGACATGCCGGGAAAAGCTCGGAAGGATTACCTCCTCCCCTCTATGAGCAGCAAGTACGAATGGGGGCGGCCAATCCGCCTCCGCCAACAAAATGTCATAAGAAGAGGTCAGATTTTCCCAAAAAATCCCTTTAATAACACGCTCTATGTCACCTTCAATTTGAAGGACAATATTAAATAGTCTGTCAGGGGGTGTCACTCGGGTGTCACTCGGGTGTCAGCTGTCTCGACAGTAATGAAAGTATCAGTTGCTGTCGCCTCCACATGAGGACGTAGTGCCTCCCGCACTATGGTAACTTCTGCAGCGCTGTCTAACAGTGTCACTGCCCACGTCCAATTCAGGAGTCTCGTTCTCACCGTCTGTGGCATATCTCGCTGTTAACTTTTTTCTTCTGAAACTGCGGGCGAGGACGGGGAAATTCTTCTTGTTTCCCTCTGCCAGGTTGTCGAGGTTGGTCTTGTCCCTGTGGGGCGTCACAACCCCTGCCTCTTTCCTGGCGATCTCCTCCACCAGCCTGTGAGGTCGATGGTGCCTGCGAAGAACGAGGAGAATGCTGGTCAGGAACCTGAAATCTATCAGGAGATTTAATTCTCGCTCGGTCGCGCAAATCATAAGTGCGTTCAGAAGACACGGAAACCGGTGACGCTGCACGCGACCCTGGTTTTGATTGTTGCTTTCCCTGCTTCTTTAACTTCCAGGTCTTTTTAGAAAAGAACGGTTTCTCGTCTTTATCAGACTGAGATTTTTGTTGTGGTTGTGTTTGAGATTGCGTTTTAGCAAAAGGCTTAACCCCCAAACTATTGCGGTCAATGGTTTTATAAGCCTGTGCAATAATTTTTGGTAATTCGCAAGGCCGGTCCGGCTCTGGGACCAAAGCCAAAGCATTAGCGACTTGAAAGTTGACTGTATCACCCTTAACATTCGCAAGGATTAGATCAGCCACTACATCGAACACTCCCACCAGTCTCATCCCCAGTTCCACAGCCGCTTCAGGGCCATGCTCATCTTGTACCCGCTTAATTACGGTAGGGAGGACCATCATGGATGGAGTGCCGAAACATTTCGCATACACTGCTGCGAATACCTTGCCCCAGTTGTTGCATTCTGTCAACTCGGGAATTAAGTCTTTTGGCAAACTAATAGTCAGAATCCTGTGTTTTTCCACAGGAGAGGTATTAGGAAACACCGCCTCCAGCTGGTCAAATTTTTCTGCAAGCCAATAAGGTAAATCATCCTTATTCTGTGGGCGCTTGCCCATCACCGAATTATTCATGACGGGACTTATGGTCACACCGCCATGTCCAGCTGGATGCGCCGCAACTCCAGGAGGGGCCATCTGGACATTGCCTGTAACATATTGTACTAAAGCTCTGTGCACACGGATTAAAGACGCATGCAACAAGCGCAGTTCATCGATCGGAACCGCTAAATGACGTGGATGAGGGGTATACCCGGCCAAAACAGGCCAAGTGGCCCCATCTATCGATAAGGGGCCTAAACAAATCGGGGTGACCGGATGTGGGAGGGCACCATTAAACCAAACACGGTGTTGCCATGCCGTGAGCGGTATTTCAAGAGCCTGATAAGGCCGATAAACATTAGGAAGGGCGGTGGCTGCGTAAGTGTGGAACAAATTGTCAGCTCCTTCCACCGCCGGAAAAGTGACCCATGAGTAAAACACCTCAAAATGGTAAGCCGGATCGGCTTGGACCACAAAGATGAGGGCCACCCCGCGTCAGGCACTCCATACGCTGTCAAATGAGCTCGGAGCGCAGCGCGGCTATGTGCCGGGATATTTATATCCACAGCCATGAAGACCAAGAACGAAAAACAACCTAGTGCTTGGCAGCGCAATATAGGGTTAATTTTAAAGAGAACACCTTTTAATAACTTCAAGCTTGAATAAACCTATAAAAATATCAATATAGGAGGTTACACCCTCACTTATGTTTCCGGAAACAGTAGTGAAGGAGGTTGTGGACAAGCACAAGTACTACTCAAGCGTCCCGCAGATAAGAAGCCCCGCGTTGGGCGCCATGTTGCGGGGTTTCTGCACATATACAGAACTATGCGCAGGAAAACAGGACCTCGGTGTATAGTGGTGTACCAACCATACCCCTTAGTACCCAAAATCCCAATCCGGCTAGCTATAGTGTCACATTCGTTCTCCGTACTAGAGCGAAGCTACCAATGATTAGACATCCCAGAACACGGACTCTTTCAGGAATCGCGGGAGCAAGAACACTCTTTCAGTATACACTCATACTTGTCCACAACGTGCGTATTAAGAGACACAGTATAGTTTAAAATGTTTATTTCGACTAACGTGCTCTAAGACACAGTACACGTGCCAGTACTAGCAGCATAATGCATAAAGTTAAAACAGTAAGCATGGTTACAATTCCATAGAATACAAACGGGGACAGCATTTTATAAAGTCAGTGGATATAGGACTAAAAGGCCTTGCCACCCTCCCGTGCTAGGAACTAGTTTATTATAAAAATAGAAGACCTCTGGGCTTTGTCCGGGGGACCCCATATCTCAAGATCTAGATGCAAGGTTTACATCAGCAGACAAGCACAGCTCTTCTCCCTGGAAAGGTTGTTCTCCAAGTGCCACAAACAGGGAGATGACAATATTAAAAGCACATGAATTTCTCCCTGTGCAGCGGTATTCCATGTTATGTCTAAGTGCGAGGGGCTGACCAGAACAGCAATAACAAGGGACGTTGTTTTTCGACCTTGTACATTGTGTGCACAGACGAACCCCGCAGAGGACATGAGAAAAGGTGAAAGGCAAAAAGGCAGACAGTTCTAATGCTGAATGGGCACAAGCAGAGTCTGGAAAAACAAAGTCACAGAGTAACGTGTGCAAAGAAGGCATCATGGCAGCTAGACCTAAGCTAATTTAGCAATGTCAACAATGAGGCCACAATCCACACTACAACTGAGAATAAGGAAGAAAAAGACAAAGCCATATACAAAATAGAAAGAGAAAAATCGACATACCCAAAAATATACACAAAAGTTGAGGTAGTGGGGCCACATAAGGGTATAACACAACCGACCGGAGACCTCAGGGCGGAGACGGAGGGGGAAGCACACCATCCAGATGGAAGAAGGATCACATTAAGTAGCTATAAAAACAGCACCTGACAAAAGAAAACATACGTTATACAAAAATCAACACAAAACAATATACATTACAAGCAACAAGAAGTATATCTAACATTAAATAACATAAAATCAAGCAGTAGATCTAGTAACTTCCATGTCTTCTTTTTTGCAACTATCCAGAAAATGTAGAAAAGTAGGATCTTCATAAGTCATGGTTTTATTTTTATAAGTAACTTTGAAAAGGCAAGGATGTATAAGTCCAAATCTGGCATTAATGCTATGAACCGCTGGTCTCATGTCCAAAAACGTCTTCCTTCTATCTGCCATCGTTTTAGCTTAGTCTTGAGAAAAGAAAAAGAATGGAACCTTGTCAAGAAATTTTTCCTCTGCTTTTGACAGCCTGCAGCACTTTCAACAGATCCGTGTATTCTAAAAAAATACAGAATTACGCCTCTTGGCTTGCTAGATGAGGCCGCAGTTTGTGGACTATGGCCTAATCGATGAGCTCTTTGAATATTTAGTACTGTTGTATCCGGAACACCAAGAATCTTATGGAAGAAAGGATTGAAAAAAGGTGAGAGGAGCTGAGGCTTCAAGTCCCTCTGTCAATCCATAAATACGCAAGTTATTTTCAACCTGTTTCTGAAGATGAGACATTTGTAGTTGCATAGAAGGAACTTTGTTCGCAACAGATTGTAAAGAGTTCACTCTACTCTCTATTTGTGTAATTTTACTCTCCATATTAGACCATTTATCATCCAAATTCTGAACACGTAGATTAGTTTCTTCCATGTATGGTCTAAGCGCTCGTATTTCCTCAAGAATTAATTCCATGGAGGTAGTTGGAGCAGATAAAGCTGGTGAAGGCGGGTCTTTTTTAACTCTTTTTTCTGAGGAAGGCGTTGAAGTAACAGCCAATTTGGTTGTGATTTTGGAAGTAGAAAGTAGGAAGTGGGATATTTAAAGAGGCAACGTTTGTTGAAAGAGGTACCACCCCGTGTTCTGACTCTACCATAGTCTCTTGAAAAACACTGGAAGGATTATAATCCACCACAGATGGAGGAGTAGAAGAGATGCTATCAGCACGGTGAACCGACTTTGTCCTTCCCAGGCACAGTAAGCATTTGACACTGAAGAGATATGCCTCAAAAATGGTATCTTAGAAAAAATTGTTGCTGTGCCTCTTTAATAAAATATTGGTTAAAGCAAATTAGCTGTAGACAGATGTGCTAAAAATGAAAAGCATATGACCTAAAGAAGTCACTCTGGAATAAGAATAGGAGAACAAAGGCTTCTCTGACCATCAACTTGCGCTTTCTTCAGGATCCTGAATAAGAGCCTTAATCGTAACTCCCAGAACCAAGAATATAACAGTGGCCTACATCCTCATCCCATCGACAGCAACCCATATACGCTGTGACTATAACCACCCTGCAAGCCAGGATCACTGACAGTGACGCAAGGAGATGCTGGTGCTAGAATAGGAAGACACCAACATAGACCCTAAAAAAAAGTGACACTGGTCAGTAGACACCATAACTGACTAACTGCCACAAGGATGAGAAACACAGACATTGGAAAGGAAACCAGCACATGCTAATCATACTCTAGCCAGGATTGTGCTCTCCAGGTAGTTCACAGTGCTTCACAGTCATTTCAATGGTAGACGTTTCCATATAAATGAAAACAACTCAACATAACAAATGGCATCCGGGGTACTCAAGCACACATCTTCTCGGAGGCATTTCTCTTGAAATGGTCTGGGACCTTTTCTTTTCTCCTCTATGCCAGCATTTCCTTTGAAGTCTTGTGTTTTGTGATAGTTTGCATTAGAAAAGTTGTTAGAGTTATGGAGGGCGTTTGGTATCCCAATTAAAAAATAATTTTAAAAAGTACTTATAAAAGAACAGTCAGGAAAAGAATGCTACTTTTTCTCTTTTCAAATTTGTAAGCAACAGTATAAGTTTAAACACTGAGGGGCATATTTTCAAAGAGTTCATGCAACGCAGTGCAGCAAGTGAAGTTGCTTCGCTACATTGCGTGAATGGCAGAGAGCTGAACTGCACCATATTTTCAAAGAAATGATGCACATATGGATGCCCAGCACCAATAAAGGCACCCTTTTGCCATAGTGCAACTGAATCTGTATTAAGCTCAGGATAGTTTTTATGTAGAAAGTTTCTAATTCCTGCACAAAATCTATCCTTTGAGGCTATTTTCTCTTTGTATGTATGCTGCAGAACACAACACACATGCAAAGAGATAATAACGAAGAGAAATAAAGGGTATTTCTCCTTGTTATGTCAATCTGCGGCAGGCCTTTGTAGATATGGATTTGCATCAAAATCAATGAGTGGATGCATGAGAATGCCTATGCACCACCCACGGAACTTAAGGCAGTGCAGTGTGGTGCCTTGCATGACGTTTTGTTTTGTTTAAAGCAACGCAAATAACCATTTGCGCTGCTTTGTAAATCCCACAAAGAATTTTGCATCAGGTCTATGTCAAAAAAGTGGCACAAATCCATCGCAAAATCTTTGGAAATCTGGCCCTGAGCATTAAATCAGTTTAATTTCTTCATTTGCCCAATATCACAGGGAATACTTTTCTCCACATTCTGGATTTGTTTTCTGAAGTTCTTCATATGGGTCATAACCCCTTAATTCTCTGGCATATAGTACCACAGTGAGTGAATTTGCTGCACAGGTTTGAGCTGTAATCTCAATTGAGCAACCACCCAGATGTTTGTTGGAGAAAGAGAAATAAAGCATTTATTTATATACTAACCCGGATGGTCCATTCCAGGTATGCCTTAGGCTAGTGGTTTGACAAGTTTTTGAATACAAAATAATATTTTATGTGTCTCTACAATGTAGGAGGACTGGCACCTCAACTGTCCTCTGTAACTGCCACTGTCGCTCTCCCTGGTGTCCCCAGTTCTCGCTCGAGCCTCCACCTTCCACATTTTACACTCGAGCGAGAATGCAAGACACCACATATCTTCTCTCTTTGATAAACAATATTAAGTATTAGCAATATAACAAGGTAACACTAAGAAAATAAATAAACTGACATATATATGCATATTCCAAGGGCAAGGAATAAAAGTATCATTACATTTAAATCACACAGTTACTATAACAACAAAAAAGTAAGGTCCTATATACCATCGACTATGGTCACATTTAATCCAAACTGTAATCCTCCATCCATACCAGTCTCCTCCTCATTCTTCCCAGGCCACTCATCACATTGCTTAGTAAACTCCTGGATAACTTTGCTTCTTGGAACAACTCATTCTTTCTGCGATCCTTACCGACTTCTGGTGTCAACAAACATAAAGGCAATTTAGCAATTTGTTTTTTATCCCAGACATTGCCATCTGACAATTCAACAAACAAACTTTCCTTATCTCTTCACTCGCAAGGGGTCAGAAAACGAGGGCTTCCCCTGTCTCACAAAACCTCCCAACTTAACCCTAACCCAGTTTCCTTGTCGTAAACCACTGGATTTTGGTCAGATTTCGCTACCCCTCCTTTCACACGTATTTTCCAAATTCTCTCCTGATTTATCCTTCATCATCCATCCATGCCTTACTTTAGAACAAAACTAACTTCCACTCATTACTTTGTATAGAGTCTCACAAGTGACACCATTAGGTGTAGTTCTGTAAGCCCACACCAAGCTCTTCATAGCAATACACCAGTCACCACCCTCAGCTAGCGCCAACTGCAACCCTTCCTCAAGAACTTTGGTCTATCTCTCTACCACCACATTACCTTGAGGATAATAGACAGACGTTCTTATGTGATGAACACCAGGTTTTTCCAAAAATGTAGACATTTCAGTTGAAACACACTGAACCCCATTATCGATAACAATTTCCAGTGGAATGCCTTCTCTGACAAAAAGTTCCTCCAAGAACTCAATAACATTCTTAGGGGGATATTCTCAAGAACGTGTGATAATTATCGCAAAATTAGCTTAACGCAACTTTGCACATCGCAGTCTATCGCGGGAAAATAACACTGTGTTAACGTATTCTCAACCCGGCGGCACAATGCGATAGTCTCACGATAACGCGCCAAATGACCGTGTTAAATTTAACGCGACGCCGAAAAAATGCGAAACGTGATGAAAGTTGCGATGCCCCAAATCGCGATAAAAAATCAGCGAAAACCAGCGACAGGCCTGCAATTCCCACGCGTCATGCGGGAAAATGCACCATAAAAGCAGAAAAAAAAATAAAAGAAAAAAAAAAACTGCGTAGCACCATGGATGCACCCGGACTGAGTGCAGAGGACAACGCGAACCCCACAAGCCCCACAGACGACCAGCAAGGAACCTCGGGGTCGTGGAAGGGCAAGGAGAAGAGGAAGAGGAAGAGGAAGACGGGGTTTAGTCCGCAGGAAAACCTTATCATTGTCACGGAGGTGATAGAACACTACCAACAACTGTTCGTCACCTCCACTGTGTCATTGGCAACACAAACGGAAATATGTCAGTCGATCGTGAACAACGTGAATGCAGTTGGAGTGTTGAGGAGGTCAATGGAGGAGGTCAAGAGGCACTGGCATGCTCTGAATAGCCAAACCAAGCAGAAACTCGCTGCCAACCGGAAGGCAGCAACGGCGACTGGAGGTGGGAGTCCTGCGCCACAGGAGGAGCTGGATGAGCTGGAGGAAATGGGGGCCACAGTCATCAGTGTGGAGACGGTGCAAGGAGTTGGGGGTCCGGACACAGCTCGATATGACCTGACCCAACAGCAACAGGGCACAGATGCACAATTATGTGTAGCACACTGCACACCCACAATGATTGTGGAACATGTCCCTGATACCCTTGGCACACTGCAGCACACATAGAAACACCAAGTAGGCCCCCGTCCACTATGTGTACAAAGGGGCCCCCCTCCCTATCACCAATCTCACAACCTACCCATGCACATGTGCTGAACCCAGCAAAGCAGCGGCTCTGTGAGCCACACTGACAATGCAAGTGACACTGCATGACCAATAGCATGGCTGCAGTCAAAATACATGACATGGTGCACGACACAACACTGAGGTGACCCAGTGCGGATCACATCCTCAAAGGAGCAGGTCACACTCTGACACATCCACATGCACATACAACCCCTGACGTCAACAACACATCTGCAGACAAACAATGCACAAGAGTACAAAAACCGTCCAAGAGCACAAATGACCCAAGTCGCCAACATCTCAGCACCTTAAAAGCACACAAGTCAAAGGCACACCGCCTCAAAGGGATAAGGGGCCGCTAAATCAGAGCTGCAGGGGTGACTCTCCCACAATGCAGCACACACACATAGCAATCACAGCACATCAACATTGACGACAATGTGGTACAAAGTGCAACACTTTCACTACAGAACAGAGGACACAACTGGTGCCGCTTGTGCGTAGAAACTGGCCAATCACATCTGGCATAGCAGGAAACTGTGAGATGATAATGTACGAGTACAACCTCACATCCGGCATGTAGTCGAAATGTCCACTGTCTCCCATCAAATAGCCAGCTCATCCAAAACAGTCACAATGTACATTGTCATGCAGTCTGTATGTAAACATGTACAATGCGTCAACATACATGGAACACACTGTTAACCTGCATCTCCCCTTTACATTGCAGAGGGACAATCAACACCTCCTGCAGAGCAGACCAGACATCTCTTCAGTGATGATGAGGAGGACCCCCTGGCCATCTGCTCCGACACCCTCCAACGGCTCGTGGACAGCCTCCGCACCCCACTGCCAGGAGCAGGGCAGCCCAGCTGCATCGAGGTGACCCCACCCCCTGCACAGCCCACACAGCAGGAAGCACCCACCACCACGGCTGGCTCCCAGCACCTCACGGAAAGACACATGGCATCCCAACGCCGTGTGCTAGACTGCCAGAGGGGGCTGGCTGAACAGGTGCGGGTGGGTTTCGACCTCATGGCAGCCAAACTTGATGCCATACGTGGATGTATGAGTCCAATCAGGGACCACTTACAGTCCCTAACGGACACCCACAGTCCGTTCCATGCTCTCCAACGATCCATGGCTGACATCGCTGGAGCCATTACTCGGATACAAGAACTGTCTAGTCAGACAGGCTCCAGCGATGACAGTATAGAGTTGGAACAGATGCTGAGGACAATGGAGAACATGGAGCGGATGCAGGCTGGAAGGATGGCTGCCACGGCTGTACACCAGCGAGATGTAGCTGGGATCTTCCATGCCCTGCAGAACCTCATCTTGCCATTGCTGCCACAGAGCCTGTCCCAGATGACTGCTGCAGGAACTTCGACACACACATCTCCGCCCCCTGATGTGTCAGTGGCACACAGTGATGCAGCCATACCACCTCCACCACCTGATGTGTCAGTGGCACACAGTGATGCAGCCATAACACCACCACACACACCTGACACACCTGACACAGAAGACATATCAAAGGACTAAGATGTGGATGGCAATGACTCTGTGAGAAAGGAGGTTGTAGCATTCATCCCTGCCATATGGCCTGTTCCTGCTTGGTTCAGCCCTCTGCATCATGCCTGGGAACAACACCTTCCACTGTCCCCCGAAACACTCTGCGACATTCACCTGGACCCCGACATGGACTGCCATATCGGCTCTGGTTACCAATGACACAGCAATCAGGCTGCGGACTGAACTCTTCCTCTTCTGATTAAATTGTCATTCCCCAAAGGACTCTGGTTGGCCCTCCACTGGGTAACCATGTAATGTGGTGTTTGCATGGCCATGTACTGCTCCAGCTCCGACACTCCACAGAATGTGAATAAAACATTCCAAATCACACAGATGTGTCATGTCTATGTTCACTCATGTATGAAAGTATGGATGAATGTAGGGACATTGATTGCACAAAAAGGTACACCCTGGGAAATGACATCAATGCGCATGTTTGACCCTGACCCACATGGCCAATAAGATGACTGTGAAGGTGTGAACTAGCTGTGGCCTCATTGGTCATGAACAACAATCTCGCAACCCCCCCAACGTAGCCCCACGTCCATGTATTAAATGGGGCTGTGTGTAAAAATTTCTAATTCGGTAGCAGGCCTAAAGTAATGTCCCCCATCACATGTGACAACAGAACATCTCTTCGCATACCTACTCACACTCAACTGTGTGGACACAGCCTGTTTTGATGGATCACATTGATCCACATGGCAAGAAGTTGGACACCATACTCACATTGCTGAAGACACGTAAGAGCACAGGTCTAGCAGCAACTATCCCAACCACAATGTCTGGCTCACAGAGGTGGAGCTGGCAATAGGGACTCACCCCTAAGTGCAATGCATCAGTCAGTCCCTCCCTGTGTACGGACAATGCTCATTGAGGCACACGATTTGTCATTCTAATCAACACTCATCACAGTTGAACAATAGTGAAGTGGCGTAGACTTTATTAGCATGTGCGTGTCAGTACAGGCAAGACAAGGGCCACAACATGCAGACCAATGCTTCAGACACTAACAGGCAGCATGGGAACATGTAGAGGTGCAAGAAATGGGGAGGCAAAAATGAACACCAATCATTACGGATGGCAACGGTCTCAGCCCACCTTGCCTTGCTGGACGAGTCATGTGATGTTTGGCAAATGCTCATTGCACCGTGTCAGGGGACACCACTCACAGCCCATGGGATCTGCATAGTGCTGTACCACCGGACTGCGCAGACTGTCTGCTCTGCTGACAGTGAGCAGGTGAAAGGGTCCAACAAGGTCACATGTAGTACTACATTGCCATGTGTGTACTCTCCCTCCAGCAGTATGTCAGATTTAGGAACCTTGCCAAGCGACGCTGTGCAGCTCCGCCCATGGGACTGCCTCACCTTGCACAGGTGTGTGTCAACACACGTAGGTGCACGCACATGCATTCTGAGTCCAGGCGAATGCAGCCATGTCCACTGTTGTGGTGGGATATGTGACCATTTCTCCAAGATGCAACAAGGTGTTGGGACCTGTGCTCTGGGTTACAAGCAGTTGTGGCTGCAGGAACGTAGTTACTCGTCCATGAATGCGAACGCAGCTTCCTGGGCAATCAGTTCCAAGAGTACGTCATTGTCGACTACAACGAACACGAGGGCGAGCCAATCCATTAACTGGTCCGGACAGATGTGCTCCGTCCACGCCGTTTCACCAATCAGCAACACAGCCCAATAGGGGAGCGCTTCGATGTGGTCACTGCACACGAGGACTTGTGCAATCTCCCATGCCCAACTGCCAGCACATACGCCAAATATCAAGGCATCCCATGAACGGGTATCACGGTTACACTCCTGGTCGTGGGCCAACAGGGGGCGCACACACAAGTCATAATCCAGTTCAGCTACCGTTGTGTTGGATAGGCAGACATCCATGGGCCACTCGAATATGCATGATCGACAGTGGAACCAGGGCTGGACGCAGGTGACGTACGCAAGACGGAAGCTCAGACGGTAACTGATGCGCAACACTGCCAGTGCCCCCAACAAATGCAGCATACGTGCACGGTACAGTTCCACGTGACAGGGGTTGTGCATGTGCCCGGGATGTTCTGCCATTGCGTTGGTGGCTCTCGTAGAACCGGCACTCTTCTGACCTGCGGCAGTTATGTGGATGATATGCCACAGCTCGGAGCAATGAGTCGTATGTGTGTGCAACGTTTGGACGTATGAGTTGTTTTGTACGTAAGTGTCAAGGGCATTCCATGCAAGAGTACCTCGAGCAAGGACTTCTGTGTGTGGGGTGTGGATACGTTGGTCTTTCATTAGCGCTGTGCGTAGTGTGGGAGTCGTCATCATCTGCTATGGTATCTCTCTCAGGGGGTGCCTGCCGCATGCAAGACCAAGGTCGGAGGAGCAGATGTCCTTCCGCCTTATGTATTGAGACAAAGGAGCTTTCATCCCTAATGTTAGTCTGACTACTGCTTGCACTCTGGAAATGTGATGTGGCTTTCGCGCTGCATTTGGGGCTAGGCCTTAGGCTTATGGTGCACCAATAGCGATACACACACAACAGTTGGCATGTATGTGCCAAGAGCCTTCCTTTCACTGTCTCTCTCTCTCTCCCTCTCTTTCTCTCTCTTTCTCTCTTTCTCTCTCTCTTTCTCTCTCTCTCTCTTTCTCTCTCTTTCTCTCTCTCTCTCCCTCTCTTCCTTTCACTGTCTCTCTCTCTCCCTCTCTCTTTCTCTCTCTTTCTCTCTTTCTTTCTCTCTCTTTCTCTCTCTTTCTCTCTCTCCCTCTCTTTCACTCTCTCTCTCCCTCACTTCCTTTCACTGTCTCTCTCCCTCCCTCTCTTCCTTTCACTGTCTCTCTCTCTCCATCTCTTTCTCTCTCTCTCTTTCTCTCTCTCTCTTTCTCTCTCTTTCTCTCTCCCTTTCCTTCTCTCTCTCTCTCTCTCTCTCTGTCCTACGATGAGCGCCTGACACACCTTCTTATCTTGAATTTTGTCTTGCAGGCTGTGACTTACAGATTGTCCAGAGAAGACCCGTCATGACTCTTCCAAATAGTTGTTTTGGGTTAAATTTGAATAAAATGATTTGTTTGGAAATTCAGAGATGAATGATTGATTCTCCTTTTTCGGACCACACATGAATGTTAATTGTTGTAATTGTGCGACATCAGGCGAATTGTTTTGTTCATGATTTCGTAAAGTTGGTGTAAAATATCTTTGTCCGGGGGGGGGGGGGGTCCTGGCGGTGGGTGTTGTGGCCCTCTTGGGTGTCCGAGCTGCATGATCAGTAGCTCCATGGCATCTGTTGTTCTTCTGGTGTGGCTGTGGGCTGGGCTCCCATTTCTGGTGCAGGTTATCGTCCGACTTAATACCAGGAAAGAGCAGGTGTTAATTCCCTGCTGCTAACGCGCCTTATCGCATGTTTTGTGATCTTATCGCCGATCTGGCTGGTCGTTGAGAATGTTGCGAAGTGGTGTTGTCGCGGCTTTTTGCACGGGAACGCCTACTCTGCATCTCATTAGCGTTAGTTGTCGGTGTCATCTGTGGCGATGTTTTTTGTGGCTGCTATCGCAGGAAAACTGGCGATATCGGCTGTTAGCACCAGCTTGTGAATAGGGCGATAAATCTATCGCCACTTTGGCTGCGATAAAGTGCCGCTAACTCGGCGATAAGTCCTTGAGAATATGCCCCTTAGTTTCTAGATGTTTTGCAAACATTACCTCAGGCCAACATGAAAGCAAATCTACCGCCACCAAGGAAACATGGATCCTGAATCCAATGTGGCGAAAGGCCCCATAATGTCTAAAGTGACCTTGGTCCAAGCACCATTTCCCTTATTAATGGCCTGTGAAGGATATGTCATCACCTTCTGAGTAATGTCACTCCAAGCACAACTGATACATTATCTCACCATGCCCTCCAAATCGCGGTCAAGGCGTGGCTACCAAAAATCCTTCTTTTGACCTCATTCATTCTGATCTGCCCCTCATGAGCTAACTCCATTTATTTTATTTTCGGAGTTTTATATAGCGCGAACATAAACCGTCCGGGTATCAGAGTGCTGTACAAATAGTAAACTAAGTTAAGACATAGAGAACATAGGCAATAAACAGTTAGAAAAGCAGTTAGTGGTAAGTTGTATAAATAGCAAATAGATTGTAATATCAAAAACAAAAAAAGAAACAGGTAAGATACAGAATGTATACAGTGAAAACAAGCTAATTTGAGTACTCAGGGTACAGAAATGTATATAGGGAAGATAGTTCGAACTTCAGGAAATAAGGACTACTGCTGAAGGTATCTATTCAGCCACAACAATTTTAATTCTTTTTTGAAGGAGGTAATCAAAGGATTAGGTCTAGTTCCAGGAGTATTTGCATTTCATATTCTAGGAGCAAGACCCGAAAAGAGCGATTATAAGTTTTCTTTTTGTTGAACTTCTGTGGCTTCAACAATAGACTATTAGAACTTCTTAGAGAGCGACTCCCACCCGTTAGTTCACGTTTATTTGCCAGGTAGACGGGTGTGTTGTGATGAAGAGCCTTATGGGTCATGCAGGCAATCTTAAACTTAATTCTCGCTTCAAACGAGAGCCATTTGAGATATTTCAGGTCCGGTGTAATGTGGTCGCATTTCCTGGATCCCGTGATCAGCCAAGCAGCTGAGTTTAGAGTTGCCCTTAACGGAGCCAGCCTGGTTTAGGGTAGACCTGCAAGAGTGGCACTCCCATAGTCTAGGCGGGAGATGACTAGGGATTGGAATTCTAACTGAAAGTCATCTGGAGGTAAGAAGGGTTTGATTTTTCTTAGAATGTTCAAATGGTAATTAGCTCTTCTGGTAGTTACACTAACGTGCTCTTGCATATTGAGGAATTTCTCCAAAACAATGCCTAGAGAGCTAGTAGAATCCATAACTCCATGACTCTTCTTCTAAGCTTAAAGGGTACTACCAACATCTCAACCCTTCAGAGAACACCATCATTCACAAACAACCCATTCTTAATAGCCTCATAGGATTTCAATTCATCCTCCGAATTCCTCTTATGTCACCAACCTTGCTTTGCAAATTGCATCACCTTTCTCAGAACCTCATCAGATTCTGTTTCTTTCACCCATACCTCTTGAGACATACTCACTGGTGCAATCTCCATCACACTGGCAAACACACACACCTCCTCTGTTTCAGCATCCCCCTCTTCTTGCAAAGGTAAATGCATCAAACAATCTCTCATGACATTCCTGGCACCTATTCCACATTAAAAACAAATTCTTGCAGTCTAAACAACCATCTTGCAATGCAAGGAGTAGGTCTAGGTCCACTCTCTCCCCGCAGCTCCGCTGTGCCGTCTCTTGCCTCCAGACCCCGATCTCCTTCTTGGGAGGTTCGAGGCTGCTGCCCGCTCCTGCGCCTGCTGCCCGCTCCAACTGGGACCAGACTGCCTGCAACCACGGTAACCTTTCTCAGCCGTTTTTTTTCTTAATTTTTCCCTGTTGTGCCACTGTTATTGTGCCCATCTGTGTCTTGCTCTAATTCCACCACTGTTTTTATTTTCTCGTGCCTGCCTGTTCCTTTTGCCTTTCGCTGCTGCTGCCCCTGCGGCCCCTCCCCCCCGGAATTCCCCTCCAGAATTCCCCCGCTCCCGCCTCCCTCTCACTTCCCCTACTTAATGGTGGCCGCTGCGCAGTCGCGCAGCGGACGCGTGCAGCGGGCGCGCCGCTGGCACGCCAAAGGCAAGTCCATCTGCGCCCGTCCGTGACCCGACCACGGCCAGCGCCAGGAACCCTGGACCACCCACTACCCATCGCTACGACACCACCACCCTCCTCGCACTCAACCCTGGAAGACTTAGAGAATGCCAACAGGCCTCGCTGAACACGACCCACGGCCAGTTCTCCTGCCTCCACTGCTGCCATACCCTCACCGCCACCCCGGCCTCCAACACCGCCGACGCCAGCACCGGCGACACCCTAAAATGCATCCTCCTCAAAGTACGCTCCGTACACAAACACGCCATGGAAATCTGGAACCTACTCGACTCTCTCTCGCCCGACATCGCCTTCTTCACAGAGACCTGGACCAACGCATCCTCCGCCCCCAACATCAGCACCACCATCCCAGACGGATACAAGATCTAGAGGAAAGACCGCCCCAACCACCCAGGAGTTGGCCTCGACATGGCCCACAAGAGCACCCTCCGCCTCACCACCTCCAGCGAAACCTTCCCCTCTGCCGAACACCTGCACTTCCAGATCCAGACCACCCCCAAAGCCACACTCCAAGGAACCCTCATCTACAGACCCCTTGGCCCCCGAACACCCTTCGCCACCACCATCACCGACTTCATCGCACCCCACGCAATTGCCTCATCAAACTACATACTCATTGGAGACCTGAACTTCCACCTCGACAACCCCAGCGACCCCAACTCCAGTATCCTTCGTGACAACATCGCCAGCATCGGACTTAAACAACTCGTCAACACACTGACCCACAGAGCAGAACACACCCTCGACCCCATCTTCGCGGCAGGAAACAGCGTCCAATTCAGCCACACAACGCAGCCGCCATGGACCGACCACCACTGCGTACACTTCGCCATCAGCAAACCCAAGGCACCAAAACCAGCCCCACGCCCACCTCGGAGCAACTGGAGCAAGATTACCGACGAGCAACTTAACTCCACCCTCACCCGAGACAACCACACCTGGGCACCCGACGCAAACGACGCAGCCAGAGAACTCCACACCTGGATCTTCAACTGCGCAGACGAGCTCGCCCCGCTATGCAACCCCGACAGACAATGCCCCAGGAAAGCCGCCTGGTTCACCACCGCTCTCCAAGAAGCCAGACGCACCTGCAGATGCCTGGAGAAGAACTGGAGAAACACCAAGACAACCGAAAACCACACGACCTACAAGGACACCATGACGGACTACCACAACCAGATCAGAGCCACCAAGAGGAACTTCATCCACAACAAAATCCTGGCCAACTCCACCAACTCCAAGGAACTTTTCAGTGTCATTCAGGAATTCACCAACCCACGCAGCGAAGCCACAGATATCACCCCATCCCAAGACCTCTGCGACAAGCTTGGAACCTATTTCCACCTCAAGATCAAAAACCTCTACAACTTCTTCGACCATCCACCCGCCCCCCAGAAACACCAGCCAGCCCACCATCTCCAACTGGACACCGATCACGGCCGAAGACACCGCCTCAACCATAAAAAGCATCCACTCGGGGGCCCCCACTGACCCCTGCCCCCTCACATCTACCACAGAGCCGTGGCCGCCATCGCACCCGCACTACAATGCACCATCAACACCACCTTCAAAACAGGCACCTTCCCAGATGACTGGAAGCGTGCAGAAGTCAGACCCCTGCTCAAGAAGCCCACAGCTGATCCCACCGACCTCAAGAACTATCGGCCCATCTCGCTCCTCCCCTTCGCAGCCAAAGTTGCAGAGAAAACAGTCAACAGGAAACTGACACGATTCATTGAAGAGAACGCCGTCGTCGACCCGTCCCAATCCGGATTCCGAAGCAACCACAGCACAGAGACCGCCCTACTCGCCGCGACAGACGACATCCGCACCCTCCTGGACCAAGGCCACTCCGCAGCACTCATCCTACTCGACCGATCAGTGGCCTTCGACACTGTCTCCCACCGCACACTAGTTGCCAGACTACATGACGCAGGCATACAAGGAACAGCCCTGGACTGGATCTGATCATTCCTCACCGGAAGAAGCCAAAGGATCAGACTCCCACCCTTCCTCTCCGACCCCACGAAAATCACCTGCAGAGTCCCACAGGGTTCATCACTGAGCCCCACCCTCTTCAACATCTACATGGCCCCCCTCGCAGCCATCGTCTGACAACACGGCCTCAACATCATATCCTACGCAGACGACACCCAGCTCATCCTCTCCCTCACCAAAGACCCCACCACTGCCAAACTCAACTTCCAGAAAGGAATGCCAGACGTTGCAGTCTGGATGACCAACAGCTGCCTGAAGCTCAATGCCGAGAAGACAGAAGTCCTTGTCCTCGGTACCACCCCTTCTGCATGGGACAGCACCTGGTGGCCGACTGCCCTCGGAAGCCCACCTACCCCCTCAGACCACGCCAAGAACCTCGGCATCGTACTCGACTCATCACTCACCATGAACTGACAGGTCAACGCCGTCACCTCCAGCTGCTTAAACACCCTCCACATTCTCCGCAAGACCTTCAAGTGGATCCCCCTGAGTCAAGGAAGACAGTCACCCAAGCACTCATCACCAGCAGACTGGACTATGGAAACGCACTCTACGCCGGCATCAACAAGTCCCTACTCCGCAAACTCCAGACAATACAGAACACCGCCGCCAGACTCGTCCTCGGCATCCCCTGACATGAACACATCAGCCAACACCTACGAAGTCTCCACTGGCTCCCCGTGGAGAAAAGAGTCACTTTCAAAATCCTCACTCACGCCTACAAATGCCTACACAACAACGGGCCCAAAAACCTCAACGACAGAATCAACTTCCACGTACCCAAAAGAAACCTCCAATCTTCCAACCTCACACTGGCCGAAACCCCGCGCATCCACAGAGCCAGAGCAGGCGGAAGATCCTTCTCTCACATTGCAGCCAAGACCTGGAACAAGCTACCGGCAGACATCAGATGCGCCCCCTCCCTGAACACCTTCAGGAAGACCTTCAAGACCTGGCTCTTCGGCTTAACAGATCTGCGGACCCCCCCTCAGCGTCTTGAGACCCTCACGGGTGAGTAGCGCGCTTACAATTCCCTGATTGATTGATTGAGGTCTTCCAGCCCCATTTGCAGTTAAAATACCCAGTGAAGGTTTGTGGTCTGATCTTAGAGAAAACTAGTTACCCCACACATACTGCTGGGAGTGCGTAATTTCCCAATTACACGCAAGTTCCTCCTTCTCAATCATTGAATAACTATGTTCTGCTTGCCTCAATGTTCGGGATGGTTACACCACAATCACTTCCCTGTCCATATTCACTTGCATCAAGACCGCACTCAAACCATGGTTACTTTCAAAAGTCACAATGATCGCAGGCAACTTGGTGTCAAAACGTTAAGATATGGAGCTACTGAAATTTCACTTTTCGATTTCACAAGTTCATCCTCACATGCATCATACAGACACATTTCACAATATTTTTCATAAGTTTTTGTGTGGTGTTGGTCTTTTCCGAAAATCTTATAGTAAATTTTATGTAGTACTCAGTCATTCCCAAAAAATGAACAAAGTTCTTCCTTATCCTTAGGGCTCGGCGCTTCCAGAATTGCCCTGACCTGACTTTCCTTTGGTTAATATCGAAATGATGACCCAAACAGTCCAAACAAAGCATTCTGATGTGACCCTTGTTTGCCTTGATAGTAAGACAATTTTCCTTGAGAATTTCCAACACTCAGTTTAAATTCTCATTATAATCATTCCAACTCTTCCCATAAATCAGAATATCATCTTGTAAGTACGTCACATTTCTCACCCTATCCAACATTATATGCATTGGCCTCTGAAACACCGTGGAAGACGAAGCTAGATCGAACGGCATGGAACAGAATCTCTGGTGTTACAAATCAAGTCACCGGCTTATATTCATCTTCAAGTGCAATTTGATGGTAAGGGGAGGATAAATTCAGGGACGAAAACACCACCGCCCCCTTCATTGTGCTCACCATTTCATTAATGCTTGGAAGGGGATGGCAATCAATCCATATGTTCTGATTTAAATCCCTCAAATCCACACACATCCTCAACCCACCTCATGCTTTCCGAGCCAGAACTATAGGCGATAAACATTCGAACTCCTCAATTGGCTCTATAATTTCTTGATCACATAATTTGTCTAGCTCCTTCATCAATTCTTCTCTCAATTACAGCGACACAGGACGTACCTTGTGTGCGATCGCTTTAGCATCCTTACACAATCTTATCTTGCGTTTTCTTCAACAGTCCAGATACCTCCTCTTCCAAAACTCAAGTTTGTCCCATTCTTGTTCACTCATTCCCACACATAATACCTGGCCCGGATGGTTGGGATCCAAAGTAATTCCCAACCCTCTTTGGTGTGGCCACCCAAGCAATCACCCACCATTCTTAGCCACATATACTTTGGATTGAGTGTTGCAACCCTTAGAACTGATGTTCACTTCAAAACAACCAATGACACCAGTGCTCCTCCCCCATATACTACTAATCTTACATCTGATGGCATTGACTCCTCATCCTTGTATACATGTATCTGGTCCTACCCACCAAAATATACCTCACAGAAGTATCTGCTATTAGTCTTACACACTTATTATTCACCTCTACCTCACGAAATGGGGCATCACGATCTCCATTTACATTTTACACTTGCACAATATGTACTTCAGTTTCATTAGATTCTTCAATGGTTCCTGTAGTGTCCACCATCAACCAAACAGTGTTTACATTTCTTCCCATACCACTGTGGCATTTGTCAATCCCTCTGCACATCCCTGCATAATGTCCTTTTTCTTTACACTTCCTGCATGTTTGTTCCAGTGCTGGGCACATTCTGTCACTGGCGATATGACCTTAAATCCCACATCTCCAACTCTCACTTCTACTCCTGTAATCAGACCAACTTCAATTCATTCTTTATCCTTCTCCATTCTTCACTACATGTATAGTTGCTGTGTTTCTGGCATTTAACTCCAATAGCTTTATGTTCTCTGAAATATATACTCAATTTTTTGGGGCATTTCGACTGCCTTATCTAACGTAAGTTAATCCGCCATGAACAATTTTTCTTGTGCCTTCTAATCAGATACATTGATTACTAGTTGGTTTCAGTAACATTTCATCATGAAACAACTTATAGTTGCAAGATGCCGCCAAAACTCTTAATGCTCCTAGATAGTCATATATAGATTCTCTTGGCATCTGTCCACGCATTAAGAATCCATGTCTTTCCACTACTTCATTCTTCTTCTTTTCCAATTTTATCTCCAACTTCTATATCGCTTTGTCATACTCCTCTACCTTTTGATCTTCATCATCTTCCTCATAAGGTGACAGTAAATGTTTTAATATTTCCCTGCCTTCTGCTCCCAAACAATGTTTTATAAGGGCTAGTTTCCCCTTTACTCTGAAAATGTCCCCTCCTATTACTTCAAGATATGCTTGAGAATCTTCCTTCCATTTTTCCATTCCAAATTGGGCTGCTGCAGGTAATTGCAAAAATGATGCTGGAGCTGGTACCCCTTCCATGTCTTAGTAAGGTGAAAGCATCTTAGTAATGCTCAAGAACATTTGATAAGGTACAAATTATCAGTCTCATGGTGTGCGAATCACCTTACAAACAGATCAAATCTAAATGATCTCATGCAGCACCTGTGTAATGCCACATAGATGTCCAGAGGCCTAAAAAACACTATAACTTTAAGAAGCAAGGTCTTCCTCAAGAGTGTGCGCTGTCACTTTAAGAAGCTGAGTTTCTTTTTCAGAGGTATGCGTGTCTCCAACCCTTTACATCAGGCCTACTCTCACCTCTCAGCTCTTTCACCCTCTCTGCAACTGGACTGTTTCAGCTCACAACAGGAGCAGCTCACGGCGGGTGCCTCCTATCTGATGGGATGGTTGCCGTGGGTGCTGATGCTGCTCTCGCTCCGCTGCCTCACAACAGGTAGGTATGGTCCTCATGGGGTTGACGCTCATCATCATTGGCAAGTTCATGTATACAAAATACTATTTATTTGTCTCTACAATGTACGAGGACCGTCACCTTAACCGCTCTCAGTAACTGCCACTGCCGCTCTCCCTGGCGACCCCGTTGTCGCTCGAGCCGCCACCCTCCACTTTCTACACTTGAGCGAGAACTTGATACACCACACGATTTTTTATCTTTTTACTTCTGTGGACCCCCACTTAATCATTACTGGAACCCGGGGAACCCCACTGAGTCATTATTGGAAGGTGGGGACCCTAGTTAAGCATTTTCAATTATTTAAACTGCAAAACAATGTAAAAAAAATATAGAATTCATCAAACAAATGCACAAGTGATGAAATATTTTATTCAATTCACAAATATAAAAAAGATAAAGCTTTTCTGACTTCAATTGAGGCCCCTCATTTCCCATACTATATTCTGTTTGATTCATTTGCACAGCTCCCACAAATCAATCTGAGGACACTAGAATAATTTTTAGCCTCCAATTTCAAATTTCTTCACATTTGCAGAAAATGTTTCATTTTTAATGTGCTTCTTTATTTATGTAGACTTTATGAATCTATTAATATTATTTAATTTTCTTAGCAATCGTGGACCCTCTGAGAAGGCTTTGCGGACCCCCAAGGACCCCGGACCACAGATTAAGACCCACTGCCTGAGGCCTTATAATGGATACTACCCAAAACAGAGGACATTTGAATGTGGTCACTACCTTCACTGCGCCCCAACAGCATTTCTTTGATGTTCCTAGAATCATAACGTTGGACTTGCCTATGTTACCACTAGGGGCTTGATTACGAGTCTGACGATCCACGGACCGCCAGACTCGTGGGGGTACGGCGGTGGCGGTCTCCTGACTGCCCTATTACAATAAGGGCAGTTGGACCGCTATTGCCTGCCGCAGCAGCCAGAGAACTGCCGTTCCCTGGCGGTCTTGTGGTGGTGTAGAGGCATCAATATGCTTGGCAGGAAACTGCGGTCCCTCCAGGCATATTAGGAGTTTCCTCTCCGCCAGGGTTTTCATGGCAGTTCCTCCTCCATGAAAACCCTGGTGGAGAGGAAACAAAGGGGCCTACAGGGCCCCTTGGTGCCTCACACCCTGTGGATGCACAAAGGGGGTCACCACATGTGTCCCCCTGTGTGCATACACACCAGTTCCTACACAGCACGGATGTTTCAGTCCATGCTGTGCAGAAAATGTTTTTGGTGTTCCCATTGCAGTGCCCATTTTCAGGGCACCGCCATGGGAACGTAAACAAAAAAAGACCATCAGACAGGAGGAAACTCTGACCACCACTTTGGTGGTGCGGGGCGGACCCGGCGCTGCACCGCCAAAGTCATAATCAAGCCCTAAATGTCACATCACTGTTTAAAGGTTGCAATAATTTTCGGTGGTGGTACAATTTTTGCCACCAGGAACACTTCATAAGCAAATAGAAAACTGAATCTGTCTACTCCTTAAGGGAAGTATGCTCGACCCTGAAATATGCAGTATCTTATAAACCCCCATCCACAACAAATGGAGTAGGTAGTTACTAGAACTATTGTACAGTGCTTTAGGGGCCTGTCAATGGGTAGGAAACTGCTATAGAAATGGTACAGTACAACACCTCATTTAAGTATGAAATAAATAAAGATAACTTCAGGCCTAGTTTTTTTTTTTTATTGGTGGCAATGGAAGATCTTTAAATTTTGAAAGAACCTGTTAAGTCAGTAGGAGAGTACACTTAAGTAATGGCCTATTATGCACTGGAGAATGCATATGGTGGAGAAAATTCCGCTAGTGGGCCTGTCGATAGTATGGAACATTTCCTCCAGATATTAGTGAATTTTCTATGACTGCTCAACTTTAAATTAGAAGTGTGCGAAATTCGTGTAATTTACTTTTGCATAAGTATGCAAAATTCCGCAAAAAGTATGCAAAATTCGTAAAATTAGGCGAAATGCAAAACCGATACTTAGCCCTATATTCTAGTGCAAAATGTGGATCTATTTTGAGCTATAAAAAAACACAGAAACACAAGTCCTCCAAACAACAGCCGCTTGCGTTGTGGTCGTTTCTTTTGTTACAATGATCCCGCTCTAAAAAACTTCTACGAACATGGGGGCATATCATCAAGGCCCGGCGATAAATATCGCAAAGCGCGCTTAGCGCTTGCATATTTATCGCCGGCTAACTCTGGAATATGTCGCCCGGTTAGCGCGTTATCAACAACGTGCATCGCCGAGGCGATACAAATTCCAGAGTTAGCTGCAAAATGTGCGATTATCGCTGGAAATCCAGCGATAATCGCACAACGATTGGCGATACGTTGTTGATAGGGCAGGGCAGACTTAGCCATTATATCCACCTTCCAATGGATATAATGGCTAAGTCAGCCTGAAAGCAGGTGTAAGGAAAGTAGCGATAACCACGGTTAGCGCTACTTTTCTTATCGCTCTGCAGGTTAGCGTTCACATTGTTGATAGGAGAAATGTCGGTTAGCGACATTTCTCACGTTGTTTTGGGGAGGAACGCCCACTTTGCATCTCATTAGAGATGCAAAGCTGGGCGTTAAGGGAAGGGGCGCTACGGCAAGGATTCACGCGATAGCGTGACCTTGTTAATAGTGCGATAAAATTATCGTCGCTTTTGGTCCAAAAACGGACGCTAAAGCGGCGATAATTTTATCTCGGGGCCTTGATGATATGCCCCATGGTGAATTGTTCCACGTGGAATACTGGCATAAAAATTTTAAGAATTTCACATAACAAGCACAACATGAACTTCACAAAATCATGTAAGATTACGCCAGGCTGTGTAACAGAAATTTCGCCCGAGTCAACTTTAAATAAGCCCTTCAATTTGTTTGCTTTCCAATACATGCCCATAGACTAAAATAATTCTTGTATAGGGCTTCCTGGTAGTGGGGGCAGTGTAGTCGAGGCTGGTGTGTGACATAAAGGGTCGGAAATCTTTGTTCCAGTGCATCTCGAAAAACATATTAAAATGGAATATAAATTCGTGGTGAAAAAATATTTAAATATAGTTCCTTTTTAGGTCGAGCCTCGAGTAGCGCGCAAACGCTGCTAGGCGAAGACTTTATGTAAGGGGGTTTCAGAAGCTGACCACACGCTCGTGCGTCGTGGCCTTTTTCGGGCGGTTACGGGCAAGCAAAAGGCCATGGTGCACGAGCGTGTGGTCACGCCTGCTGCTCGCAAGCGCACAAGCGCGCGCGACGTGCACTACAGTGCGTGAATACCCTCCCCCCTCCTCCCACTCCCTCCTCGTCAGCTTCATTTTCCTTCACTTTCGCGCCGCGCGGCCGTGTCACTTTCACGGCCGCGCGGCTATCAGCTTCATTTTTATTTTTATTTTATTAACTTTCAGCGCGAGGCGCGTGCACCACTCGCGTCGCCCCCTCCTCCCCTCGCGTGCCTTCAAATGCTTGTTAAATCCGTAGTGACGGCGTAGCTTCTCGCCCGTCCAAGACTGAAAACATGAGCATAATTGAATAATGATAACACTCCTTTTATCATTCAAGCGCCGAGAGACTGCTGTATGTGGCGTGTGCTATGAATATTATCGTCAATAGAAGGTACACGGCATCTGGTGCAATGTGAGTGGTACCTGCTGGCGACGGTGCCTCTTTTCAGGGACTGTGTGCACTTTGTGCACGATGCTGGGTAGTTCCCCGGTTGCCAGCTCACTTCTTGTGATATTTGTGAGCAGCGTGTGAACAACAAATATTTATCACGCACACACTAGACTGCTCTCGAGGCGGTGCTTCAGGGTTGAAAGCGCGCACAATTACTGACAAAAAAAATCCTCGGTGGCTGGGAATGAATGACTCCTCTTTACTCAGACTGTCTTCCACCCACGGCAGCTCCTGCCTCCCCTGCCCTGGGACAGGCTGCGGCCTTAACCCGGGACTCCCTGCCTGCCTGCCTGCCTGCCTGCCAGGGCGAGCTGCCTCCGGAGCCTTGGAGCCAGGAGCTGCTGGGCGAGGGCCAGGAAGCGGCTGGGGGCACATCTGGTTCGCATTGCAGCCAGAGGTTTCCCTGCCTCACGTGTATCTGTGGGGCACGCTCCCTCGTCCACCGCGTGGCATCACTCAGAGGAGCGCCAAACCCGAGACATTGGAAACCTGTCAGCTTTTGTTTTCATAGAATTAAAACAGCAGCAACGAGGAGGAAGCGGAACACCACACAGCATCCTGCGGCGAAGAGGTGCTGAGTGGGAGCCCTGCAGGGACTTGTGCACATGACCCTACATGCACGGGGAGCAGGGCTCTGGGGTAGGAAGGTGGCGATCCGGACAGTGGCTGCTGGCTGTGGTGTGGGTTTTCTGTTGCTGGCAGAGCTCCACGTGTAGGGCAGGCTGGTGGTGGTGGTGCTGGTTACGGTGCAGCTGCTTATTTTGGTTTTGCTGCTGTTTGTGCTGGTGCTGTTCCTGCTGCTAGGTACTGGGTGAGGTTCTGCTTATCAGGGTGGAAGTGCTGCTGTTTCTAGCGCTGCTTCTGCTGGTTGCGGCGGTGTTCTTATTGTGCTGTTAATCTAGGTTCTGGTGCTGCTGGTTGTGGTGGTGGGTTCTTGCTGGTGGTGGTGCTGTTGATCAGGCTCGTAGTGCCGCTGGTGCTTGTGCTGCTGGTTGTGGCTGGGTTCTTAATGTGCTGTTAATCTAGCTTGTGCTGCTGCTGGGTGTGGTTTGGTGATCAGATTGAGAGTGCTGTTTATGGTGGAGCTTGTGGTGTTGTTGCTATTGCTGGTGCTGCTGCTGTAGTATTTTGACTGGTGGTGCTAGTATCGCTTGGTATTGCTTGCACTAGTATTGCAGCTGCTAGACCTGCTGGTGGTGCCTCTGGTAGTGGCTGTTTTCCTGATTGTGCTGCTGAGACTGTTTCTGCTGCTGGTAGTGGTGGTCCTCCTGCTGTCGGTGGTGGTACTTCTGGTAGAGCTGCAGCGGTGCTGCTGCTTGTGGTGGTGTCCCTGCTGGTTGTGTTGCTGGTGCTGGTGCTGGTGCTGCTGCCTCTGGTGGAGTTGCAGTGCTGCTGCAACCCCTTGCTGGTATTGCTGCTGATAGTGGTTGTTTTCCTGATTGTGCTGCTGAGACTGTTTCTGCTGCTGGTAGTGGTGGTCCTCCTGCTGTCGGTGGTGGTACTTCTGGTAGAGCTGCAGCGGTGCTGCTGCTTGTGTCCCTGCTGGTTGTGTTGCTGGTGCTGGTGTTGCTGCCTCTGGTGGAGTTGTAGTGCTGCTGCAACCCCTTGCTGGTATTGCTGCTGATAGTGGTTGTTTTACTGATTGTGCTGCTGGTATTGTTTCTGCTGCTGGTGGTAGTGGAGGTTCTCCTGCTGTTGGTGCTGGTGCTTCCGGTGGAGCTGCAGCGGTGCTGCTGCTTGTGTTTGTGTCCCTGCTGGGTGTGTTGCTGGTGCTGCTGCTTCTGGTGGAGCTGTAGTTGTGCTGCTGCTTGTGGCGGTGTCCTTGCTGGTTGTGTTGCTGGTGCTGCTGCTTCTGGTGGAGCCGTAGTGGTGCTGCTGCTTGCGGTGGTGTCCTTGCTGGTAGTGTTGCTGGTGCTGCTGCTTGTGGTGGTGTCCTTGCTGGTTGTGTTGCTTGTGCTGCTACTTCTGGTGGAACTGTAGTGCTGCTGCAATCCCTTGCTGGTTGTACTGCTGGTTTTGGGAGGCTGCTGCTGAGATGCTGCCACCACTGAGGACGCTCCGCTGGTGCCTGCTGTGCTTCGGTGGCCTGGTGGTGGTCTGGGGTGAGATGTACACCTCCATGGTGAACGTGCAGCAGGCCCTGGCGACGGAGGCCACACTCCTGCAGCATTTGCAGACCTACATCCGAGACGAGACCTCCAGACTCAGCGACCTGAAGAGGTAATGAAACCAGCAACCCCACATGTGTGAGTAATGCCAGGTGCCAGGGGGCGCCCTAGGCCTGGGGGAAGAAGTGGGTGTTATTAAAGTGGAACAGGAGCTCAGTCGACTGATGGAACTAGGTGGCATATGTCATCATAATGAGTAACAAGCATTGGCATAGCCAATAGGTCTCGCTTTTGGGACCTTATAAGTATTTAGTTATGCAGCACAATATCCTTGGTGCAACAACATCAACTGTTGCATGACTAAATACTTATAAGGTCCCAAAAGCGAGACCTATTGGCTATGCCAATGCTTGTTTAATAGGACATGGTCATACACTCATAATTTTTTTTCTCTGTTGTATCAATGCACTGAATCAATTAAAATGGCCACATCCTGATTAAGTGCAAAGCAATAAAGATGCCTCAGAGTTAATGAAAAAAAAAATGGTATGTTTGCCTCTCAGTATTCATTGCATATATTCTGTGGATGCCTACTCCAGCGGCAGGTAGTTGTTTTCCAGTGAAATATGAACATATACTTAGTGGCTGAAGCGCTCCACAGCGAAGATTCTGAATAATGAATGTTCAGTTCAACCGTAAATAACCTCTAGTGCACATAAAGTGCCGCGCGGCACACGTGATGTACAATTCATTCAATGGATATAGGCCGAACTATACATTTTAAGAACGCGATAAAAGTGTCCTGCACTATGTCACCAAGACAACAGGGGAAGCCGGGATCGTACGTGCCCACGTCTTTGAAAGAGCAGCGACGTAGGCACTGAAAATGAAAAATGCTTCTCACTTGGAAACAACCAGTAATCAAGCATAGTGGCCAGCATGTATATAGAATGAGGCGAGAAAACGCAGGAATGAAAATTACAATCCAACTGCGGATAAATATGTTAAATGTAGCCAAAGTTTCTAGATTTCTGTATAATAAAACCCGTCCGCTGTTGTGCGTCAGAGGATCTGGTTTTTTTGTTACATTTTTATATAAGTGAACTTGTCCCAAAGGCATCAGAGCGCTTTACATGAACATCAGATTTCTTTACACAAGGTTAGAATTCTTTTTTTAAAATTTTTTGGGCACAGGAAGATTAAGTGATTTGCCCTGAATCGCCCAGAGCCACAGGATGTTGAGGTGACACCGGACTCGGTCAGTGGCTCTTTAGGGCACATCTCTTTCCTAATTGTTTTTCTGCCTTTGTATGTAAATATATGCACCACTTCAGCAACTTAGCACTCTTGCAACCGGTTTCCATACAGGCCAAGATCATACCTGCTAATTTGAAGAACAATCTCACTGTGTGAGGAGGGGGGGGGGTGGGGCCTTGAAGGGGGCGGGGCCTCATGCCAAGAAGTACCTCCCAGGCACTTTTGAACCACACCCAGCCCCCAAGCCCCCCCTCTCAAAAAATAAAAAAAAGCTTGCTGAGGCTGATGCCGATGTCCTGGGCTGTTTTAACACCCCTCAATGGACGCAGTTTAAAGCCTCTGAAAACGAGCTGGAAAACCACTATTTACGGTGGTTTTCAGCTCGCTTTCCCTGCCACCTTGTGATATTGGCTCCTCACCGGGAGACCGTGTGATAGGAGCCGATATCGTGTGTCACACTGTGGCACCGTGTGAGTTGGCAGGTATGCAACATTTTGCAACTGGAAAGTGGTCGATTTAGAAATAAAAATTGGGTGAATGAATTTTCCCCATTGACTTACATTGTGGCAGAGGCCATTTTAGGTGGAAGGCAATTAAAATGAAGCCATTTTGGGCTGTAAAAGTGGGAGTCTGCCATCTGAATTGGGTGAGTTGGCATGTATGGATTTTCTTCCAAAGAGCATCTTAACTTGATGGCAGTGGCATAACGAAGCTTGATGGGGGCCCCCTGCAAAGTACATGGAGGGGGGCACCCTTTCCCCCTGGACCAAATCAGGAGCTCCCAGGTCAGGGACCCGCCAACCGTGCTCAGTTGTTGGTGGGAGACCTGGAGCTGGGGGCTGCTGGGGCGAATGTTACGCCACTGGTCACCCTAACACCAGAAAATATACCTTAGTGAGCACTTCATTCAGGGACACCTCAAATACTATGATTTGACAAAGAGTAATAATATCAAATTGCAGATCAGTGGCTTGGCATAGAGTAGAGCCATCCATGGATAAGCACTATGAGGTGCTTTACAAAAAAACTGAACAATGAAATAAACACAAATGCATAAGTATATGTAAGGTTTCAAGAAAACAGTGCAAGAAGACTATGGTAAAAGGTGCATGCATAAATCAATTTAAGGAAGAAGACAAAGTATATGAAGCTGCAAAGAATAGTGAGGGGGCCCCACAGTGTCAAGACAGAGGTATATTATGCATTAAACAGTACACTTCTGTGACAGCATGGGGATCACTGGCAGAATCAAGTGCTTTTGTTGCACACTTTTGGCACCCTGGCTGAGAAACGAGAGCTGTGCATAGTTACATAGAGAATATCACAGAAGGCAGACTGAGCATGCTCTTCTTCATCACTGATGTTCTTATGGTCCGTGTATCATGCAGGCTGTCTTTCTATGAGGAGACATCATGCCTGGAGTTCAGTTTCACCTTTAACTTGGCTGCAGGGGGTGGGCAAGCTCACAATGCAGAGGCATGAAAAAGAACAGTGTGTGTGGTCTGCCAAACAAACACACAGCAACATGAGCCCTGCAATATACCTCTGCCTGCAGGTTTTATTTGTGGCAAGACTGAGCATTACAAACAGCACCACTAAAATACAATAAGAGAGAATATACATATGGCCCACACACTGCAACCTTTTAGACAAAGAACACCCAGTGTACACAACACCACCAAGCTACAGCTCCGAGACACTTTCCACAATGCGGAAGAGGGTTACACAGAGAACCGCACGCAGCACCATAAATAACATAGGCAAAGCGCAATGCACTTTTTGGAAGGCCAGGATGGAAAACTCAAAATCCTTCACCACCACAAAAGCTTTACACACTTTCTCGAGTTGAGCCCTTCAACGCCATCCTGAGCCGGGGCACAAGTGATGGACACCATGTTCTACCTTTAACAAGACAGGCCAGACGAAGCACAATGTCTGCAGTACAACTTATCAGCACTTATGCCCCTTAAAGTAATACTTACATGGGGGGCGCTAGAGGGCGCACGGCAAGATGGCCGCGCGCTAGTGAGGCTCTGCCCGGCCGAGCAACAATCCGACATTTATTTGCCTTCAAATCGCTGCATCCAAGTCGCTAAAGCAAATTTTTTATGCTATGAGACCCACAGTCACGCCTTGAACGGAGTCAGGGCAGCTGAAACCCAACGCAGGAGTGTTTATTCACTTTGCTACCCCTGACGGCGCTTTGGAAGAAAATGGCGTCCGCAACGGAGATCTGGCGGTGATCTTGCCCTGCATGACCGGAGCCGCTGCGAGGTGCTGTGTGTTCGGAGCAGCTGTAGCCTTTAAGACTGCCAGGGCCCCCACGCTGCTGTGGGACGGGCTGCGCTCTGGTGGCTGACTGGGGAGCGCTACGGACATTGCGGAGGCTGCGTGCCGGCCGGCGCTGCGGGGCCTAGTGGGAGAGCGGACCCGCTGGCTGCGGATCGCGGAGCCCCGGCTGATTCTCCTACCATCGAGCCTGCGGGAGACACCAGAGCTGCTTATGATTGCTGGCGCCAGCCGGCGCTGGCTGCGGTGAGTGGGGTGCGTCTCATCCCGGGCTTGTGGCTGTGGAGGCGGGCGCAGGCCGGGAACGGGCTGCGGCCTGCGAACTGTGGCTGGTTGGGGCGAGGTGCGGCGGCCTGGACCTCACATCTCCCCTGAGGCGGTGTGCCGAATGGGATGCCGGTCAGCGGAGCTGGGACTGGTATTGCATGAATGGATGGCAGTATATCTGTGCCTGGCCGCTTAATTCTCTGCTGCTGAGTTGCCCCGCCTGCGACAAGCGTTTGGGAGCTGGTCCGCTGGTTCTGCGGTTCCCTGGTGTTGGTGTGGCCCGTGCTGTCTGCCGGTGCCGCGGCTGCAACGTGGGGGTTACACGACGCAAATAGCTGCTGGTCTCTTGGAGATTGTTGGTGCTTTGATCCTGGAGTGGCGGGCGCTCCCGGGATTGGGTCTCACTGTGTCTCGGAGTGGTTCGCTTTCCCTGGGCCTGTAGCACGTGCAGGCATTGGGGGTAAGGTATTGCCATTTCTGAACGTCTCCTCGTGTGGGAGTGCATGGGCTAGGCGGTGAGGCAGTGTTGCTGGGACCGATGCTCTGACTCTGTGGCCCACTGCAGGTCACCCTCACACCTGACACCACATATTTTGCTGTCCCCGCTCATTCTTTGGTTTCAGGGACGCTTTTAGCGGTGGCGGAAATGGAAAGAACTGATAAATCACAACCTCGCCTCACTTTTGAGGCGCGCAAGTCATCGAAAACTTTGCAAAAGGCGGCCTCTGACTCCGAGGCAGACACGCAGACTGACAATCCTTCCACTCTTGAATCCACGCTGCTGGCTATGCAACGTAGTCTTCAATCTATAGAAGGCACAATGGCAGCGGTGAACCACCGGCTTGACCATATGTCGTCGCAGTTGGAAAAACAAAATGCCCGCATGGGGAGGTGGAGCAGCGCGTTTCTACGACGGAGGATGGCCTCAGCGAAGTCACGGATAAGACACTCAACATGGAGAAAGTCTTGGCCCTTATTCAGGCCAAGAATGAAGATTTAGAGGCGCGGTCCCGGCGCAATAACATTCGACTTATTGGCCTGCCGGAATCCACGAACGTGGGTAAAATGGAGACTTACATAGAAAATCTCGTTAAGGACATTTTTGGCGCTGATCAGCTCTCTGAAATGTTTATTGTCGAACGTGCTCATCGCTCTCTTGCTGCTAAACCTGTCCCGGGGGCTCCCCCTCGCCCTATCATAGCTCGTCTTTTGAACTATAGGGACCGAGACACTATTTTAAGGTTGGCAAGGGAGAAGGGCAATATAGTACACCAGGGAAACGCACTGGCCTTTTTCCCAGACTTCACTGTGGCTGTGCAGGCAGCCAGACGTGAATTTGGCAGCGTTAAAAAATTCTGCAAACTGAAGGGGTCCCATACGCTATGCTCTATCCTGCCCGCCTGCATGTAGGCCCGGAGGGTGATTCTAAAAAATTTTTAAATCCCAAAGCTGCGCTTGAACATGCTAAACAATTGAAGCGCAGGAGACGGGAGGCGAGTGCTAACCCTGATGACGATGAGTAATGGAGAGTTGAGTTACCATGTTTAGCAATATACCCTTGGGTACTTTTCGTGACCACTCCTGGTACTGATTCTCTTTTGTGATTGTTTGGGCCCCGGCGGGTCCTGACCACGTGGCGATCCTACTGCATTAGAACCACATGTTCGACGTGGTCTGAGCTGAAGATGACTTATTGGCTGATGTGCTATTGCTGTTCTCTGATCATTTATGTCTTATTTCTTATTTCTCTTTGCTCTTCCGTTCTAATACGTATTTTTCCAGTGTAACAATATGTACTGTTGGGAAGTTTTTTTTGCTCGAGGGATCTCATGGCTATTAGAGACGCAGTGATCGGATACATTGCATGCTATGTGACTGACGTTTATATACCTGGGCGCTGTTTTAGACCTGCTCGGCCACCACCCACTATGTGGGAGGACAGTAGCACTCTGCGCCCCCACATTGGGTATACCCCGAATGTGAATTGCTAGTTTATGAGTATGTTGGGGGGTGGGGGCTTCACATTGGGATGGCTTTGGCAAGTTGGGGGCTGCTGAAGTGGGAGGGGGGTTTGGGGTTTGTTTCAGGGGAAGGCAGAATGACACTTTGGTTGAGATATGTATCCTCTGTTTTGAACTGGTATGGTACTTTAGACATGCACTGTATGCACTCCTGTACATGGGTCCTATTAGTGTTGGCTTGCCATCATGAGCGGGAGCGTTAAACTCCTCACTTGGAATGTGCGTGGGCTTAATACTCCGAAAAAGATAAGATCAGTATTCGCGTATTTGGATAGAATGGGGGCGCAGGTAGCCTTGCTGCAGGAGACCCACCTCACCAGGGACTCGGCACGAACAGTGGGTGCGCGCTGGGCGAGTGTGAGAGTCGCATCTTCTTATTCTACTTATTCTAGGGGTGTGTTAACTTTGGTGAAGAAAGGTGTTCCGTTTACTGTGGGTCGCTCTGACACGGATGAACATGGACGAGTAGCATTGGTGCATGGGCAATTGGGCGGCATGAGTGTGTTGTTGGTGAATGTTTATGGTCCCAACACGGACGATCCTTCCTTCTTTTCAGATGTGTGGCGCAGAATTTCCGCTTTCCCGCCAGCCGCAATTATCTGGGGTGGGGACTTTAATGTTTGTCTGGATGCTACCTTAGACAGAGTTGGGAGCGCCGAGGTGCGACCTAAACTGGCTGCGACAGTGCTACAAGGGCTATTGGATGCGGGCCACTTACATGATGTCTGGCGCCTTCGGCATCCCGCGGGTCGGGAAAGCACATTTGTATCCTTGGTCCATGGCTCTTGGTCTCGTATAGATTTCTGGCTTGTCTCGGAGGTGGTTTGCACTTGGGCAGTGGGGGTGAGGCATGAGGCTCGCACACTATCTGACCATTCACCTGTGGTCCTTGAATTACAGGTGCCCACTTGTGAACGACTGCCCTTCACGTGGCGACTACAACCAACTGAGTTAACCGATTCAGTATTTAGACAGACAATTGCGGAGGCGATCAGAATTTTTTTTAAAGAGTACGAGGGATCGGTGGATAGTGCAGGAGTTCTTTGGGAGGCGTTCAAAGTGACTATCCATGGGGCTTGCATTGGGGCCCAATCTGGTGTGTTGCGGGATCTCCACCATAGGATTAAGAAGTTGGCATCGGATATCTCCACGCTTGAACGAGACTACGAGACTAATCCCTCCCCAGCGAAATTGGCCAAAGTACGAGTGCTGGTCACGGAACACAACGAAACAATTGATCAGGAATTATTGCACTGCTCTCGCCGCCGCACTGCTCGATACTATGGGGAGGGAGGCCGTCCCGGTCGTTCACTAGCCCAAAAACTGGCGGCGCCGCGTAGTCAGGAATGTATAATGGAAATGCTAGATGAGAATGGGGTTGCGCATTATTCGACTCCAGAGATTTGTGATGCTGTTTTACAATTTTACACTCGGCTTTACGCCTCTAGGTGCTCCCCGTCGTCTGCAGAGATTGACTCCTATCTGGACGACGTTGCGTTAGGGTGGCTCTCTACTTCGCATCGTGAATATCTTGTGCAGCCCTTTGATGTGGAGGATGTTAAACTGGCTATAATGTCTTTGCCGACCTGTAAGGCCGCGGGGATGGATGGGCTGCCCAGCGAATTCTATAAGGCCTACGTGTCGGATCTGGCCCCCAGGCTTCTCGATGTCTATGCGGAGGCCTAAGAGAAGGGTGGGCTTCCGCCTTCCCTCAGGGAGGCTTTACTTGTGACTCTATTGAAACCGGATAAGCCTCCGAATATGTGCGAATCATATCGACCCCTTTCTATCATTAATATAGACGCAAAGATCCTGGCAAAAATGATTGCCACCAGAATACAGCCATTGGTCCCCCTTCTGGTCCTTCCAGACCAATCTGGGTTTGTAACTACTCGCTCTACGACTCACAACTTGCGTACTGTTTTTTCCACATTACACTATTTTGATTCAGACTTCCAAGCCGTTGCAGTGCTGCTAGATGCGGCAAAAGCCTTTGACTCTCTCCAGTGGCCCTATATGTTTACTGTCCTGACAAGGATGGGCTTCCCCTCTTTTTTTCTGCAATGGCTTCGAGTACTTTATGACAACCCGGTTGCTCGGGTGCGTGTCAATCGCTGGGTGTCCTCGGCATTTCCTATTGAGAGGGGCACGAGGCAGGGGTGCCCCCTGTCGCCAATACTATTCTCGATTGCCTTGGAGCCCCTGGCTTGCAAACTCCGTCAAAAGCATGCAGACGCTGCCTTGCGGTTTTGACAGAGACCCCTCGTCGTTTCTCTCTATGCGGATGACATGTTGCTATATGTCCGAGAACCCGCCACATTTCTACCTGAATTGCTTCGGGAATATGTGGGCTTCGAGAGGTTCTCCGGCCTAGGGATCAACTGGGCAAAGTCGGTGGTGTTTCCACTGACGGCGCATACAAGGGAGGTGGAGTTGGACTATCCACTAACTTGGACGACAGAACCCGTGAAATATCTGGGGGTGTGGCTGCACAGGGACCCGGCTAAGGTGGTATCTGAGAATTATGGCCGTACTATCATGCGCATTACTGACCTGGCGGAGCGGTGGGCGCACCTGCCCTTGTCGCTTGCAGATCGGATAGCCGTTGTTAAAATGGCCTTCCTCCCCAAGCTGCTCTATTTTTTTGTTAACATTCCCATAAGACTGAATGTAGCGCTATTTAAATCGCTCCAATCGGTATTGCTGACATTTGTATGGGGCGGGAAAAAGCTCAGATGCAGATGGGATCTATTGGTTCAGCCCTTTGATCGGGGCGGGTTTGAGGCCCCCGACTTTAGACTGTACTACCTGTGCGCGCAGGCGCAATTTGCACATTATTGGCATTTCCCATAGCGGTTTCAACCCCACGTAGCTATTGAATCAGATGCCGTTCTCCCGATGCCACTGCAGGTGGCGACCTTGTCTGGCGGATCAGGCGGCCCACGGGATGAGATAAATCCGGTTCAGTGCACGGCATGGGCTTGGCGAATGCTTGCGAAAAGGGCTCAACTATCCTTTTTATATGCTCCATCGTTGCCTTTGGCCTCCCACCCTGACATCTCTGCGGCACGGGAAACGCCGGCCCTGCGTGAGTTGGCCAAAACTGGTATCTCCCGGATGGGAGATTTATACACGCACGGTCAATTCCGGACCCTACAGGAGGTACAAAATGGAACTGATCGTGGTTTTATGTTTGGCTTTACTTATGTTCGAGTTCGGCAGGCTATCAGAACCGTTTATCCGGAGTTCCCGGCGGAGCCCACTACTCTACGGGCATTGCAGGTGATGCTGGCGGGAGAGGGGCGTAAGGGCTTAATTACTAGGCTTTATAATGCTTCTTTGCGTGAGAGGGAACTGGGCGACCATCCCTCCTGTCTTAGATGGCAGGCAGCTATAGGGATTACCCTCGCACCGGACGTTTG
Organism: Calotriton arnoldi; assembly: GCA_963921515.1. NCBI lineage: Eukaryota > Metazoa > Chordata > Amphibia > Caudata > Salamandridae > Calotriton > Calotriton arnoldi. Next base: position 1,764,523 of record CAWUFW010002024.1, read on the forward strand.
GAGGGTGTGTTGCGAGCTTACAGGGCATCTCACAGCGAATTGCAATCTCAGAATAATTCACTTCAAATTTTTACATCAACTATACTATACCCCCTTACAACTCTATAGGTATGGTCTACGAGAATCCGCTAACTGCGTGCGATGTGGGATGGCTGATGCAGATTTTCTACATGTGGCATGGCTGTGTGCGGGGGTGTTTGCCTTCTGGACTGCCGTGGTGAGGATGCTTACCGATATTGTACTAGAACCCGTGCATTGCACTCCTGAGATCTGCCTTCTGGGGTATGTTAAACGCCTTAAACCTTGCAATAGACGCCTAGTTGCAGTATCCACTTTGATTGCGAAGAGGGCCGTTGCGATATGTTGGGGCGCTAGGACCACTCCAACGGTGAAAAAGTGGCTCCGGGACTTACTTTACTGTAGGGATCAGTTGCTGATCTATGAAGAGGAGATACCAGAGTCTTCTCGCCCCAAGGATTTCTGGACCCCGCTTACAGCATACCTGCTCTCCCGTCCACATCTGATATAATTTATGGAAATGTATGTATCCTTCGTATATTCGTCATAATGGCTCTCCTATGAAGTCGCGCCCACTGTTTATGTTTTTGATGCCTCATCCGAGTAGCCCGAAGGTGTTATATGCCCTAGCTATCTGTTAGTATTGGAGGCTTCATGTCAGGAAGCTCAATTGCTGCCTTCACTTTTTGTTACTCTGTACATGCATGTCTGATGATGCACAGGTTGTTTTCCGATGTACCATAATGTGAATTTCGTTCTGCCTGGGGGAGGGGGGGGAGGAGGGCGGGGAGGGTAGATACCATATTGGCACTCTGTATCAGTCTTGCATTTATTGGCTGTTATAGTGTCTGTTGAAACCAATAAAGAAATAAAAATAAAAATAAAAAAAAAGTAATACTTACCTTCTCCCTGAGGCACCTGCTGCACATTTCAGTGCTGTGGCAACTTACTGGACCCTGTACAGGAAAAGTAGCCTGTGCTGCTATGTTTTCATTGTGTATGATAATGGGGGTGGGTGGGTGGGGGGTGTTAACGAGGCATCAAATACCGCCCATACATTAGCATATAACCTGCATCAGTCATTGGGTGAAAATATACTGCACCTTGGTGGGTGTAGTAGTACTCAGCTAACCTAATAGCAGGCTGCTTCAGGACCATGGCAGCAGTGGCAGGCACAGACAGCTTGCACTGAGGCACATGCTGTTAACACTCCGCACATGACCCACCATGTGCCCCGCCCTGAAGATTACTGCAAGGTCACCATGCAGCAGCAGCGCGCAGGTGGCGCAGCGTACAGTGCACCAAATGTGAACATGCTGCCCTGCGGCTCTACGGGCCGAGCCTCCGTTTCCAAGGCTGAGGGGCAATTTTATAATGGCCTGCCACACATGCACAGTTCAGGCAAGCACGGTGAGGGTGCACGGATAGTAGGCAATTATTAAAACGTGCAGAGACTGTGCACGGTGCGTTTTGTTACACTGACTGACTGCAAAACTGCATGCTAATTTTTAATCTGATTGGTTCCAGAGTCAAAGCCAGTCTGTATTGTGCTGAGGGGACCCCCTGGACCTCGAGTGCCCCCCCACTGCAGGAGCTGCGGGGGCCAATGTTACGCCACTGCTTGATGGGCTTCTTAATTTAGGAACAGAGGGCTGTATGCGTCACTGCATTTTGAGGCTGCGAAGCTGTGATTCTTAAAAACACAGGATTTCTGACTGCAAAATGCAAAGTTGCAATGTATGAAAGGCATTTTGTGAGTCTGAAACACACTTCCGACTCTCAAAATGCGACCGCAGTTGCTCACAACCAGTGATCAGATACCAGCATCCAAGCTGTATGTGACTCCACAAGGGAAGCTGTGCCTGTGGGACAGCTTCCTTTTGGGAATCCTTTTGGGTGGCCTGAGCAATACCACTGCTTGCTTCTTCCTGCCCAGATGTTTTCCCAAACAGGAAACATGTTTTTTAAGGCAGCACCTATCCCAATAAATGACACATACTGCTTTCAAAAACCAGCATTGGCAAAGTCAATAGGTCTCCCCTATGAGAGCTATTTACTATGGCAATGTTTTGTAGTCATGTTGTATAGCAGTGCTGATGGTTTGCAGCGTAGGTAAAACTAATTTTAAAAAGTGTTATGATGCAGCCAGGGCTAATGCTCTTTTTTTTTACGTGCATTAGCAAAGGTGCATCTGAGTCTTTGTATTTGGTATTATTTTTAGTCAGGCTGCACAGCAACTCAGCAATGCCCATGCTGTACAGCATGAACAAAAGGCAATGACAGAAGCAATAGTCTCAAAGGCGAGGCCTATTGGCTTTGCCAATGCTTGTTAGGTCTAAGCACAACACGCATGTGATTCTGAGCAAATCAGTTAATCTCTCCATGCATAAAAAAAACTATGACATTTGGCAAAAAAATCCTATCACATAAAGAAAGCCATTGCGCCCATGTCCATGACTTACCAAAAATACATTTAGAAACAAATAACTTCTGTTGTCACAATAAAAGCAGACAATACCTGTTGTCACAATAAACATCCTTTTCAGAGTAGAAAAGGACTTATTTCGAATGTGTGTACATCATAGTAAAACATAGTTACAAATGGCAAAAGGTTCAACAAGGACAGTAGAGAAGAAGAAAAATAAAAGTAATATCTCAATCACAGCTCGTTCAGCGGAAGGACAGCAATCAAGTTGAAGGAATCAGTACTTGGTCCATGCTTCAGACGAAAAAAGAAGAGGTGAAGCCAGCACTTGCTGGCAAATTAGTAGAGAGCAAATAAAAGTGACAATGAAGCCAATGAATGTCAATTAGTGGGCGACCTGCAATCCCCTGGTTGTAAACTATATCTTTCACAGCTGAAAGCGTATGCAGCGCATGTGCTGTTACAGGCAAGACCTTAAAAATGGGTGCCGCTTGGGAAAGCCAATAATGGGATGGAGATCTACTGTCCCTTACCAGCCACCAACTCGTCATGTCACCTGGACAGACCATGCAATCATCCACTTCACCATCAAAGGTCCCCCCGGCACCCCAGCCAAACCACCCTACACCTCAAAAGCTAGAGCAAAGTATCAAAGAGCCAATGGACCAATGCCCTCAACTCCTCATGCGCAGACACCTCAACCATCCTACAACAGGCTGTCAAGAACCTTTCCACCTTGATCAGTGACAGAGTCGCCCCCATCAAGCCCGCATTACGGAAGAGAACCTCCAAACAGGCCAGCTGGTACACCACGGAACTGAGAACTACAAAACACAACTGCAAGCAACTTGAAAGAAGGTGGCACACCAGCAAGGACACCAAAAACGAAATCTCCTTTAAATCATCACTCAACCAAAACCACCAACTCCTGAAAAAGACGAAATGCCCTCACCAACCACATCAAGGCCAGTTCCAACTGCAGTAAGGAACTATTCAACATCATCAGAGAGTTCCCCTCTGCCTCTAAAATCATCACCACCCGCACATGAACTCTGTGATACCCTGGCAGACTTCTTCCATGACAAGATCTAGGACAGCTACTAAAACTTCGAGCCCCAACCCACTGCCACCGACAGCCTCAGCCTCATCGCCACCACAGATGCAAAACCTGACCACCTGCTTACCACCTGGGACAAGCTCATCAAGCAAAACACACGGCCATCATGAGTCCATCCACTGAGGAGCACCTATGGAGCCCTGCCCCCACCACATTTTCAACATAGGAAACAAGTCAATCAGTAACAAACACACCACCATCTTCAACGCATCCATCGCCACAGCCACTTTCCCAGCGGAATAGAAACACACTGAAATTAAACCCCTTCTCACGAAACCGTCCGCCGACTGCAGTGAACTCAAGAGCTTACATCCCATCTCTCTGCTCCCCTTTCCCGCCAAGGTCCTTGAAAAAGCCATCAACTGCCAACTTACGGAACACCTGGAGAACAGCAATCTTCTGGACACCTCCCAATCTGGATTCCGCACCAACCACAGCACCGAAACTGCCATCATCACCGCCACCGACGACATCAGAGCCCTTCTTGACCCAGGAGAAATGGTGAACCTGATCCTCCTAGACCTCTCAGCAGCATTCAACACTGTATCCCGTTTAAGGCCATTGATTTCTTGCTGTCTTAAAGAGGAAAATCGCAGATGCTGGCTCCTGATCAGGAAATGTATCTCCCAAAACCGTCCATATGACTTTCAAAAAAGCTATAGGGTCATCCCAGAAGGTGACATTAGATTTAATACATACACTTTGAATTTTAAAGCTTAGCAACTCAATATTCTTGGCTGCCCACTAGGTGCGCCCATTAGACCTATTAAAACCAACCTCACTAAGGGGCCGATTACAATGGCGGACGGACTGGAGATCGTCCGCCATCGTGGTGGTGACCGGGACCGTCTGCAATACATGCGGCGGTCCCGCACACCAAATGAGGATGCGACCGCCACCATGGCGGTCGCATTTTGCATTTTAACATTGCGGTGGGTGCTGCTGACAGCAGCACCTGCCGCGATGATAAAATAGCACGTTGTGCATTTCACTGCACTACGTGGCAGGCACCACACGGTGCCTGCCACTTGGTGCAGTGAAATGTAGGGGGGTACCATGGGTATCCCCCCAGTGCACTCACACCTCCCCCCAACACAAGGGGGGCCCGCCACGGAAAGGCTGGCTGGAGACAGCATCGTGATTTGGCGGACGGTGCCTGCTAGGCACCGCCACCATTTCATGGATGCAGACCGCTCCGCCAGGCAATCGCAACGATTGCCTGTGGCGATTTCGTGGCGGACGGTCTCTGCGTCCCCCGTTGTCCGAACACGATTCCCCCCGCCATCGTAATGTGGCGGGGGGAAAATCGCGGTCCGATTGCGGAAGGACCGCCACCGCATGGCTGGCGGTGGCAGTCCTTCCGCAATCGTAATCGGCCCCTAAGTGTGGGATTTCCGGGTGATAATTCCTGAAGGTTGAAGATCACTGCCATACCCACTATACTATGATCACTCAAGTCAGTAGGAAACACAGGGAATTTTGAGCAGGCCCAAAACATTTCATACAAAGAAACTACAACAACTATGACAACTATTAAGCAGACAAATCACTAACAACTTTAAACTTTTGTATTACAAAAAAACAATTTAACAACATTACATAATTACAGCAACAACAACTACACTAACAAACTATACCAACAACTCTAAAACAGACAAAACAACTAACTTTACTAATTTATAATACCTTCATCGCATAATGATGAACAGCCTGGTGTAGTTGCACCACCTCAGCCACTCCAGGCTGGCAAAGAGTCTTTGGTATGGCAGTTTTTTGTTTTGAGTTCTGCTAGCAAAAAATTCTCAGCAAAGTTTCTCGACCCTACAGTTCTTTAAAAGGAGTTCACAAAGGCTAGCTCGGGCAGAGTCAGTTCGCGCTGCTGAACTGCAGAGCTCTTCATGTGCTTCCACATCTTTTCAACCTGGATACACTGTGCCTGCTCAGGTACTCACTGCAGAACAAGACAATAATATCTTACTTGTCTTAACAAGGCTCTTTTTTTCTGCTTATGTAAGCAAATAATTATTTCCTCAGAGACAAGGTAGACCTATACAGCACAGGCATGTGAAAGATCACAACTGTCCCCCCATGCAATACAAATATTATCATTTCTCCAATTACTAGTTTTTTCTCACTTTCCACTGAGATATTATTTTCTGTATTTTCAAAAGTGAACAAGACTTCTTTTTCTCCTCCATATAGTTTCTCACATGATAGTTTTCTTGTTCACAACTTCTGTTTTTCATTTTACTCCTGTAAAAATAGAAAATAACCCAAAAATGTAAAAGTTACACAGTAGTCAATAAATTATAACAGTCATTCTTCACTATGGGGCATATCAGCAAGGGCCGGCGATAATTATCGCTAAGCGCACTTAGTGCTAGGATAATTATCGCCGGCTATCGCTGCTTTCTATCGTGGAGATAGCGTGCTATCAGCAACGCTTATCTCCAAAGCGATAGAAATGCAAGCGATAGCTGGAAAACAGTGTGATTATCGCTGGGAAACCAGCGATAATCGCACTGTGACCGGTGATACCTTGCTGATAGGGCATGGTGGTTTTAGCCATGTAATCCACCTCCCAATGGATTACATGGCTAAGTCAGAATTAAAGCAGGCGTAAGGAAAGTAGCGATAACCGTGGTTAGCGCTACTTTTCTTATCGCTATGCTTGTTAGCGATTCCCTTGATAATTGGAGAAATGTCGGTTAGCGACATTTCTCCAGTTATTTCGGGAAGGAACGCCCACTTTGCATCTCAGTAGAGATGCAAAGCTGGGCGTTCAGTAAACAGGCACTAAGGCATGGATTCACGTGTTAGCGTGTCCATTCTGATAGGACGATAAAATTATCGCCGCTTTTCGTCCGAAAACGGACGCTAAAGCGGCGATGATTTTATCGCCTCGCCTTGCTGATATGCCCCTATATTCTTTAAGCTTTTCCACATCTTTGACCTACAGTCGCATTTTTATATCTAGTGCACCACTATCTTGTTATTTTTTTCTCCTGAAAAATTCCACATCCTCACCCAGTGCATTTGTTTTTCACACATAAATTAGAACATGCCATCAAAACTGATTTCATAAAAGTTTATATAGAAATACATTCTTATTGAGACACCTTTGCTAACACTGACCACAATGTTTCACTCTAGAAATAGCAATATCACTACTCAAACACCTCATAGGGTTAAAGTATATGTACAGCGTGGTTAATAAAAACACTAGGGCTTGTATTAACACATTCCACATTCTTTGATTTATAGTTTGAGAAACACTGCTCCCTTTACTTACAACTACATACAGTTTGAACACTTCATTTTTTAACGCAATCTGCAATACCTGCTGATATCTCTTGACATTCTAATGTCTACCCATCAAAAATTATATTGAGAAATTTAAACCTCTACAAACAGCTTTTCACTCAGAAAAGCTTGTGTAGAATAAGTTTACCAATATTTGTGCACTTAATGACACTTCTCAACAAACTTCATAAAGTATAGTCGTCAATACCTGAACTTGAAGCTCTTTCTTATATGCAGTAGAAGACACCACCTATCTCTTTCATTTCCGAATTAAGTCACATCTGCTGAGCACAACTGAAAGAGACTTCCTTCTCCTCAAAAGCACCAAGGAAAATCTGAGCTATCTCTGGTTCTGCACCCAATCACATCACAGCATTTCTTCAACCATGTAATATGAATGTTAACTATTGGTTGAACCTTGGCCCTTGTTATCTACTTCTCCTCATAAAATCTTGTGAGACTCTTACAGTATCGTAAAACACCCCGTGGCAGGCCCATGAATTTTCCATGCGGGTCTTGCGAGATGCTCACAGCTTCAAATGAGCCTTCTGCAGCAAGCAGTCACTCCCTGAAGCTTGCACTCTACCCTTGCGAGACTCTCGCGGGATCGCAACACAATTCTATGAAAATAGTAGTATATGGCAGGGACTAGTCTCTTGACTGAGAACCCTCTCTTGGATAATGGGTGTCCACACTAGGTGGTAAGAAGGGTGCATGGGGGCAACTGCTCTCTCCTTTCAGATCTCTCTCCCAAATGATGAATGTGCGCAACAGACGTGAGGTGTAACAGGCCTCTCATTTCCGTCTTCTCTCTCATATGATGTATGTTTGTAGTAGTGAGTAGGAAGGGACTGCCCTCTCCTATCTGACTTCTTTCTCAGATGATGGGTGTGTGTAGTAGTGTGTGGGGACTAACAGGCCTTTCCTTTCAGACCTCTCTCTCAGATGACATGTGTGTGTAGTAGGGTGTGTGCATGGACTGGCCTCTCCTTTCAGGCCTCTCTCTCAGATGATGGGTGTGTGTAGTAGTGTATCTGGATGGACTGGCCTCTCCTTTCAGATCTCTCTATCAGATGATGGATGTACATTGTAGTGTGTATAGATGGACTGCCCTCTCTTGTCGGACGTCTCTCTCAGAGGACGGGTGTGAATAGTAGAGTTGTGAATGGACTGGCCTTTCCTTTCAAACTTCTGTCTCAGATGATGGGTGTGCATAGTATGGTGTGCGGATAGACTAGCCTCTCCTTTCAAGCCTCTCTTTCAGATGACGGGTGTGCATAGTAGGGTGTGTGGATGGACTGGCCTCTCCTTTCAGATCTCTCTCTCAGATGACAGGTGTGTGGAGTAGGTTGTATGCGGAGCGACAGACCTCTCCTGTCAGACCTCTCTCTCAGATGAAGGGTGTGCCTAGTATGGTGGGTGTGGGAAGAGCCTTAACTCTACTCACAACTCTTCCCAAACCAATGAGCATAAATAGTTGACTCTGAGTTCTAGAAAAAAGTGAAAAAGAAGAAAAGGGGGCAGGGTAGGAATACCTGGTCCCCTGACCCCCTAGCCCTGAAGCTGGAGTCCCCAGGTACCATGCTATGGCAAAAAGCATTTAAAACAAACATTTTGCCACAAAACTGTGAGTATTCACAGCAAAATGTTTTTTTTTAAAACAAGTGTGATCTCATGTGCTTGTTCTTTTTTCAGCAGCGGGGTGGTCCAGGTCCCAGGGGGATGGCTAAATTATTAAGAAAAGGGGAAGGCGCGCATGCGGCCCCCCTCCCCAAGGCTAGTTTTACCCCCAGGGTACCAGCACCTCCCCGGGTTTTTTTTATAATTGCACGCCCCCCTCCTGAGGCCTTTAAAGGCCCCAGGGACCACCTCTTATGCATTTAAAAAGAGGGGGGCCGTGTGGACTCCCCTCCTACTTGCTAATTTCCCCAGGGACCGACACCTCCCCGAGGCACAAAAGAACTGGAATAAAGGGAGGGGCCTGTGTGGCCCCCCTCCTGGGCCATGTTTGGCCCCGGGGACCACCACCTCCAAGAGGCATAGCCAAATGAAAGGTAGGAGGAGGGCCACGCATCCACCCTCCCGGGCCATTTACGGCCCGAGGACCACCACCTCCCCCGGGCCGACCCTGGGCATACAAAAGGAGGGGGGGCTGAGAGGCCCCCTCTTGGAGCCATTAATTGCCCTGGAGACCACCACCATTCAGGGACGGCTCTTGCTATCCCCTGAGGTGCCCACCCTCTGGAGATAGCAGTTTGCGTTTGCTTGGTGGGAGCTGTGACAGCTCCCAACAAGCGAGAGCAAACAGTAACTCTTCTCCCAACTGGTGGGAGCAGGAAAACTTCTCCTGCTCGCTGGGAGGTGAGTTTTTCCTGCCCGCTGTCAAGCGGGAAGGAAAACAGATGAGAGAATTGCTCCCACAAGCAGGGAGCAGCATTTTTTGCTGCTCCCTACGTGTGGGAGCAATGCTGGCTCCTCCTGGGAGCGGGCATGGACTGTGGGGGTATTGAGGCTCCCCCCACGGTCCCCAATGTAGTACACTGGGTGCCAGGAGCAAAAGGTCCGCCTGGGGAAAAAGGCAGCGCAACCCCCCTCCTGTATTGAATTTTCACCAGGCCCTGGGGGATGGGGTCCCTGGGGCCAAAAAGTGTCCGGGTAGGGGGACTGCATTGCCCCCATCCCCTATTGAATTTTGACCAGGCCCCAGGGCCGAAATGGGCACGGGGAGGGGACCGCATGGCCCCCATTAGGTTTTGGGTAAGAATGGGGTCCCCAGGGCTGAAATTGGCCCGGGGAGAGGGGGTCCCATGGCCCCCATTCAGACTTGACTGGGCCGTTCTGGCCCTGATGCTCATTTTACAGAAATTAAACCTCAACAGGAAGCACTTACAAATATAAACATAGCAGGTGCCCCAGTTGAAGCTTCACTTCTGTAAAGGACAAATGATCCTGATTTCCTAGGCTTAGCGAAGGCATAGCAAGTGTGTTTTCTCTGCAATTCCACATTGAAATATGAGCGGAAATATTTGGTGAAGGTGAATGCATCGTTGATCTATCAGAGTGCAATCTGTTGTGACTGTGACAAGTGGGTTCTTTCTTGTCCTCTCCTGGTGACAGCAGAGTTCATGGCTCTCTCTTTAAATAACTACCAGTATTCAAATGTGCAAAATCATCTGAAGTTCTGCCCGTTTGGCCACACCCCATCCACCCCACACCCCATCCACCTCAGTAGTATGCAAAGGTCTTTCCACCTTTTACCAGGATGATGAATACCTTACCAAAAGGCCTTTAAGCCCGATTCCTGCTGATTTTGGTGATGTCTTCTTGATGTCTAAGAAAAGAAGTACATCTCCACCAAACAAAGAAGCACTTGCTTCATACAGCTAAGAGGAAGTACCCTTGCTTGGTGGAGATTCACCTCTTTGTAGTCTCATTTTCTTCGGTATAGGAGGATTCATGTCATCACAGATTTCTGGATGAAGACGCACGAGGACAGTCACATTGCTGAAATGCGCACAAGGTCGCTGGAGACATTTCTTTGTGGTCCATTACACAGCTGTACTGTGGAATACACACTAGACATTTACTCAATGAGGTGGCACCTACTAATTAACCAGTAGAAATTACTCCAATTGGGTAGACATTTTGTGCAAAGCTGTGGCCTCTTGTTGGACAAAGAGGCAGATGAGGTTCTGTCCTGGTGCAGTCCCTCACATAGCTACTGATACACTCATACAAACAGTCAGACATCTACTCACACCCATTCTGCCACTCTCACAATCTACTCACAGACCCAGTCACTCACACACTCACCGACCCATACAGCCACTCACACATCCACAAAACCACTCACACACCCACTCACTGACGTGTATAGCCACTCACACACCCACCAACCCATACAACCACTCACACACCCACCAACCTATACAGCCACTCTTACACCCACTCTCAAAAAGTTAAAGGCTGGTTAAAGTAAGGAAACATTTTTTTTTTTAAAACCTTAGAAAGCCAGTAAAAAATCCAAAGGTTACGGGACTTGTTATAGTTAGGAAATAAAATTTAAAAACCATAAAAAGTCACAGAAAAAAATCAAAGGTTACAGGGACGTTATAGTTAAGAAATAGAATTTAAAAAACCTTAGAAATTCAATGTAAAAAGCAAAGGTTATAGGATGTTGAAGTTAGGAAATTGAATTAAAAAAAAAAACCTTAGAAAATAACTGGAAAAAACCAAAGGTTACAGGGACGTTATAGCTGTGAAATAGAATTTAAAAAAACGTAGAAATTTACTGAAAAACCCAAGGGTTACAGGGATGTTATAATTAGGCTCAGATTTCACATGTACAAAGCCATAGTAATTCAGCAGTTATAGTTACCTGAGTTAACTATAACTTACGCCACCGCAATGCACTGCTTATGACCTCACATATTACATCACTCATTACATCACTGATGATGTCACAAATGACCGGGGAAGCTCATCTACCGTGACGCCAGGACAGAGGAGGGGCCAAGCCCATTGAGAACTGGGAGATCCTCGCGGGTCGGGGAGAGTGTCGGACTACACTCCCCAGACTCCCTTGCTGTGCCCGTCATCGTCCCAGCGCCAGGAGGCGCCTACATATTCCCAGCGCGAACAACGCAGCGCGGGAAGCTCATCTACCGTGACGCCAGGACAGAGGAGGGGGCCAAGCCCATTGAGAACTGGGAGATCCTCGCGGGTCGGGGAGAGTGTCGGACTACACTCCCCAGACTCCCTTGCTGTGCCCGTCATCGTCCCAGCGCCAGGAGGCGCCTACATATTCCCAGCGCGAACAACGCATCGCGGTACGCGCGCGGGGTGCGCCCGGACGAAGCCCGGACCAAGGGCGGACCCGTCTGTGCCCGTCAGGGGCCGAATGAGGCCGGGCTGGGCCACCCCTCTAAACCCTCATAGCTGACTTGCATCTGGACTATGGCCTATATGTTCAAGTAAGCACCCTGAATCGTATGTTTGCAACCAGAGAGTTTTTAACAATGTCCAAAAGGAAGTTGAGCCACGCAGGCAATATAGCAAATGTACCAGGTCAAACTTCATTGTTGACTTACCTCACCGGGGCTATGGGGGCTATCGAAGACCAAATTAATACAGTAGAGGAAACTCTATCTAAAGGAAGGCGGGGGTCGGGAAGGGAGGCGGGTGGTCATAGTCTTAATGTCACAACAACCCCAAGAGAGACTCACATAGCTCAGGGTACTCAAAATGATAGTACACTAGAAAGTATAGCCATCAGTGAAGTGAGCGACTTAACGGAGGATCTACGACCCCCTCTTAAGCGTATGAAAAACCCAAGCAAGTTAGAGAGCCCCCAAGCACAGAAAGCTGGAGGGCAAAATCCGGCGAAGCGGCCCAAAAACATGCAAGGCAAGAAAAGGAAAACCCCCGGTAAACTGCTACCTTTAAAACAGCTTGCCCGTAAAAACTCTGCTAGTACTGGGAAAACTACCATGGTTGCCCAAATGGAGGGACAAACACTGGCTCTGGAAAACCTATCCAAAAGCCTAGATGCATTGCATAGTTACATGGTGGGAGCCCTAGAAAAATTGACCGAGAGAGTAGCAAATTTAGAGGGACACCTAATGGGAAAAAGTAACATTAACAAAAGAGTGGGTACTTCCCCGACTACACAGACAGAATCAAGTTCAAATGGGCCCATTAGTACGAATCAAACAGTTATCCCAACCATAGTTGCGAGGGATATTATTACCAGACCCTCATCTCACGGACCCATTCTAGGCACGACAGATTTACACAATGATATTGGGCCAAATAGACTGCCTGTAGAAAACATCAGATCTAAAAACAGTATGGGAAAATTATCCATGGGACCAAGGTTAAACCCGGACCATGTAATGTGCAATCGCCTTGATTTGCCCCCGGCAGCTACGCCGTATGTTGTAATTTTGGCCAATGTCCCTACTTTGTCGACTCCGGGACATGAATCATGGAGTGAACTTCGTAACAAGTCACTCCATTGGTTGGGAAGACATTTTGGCTCCTGCGATACGCTATTTAAAAATTTTAAAATGGCAAGACGAGTTGCTTGGTTGGGCAAAGAGTGAAAAGAGCTCCAGGGAGATTGCATAGTTTTGACGTTTAGTGATCCCATGTTAGTCTACGCCATCTTAACTAAGATAGGGAACGCTTTCTACAATAACCATGGAATTAATGTATTATCGTTAGGAGTTTTTTATCCACCTCATTCACTCGCTTGCAGGCCCGATTCCAGAAAAGTTGCAGGGGTCTCCCATATAGAACCCTTACCTCGAGGAAATATTGCACTCTGTAATCGCTTTGAACCCCTATCCTCGTTGGAGGAGTTGGACTGACTAGTTCCAAACCAAGGGTGGGAGGTGGCCCAAGGGAAAGCGGATCTGACACTTCAATGGGGCGACCCCAAGCACTCTAGGGGACACGATACTCGCACTCAGGACGAGAAAGCAAGAGGCAAAATATCCAACAAAGATAAAATCATGGGGGGGGGGACATATGTGCAGACCCACCCAACATCCAAAGTAGTACTGACAAGGGTTTTAATGAACACACCACATTTGGGTTGCAAAGGATCATCGAAGGAGAGTTGATTAAGCCAAACATTAGTGGAATATGTAAAATACTGACCTGGAATATCGCAGGGCTGGCAGCTAAAGCTAGAGAACAACAGTGGTTAACGCTCATAGAGGAACATACCATAATCTGCCTCCAAGAAACGTGGGCATCTAGGGAAATACATTTACAAGGCTTCCAAACTTTCAATATTCCAGCAACTATAACCAAACAGGGGCGAAATAAAGGGGCTTATGCACCTACATTTCTAATGTGGCAGGGGTTAACAACGTGAAAAGTGTAAACGCCAGTGAGTTTTATCAGATACTGATAATGAACCTAGGTGGGGAAAAGGACGTTGTGCTGATAAATTTTTATAACAATATTCCCAAATCTTTGATAACAAATGTTTTCACCGACCTTTGTCGACTTTTAAAACATATCGAAGGGAAAATGTCACGGGATATGTTTATCATATGGGTTGGTGATTTTAACTGTTATCTGTGTAAATATAGTGAACAGGGCATATGTGGCTTTGGCAAGGATAGGGAAGATACGCCCCCACATTTTGCCCATATAAACTTTGGGGATTTGCTAAATGAAATGGTTTTCCAATATGATTTAGGATATGCAAATGATTTGTGCTCACCCTCGATACCCTTCCAAACGACCTTTAATGGTAGGGGTTGTAACTCAATTATTGATTTTGTTTTATTGTCTAAGAGGTATTCTAGTAACATACTTACCTGTAACACCCTTGATATTGTAATGAGTGACCACTACCCAATTTGTTTAAATCTCTCATTGAGAGGCTTGGCGAGAGGAATCAATAGGAACACACGATATAACTTTGACATTCACCTTGCAAGTACTAACGGGTATACTTTAAATTGGGCAAAAGTGGAACCCGGGGTATTCCTCCAACGTCTACTTAAAAAAACGATAGAGGAAATAGATGTATGCCTGTCACAGGGCAGGGATGATGAAGAAATATTCCATGCCTTCCTTAAGATTACAGACGAGGCTCGAAAACTATTAACCAGGGAAAAGCGAGATGTATCGTGCAACACTTTGGGCTGGTTTGATAAAGAATGTACAAAGACGCACATTTTCCTGAAAAATACCCTGCATAGTGCGCCTAGATGCAAGGAAAAAGTAAGGCAGGCCAGATTATTATATCGATCAGCCCTAAAGAAACGGAAAGCACACTTAAAAAAGGAAGCCTGGGAGTCCTTACATCAGGCCTGCTTAAGGAAAGATAATATTGGATTTTGGAAAGCGGTCAATGCTCCCTTTTTTATTAATAGAGAGACCGATATCATAGATACGGCCATTACAGGAGAAAAGTGGGTAGAATTTTTTATGGGATTATATAATGATGAAACCGTTAGTGAAACCATTATAGCAAGAGCAGCATTGGGCACTGAAGATAACACAAATAATGGACCCTTTCCCCTAGACATTAATATCTCCCTCGAGGAGGTTACTAGAGCGTTAAAGGAAAGTACTTCAGGGAAAGCACCGGGCCCAGACGGTATCCCGGTGGATGTTTACAAATCGAACATGGGGCTGTGGGCCCCAATTTTAACGAATGTTTTAAATAGTTGTAACCATTATAGGTTCATTCCCACGTGGATGGATGCCATTGTGATCCCCATATTTAAAAAAGGGGATAGAAATGAACCAAGCTGCTATCGCCCTATTTCCTTACTGGATGCTCTCATGAAGGTTGCAGGGAGGGTCATCTTAAATAAACTACAGACATGGATTGAAGACATGGGAGTCCTATCAAATTTTCAATACGGATTTCGCTCAGGTCTAGGTACAACTGAGCAGGGACTAAACCTGTCATTAATCATAGATAAATATACAAGAGTAAAGAAGGGTAAACTTTTTCTTACGTTCGTGGACCTAAGTTCCGCATTCGATTGTGTTAAACACGATAAACTGTGGAACATTCTTGAAGAACTAAAGATCGACCCACCACTGCTAACGTTCATCAAGGAATTATACAGGGGAGCCGGGGCGATGGTTCGTTTTGGGAGACAGGGGGAGTGCTCATCCAAGTTCCCTATAAAAAAGGGAGTCAGGCAGGGGTGCATACTTGCCCCTCTGCTTTTCTCACTTTATATTAACAGCTTGGGACAACATTTGAGTACATATCAATGTGATTACCCAACCATAAAGGATACCCCCGTCCCCATCCTTTTATACGCGGACGACGCAGTGATAATGGCGGGGACGCAATTAGGACTACAAAGGTCAGTTAGTAACTTTGTTGCCTATATGAATGATAGGGGCTTAAGGGTAAATATCACTAAAACATATACTATGAGCTGTGGAACAAACAGGAAAAAGACATGTGACATTTTTATAGATAGTAAAAAAATCGAAAGTACAGATACCTTCTCATACTTAGGTATAACCTTTGACAGGAAGGGAACTTGGAAAGCGGCCATGAAGGCTAGAAAAATGAACTTTTCAAGAGCTATAGGAGCGGTTACTAACTTCTCTAAGAAACTAGGTGGTAGACCAGTCCCAGAGTTGCTGGCCATTTATAAATCCAAATGCATCCCAACTGGGACATATGGAGCTGGCATCTGGGGCATTGAAGAAGCAGAACAAATTCAACGCTGTGAAAATACTTTTATCCGTTACTTGTTGGCTGTTCCTAGTTCTACCGCCACTTTTAGCTGCCATAGGGAACTTGGTCTTCCTTACATTTCTGATACCATCAAAATTAATCCCCTATTACTATGGCATAAGGTCTGGGTATCGGTGGAGACTGGTTTTAACAGAGATGTAATTTCGGATTGCCTTAAATCAGATAGAGTGGCTAATATGACATGGATTAATTATATAAAAAGACTCACACATGAAATTGGCCTCCCGGAATATTTTGACTCCCCGAGTACCCTGGAAATGGTATCTAGAAAAACGTTAAAAGACATTTGCCTGAACCATCTAGAGAACAAGCGTTGGTTAGTGGAGAAGGGTAAAAAAACAGTCATGGATAACCATTTGATGACCACATGTATATGTTTACAACCGTATTTGGTATTGGTACAGAGCAGCTTTTGTCGTATGCTTCTGGCTCGTTTTCGCTGTGGGTCATTTTTTAGGCTGGTCACATTTCCTGAAAAAAATGATTGGTCAGAAAGGTTGCCCATATGCCCATGCGATGACATTTCAATACAAACAACCTTGCATTGCACTTTGTTCTGTAAATATTATGTCGTACCAAGGAAAAAGTTTTTAATGCCTACCCTTAGAAGCTGGGGCCTAAAACAATGCAAACCAGCTTTATTAAGGTTACAACTGCTGGAAAATGAACAGATTATTATGATCATCTCCTCGTTTTTAAAGGCCGTTGTTAGGTATCGGAACACAATGTAATTTGTTAAAATTAGTCCCTTACCTTGCCTATTTTTATTTACTTGTGTACATATATGGACCCCCCCCTTGGCCTTAGTAGCACGCAACAGAATGATGAAAATAAGAATTGCCCAGTCCATGATGTTGAAACATGTAATATAATCGTGATAAGCTTTGTATACTTGTTTTAACCATTGGTGTGTTTATGACTCTGGCCTAACTGATCAATTTTCATTTTTAAAGGTTGCTGTGAGGTAGTGGCACTTATGTACATAATGGATTGCCCTACTGGTTTTAGGAGTATGTAACATACTTATGAAAATAAGAATTGTCCTCTTTCATGTCCTTGAACTATGTAACATAATTGTGATAACTTTTGTATATTTGTTTTTATCACGTGTGCTTTCATGACTTTTTTATTGTATCAACATAGACTAAGTCATACCTGACTGGATCTGGATCTTAACGATTTAACATTTAATATTAAATAATTGATTGCTTATGGTGCCCAACCTTAGATATTTTTAACAAGGCCTTAGGATATTGTGCCTTTTTTATACAATGCTTGAACAATCGCTTTCTGGAGATCCTTGTAGTTTTGCACATTTTTCAAATCAATATTTTATATGTACAACAGTTTTAACTTACTTTTTCTGCATTGACAATAATGGCAATATGAAAATTGTGGTTATTTTTTATGTGAATATAATACTTAAATATCCCGGTAGTGTTTTTTTAAGACGTTTTAAAAATAATCATGACATTTTGGATACTTTATGTAAAACTTTATTATTTTCTCCTATGAATGTTGAATGTATTGTCCTACAGTATGCTTTTATGGATGTAAATATTCACTCCGAATAAAGCTGTTTTTGATTTGATTTGACAACACTGGTGACATCACTGGTGACATCATCCAGTTATTGTGAGTGTTTTCTAAAAGTTTATGTGTTAAACATATATACTAAGGTACTACACAAGTTAAATTAGTATACTTTGTGTACTACTAATGAGTGATATACATTATGTGAGTGGCTGTGTGACTATTTGTATCCGTATGTGAGTGGGTGTGTAAGCAGCTGAGTGGGTGTGTGAGTGGCTGTATGGGTGAATAAGTTGGTGTGTGAGTATATGTATGGATGAATCAGTGGGTGTGGGTGAGTGGCTGTGTTGGTGAGTGAGTTGGTGTGTGAGTGACTGTATGGGTGAGTGAGTAGCTATGTGAGTGGCTGCATGGGTGGGTGAGTGGGTGAGTGAGTGTCTGTATGGGTGACTTAGTGGCTGTATGGGTGAGTGGGTAGGTATGTAAGTGGCTGTATGGGTGAGTGAGTGGCTGTTTGAGTGGGTATTTGGTTAACTGAGTGGGTGTGTGAGTGGCTGTATTAGAGAGTGAGTATCTGTGTGAGTGGCTGTATGTGTGAGTTAGTGGACATGTGAGTGCTTGTATGGATGTGTTAATGGGTATGTAAGTGGTTGTGTGGGTGTGTGAGTGGTTGTATGGGTGGGTGAGGGGCTCTGTTGAGAGGCTGTATGGTTGAGTGAGTGGGTGTGTGAGTGGCTGTATGGGTTAAGAAGTGGGTGTGTGAGTATCCGTATGGGTAAGTAAGTGGCTGTTTCAGTGACTGTATAGGTGAGTAAGTGGCTGTGTGAGTAGGTGTATGGGTAAGTAAGTGGCTGTGTGAGTGGCTGTTGGATGACTGAGTGGGCATATGAGTGGCCCTATGGATGAGTGAGTTGGTGTGTGTGAGTGGTTGCATGGATGTGTGAGTGGGTGTATGAGTGGTTCTGTGGATGATGTCATCAGTGATGTCTTCAGTGATATCACTGACCATGTCATGAGTGAAGTAATATGTAAGGTCATAAGCAGTGCATCTGAGCCTACTTAGAACATCCCTGTAACCTTTGGTTTTTTTTCAGTGAAGTTCTAAGGTTTTTGAATTCTAGTTCCTAACTGTAAAGTCCATGTAATCTTTGGGTTTTTTCAGCAAATTTCTATGTTTTTTAAATGTTATTGCCTAACTATAATGTCCCTGTAACCTTTGGTTTTCTTTAGGGAATTTCTAAGTTTTAAAAAAAAATTATTTTCTTACTGTAACCTGTAACCTTAGAGGATGGGTGTCTGAGTGGCTGTATGTGTCGGTTAGTGGGTGTGAATGGCTACATGAGTGTGTGAGTGGGTATGTGAGTGCCTGTGTGGGTCTGTGATTGGGTTTGTGAGTGTCTGTGTGGGCCTGTGAGTGGGTGTGTGAGTGTCTGTGTGGGTCTATGAATAGGTGTATGAATGTGTGAGTGAGTCTCTCAGTAGGTGTGTGAGTGTCTTTGTGGGTCTGTGAGTATATGCGTGAGTCTCTGAGTGGGTCTGTGAGTGGGTGTGTGAGTCTCTGAGTGGGCCTGTGAGTCAGTGTGTAAGTCTCTGAATAGGTCAGTGAGTGGGTGTGAGAGAGTATGAGTGGTTCTGTGAGTGGGTGCATGAGTGTTTGTGCAGATCTGTGAGTGGGTGTATATGTCTAAGTGGGTCTGTGAGTGGGTGCATGAGTGTCTGAATGGGTCTGTGAGTGGCTGTGAGAGTGTCTGTGTGATTCTGTGAATGCGTACATGAGTGCCTGAGTGGCTGTGAGAGTGTCTGTGTGGTTCTGTGAGTGGATGCATGAGTGCCTCAGTGGGGTTATGAGTGGGTGTGAGGGTGTCTGAGTGCATCTGTGAGTAGGTGCATGAGTGTCTGTGTAGGTCTACAAGTCTGTGTAAGAGTGTCTGAGTAGGTCTGTGAGTGGGTGAGTAAGTGGGTCTGTGAGTGGGTATATGAGTGTCTGAGTGGGTCTGTGAGTGAGTGTATCGGTGTCTGAGTGGGTCTGTCAGTGGGTGTGTGAATGCCTGAGTGTGTGAGTGGGTGTCTAATTGTCTGTGTAGGTGTGTCAATAGCTGTATCAGTGACTGGGCCACAATGGAACTGCACCTGCCCTTTATCCATCAAGAGTCCACAGTTTTGTACTAAATATCTACCCAAGTGGAATACTTTCTACTGGTTAATTACTAAGTGCTACCTCCTTGGGTAAATGTCCAGTACTTATTTTACACTGCAGCTGCATAATGGAGCATGAGGAAATGTCACCAGTGAACTTGTGTGCGTTTTGGCAATGTGATTGTTCCTTGTGTATCTTTATCCAGTAATTTGTGATAACATGAATCTTCCTATAAAGAAAACGCTGAAAGTACAAAGAGGTAAAGCTAAACCAAACAAGGGTCCTTCTTCTCAACAATATGAAAAAAGGGCTTCTTTCTTTGTTGGAAATGTCCTCATATTCCTCGGCATCAAGACTGCATCACTAAAATCAGCAGGAAACATGCTGCGGGGGCCTCTTTTTAAGCTGTCCATCATTATGGAAAAAGGCGGGAAGACCTTTACATACTACTAAGGAGGGTGGGGCCAAATGGGCAAAGCTTACAAGTGATTTGGACATTTCAATACTCGTAGTAATTTAAAGGGAGAAGCATGGACTCATCTGAGGCCAGGTCCCAAAATGGCTGCCAGCACTTCCTGGTTGAAGTGCTGGCAGCAAATCAGATTACAGCATGGGGACTGTCGGGTCCGCGGAGGTTCCACGTCCCTAGATGTAGAAATGTGGTTTTTAGTTGCTATCTCTAAAACTGGTGAACGGATGTACACCAAATCACAAAAGCATGCTTTCTGAACCAAGAGCTAGCTTTCTGCCAAATTTGGTGTAATTCCGTCCAGTGGTTTAGACTGTAGTTGTTTTCAAAATCCTTATGGGAAATTGCATGGGGAAAATGTGTTTTGGGACCCCCCCTTTTTCTCGAACCCCGCTTTATGGATTACCCCAAAACTTTTGAGGCAGCAGCTGACATGAGTGGTAAACTAGTTTTGAACATTTCGCGAGGATTCGTCAAATGGCGCCAAAGTTATTGGCAAAAGAAAAAATGCTTTTACTATGGAAACTACGTCCAAATTATAACTACCTACTAGCGACCAGCAGTAGGTAGTTATAGTTAGGACCTTATTTCCATAGGAAAAGCATTTTTTTACTTGCCTATATCTTTGACGCTTTTTGACAAGTATATACATATTACCTACTAGCTGTCGCCAGTAGGTGGTTATAGTTAGGACCATGTTTCCATAGGAAAAGTATTTTTGGACTTTGCTATATCTTTGGCACTGTTTGACGAATCTTTACAAATTTTCCTGTAAAGAGTGCCCCAGTGAATCTTGTTCAGCATGGAAAGTTTTGGGGTGATCTGACAAGCGTGGGCCAAGAAAAAGGGGGGGTGTCAAAAAAAGTGCTTTCCCAAGTTAATTCCCATAGGAGCTTTGAACACGACTACAGCCGAACCGCTGGACGAATTTACACCAAATTTGTCAGGAAGGTAGATTTTGGTTTGCAGATCATGCTTTCAGTTATCCAGTGTTAATCCATTCAGTAGTTGTTTAGAAAATGAAGGGAAGGAAATAAGGATATCTGGGATCGTGACGACTTTGTGAATAATAACTTGCTCATGCAGGGAAATGCAGATCTCTGATTGGCTGACAACACTTCAACCAAGTGTTGGCAGCCATTTTGGGACTTGGCTTCAGCCGAGTCCCAAAAATAAACTATAAAGAAAGGAAAAGGGGACACAGTAGGAATACCCTGACCCCCAAGCCTTGGTCTTTGGGTCTCCCTGGGACCCCGCCATGGCACAATAGCATTTTTTTAAATGTTGCAGCAGATTTGCGAATTCACAACAAAAAAGAGACAAGTGTGGGCTCCTGCGCTTATTTTGGAAATAGTCCCCAGGTGGGCCAGGTCTCACAGGCATGTGCATATATATAAACATTAAAGGTGGGGTGAATGGGCCCCTCTCCTTGGGCATTTTAATACCCCGGGGACCACCACCTCCCTGGGGGCTTATGTTTGTATTAGGGGTGACCATGCAGACCCCCGGGATCTGGGGACTGCCACCTCCCATGGGCTAAATTGATCATAATGAGGGGGCCTCGCAGACTTCCCCAGGCCCTGGGGACCACCACCTCCCCAGAGCCAAATACATTTTAAAACAGGTAGGGGACCACCACCCCCCCCAGAGCCAGCCCATGATCTATAAAGGAGGGGGGCCATGCAGCTCCCCTCCTGGAGCCATACATGGCCATGGGGACTGCCACCCCCTGGGCCGGCCCCTGCTATGTCCAGGGGTACCCACCCCTGGGACATAGCTGTTTCCATTTGCTTGGGATGAGCTAACAGCTCCCACCAAGCCAAAGCAAACACTCCGGTTCCAGCGGGTGGGAACTGTCAATGTGCTCCCGCCCACTGGAAGTGGAGGTTTCATCTCTTTCCCTGTCTCCGGGCAGGGAAGAGATGAAACTATTGTTACTACACGCAAGGAGCTACATTTCTAGCAGCTCCCTGTGTGCAGCATCAATGCCAGCTCCTACAGGAGGCAGGGAGCCAGCTAGGGCCGCAGGGGCCTTGAGGCTCCCCCGCAGTCCCGGTGTAATGACAGAAGGGAGCAGAAAGAGGCAGAATTAAGGTCAGAAACAAGCCGAAAGAAGCAAGATAAAGGTGAGAAACAAGCAGAAAGAGGCAGAATAAAGGTCAGCAACAAGCAGAAAGAGGCATGATAAAGGTGAGAAACGAGCAGAAAGAGGCAGAATAAAGGTCAGCAAGTAGCAGAAGGAGGCAAGATAAAGGTCAGAAACAAGCAGAAAGAAGCAATATAAAGGTAAGAAAATAGCAGAAAGACGCAGAATAAAGGTCAGTAACAAGCAGAAAGAGGCAAGATAAAGGAGGGAAACAAGCAGAAAGAGGCAGAATAAAGGTCAGAAACGAGCTGAAAGAGGCAAGATAAAGGTCAGCAACAAGCAGAAAGAGGCACAGTAAAGGTGAGAAACGAGCGGAAAGAGGCAGAATAAAGGTGAGAAATGAGCAGAAAGAGGCAAAATAAAGGTGAGAAACAAGCAGAAAGAGGAAGAATAAAGGTCAGAAACAAGCAGAAAGAGGCAAATTAAAGGTAAAAAATTAGCAGAAAGAGGATGAATAGAGGTCAGAAATTAACAGAAAGAGTCAAAATAGAGGTCAGAAATTAGCAGCAAGAGGCCGAATAAAGGTCAGAAACGAGCAGAAAGAGGCAGAATAAAAGTGAGAAACGATCAGAAAGAGCCAAAACATAGGTGAGAAAATAGCAGAAAGAGACAGAATAGAGGTCAGAAACAAGCAGAAAGAGGCAAAATAAAGGTCAGCAATGACCAGAAAGAGGCAGAATAAAGGTCAGAAACGAGCAGAAAGAGGCAAAATAGAGGTCAGAAACTAGCAGAAAGAGGCAAAATAAAGGTCAGAAGGGAACAGAAAGAGGCAAAATAAAGGTGAGAAACGAGCAGAAGGAGGCAAAATAATGGTCAGCATAGAGCAGCAAGAGGCAAGAAAAATGTCAGAACCTAGCAGAAAGAGGCTAAATAAAGGTCAGCAATGAGCAGAAAGTGGCAGAATAAAAGTCAGAAGGGAGCAGAAAGAGGCAGAATAAAGGACAGAAATGAGCAGAAAGGGGCAGAATAAGGGTGAGAAACGAGCAGGAAAAGGCAAAATAAAGGTCAGGAGTGAGCAGAAAGAGGCAAAATAACTGGCAAAATGAGCAGAAAGAGGCAAATTAGAGGTGAGAAATGAGCAGCAGGAGGCAAAATAGAGGTCAGAAATGAGCAATAAGATGTGGAATAAAGGTCAAGAGCGAGCAGAAAGAAGCAAAATAACGAGCAGAACAAACAAAAAGAGGCAACATGGAGGGCAGGAGCAAGCAGAGAAGAATCAAAAAACAAGTAGAAATTGAGCAGAGGAGGCACATAACCGAAGGCAGCAGAGGGTAGCGGACTGCAGGCAAGCTGGACAAGAGGACCATCACAGGGAGAGCTGACACAAGGAACTGCTCATGTGTGTCCTACTACTTATTTTACTGTGCACCTACTCATATAATCGCGCACCCACTGACAGACCCACTTGCACACTCACAGACCCACTCAGGGACCTACTCAGAGACTCACACACCCACTGACAGACATACTCAGACACTCATGCACCCACTCACAGATCCACAGAGAGACTCACATACACACTCACACACTCTTGCACCCACTCACAGACTTAGTCAGAAACTCGCACACCCACCTACATACCCACTCAGACATCACACACCCCCTCACAGATCCACTCAGACACTCACACACCCACTTATAGACTAACTTAGAGACTCTTGCACATTCTCACAGACCAACTCAGACACTCATCCACCCACTCACAGACCCACTCAGACACTCATGTTCCCATTCACAGACCCACTCAGAGACTCTTGCACCCACTCACAGATCCACTCAGAGACTCGCATACCCACTCCCAGACCCACTCAGAGACTCATACACTTACTTACAGACTCACTTAGAGACTCATACTGCTACTACCCCATGATAGGATGATGCAGCCACTCATAGACCCACTCAGACACTCAAGTACCCACTCACAGATTCATACCGGCACTCCTACATTCACTTATACAGCCATGTATACACCCATGCAGTCACTCACACACCCACTCACAGACCCATCCAGCCACTCACGCACCCACAAACCCACTCACACACCTACTCAGAGGCCCATACAGCCACTCACACACACACACAAACACACACTCACCTACCGATACAGCCACTCACACAGCCACTCTCAAATGTTACAGGTTTTTAGTTAGGAAATAAAAAAAAATTTAAATGTTGAAATTCACTGAAAAAAACAAAGGTTACAGGGATGTTGTAGTTATGAAATTGAATTATTAAAAAACCTTAGAAATTCACTGAAAAAAACAAAAGTTACAGGGACATTAAATTTAGGCTCATATTTCACTCGTACAAAACCAGTGAAATTTAGCAGTTATAGTTATCTGAGCTGACTATAACTTATGCCCCCACTAATCACTGCTTATGGCCTCACATATTATATCACTCATGACATTGAGTATAAGTGTTTCGTAAAAGTTTCTGAGAGTTAAAGATAAATACTAAGCTACTGCATACCTTAAATTACTATTTTGTTTGTACTACTAATGAGTGATACTGTTTCTAATATATTTCATTTGAGTGGCACTGTGACTGTCTGTATCAGTGTGGGAGTGGGTGTCTGAGTGGCTGTATAGGTATGTGAGTGGGTGTGTGAGTAGCTGTATGGGCGAAATCTTGTAAAACTGTACTGGGTTTCTTTTATTTTGAAGGCAAAGAGTCACTCACTTTATGGATTTACTCTAATACTGAAAAATGCAGAGGAGAGTTCTATGGCCAGAAAATACTCTGTCTTTACAGGTATAGAAGATAATGTAGGATTGGTATCAGGCACAACAGGTGCTAAGGGAACCACAAGGTTGTTTATTGGGCAGAAATCTTGTATGGACCTACATTGTCCTATATTACCCTTGGGCAGTGGAATAATAGGACTATTACAGGGGCTAGTGGTCTTTTTTATGATAGCCTGTTGAGGAGACAGTCTTTACTGACGTACATAAAGTACTTCTGCATTTTCCTTAAGTGACACTTATTTCAACAATCCGGCCCCTTTTTTGTGTTTTGACTAAACCTCCAAGTTCACTTGCTCAAGAACCTTGTTTTTAGTCATCTTTAAAGCTATATTCCCTTCAAGCTTATCAAAAACTGCAGCCCTGTCATTTCTGAGCTTGCACAATGTCCAACAACACCCTTCACCATCTCCCAACACCGACACAATTCCCAAAGTACATATAAAATTCTTAGGGGCTCATTACGATGGCGGAACGATCGCCACCGCCAGGCCGGCGGCGGCGATCGTTCCGCCATCAGAAGGAGATTTACCCACCGCCATATTAGGATGGCGGTGGGTATCGCCGCAGACGAAAAGTCCGTCCGCCGGTGGCAATCGTTACGATTGCCTGCCAGGTGGAACTGGGCCACTAATATGGTGGCGGTGCCTAGCAGGCACCGTCCGCCATATTAGGATGTGGGTGTTGGAGAGGCCTTTCCATGGCGGCGATGCCGCCATGAAAAGGCTGGTGGGGATTGGCTTTGGGGGTCCATTGCGGGCCCCCTCTGTGGGGGGGTGTACTGGGGGGGTACCAATGGTACCCCCCTGTGGGTACCCCCCTGCAGTTCCATGCATCAAGTGGCAGGCACCACGTGGTGCCTGCCACGTGGTGCAGGGAAATGCTGTGCATGCTCTTTTACCATTGCGGACGGTGCTGCAGCCAGCAGCACCGTCCGCAATGGTAAAAGGCCAGGATGCACCCACAAGGATGCGCCCGCCAGTATGGCAGGCGCATCCTAATGGCACTGGTGGGACCGCCCCACGTCTGGCGGTCGGTCCCATCATCGTTATGATGGCGGGCGGACTGATGTCCGCCCGCCATCATAATGAGCCCCTTAGTTCTTAGTAAGTCCTGAAGGCGATGGGGCCCAAATCTTTAAAGTAGAAACCTGGTGGTACAGCTATAGACACGTGTGGTTCTGAAGCTGGCACTTGAAATAACCTCTCTTCCTGTGGTCCTAGCTCAATGATCACTGCGCACCCTTCCTTGCCTACATACAATGGGGCCGATTCCGATCTCGGCCGGTAGGGCTCCGAATCGGATTCGGCTTTACCGGATCCGATTCGGAGCCCTGTTTCCCGACCGAACCGTACGCGGGTCCGGCCGAGCGAGTACGATGCGAAATCGCCGACCGACTCGTCCGGGCATCCCGACCGCTCCGACCGACTCGCTCGGACTCGACTCGCACCGCGCAATGGAGACGTTTCCCGGCCGGGTAAGTACGATGCGCGCCGCGAGCAGTCCGACCGAGCCGCGCCGTCCGGCTCGTAAGAGCTGTCGGAGCCGTAGTTTGGGGGTCCGTGTCGGACCCCCTGTACGCGTAGCCGCGCGAGTCGCACACAGGGGGGACCCATGGGTCCCCCTACCTGTGCGTGTACGGCGCGACCGCTTCGCCGCGTACCCGCTGTAGGGGGCGCACTTGTCCGACTTCGCACCCATTGAGTCAATGGGAGCCCGCGTACGCGTTGTACGACCGGCTCCCATTGACTTCAATGGGAGTCCGACCGACTCGAGTCCGTTAACATACGGACGCATCGTACTCGTTCGGTCGGACTGCACGGGTCCGATTCGGTCGGAAATCTCTCCGGGTCCGGCTCGGTCGGAGAAATTTCCGGCCCGAATCGGAATCGACCCCAATGTGTCTTCTAGCAACTCCATTGTCCAGTAAAAGTTTTTATCTGCCATGTGGGCATATGACTCAGGCACTGGCCCTGTGAAAAATGCTGCAGTGCAGTGCACTGGCCCTGGTACTAATGTCAACTTCAAGAAACCGAATGGTATGCTGTTCCTAAAGAATACAGTAGGTTGATATCAAGTCAGTGATACATAGTTATTAAATCACGACAGGCAGGAGAACATTTCCTCCTTTTGGAAAAAGACCCTCACACACCCAAGTCACAGGATGTATTGCCTCATCATCGGGTCTCCTCCTTATCGGGTCGGCGCTGCAATACCCGATCGGCGCCCGAATTGGGGCCTTTTAGCGGAGATCTTTATTCCTGATGCCGTAAGATATAGTGTGTGTGGGGGTTCTGTGGAAAGTGTAGATGTGGAAAGTGTAAAGGTGAAGTTAAAAATAAGAGGAAGCGATCCACTCAGAATTATTTTAATGAACGTGGTCGCTCTCTTAGTTAAAAACGTGATTAGTGCACACCCCTCTTATAAAGTATTGGGGATGTGCACTGAACAGGTCAACATGTTTCTTGCCATTGATTCAAATAGAAGGCAATTCTTCAGGACCATTTAAAATCTAACTACACTTTTTTGGTGGTGGACCCCAATGGTATAATAAAGTGTCCACTCGTACAGCACCCAAAAAAAGTGGTACCTGTTAGATTAGAGTCTCAACCCTAATTGGGTCAAGTTATTGCTTCATCGTGTACCGGCAGAGTCTAGAACACTGAATAGTACAGTGCCAATTGTAGTACGCAGCCACTGGCGGGTCTACACCTACCCACAGTCTGCCGGTCCCGGGAGGCTAATGTCAACTGCCATAAATGTGTGTGTAAATCTAGTTCAATGCCAGGGCTGTATTTAAGCAGTTCTTGAAACATGTCATTATAGAAATCTCCCTGTAATGGAGTCTATTGGTATCGTTTTGGAGAGAGAGAGACAAGACATGGGGTGCACATAACACAGAATCCTCATTTAGGGGCCTATTATGATCATGGGCGGATCGCCACCGCCGGGCCGGCAGTGGCAATCCGCCCGCCAAATGACCCATTTTCACCCCCCCGCCAAATTAGTATGGCGAGGGGCACCGCGGCGGACGGAAAGACCGTCCACCGCTTTTCCGCCGGTCGGATTGCCGGCCGGGCGGAAAAGGCACAGGTTATGGTGGCGCATCCATATTAGGATGCATGCCTTTCCATGGCGGAGACTCCGCCATGGAAAGGCATGCAGGAAATCACCATGAGGGCCCATTGCGGGCCCCCGGGGGTGGGGGGTGTGGGTGGCTGCACTGGGGGGTACCCATGGTACCCCCCATCATTGCCATGCACAAGGTGGCAGGCACCGCACGGTGCCTGTCATGTTGTGCATGGCAATGCACAACATGGGCTTTAATATTGCGGCGGGTGCTGCTTACAGCACCGCCCGCCGCAATGTTAAAGTCGAGGATGCGCCCGCCAGTGTGGGGGGCGCATCCTAATTGGCCTGGCGGGACCGCCGCAACTTTGGCGGTCGGTCCCGTGCTCCGTTGCGGTGGCGGGCGGACTTTTCCGCCCGCCATCGTAATAAGCCCCTTAATTTGCAAGCAGTTAGCACTTTATTAGCCAATTCTAACCTGTCCACAGGCACTTGTACGTAATTCCCATTTTGTGAAAAATATTATATTGCATGTGATTTGCAGAGGAGATCTCTTCCCAGCAAATTGATGGGCACATCTGGTGACATAAGAGACTCATGGGTCATTTTATAATCATCAACAGATATTGGTAGCTGTTCTATTAACTCTTCATGCATCATCATTCCATTCACAGCCACAGTGGTCACTTTCTGGCCACTGCTGGGACTTAATTTGTTCCTTACTGCTGATATTGTTGCCCCAATATAAATGAGAAAATCGATCTTTTTACCTCCTACCCTAATTGGAAACATGGGTTTCTCCTCGGGCGTGTCTGATACCTTCATCATAAAACAGTGGGCTGGGGTTTCTGCAATTTGGGTCACTATCTCTCTCCTCATTCTCCTATGCTGATCCTTGTTGTCCCCGGAAAGGATTCCTCCTGGGGTGCTGTGTCTCCTAGAAGTCTCTGGGCATGGGTGGATCTGATGGTTGGACCTCACCCCTGTCAAACCTGTCATTCCTGTCATTTCTATCATTCCTGTCATTTCTCTAATTTCTGTATTTTCCCCATCTTTCTCGCCTATTATCTCTCCCTCTCTAACTTCTGCAATTTCGGCCCCAGTGCCTGTACTTCCGGCAAACATAACACTGATCCCTAGTCTTGTCTCTTCTCTGGTATCCTTGTCCTCCATCCTGTCTATGCTGTATCCCCTGGTAGTACATTCCCTCTGGGCTTGCCTCACTTTGTACTTGCTGCAACATCATCCCTTTGTCACTTTTAGTTGTGGCCTTTTTCACCTTGAAAAATACCATCCCTTTCCAAAGTAATCAGAAGCGTGCATAACTCTTGATATCCTTTAGTAGACCAATCAGGGTGATGCAGTTTACAGCTATAAGCTATGCTAACAATCAATTCATAAGGGTCTGTGTGGCTAAAACGTTATATGCCTCTGTTGTCCGCAGAACCCCTGCACTATTATCCCATGCTTCATTGTACCTTAAAATGTAATCAGCAACTGACTCGCCTGCTTTCAGTAATATGGTCGTAACCTGAAAAAGTCTCCATGTTTCACTGCTAAGCCATTTATTGTGTCCCTTACAGACTCTAACCAATTCATCATTCTATGTTCTGTGATAGCCATATTATTAGTCAGTGTAGTCCAATCTCTTTCCTGTGGAATTTGGAGCGCACTTTTTACCAAAGACCGCTTACTCCTGTATCCTATTTTAGCAATATAGCAATCTATATTTTACGAAGGCATTCATAATACTTCACACTGGCAGTGAACGGGTGAGGTGTGTCCTTAGTCATGTGAGCCACCTGTAAGGGAGTCCACTGCTTTAACACTGCAGTCCACCCAAAACTATTTTTGGTGCAGTTATTTTTGTGTACAATAGTATGTCATCAAAAAATGTGTTCTCACCCTTTCCTTTTAGCGCCTGTGTGCGTGACTGTGTAAGTATCAGTCAGTCCCTATTATCTATCTTACCCTGGAGTTTAATAATGGAGCATTTTATTTCCTCCCTGTCGGTGTTCGCCTCCTGCTAGTACTCATCTGCCTCCCTCCTCATTAGAGCTAACTGATTGCATTCCTCCTCATTTACTTTCTCTTCTGCACTCCGCCCTAAATCCTCCCCAGGTGAAAAATCGGAGGCGGGGTTTCAAAAGCATGATCCATATCCTCTGATAGGTGTCATTTCAGGACAGGACAGGAGTTCTGAAACCACTTTCTCTGGGGCTAGCTGGCATAGCAGATACCCTTGTTAAATCTGGTTCACTGATAGAATATCGACGCCCAAAATATCCCCATACACAAATATTGAGTCATAAATATCGATGTCAAAAATATCAACATCCTATATTTATAATGGTATGTAAATATCGAAAAAATATATAGATGTAAAAAATATCGATGTACAAAATATCGATTTTTTTTATATATATAAAAAATAATGTTAAATATATGAAATAATAAAATGAACTTTAAAAAAATTATTTGGATTTAATATGCATTTTAACAAATAAAAGAAATACATTTAATTAAAAAACTTAAACATACATATAAAAAATGTAATATATATATATATATACTTACTTTAAAACTATTCATTTTAATTTATTTTTAAATTTTATAAATATATAAAAATTTACAAATAAATATATATATATATACATACACCTATAACATAAAATCTAATTACAAAAACATTATATTATAAATTAAAACATTAAAATATTTAATAGTCTTTAAACTTAAATTTTGCACTCCAATGAGTGCAACAGTAGGGAACGTATTGGATAGTGGAGGGGTAAAAATTACTATTCCCACTCCAGTGAGTGCAACAGTAGGGAAAGTGTTGGATAGCTGAGGGGTAAAAATTACTATTCCCATTCCAGTGAGTGCAACAGTAGGGAAAGTGTTGGAAGGGGAGGGGTAAAAATTATTATTCCCACTCCAGTGAGTGCAGCAGTAGGGAAAGTGTTGGATAGCAGAGGGGTAAAAATCAGTCAGTTCAAAATTAAAAACAAACAAAATATCAACTACACCAGAAAAGATTTTAAAAAACAAAAAAGAAAACATATATAAAAATATTAAAAATTTACAAAAGATAAAAACAGATTATAATGTTAAAAAGATCTAACAAATACCTAGAAAGATTTTTTTACAAAATTAAAAAATAATTTACAAACAACTATTTTTAATAGAAATTATTTATAATCAAAAACATTAATTACATAAATGTAATATTTTTATTTCCTACCCTATAACACCATACAATTCACAACACACATCTAAATTTAAAAGAAAATGTACCTATATAATTAATTATCAATTAAAGAAATATAATTAATTAAAAAACAAATTAAAACATATAAAAATTAATTTACTCCCCAAACGTTACCCCTATAAAACCGAAACCCACACACAAAATAAAAATAAACAATTACCATATTTATGAATTGATGAAATAATATTAATGATCAACGAATTATTAATTAATTAAACATAAATAACTTTCCACCCTCTACCCCAATAAACACCACAATGCACACCTTAAAATCATTACACAATTTCCATAACTAATTTAACATTAATAAATTAATATCAATTAACAACAACTTATTAATTAATTAAAAAGATATTACTTCCCACCCTTTACCACTATAAACCCACAACTCACATCTAAAATTTATTACACAATTTCCATATTTAAATTTGAATTAATTATTTAGCATTAATTAACAAATAATTATTAATTAATTATAAATAAATTACTTCCCACCCTATTCCCCTATAAACCCCACCACCCACTCCTAAAAAACATAACACAATTAACATAATTAATTACCAATTAATTAATTATTAATAATTAACAAGCAATTAATAAATAATTAATAATACATTAATTCCCACAATTAACACTATAAAATGTAAATTAAATACATTTTAATAAATAAAAAATATTAATCAATTTATTATAATTAAATTACTTCCCAACCTATTCCCCTATAAACCCACAACCCGCTCCTAAAAAATTGACACAATTAACATAATTACCAATTATTTAATTAATAATCTTTAACAACCAATTAATAATTAATTAATTCCCACAATTAACACTATAAAATGTAAATTAAATAAATATTAATAAATGCAAAATATTAATAAATGTATTATAATTAAATTACTTTCCATCCTATTCCCCTATAAACCCACAACCCGCTCCTAAAAAATGACACAATTAACATAATTACCAATTAATTAATAATAATTAACAACTAATTAATAATTAATGAATAATAAATTAATTCCCTCAATTAACACTATAAAATCTAAATTTAATAAATACTAATAAATAAATAAAAAATAATTAATGTATTATAATTAAATTACTTCCCACCCTATTCCCCTATAAACCCACATCCCGCTACAAAACAAAAAAACGCAAAATTTTATTAAAATCAAATTAACAACTACAAAACATTTAACACATATATTAAACAACAAAAGCAATACTTATACAAACAAATTGTTCACATACCTTTAAAATACATAATTAAATAAATAACACTAATTAAAACATCGATAATTTAAACAACTATGGGGCCCATTACGATACCCGGCGTAAATAAATCCGCCAGGCATGGAAGCGGCAAAAATCCGCCCGCACACACCGCCTGAACACCGACCACGCCATTACGATTACACAAACCGAAAACCGCCATCGGCGGAAAAATCACACAAAATACCGCCCGCCAACGTCCGAGTCGGAGTCAAACCGCCCGCCACGGACGGAAACACGCACGACAACACAAAACCGCCCGCCCTCACGGCCGACACACCGCACGTGAAATTACGATTGCACCGACATGAGCGCGGAAAACCCACAAATATACCGCCCGCCAGCGCAAACAACGCCGATGAGAATCGACACGGCAGAAGCCATGGCGCCAACGTACCTGCACAGAAACCATCCGCACACAAAACCAATAGCACACAACATGGCCAACAAGTCCACACAGCAAGGCACGCACAAATACACAAGCACAGTACACATCCCGAAAACACCCCCCGGACAAACAAAAAATACAAAGGCCAGAACCCCAGACACAACACACCTGAAAACAACAGACCATGAGGACACACCCACATAGGTGAGTACAAAAGCAGCACTCCCACAGACCACAACCCCTTGCTACATTGCAAACTAGAGAGGAGAGGAGAGGACACAGTGACACAGCAAGGACAGCAGCACACCACAGAAACGCACACATCACAACCACCACCAGCACCACCACCACCACCACCAAACACCGGCACCACAAACCCCCTGCACAATACACAACACACACCGCACCAGCACCACAAACACCATGGCACCACAAAGAATGCCCAAGTACACGCCCATTGAGCTGACGGTCATGGTCGACGAGATCATCAAGGTGTACCCACAAATCTATGGGAACATGGTCCAGCACACACCACTAGCCACCAGAAACAGAATGTGGAACCGGATCGTAGACCAGGTCAATGCAGTCGGGACCCTGCCCAGGAACAGAGGTGAAATAAACAAACGTTGGAATGACGTAAAGAGCCTGGTCAAGAAGAAGGAGGGCAAAAACAGAGAGCTGGCTGCCGTCACTGGCGGAGGGAATCCCGCGCTCTTTAAGACCTTCAAAGCGTGGGAGGAGAAGGTGCGAGTCGTAATACATCCGGAGATCCTCGCCGGATTAGCAGGGGAGTGGAGGCTGGTAAGTACAAACTAATGTATACCAGCACACCGCTATGTACTCACATGCGCAACTACCATGCCACAGCTCCCAGGGACAAACACCCCCATGTCCAGCACACAATACACAACACATCACACACACATGCAACAGACACCACCACACACAGCCCAAACCGAACAACTGTAAGATGCGTGGGGACATGTGTACACTCAGCCAGCCACGTAACCACCAACAGGTCCCCAAATATGCCAGAAGCGCCACAACGAGCACCCACCACACCCATGTGTCCGCCACAGCTGCACTAACCGACAAGTAACAGGTAAGTGGCAGGAACACAAAGTGCAGTGGGTGGGAGGGTGGACAGCCCAAGTACAACACACACCAGGCCCCAGTCCCACAGCACAGCAAGGAGGAGCATCCCCCACACCCCACAGCCACGTGTCAGCCACCGCAGTGCACAACGACAGCCGAAAGGCAGACATCACGGTCCACAGCAATCGGTGTCAGTGGGTGTCCAGCCACCCCCACGACCCACAACACCCCCCATCCCCACAGACCTGCAACATGGAGCACCCCCGCTTAGAGCCATGTGGCATCCAGTACAGTGCACGCACGAACAACTTGCAGGTGGGAAACTGGACAGGGCTGGATTACTGGAGGCATGAGGACCATAACACGACCAACACATGGGACATGTCACGTAGCAGACGAACACGCAGCACCGCCCACCGTCACGAACAAGTGAACAATGTGCACACGGACATGAACAACAGACTCACACCCCACATGACCCATCACAGACATAGCAACACCCAAGGAGCCACGTCTGCATGCACAAGCCACACTGAATATAGTCCCACACGGCAGCCACTGTGCAACTCATCACACACAACCGAAACACCATTGAAGTCCTGTCCATGTAGCCCCTACTGCCTGTCAACCACACACCCCACAACTACGCCTATGTAAGACAAACAACACTAGACGCAACAGAGCGGAACAACATAAATGCACACGAACACCACTGAACCCATCAAACTCACTGACACACCATGCACATACAACATACCATCCATCCCATCCGTCAGCCCCAGTCTCATGAAAGGCATGTCATCCGCACAGCTGCCACACATACAGCAGTCACGCTAAGATACATGCCCATGACCAACCATGTGCCAGAAGTCAATGAAGCGCACGACACACTGTGAGCAACAACACACAACATGGGCCACACCCCCCGAGCACTGCAGTGATGCACATGGCACAGGGCAGCACGCACACCAAGGAGATGGGACAACTGCAATACGTTGGCTGGCACACAACCATCACTCACTCATAACGATGCGTCCAATGCCATGTCCAGTAATCACAACAGACAGCAAATATGCAGGCCATGTCAAGCATGCACACACCTCAAACCATGCACTGTCATGCTGCCACAACACATGTCACGTTCGGCACCCATGGCTCACAGCATGTACCCCAAAAGCATATCCCCTCCCAAATGCGAATCTGGGGCATGGCCCCCATGTTGCCATATGCGTTCCTAAGCGTTCCATTTGAACCCCAAAAGCATATCCCTCCCAAATGCGAATCTGGGGCATGGCCCCCATGTTGCCATATGCGTTCCTAAGCGTTCCATTTGAACCCCAAAAGCATATTCCCTCCCAAATGCGAATCTGGGGCATGGCCCCCATGTTGCCATATGCGTTCCTAAGCGTTCCATTTGAACCCCAAAAGCATATTCCCTCCCAAATGCGAATCTGGGGCATGGCCCCCATGTTGCCATATGCGTTCCTAAGCGTTCCATTTGAACCCCAAAAGCATATTCTCTCCCAAATGCGAATCTGGGGCATGGCCCCCATGTTGCCATATGCGTTCCTAAGCGTTCCATTTGAACCCCAAAAGCATATTCCCTCCCAAATGCGAATCTGGGGCATGGCCCCCATGTTGCCATATGCGTTCCTAAGCGTCCCATCTGAACACCAAAAGCAAAGTACAAACCAGACCCAGGATGGGCCAGGAGCCCGCATACACCAGAGTCACAATAAGTAGGGGCACAGCAACACACCCATCGGCATGGCCAATCCGTCCCATGCCACATGTGCACAGCACACAGTCCCATTGCCAAGCACACACAACTACAGATGCTACAGCCACACACACGCCTCCGGGAAACCCATGTACGAGATTGCACGAACTGTTAATGTCAGACGACAAATACATACTTCGCCAGGTGCAACACAATAACAAATCTCATTCTCTCCACAGGTGACGAACTGCTGGATGCTGGGGATGGAGCCAGCAGCCAGCACAGCCAGCCTACAAGCCCCCAACGAGGACACACGGATCTGGAGGATCTGTCCTCCTCTTCGGACACGGACCACCAAGCAGGCCCATCTGGTGTGGCAGGGCCCAGCCGCTCCCCAGGACCCCTCCTACCCACCAACCCATCATCCAGGGCTGCTGAACATTCCCAGCCCCCTGCTGCCACTGTCGTTGCGGCCACACCCACGGTCATTGTGGCCACTACCACTGCCGCAACCGCCACCATCGCCGCACCGACCACCACTGCCGCCACCACCACCACGTCTTTGCTGGCACCAGCCCCAGCGCAGGTGGTGGCCCGGCCGACTGGATCCACCCTGGGAGTCACAGCGAGGACCGTGGTGAGCAATGTGGCTAGTGGGCAGGCCGGTGGCAGCAGGACTGGTAGGAGGAGCAGGGTCAGGGAAACGCCAGCCTCCCCTGGGAGCCATGCCCTGCCTCAAATGGCCAGAGTCCTTGGGGCCTATGAAGAGGCCCAAGGACAATGGCTCCGGTCTGCTTCAGACACGCGTGAGGTGCTGGGGGTGCTGAGGTCCATGGACGCCCGTATGGGCCAAATCGTGGACCTCATGGGACAGCTGGTGGTGGCGGTGAGGTCACAGCCAGGGACAGCAGCTCCCCTCCGCCACCACCTGCCGGGGCGCAGGGTGGAGCAGCAGTGTCCAGTTCCCCTGCGTCCACAGCCAGTGAGCACACCTCAACCACCAGCATGTCGCAAGCAGGCACCCCCTCGCAAACGTGGAAGGGGCCGTCCGAAGTGGAAACAGATCTCCCGGGAGGACTTCGCACGCTCCAAACGCAAGTGAGGCAGCCAGCCAGCCTTCCGCCAGCCTTCCTTGACCAGCCACTGCATTGACTTGGACTACGATCCCACTCCACACAGCCATCTGGATGGCATGTGTGTGTTGGACTATGGACATAGAACCAGTGGGTACACCCTGATCATCACGCAGCCATGACCGACAGCTCATTGTCACTGCACGCACCACTTTTGTCATCACCTTACACACAATCACATGTCACAGTTTGTAATAAATGCACCTTTTTCACTAACTGCTGTTTGTGCCCTGTGTTTTATTTGTACGGAATACAACGGCCACCTTGGGCGGAAAGGCACCTGATGCGTGGCATGGCAATTGAATCCGGAGGGCCTGTAGGGACCTAGGGGTGGGAGACAGAACAGGAGCACATTCAATGAGTGTGTCACACACCCATCACACAGTACATGTCAACAACTACAAGCAATGTACACACATCGCACAGAGCAATAGGGCACAATGCCACAGCCACCAACAGTGGCATACTACCCTGGCCATGGAGCGTTGACACACAGCACGCAGTGAACAAACGGCCACCCTGACACAGCACACACACACCTGCACAGATACAGCCACATCAGCCGTCGTACATGGACACTCACCGTCAAGTGAAGTAGCGGGCGATGAGCTGCTGCCGCACATTACCAGCTTCCTCCTCTCCACTGTCCTCCTCACTCGAGCTGTCCTGGTCTGCGGGCTGGGGCCCTGGTTGATCTCCGTCATCCACGATGAGGGGGATCTGCTTCCGAATGGCCAGATTGTGCAGCATGCAGCACGCCACCACTATCTGGCACACCTTCTGTGGGGAGTACGCCAGCGCACCCTCGGTGCGGTCCAGGCACCTGAACCTGGACTTGAGGAGGCCAAAGGTACGCTCGACCACACGTCTGGTCCTCCCATGTGCCTCATTGTAGCGATCGTCTGCTGGGGTG
The DNA here is from genome assembly GCA_963921515.1 of Calotriton arnoldi. Classification (NCBI taxonomy): domain Eukaryota; kingdom Metazoa; phylum Chordata; class Amphibia; order Caudata; family Salamandridae; genus Calotriton; species Calotriton arnoldi. The sequence continues at coordinate 1,802,532 of CAWUFW010002024.1, forward strand.
CGAGGATTCCTCAATGGACTGAGCAGCCATGCCCCATTCGGGTACGCAGAGTCACCTGGGTGTGAGGGACACAGAGAACCGTTGCTATTCCAACTGGACAGGGGACAGCATCGCACAACCAGCACGCTACACCACTCCACATACTCACCGACAATACAGGCACGATCCTGTTGCATATTGGACATCAGTCGTGGCAAGATGCTGTTGCGCATTATGTGTGCGTCATGGGCCGAGCCTGGGAACTTTGCACACACGTGGGTGATCACCATGTCCGCAAGGCACACCACTTGCACATTCAGGGAGTGCGTGTGCTTCCTGTTGCGGTACAGGTGCTCAGTGGCCTGTGGTGGAACAAGGCCGACATGTGTGCAGTCAATGGCTCCAACGACGTGTGGGATTCTGCCAAGGGCATAGAATGCACCCTTCACTGCCGCCAATTCACGAGCCCTGGGGAAGCGGATGTACCTGTTTCGGTACAGCATCATGGCTGCCAGTACATCCCTCAGCACCTTGCTGAACATGGGCTGGGACATCCCTCCTCCAATGCCCACTGTGTGCTGGAATGACCCAGTGGCGAAGAAATGCATGGCGGCCATCACCTTAGCCGTGGGGGTGACAGCAGTCGGATACACCCTGCGGGGACGGAGATGGGGTTCTAACATGGCACACAGTCGATGCAGGGTTGGCCTGTCCAGCCGAAACTTCCTAATAACCTCTGTATCGTCCATGTCCGCCAGCAATTGGTATGGGCGGTCAATGTTCGGTCTCCGCCTAGGGACAATGGCAGAGGACACATGTCAAAGCAACACGACACATATCAATTTCGCATACACATCACTGACATGACTGAGCAAGCACATGAGCCACAGCCCAGCTGTCAAGCTGGGACGGCACGGCCACAATACACTTACACAGGTCTCCCAACAATGGCAATGGCTAGTGATACAAACCACTGCCATGTGCATGCACATGGGGATCTAGGCCCCAATGACTTGCGGGGCGTGCTGATGGGGACTGACTGCATATCCGTCAAGCGGCAACGCCACGGCAACATGAATGTCTGCTGAGCATGGAACTGCTTCCGCGGCTGGATGAGTATGGCACACGACGACGACGATGTGGGCACAGGCTGAGCGGCCAAAACAAGTGGGACCTGTGGCACGAGGGGACATGAGACAGTAGTAGGTGTCAGCACTGCACCCTATGTACAGCACTGTACGGATCACACCTCCCGAAACATTGACAGGTGTCCACATTGACAGCCCCATGCCAAGACGGCTGTGTGCTTGCAGTCACACGTCACAGGTGAGAGGTTACATTGCACGTGCCAGGTGGCAGACGTACATAGTGGGAGCTGGCATGTGTGTGCATGTGTCTCCTGTTCAGGATCCACCAGATGGGCGCTGACTCTGTACTGACCATTGGACACAGCATGTTCCGTGGAAGGCTTGTGTGTGTGGGATGGTGGCACTGGATGTGCCTCCGTTGGGTGGGGGCCATGCACAGGGCGGGTACGTCGATGATTGCGCATTGTTGGTCACGGTGGGTGCACCAACTGAAGATGTGTTGCCCTGTGTTCAATTCCTATGTCCGCATGATGATGGACTGTAGATGTGGGCAGACTACACATTGGTCGATGTGCTGTCTATATGCATGTGCCTTCACACCAGGCACAGCTGCCCCTGCGACCCCTGCTGGACTCGCTGCTGGGTCTGTGGAGCTGATGCACCTTCTGCGCGTGGGGCGGACAGCTCTCCTCACTTCCCTCATTGCGCATGTCATGACTTTGCCGCAGGTGACATGGATCATGGAGGGCCCACATGTACGCGTGGGTAGGCTACACATGATTGTACACTGGTCGCCACCCCCAGTCAGTGTTTCGAATGGGAAGGTTGTCGTGCTGGTGGTATGTTCGATGTGGCGGATGGGCGGGCCTAGGTGCGGGCTTACATTCCGGACATGGGGGGTAGTTGGATTGGCGACTAGTTGCAGTACACACGGGACACGTCTCTTCCTTTCCACATCTGGGTCATCCCTTGTACTTACTGACAGTGATACAGTCATCTTCGCCCCAGCTCTCATGTCCTCCCCTCGCTCCCCCAATATGCATGCTCACCTGCGAGGCTAGCGCCTGCACAGGCAGCCCCAAGCTCGCACCAGAGAGGGCAAGGAGTGTATGTGTGGGTCCAGTTGCACGAGTGGGCTGTCTCAGGGTATGATGTGTGGCGGGACGCCGTCCACCTGCGTGGTGCCCCAAATGGAGACCCGGCCTGCATGGACTATGCATCACAGTCTTCGCCTTCCGGATCCGCCACCTGCGACACCCAGTGGCTGTGGCTGCCCTTGCGGCCAGGCCGCGTCCGTCTGCGGCTGATGGCCCACACATTCACTCTTTGGCCTCTCTGGGGAGGGCTCGGGGGTGGTGGCGCACGCGCTTGCACTTAGTCGCAATGGCATGTGGCGTGGTTGGTATGATGGGCAATGGATGGGATGGTGCGAGCCACCTCCCGTGACGTCAGTGCTGCTCGTGCTGTGGTGCGTCCCCCTACACTTCCATTTGACTTGTGCCATGCTAGACGTTGAGGTTCTATTGCCTGCGTGATATGACCAGGAGGAGCGCGAGGAGACCTCTCACACACCATGCTCCACTGCCATCCCGTGCCCTGTATCGCCTGTGCGGATTGACTATGTTGGGGTTACACCTGGTCGACTGGGGCTGTGTGTGCCTTGTCAAGGGGCATGGCGGGCGCACAACAGGATCCAGCTTGTCCACAGAGGGTGGGCTGAGGTGCGCCTGGTACCGCTTTGTACGTGTGCCCGGCTGCTGTGCACACACGTGTTCACTCCCCCCGACAGGTGTCCTCTCACGATGCCCAGGGAAGCGGTGGTGTACTGTTCATGACCCCTCCCAACACGGCGTGCTCCAACTTGGCATGTGCGCATCTACCCGCCGCACCCACCCACCTGAGCACTGCGTCCATACGACTTCACACGACACATGTGTGTCTTCCACAGTAGTGCTACTCATTTGCGTTGACATCCAATACCAGTGGACTACATGGTCATGTCACGACTGCCGTGTACTTCACATACTCTCATCCTCTCTCATTCGTACTTGTGAAATGAGTCAGCGGAGACAGTTTTGGTTTCAAACATTATATTGAGTCTTCTGTCCTCTGTGATGCAGTATAGTGGACACTACTGGCAGCGGAATACATGTTGAGGATATACTGAGCATGATTGCAAATGGGATAGGGTGTGGGGTTACATGTGATTGGCTGTTGCATGTGGGATGTGGGCTTCAGAGTGACATCTGCTTGGCCAAGGCTGTGCTAATGTACATTTACGTATAGCTGCGGAGCTGCGGACTTTGACACAGACGGTATACATGTAGCCTACCAGACCGCTTGGCATCATGGGCACAGTCCATCTCAGTTCCATGTGACAGGTTTGCTGCGGTTGTTCCTCATGCACGCGTGCATGTGAGATGACATCAGGGCATGTGCTTGCGTGCATGCAGCGGCGTGCCACTTGTTGTTGCACTGTGGTGGTTACTGAACATGTCACAGTCACTGGGGTCGTGTTGTTGTTGTATGCACTTGTCGTCCATGCAAAGGTCCTGGTATGGGATTCCCGGGCGGGGGTGGGAGGGGTGCAGCACCCACAGACTCCAGGCGACCTATTCATGTCCACTGAGCGGTGTGTGTGTCCATGGGCGCTGGATCCATGTCGTGTCCTGGTTGTTCGTGCAGTTCCGTCCATGTGGGTGCGATACACAGAGCCCATGCCACTGCCTCCCACGATGCATGCGGTGTTCCTGGATGTGATGGGGAACAGTGTGCATGTCCCGGTCATATCCGATGTCATGGCGATGTCGTTGATGGTGTGGTTACAGTTGCCGGTCGTTTGGTATGGCTGTTGTGGTGGTGACTGGCCAGTCCGTGCGGAAGCTAAGCATGGGTGCGGGGTTGGACATCATAGGTCACTCGGGGAACCTGCGTTGTGGTCCGACGAATTGACAGGTTGTCAGGTATGCGATGCCGTCCAGCAGGGCTTCCATGTCATTGGTGGTGTACATGTTTGCCAGCCAATGTAGCGGATGGTGGCTGTCAAGGTGTTGTTCGTAAGTTGTCCCTTGGAGGACCATGATGGGGCATGCTGGGTGACATTCGATGTAGCTGTTCTCGATGATCCGTCGTGTGGAGGCACAGTGGTCCCATTTCAGTGCGGGTGCGATGTTGGCCACATACGCCATGCCCCCATAGGCAGAGCAGGCCCTGTCGTGTGCGTCCAGAGGGAGGAGTAGTGGTAGCAGGTCCGCCTTCAGACATGCCGGGTTGGAGAGGCATATCTCGACGGGATGCTGGTAGGGACACCTCCGACAGTAGAAGACGGGCATGACGCAGCTGAACAATGTGATGCGGTAAGTCAGTCGGTAACTTACGTTCAGCAGGGACAGGAGATCGCATCCCAATGTATGGAACAGGTTGGTTTTGTACAGCTTGAGCTGTTCGGCGTAGTTGGGTAGGTGTGTTGCGGTTGCCATTTCGCAGCGGTTCGTTGAGGTGGCGTGCTCCGGCTGTGTGTGCAGTCTGCAATGTGCACGCTCCGAGGTTGCTGTGAGCTCTGTGTAGTCGTAGGGAGACAGGACTTGTGTTCTGTTTGCTTGTTTGGAGGACACGGGCCCTCTTCCCACATGCTTCTCAGACAGTTCAAGGTCAGTGATGTGTGACTCCTTCCAATTAACTTGCATGTGGCCGACATGGGGAGTGTTTTCTTCTTTCTTCCCCGTCCGTTGTGTGCTTCTGTGATATGCGCTATCTGCCCTGTGGTCGGTCTCCTCGGCATGCCTGTGTTGGTCTATTCTTGGACAATGGCTGTATTCACCGGCTTCTGTCGTAGGGCTGTGGTTTCGGAGTTGGAATGGAAGGTCATTCAGTGCTGTCTGCTCTCCCTTGTGTGGGCGGCAGGCTGCCTTTCCGCTCTGCGTTGGGCCTTGTGTGTGAATGTTATTCTTGGGCCACCTGTTGTCGGTCCCCGGGCTCTTTGGTGTTCCGTTTTATATGTCTTGTTCATATGTGCAGGGTGGTATGGGTGTTTCAGTGTGGTACTGGCGTTCCTCTTCCCGAAGGGGCCCTGCTTCTCCTAGTTGGTGTTGCCGCCGCTGTGTGCTACGCCATGTTTGTTACACTGGGGTGTGTCCTGCTGTTGCGTGACTTCACTGACATGTGTGCGTCGGTTGTGTGGCGTTGGGTGTTGTCCGTGAATTGGGCGTTGGGGACATGTCTGTGGCAGGCCTGTCACGTGTCATGTGCGTTCGGGGTGGGGCTGATGTGTGTGCTGCTTGGTTGTGTCCCTGTGTCTGTGTGCGACGCATGCATGGCGCTGCGGTTGGCCTCTGCGTTGTGCGCATGTGTGGCGGCGTCATCGGCGCTTTGGGGCCGTGACGGGGTGGTTGGTTCCTAGTCCCAGGTGGTGTGTACACATGTGTTCCGCGATGTTACGATTTGGCCTGTGTGTCATATGTGGATGCAATGGTGGATGTGTAGTGTACACGCGCTGGTGGGGGGTTGTCCGCTTTTTCCGCCCTTGCACTGTGTGCGCTGTTTGCGTGCACTTGTTGTGTGTGTGCCTACCTGCGTCTCCGCGGTACGTTGCGTCCTTGGTGGTGCATCAGCAGAAGCATGGGGAGGGCCTGCAGTGCTGGATTCATGCTCGGGGAGCCGCTTCTTCGTTGTCCGTGCTCGGCATCCGTGTTACCGCTTCGGTTTGTCGTACGGTATCTCTTGGCCGTGGGAGCCGTTTGTTTGCGGCATCGTAATTTATGCGCCGGGCGGGACGTGTTTCGTCGGACGGTGTGTGTCAGTTGAGCTGCGCCGCTACGTGTACGGGCGCACTTTGATGGCGGACGGTGTTGCTGGCTTGCCGGCGGTGTTTGGCCTACTTTTCGCATCGTAATTGGACGGGCGTGTGGACTGCTGCGTGCCGGCGGTAACTGGTGCTTTTTGCATCCGCCAGCACGGCGGTGGTGCTTCCGCCCGCCATCGTAATGAGCCCCTATATTTTTGCAAACGATATTAATGACTTCGATATTTTCAAAAACGATATTTCTTACCTCCAAGTCGATATTCTTGACCACGATATTCTTGCTGTTGATATTTCTGCATCACGATATTTCCAACTCGATATTTGTGTATGTCGACATTTAAAACTCAATATTCTGTCTGTGCACCGTTAAATCCCTTTCCAGGGACACATAAAAATAAGGGACTTTTGATAAACCTTGTTTTGGAGTGGGTGCCTGCTCATGTGCGTTATTTCTTTCACAGTGTATGTAGAGGCCTGGAAGCGATGGGTAAATTGAAATTGGTTGAGGAGGGTCTGAAAAATGAGGTGCAGGCTTTACAGTCCCTGCAGAATGGAGGCTTTGTCCCAGTGTCGGGTGACTGCTCCCACCACCATCACTACCTTCGAACCAGAAATTGAACTCCTCACTCGCATTTAATCTCTGTCTTTTCCTTTCTTCCTCAGTTAACAATAAAATGTCCTCCTCAGTCAATATACTCCCCGATATTTGCTCACCATTTGTTCCTTCTCCTAGCTTGACGTAAAGGCCTTGAGGTTTGACTGTACTGAACAGTGACTTCAATTTATTTATGTCAACATGTACTTGTCTATGCATTAAAATGCACAGCAGAGCTACCCTTCTAGAAGTAGTGGCGTTTGGTATGGCTTTAACCCTGTCTACTTCAGCTAATGTACAGCCACAGTGTTTGCACAGTGACAGAAAATGTTGTCCTGTTAACAAACATTTACCTAATTCTAATAGACATTGGCTTTGCGTGGTGGGTCAATTCTTCCCCAATTCTAGTTTCTCTTTATTATTTGGTGTTGTGCACTCACTGTTCACCACTGCAGACCAGTCCCCGGCATCTGTGTCCAGAGGCTGTGGTGGTTTCACATTTCACTGGCCTTTCTTCTTTGAAAGGAGAGCTTTCCTTTATAGCAGTTGAACACCACTGCTGCAAATAATCACTTATATAGTGTGAATCCCATGACAGGTCACCCCGTAATTCCATAGTCTCTGTCAAATATTTAATATCATCTATCTCAAGGGAGCCAAATTTATGCCATCTCTCTTTCCCAGTCCATGTCCACACCAGCATGCAAAATGGACTTACATATTCTAGGCAATTCTTCTCCTCGACTACCTGAGCTGCAGGGCTATCTGGTAGTAATTTAAGCCCTTTCTTTCCTGCCAGCTGTTTAAACAACTTTTTAGTCTTTTTCTGCTTATCAGGGTTTACAAACTTCCCATTTTCTTTAGAATTTCCATTGGCAATTGTGCCTTTCAGTCAGATAAATGCACTTATACCCAGACAGATAAACACAACAAAATGTGTCCAGCAAGAAAAGGATGTTAGGCAGTGGACAAAGAAAGAGAGAAAGAGAAAAATCAACAGCTATTGACAACTCAGATAACACATAAAACCAGTTCATTATTCAACCCAGCAATACACCACTTCACATATGATTCAAAGAATCACTGTTTTATGCGAGAATGTAAGGAAAACACATCTGCATACCACCATCAGTCAACATATAATTCAAATAAAGTTATTGACCAATAACCAATTCCCTCTGTGCACATTTCAAAATCATTTCCCTGTATTTTGCTGCAACTTGATAATCAGATGGTCATTTCGCCCCACCCTGTGAGATTGCGCCTGGGGTTTCCCAAATTCCCTGCGGCACAGGCTCTTATGCATGAAAATTACAATTTTACATAGGAATTTGCCACTGCCAGCTAACTTACTGGCATGGAGCAACTCACAGTTAACTCATCAGTCCCCTGTTTAACCATCCGAGAGGAGGGGAGATCCTGCTCTATTCAAAGCGTTAAAGGGCCACGGTGGCAAGGTACTCACCACTCACCGGTCATGGCACTTTACACATCCGAGTCAGGGCATCATTTGTCGGGGAATAACTTTGCAACCTCCCTGGAGCGATGAAAGATAAACTCACCAGACACAGCAGGGGGTTCAGGAAGAGATGAAATATATTTGTAGCTACCAATGCTTGTTGGCCAGACAAAGAAGATGAAGCAGGTGAACACCCCATGCACATAGTACAGCAGGCTCTTTCTTCTTCAAGTGACCAGTGTGGGGCTTTATATACAATACAGCAATGCAGCACAGGCATAAACCAAAGAAGGCACAGCGCCAAATATGAGGTAAAATGTAGAAATGGCACAAGCAAAAATGAACAGAAGGCACAGTGCCAAATATGGCATACATATAGAAATCCCACACAAGTCTAAAAGTAACAGAAACAGGTGTACAGTGTAGGCAGCTAAAGGAAGTTATGATCTTGTGTGTGAAACGCCCCTTTGTCAGCTTACTAATGTGGGAGACAGGAAAGGCATGGTACGATAGAGAAAAAGGAGAAAAGACCTCTGAGTGTCTGTGCAGCTGTTGTCAAGGACAGAGTGGGGGCCATGGTCCAGGGCTTAAATACGATCTGTGAAGGAGGGGCTGGTGTGCCATGTAGGACCTGGCTGCACCTAAACTAAAACTGGAATAAACGATGTTATCTATGTAGAACATAAATATGGATTTATGTTTATTTTTTACCAACACCAATCACTTCAGATTCTGTCTGGAAAGTTTCAGGGTGATTCTTCAAACGGAGGCTGAGAAAAAGGGGGCCCCAAAACATGTTTTCCCCATGCAATTTCCCATAGGGATTTTAGATGCGACTACAGCCCAACCCGCTGAACGGAATTACACCAAATTTGGCAGAAAGCTAGCTCTTGGTCCAGAAAGAGCCTGTATTGTAATTTGGTGTAAATCCGTTCAGTAGTTTTAGGAGGTATTAAAGAAAAAATACATTTGTATCTAAGGATGCAAACCGTCTGCGGATCTGACAGATCTCTTGCTGAGACCTATCCCAACGGCCAAAACATTTTTTTTCAATTTTGCGACAAATTCGAAGAGTAGCTGCAGTAAAACTGAAAAGAAAACAAGGGCGGCACCCAAGCTTGTTTTGTATAAGCCTCCCTGGTGGGTCAGATCCCCGGGGGTGGATTAATAATGCTAATGGGGAGGGGGGCATGTGTGGTCCCACTCCCTAGACCAATTTTGGCCCAGGGGACCCCATCTCCTGTGGCCAGGCTGCATAGAAGGGGAAGGGGGGCCACATGACCCCCATCCTCGGTTGATTTCTGCACTGGGAACTACCACCCCCCCGGGCCTGGCCATACACAAATAAAGGGAGGGGAGCCATGTGACCCCCCTCCCAGAGCCATTAATGGCCCTGGAAACCCCATCCCCAAGGGCCGGGCTCATGCTATGTCTGGGGTGCCTACCGCCAGGCATAGCAGTTTCTCTGCCCAGACTGGTCCAGGCAGGAAAAGCTCAGTTTGCTCTTGCTTGGCGGGAGCAATTTAAAGCTTTCACCAAGCGAGAGCAAACAGCAAGTCCGCTCCCAGTGGGTGGTAGCATGAACAATGCACCCGCCCGCTGGGAGCGGACTTTTCATCTGTTACCCTGCCCACTGTGAAGCGGACAGGGACACAGATGAAAATAATTGTTCCTGACCACAGGGAGCAGTATTTTTAGCTGCTCCCTGTGAGAGGGAGCAATGCTAGCTCCCCTGGAGGTGGGGAGCCAGCAGGGGCCGCAGGAGCATTGAGGCTCCTCCCACCGCTTCCAACAAAAAGATAGTGGGTGTCCTTGGTGGGCTTCACAGCACCCACAATTTACTGCACAGGCTCCGGAGGATGGGGTCCCTGGGGCAAATATTGGCCCAGAGAGGGGGGCTGCGTGCCCCCTTCCCCTTTACATCCTGGCCAGACCCTGGGGGACGGGGTCCACTGGGACAATATTGGCCCGGGGAGGGGGGCTGCATGCCCCTCCCCCTTAAGAATAAGGCTGGGCCATGAGAGATGGCATTCCCAGGGCCAAAATTGGCCCGGGGAAGTGCCAGTGTACCCCCCCCCTTTAAATATGAGTGGGTGCCTTGGGTGGGCTCCATGGCACCCAACATTTGTTGAGCGGGCCACTGGGCAAAATTGACCTGGGGAGGGAGGCTGCGTACCCACCACTCATATAGCCAAACAGTGACTGTAGCACACAGTCACACACCAATAAAATCATTCACATACACATTTACTCACCTACATGCCCAAATTTGAGTATTAGTTCACCCTTAAAGCCCTGGAGGCTATCCGCAGAATGCAATCTGCACCACAGGAAGAGTTTGAAGAAGACTACTTCAGGATTCATGAGAAGGGAGAATCCTGATTGTCATTGATCTCAGAATCAGGGCCCCAAAAGGTAGTGGCTCTGAGAAGGAGGAAGAGGAGCAGAGAAAAGACTGGGCAAAGGCTCCAGAGGAGAGAGGGGATCTCCCAAAGAGAGAGTTCCCTATTGGATTTGATGCTGGAAGTACTGTCTCCTCCCAAGCCCAATTCCTTGAGGACCTCAAAGACAGACAGTCTGAGTGGGACCTGAGGTTGCAGCTGCCAAGATGGCTGTAGAGGAAAGAAAAGCTGAGGCTAAGAGAGCCTTGGAGGAGAAAAGGGTCTTGCTGGCTCAAGAATTGAGTGTCAAGAAGCTGGACTTGAAGGCCAAATAGATGTTAGAGTCTAGCAACAGTGGTGAAAGAACCACTACTGTGGCCAGTGCAAAAGAAAGAGTTCACATACCCAGAGACTTGGTGCCTGACTTTAAGAAAGAGGGTGATATATACAGGTGGTTTCAGGCCTATGAAGTAGCTCTAGAGGTACAGAGGATCTCTGAGGAGGATTGGAGAGCTAGCCTTTGGAGTCTTGTTCCTGGTGATGAGAGGGATGACCTACTGGCCCTAAAGAAGGAGAAGAGATTGAGGTATCCCACCTAATGAAGGCCCTTGTCAGTAAGTATGAATTCACCTCAGAGGAGTGCAGGTTGAAATTCAGTGGCAGTCACAAACTGTGTCGCCAGTCCTGGGAGGATTTTGTGGGGTACTTTTGAAATGTTTGTAAAAAGTACTGTCATTTTTAGGTCTCGCCTGAGCCAGCGCATGCGCTGCTCTGGCGAAAGTTTTAGTAAGCGGGTTTTGGAAGTGCAAACAGTGGCTTTTGCTGGCGACTAGCATGCGTTCACGCGAGCGTGCACGCGCGATCAGGCGCCATATGGCTTCCCTCGCCATCTGGACGCTCGCGTGAACGCAAGCTGGTCGCCAGCAAAAGCCACTGTCTGCACTTCCAAAACCCGCTTACTTTCACGGCCGCGCGGCCGTACAGTTTCACGGCCGCGCGGCCATTGCTTGTCTCTGTATTCAGTGAAATAAATGTGCGCGCCAAGCCATTGCTAAATTTGAAGTCTCCGCTCTAAACATTTTGTTAAAAAAAATCTATCTTCAATACCCGTGCAGTAATTTAGTAAAAATGCGCGCTTAGTAAAGCCAAACATATTTAAATCACGTGACTGAGACATAAACATAACAAGGCGAGAAACGCCTTTTGTTTTCGAACGATAAGCCCATTTTCAACAAATACAATCGCCCCAAATAAATCAGGGTTTAAACACCTGCCTGGTCAGTTAGCATCGCTGGAACTCGTAACTTTTTAGAAGTGGTAATGTCTGGTTTATTTATACACGTTTACACGTAGCTGAAGTGGCATTTCTAGAACTTTCTGCCATCTGCTCAGAATGTGCCACCCTTCAAACAACGACTTGTCCTCCTTTTCACTTATTCCGCATTCTGAAATGTGCCCTCTGTCTTCGCACTGGCATGCTTGACGATCTGTTTGACTGTAAAGGTTACGTTAATTTAATTGTCCATTTTTTTCTTACCAGACTAAAAGCACCTATTTTATTGTAAAAATGCATTGCTGCTATAAACTGAGCCTACTTTGCTTTACTGTAATTTCACTAACACTGACTTAATTTAAACTGCTCACCTTAATTTGCATTTCTGTTTTTTTTTCCTTGACTGTTCCTCTCAGTCAAGCATGTACTTCCTGACAAAATTACCCAAATGAAATAAATTGTGTGCACGGTGATGGCACCATGTTTAAAAGTTGTTTCAGACGCCGGGGCGCACCCCTAGGTCCACTAGAAGATCCGCACCTGTGTAAAGAATAAACAACTGCTAAACACATCACTTAATTTCAAAGTCTCCGGGCAAGATCACACTCCACATTCTGACTTTGGGGTCCGAGCGCGTGCATTGCTTCAACTACTCCCCCCTCGCCCCCTGCGCCGACCCCCCCCCCTCGGTGGAGGGACACTTCACTTTGCAGGCACTTTGTAACCTCGCTGTTTTCCATACATTGGACCTGCATTGATGCCGATGTTTACTGTCAGAAAAGTTGGCAAAATGAACGGGGCTGGATAACGCACCCCTCGACTCCGCCGTCTCCTTCTGTTCATCTAAAAAGACCCTGTCGCTTTTTGAGGGCAAAGGACTCCTTATTTTTCGAACATTCAAACTAAATACGCACGCTACCCTTGCACAGTCTACTTTCAAACTTACAGCAACGTCAGCTATACCACTGTATAAAATAGAGCCTGGCACAAGCGTTAAAACCGAAAGCTTCCAAGTGACTTACCGGTCAAAAAGTAAAGCCGCAATGATAAACACCCACAAAAAACACACTCACACGTTTCTGCCAGGGAGAAAACCGTGGGTTCACTTTTAATCATTATGTGCAAGTTAACTTTGCCATCCTCATATTTATTTAATTGACCTTCAGGCTAATACGGACCCGCGCTTATATTTTTTCAAAAAGGTTCGTTTGCTTCGGAAGACGTGCGATGTTATCCTAGGACGACGCCTGGTAAAACATGACGACGCCCCCATCTTTTTCTGTCTGTCGCGCGTGCTATAATTTATGAGGTGCAACGGAGTGCCGATAGAGGGCAGCAGAGAGTAGGAAACGGCTAAGAAGCCAAGCTAAAACAAGCATTGGCATAGCCAATAGGTCTCGCCTTTGGGACCATGTAAGTTAAAAAAAAAACCTGAAGTATAAGACTTCACGTTTACATTTACTTCGTATTTAGGATGCAGTAAATGTAAACGTGAAGTCTTACACTTCAGTTTGTTTTTTTTACTTACAAGGTCCCAAAGGCGAGACCTATTGGCTATGCCAATGCTTGTTTAAGAAGGTTTTTCTAACAGTTTTATACTTTTTCTTTTTTTTCAAAGGGAACTGGGAAGAAGGAATTATGTTCAGACTATGAAAAACATGAAGGTTCAATTGGGAGCTAAGAAAATAATTAAATATTTCTGCTGACAGTACTTGCCACATCTGTATGATTGAAAATGCAGTACTTGCTTCCTTAGGCTTTTTTCCTCAGTGTCTTTTGAAATGCTACATGTAATATACTGTTCTATAAATAACTTACAGCCTCATCTCTGTCTGTTCCAAATTTAGGTGAATCTTTTACCCAGAACATCATATGAATATGAGGAACACCTCTTGCTTGTTACTCTTTTTGCAAAAAGAATCAGTAATTTCTCCAAGAGGTGGATTTTTTTGTTGCAGATGAAGGACAGCATTATTTGAAATCTCTGCTTAAAGTACCTGAAAACATTTGCCATATCAAAGGTTCAATGGGGAGCTAAGAAAATAATTAAATATTTCTGCTGACAGTACTTGCCACAGCTGATGGTGATTCTCCTAAGGGTGCTGTACAGGTGGACTGTCCTGCTGCACCTAGTTTGTCCCACATCATTTAGTTGTGGCCCCTTTCTGGAATTATTTTAAGTGCTTCCACATGGAAGTTGTCCCATGTAAATAATTGTTTGTAGTGCCCCTGGATAACTGCTTTCCACAAACATTACAGTAAAGATATTTATCTGTAACCTTCTTTTCCCTTCATGGTATTGTAAGATGCTTCCAAACTTCACTTTGTTTTGTGCTTCTTGAAGAACTTGTGCACTAAAGTGTATTTGTAAATAGTTAAATAAGTTATGTTATGTTTATTTGTTAATTGTTTGGATTAAATTGTATTGTAATGTTAATAAAATGTACTTGTAAACTAATTTAAAATGTGTATTACTAATTTAACTTATGGGTCACAAACACACCCATGCAGGTATTCATACACGAAATCACACACCTATAGAGTCATTCATACAGGTACTGACACACCCACACATACACTCATACACCTAGTGAAACCCTCATACAGTTAGTCACACACCCATTTACACATGCAAACAGCTACTTACATAGGCTCATACACTCATACAGCCATTCACACACCCACTCACACACCAAGCCTCACACTGATACAGTGACTCATTCACGCAGTTATACACTGATACATTCACTAACACACCCACACACCAATACACATACCCACACACCATGCCATACACTGACAAAACCATACATAGACTGCCACATTTATGCACACACCAATACAGCCACTGACATACCCAGGCACTCACTGATACAGCAACTGACAGACCCACGCTCACACTGATAAAACCTCTGACACCCCCAGGGACACACCAATACAGCCACTGGCATATCCAGACACACACTGATGCAACCACTGATATACCCAGCCACACTCCAATACATAAACTGACATACCCAGGCACATACTTATACAGCCAATGACACTCAGTCACATATTGATACAGCCACTTAAACATTTAGCCAAACACTAATACTAATACAAAACACAAAAACCCCAAAACATACTGATACAGCCAGTTAAACACCCAAAAACACACTAATACAGACACTAACACAGCCAACCAAACAATAATGCATCCAATAATATACCCAGGCACACGCTGATGTATACACTGACACAACCAGGGATACACCAATGCAGACACTGACACAGTCAGGCATATACCAAAGTAGACACTGACACGCCCAGCCAAACACTTGGGTGTGTCAGTGTATGGCTGGGTGTGTTATTGGATGCATTGGTATTTGGATGGGTGCGTCAATGTCTGCATTGCTGTATGCCAGGGTGTGTCAGTGCCTGCATTGGTATGTCCCTGGGTGTGTCAGTGTATGCATCAGTCATGCCTGGGTGTGTTAAACACACTGACACACACACTGAGGGACCTACCAATGTATACACTGACACACCCAGGCATACAGCAATGCAGAAACTGACACACCCAGCCAAACACTAATGGGCCCAATAAAACACCCAGGCACACACCGATACACACATTAACACACCCAGTCTCACTCTGATACAGTCACTGACACATTAAAAACACACAGTCAGCTCTTTGTATGACCAGGTGGTGTTTCTAAAAAGAACTGTTTTTTTGTAGATGGGTTTTTAGCAGTTTTTTTTATTTTATTTTTTAAACAAAAGTGAACAGGGTAGTAAAAGGGTGAGGATGGGGAAATGCAAAGAAACAACTCACTTCAGTCTTCAAAAAACATTATGTGGTAACTGAAAGCAAAAGAAAAACCATTAACAGCAATGCTTCTTCACTGTATTCAAGTATACACCCACATAGGATATTTTTACAGCAACAAGCATTTGACACTTCGAACAGCAAGTAACCATCTCACTCAATTCTTCGCAGGTAGCTGGTATTGTAATGACTGCAGCTGATGATGGTTCTCCCAAGGGTGCTGTAGAGGTGAACTGTCCTACTGCACCTGCTTTCTCCCACATCATCTGGTTGTAGACCCTTTCATAAATTGTTTTTAAGTGCTTCCACATTGAACTTGTGCCATGTGAATACTTCTTTGCAGTGCCTCTGGATAACTGCTTGTCACAAATATTGCACTGAACATGTTTTGATGTTATCTTCTTTTCCCCAGAAGGTATTGTAAAGTACTTCCAGACATCACTTTCCTTTTATCCAAAGTGGTGTATCTTCCTCCTCATCCTCAACAGGTTCTGGATGTTCACCCTGGACAGAAGATGTAGCTTCAGCCATACTATGAAAGCAAAGCACCAATGGTTCACAATCCTCTTTCTAAAGACTTCACTGGGGAACGAACTATTTTTGGGTGTGGTTTTCCAGGTACAATGGTGAGGTCCTAATATATCCAATCAAAAGGGAAGGGTTGGGTGTGTCTTCGGACAAATTCGTGAACCTGGCACGTAGATACGTGGATTTGAGAAATTCATATCCAACTTTCTTGAAAAACAGATATAGGGTGCCTCATATACACTTGTAAATATGTTCACACTGTTGTCTTTAATGATAATGGAGGGGTGAATATATTTAAAAGAATTTATAGAATCTTCTGCGAATTCACAGATTCGTGGATTCATTCCAATCACGTGATCGGGATTAAAAACCATAGAGCACTAGCCCTGTAGAAGTTTTCAGACTCATGGAGGTACCGTGGAACCAAAAAATACATTGAAAAAAAAATAATTGTTTAATTACATTAACAAAAAATTTATATATTTGACATTAAGTACATATGTGATTTTTCTTAAACATATATAAAGTATATTTATAAAAAGAATGTGTGTAGTTAAAAAAATCAAAATAAAGTGTAGTATACTTAGTATTACAAATAAACCCTAGAAATTAACAAAAAAAAATAAACATTACAGGGACATAATACTTTAGAAATAGAATTTGAAAAACCTTAGAAATTTGTTGAAAAAAACAAAGGTTATAGGGACGTTATAGCTGGGAAATAACTTTAAAAACCCTTAGAAATTCAATGAAAAAGCAAAGGTCACAGGAACGTTATAGTTAGGAAATAGAACTAAAAAAAACGTAAAAATTCCCTGAAAAACGCAGGTTACAGTGACGCTATAGTTAGGAAATACAACAAAAACCTTGGGAATTCACTGAAAAAGCC
Organism: Calotriton arnoldi; assembly: GCA_963921515.1. Lineage (NCBI taxonomy): Eukaryota > Metazoa > Chordata > Amphibia > Caudata > Salamandridae > Calotriton > Calotriton arnoldi. The sequence continues at coordinate 1,819,339 of CAWUFW010002024.1, forward strand.
AAAGGTTACAGGGACATTATAGTTAGACTCAGATTTCACACCTACAAAGCCATTGAACTTCAGCAGTTATAGTTACCTGAGCTAACTATAACTTACACCCCCACAATGCCTTGCTTATGACCTCACATAATATATCACTCATGACATGGTCCGTGACATTACTGATGACATCTCAGATGACAACACTGATGATATCATCCCCAGAACCACGCACACCACATACAGCCTCTCATATACCCACAGAATGATTCACATACCCATTCACAGACCAATACACCACTTACACGCCTACTCATCATCATAAACGTACACAACAAATAAGACACATAGACATACAACACACCCACTCACAGAGCCACTCACACACCCATTAACTCACCATACATCTACACACACAGGTACTCACTCAACCATACAGCTAGTAACAGAGCTACTAACTCACCCATACAGCCACTCACACACCTATTCACTCACCCACACAATCACTCACATACCCATTCACACATCCATACAATCACTCAAACGCCCACTTACTCACCTATACAGTCACTTACTGTGCAATACAGCCCCTCTCACTTCCAATAACTTACCTATACACCCACTCAAGCTACCACTTACTCACTCATATGCCCACTTACACACCCAGTCACTTAACCATAGAGCCATTCACACAGCCACGTAGTCACCCATACAGCCACTCATCTACCCATACAGCCACTCACACAGCCACCCACCCATACAGTTCCTCACACACCCACTCACCCACCCATACAACCACTCACACAGATACTCACCCACCCATACAGCCACTGAGTCAGCCACTCATACACAGAATCATACATTCACATAGCCACTAAGGTGAGGTATATTAGAAATAGTATCACTCATTAGTAGTAAAGAAACAATAGTAATCTGACTTATGCAGTAGCTTAGTATATATCTTAAAGTCTCAGAAGCGTTTACAAAATATTTACACTCACTGGATGATGTCATCAGTGATGCCATCATTGTTGCTATTTGAGATGTCATCAGTGATGTCACTGATCACGCCATGAGTAATGTAATAGGTGAGGTCATAAGCAATGCATTGCGGGGGCGTAAGTTATAGTTAGCTAACTGCTGAATTTCAATTGTTTTGTACGAGTGAAATTTGAGCCTAACAATAACGTCCCTGTAACCTTTGTTTTTTACAGTGAATATATATATATATAGATAGATAGATAGATAGATATCTCTCTTCAACATGCCTGCTTCCAAATCCAAACAAGCTCCAGCATGCTCGGGTTCACTTTTAAACTGCTTTACTTGTGGATCACAACAGGTAACGCGTTTCAACCGCAGCCGCGGTCTTTGTCTTTATATATATATATAATACCTACTGGCAGTTGCCAGTAGGTAGTTATAGTTAGGACCACAGTTTCCATATGAAAAGCGTTTTTTGTTTTGCCAATAACTTTGGCGCCGCTTGACGAATCTCCACGATTTGTCAAGCGGGGGCTGAGCTTATAGCCCGAACTGCTGAATGGAATTACACCAAATTTGGCAGAAAGCTAGATGTTGGTCCAGAAAGTGTGCTTTTTGTGATTTGGTATAAATCTGTTCAGTAGTTTTTGAGATATCTACCTTAAAAAAAATATAGATATCTGGGTACGCAAGTCCTTGCAGTGGACTCGCGGAAACTACTAAAATTTGATTGGCTGCCAACACTTCAGCCAGGAAGTGTTGGCAGGCATCTTGGGACTCGTCTTGAAGCTGAGTCCCATAAAAAAAAGTGATGTTATGAGTGATGTCACTGACCATGTCATGAGTGATGTAATATGTGAGGTCATAAGCAGTGCATTGCTGGGGCGCGAGTTATAGTTAGCTCACTAACTATAACTGCTGATTTTCTCTGGATTTGTACGAGTGAAACATCAGCCTAACTATAACGTCTCTGTAACCTTTATTTTGACAATAAATATTTATATATATTTATACATACACAAACATATATATATACACACGTCCAGACATACTTACCTTAAATACACTTACTTTGCATTGGAAAGGCAAGCATGTTAAAGGTATATGATTGGTAAAGGCATGTGTGGTAAAGGCATTGGGTTGTAAGTGCAATGCGTGGTAAATTATGCATTGTAAAGACAATGCGTGGTTCTGCCTGCTTTGCACAGGCTGTTTCCTGATGGAAGAATACTTGCAATAAGTCTAACCACTGGCAATTGCTCAGGGTGGCAATACAACCCATTGTGTATTTGCCCACCATGCCACCTCAGTTTGGTCCTAGCCATATGTAAATCAGTCTTGATTGTGCTCCTATAGGAACAGTCTAGCCCAATGCCAGGCGAGGTACTTGCTGAACTGGAACTCAAGCAACCCAAGACTGGTTTTCACTTGATTGTAGCTCTTCAGTTAGGTGTTGCTTGGTTCCAAGGCCACATGAGTACAGCACCCATGTCTGGGCATAACCCTTGGCCACTTATGGCTTTACATCAAACACACGAAAGGTGATGGGAGGAATAATTACAATAAGTCTAACAACTGCCAATCACTCGGGGTAGCAATCCAATCCATTGTTATTTTGCCCACCATGCCAACTTAGACTGGGGCAAGATTCTCTGCTCAATGTTCAAAGCACTTTGCATCATTCACAGAGCATCCCAAAGAAATGGACCGCTATACCTAAAAATGTAATTTAAACTATGCAAAGAAAATGTAACACTGCACTCCAGTTTATCACCACAAAGTTGTCACACCACCTTAAAATAAGAAATTCATAGGAGGCTCGGCTTTCTTGGTACATGCTGCCAAACTCTGGAACTCATTGTCTGCTATGATTCAAACCATCTATAAGCATTTAAAGTTCAGAAGAGGTGTGAAAACATGGTTGTTCCGAAGATAATTACATCAACTGCTAACTTTGGAAGAGAACCCAGAACCATAATCCCTCTACCAAAATAAGCTCAGTCTTGAGATATCAAACAGCATGGCCCAGAACACCACAGCAAGAGCACTGTCACCAGCTCTCAACCCAAACTGGAGAGCTCCACCCAACACAACCTCACAATGACCTCGAAATATGGATGGAATATTATGACTACACCTCTCCAATCAACACCAGAAGTACCCACTGCCATTCTACACTGAAGACCCCAACATGCTATCTACCCTACCTTCTACCTCTAACATCAAGATGGAAGACAAGTCTTTATGACTGTCTTTCTAGTATCAATTTGATATAATCCATGTCGCCATGTCATTTCACATACCGATTTATTACCTGATGCGTCATTGTTAACGGAACAGGTGTATAATGTATGAAAGGACCTGTGGGACCTTGCTGGCAAATTGATGGTACAGATGACCACTCATTACCAACTAGACAGGACTGCTGAGGCCAGAGAGACCTGTCACAAATTACTGGTCCACAGATGACGCTAAGATATTCTACCCGCCATGTCCCAAATAGTCACATACACTGAGCATTGACATCCTATAATGACAAAAAAGATGGCAATAATGTAGTCCATTTTAGCAATTAAAATCTCACAATGACAATCATACAAAGGAGGACTGTAACGCAGTCTATCCAGGCAGATCTCTGTTCCGCCTACACGCAGTGCTTAATTTGAGCCGTTAGTTGCAAGTGAGACCCACCGGCACTCACGTTTTGGGACTGGCACTTATTTTTTCTCAAGTGAAAGACACAAAAGGGGGAAAGAAGGAGGAAGATGAAAAAGAAAGGCACAAAAGCATTGACAAAAAGAGAAAGCAGGAATGACAAAGAATATGCAAGAGTGAGATAAAGAGGCAAGGAGTGTCTGGTGCCCAATTAAAGAGGCTTGAGGTGGAGTCAAGGCTACTCTGCCTTGGTATTTGGCACCCCTGTCATTCAGTAGGCCCAGATGCGGGATTCTTTTTTTTTTTTTAAATATTTTTTTAATTGTTTTTTAAGAAATGAAAGATCCAGGTGAAAAAAGAAATCAATAATGCACGATATAGGTACAACAGTGGGCAGCAAGGTATACTTATAAGCAGAAGGTGTTGCAGCAGCATCTCCAATGCGGAACACATGATTAAACCAATGTCACAGATATACAGATATAAGGGTCTTATTCCAATACGAGTACATTTGTCAAGAGTGGGCAATTCATCACAGTTGTTAACGTCCAATCCCTGCCCTGCTTTGGGTAAGGCCCGTTCCTCCTTCTTCTGTGTCGAAATCTAGGCCATAATATTCTATCCAGGGCGTCCAAATTTTCCGGAATTTACGAGGGCACCCTCTCGCCTTGTAGACCACCTTTTCTGCGACCATATATAGATCCATACTGGACCTCCACTCTACGAATGTAGGAGGTCATTGAGCCCCCCAACCTTTAGCTACATCTCTCTTGGCCACTACTAACCCTAGGTTAGCCAACAGGAGCTTATGCCTTGGCAGATCAATATCCGTGGAGATACCTAGTAAGAGAAACTTTACATCCAACCCAAGTTGAGCTCCAAGGTTATTGTTCAGTTCTTTCTCTATCCTGTGCCAGTAGGTTTGAATGTGCCTGCACTCCCAGAGGGTGTGGATATACGTGCCTCGCTCTGTGTGGCATCTAAGGCAATCTGGGTTGTCAGCCCTCCCCATGGCATGTAATCGTGCCCTATCAAAATAGATCCTGTGTAGGATCTTATATTGTATGAGACGCAACCTTAATCTGATCGCCACTTCATGTGGGTGCATGAGGGCCGCTTCCCAGTCAATATCATCTAGTGGGCCGGTGATGAGTTCCCATTTGGCTCGGAGCGGACCAAGGTTGTCGGGTATATTGTTGATCTGTGTCTTGTATGTCAGGGAGATGGCTTGGGTCGGGATCTCTTCTTGTAGGAGCCTACCTTCTAACGGGGCATAGTCCGGGAATGTCGCAGTGTACAACCCTTCAGCCTGCCAGGCATGCTTAAGTCTAAGGTAGGCGTATGCTTGGGTATCATGGAGTTGGTATTTAGCCTGAAGCGAAGCAAATGATGCTAGGGAGCCCATCTCTAACAGGTCCCCTATCTTGGAGATACCTATGAGGTCCCATTTCTTAAATCCCCTCAGCTTACGTATCTCGGGTAATCTAGCACCCTCCCACAGAGGGGTCTCCCGCGTAGGCCTCCACTCCCATTTCATCTGCCTTTCCTCACTCTTCCAGGCTGCCAGTACTTGTTGAGTGGCAGGTAGGAGACGTGTACCACCCGCTCCCCCGTATATGTAATGTAAGTGAGTGCGGGTTCGGAATTGTAGCCGTTCCAGCCTATAAGTAGGATGGTCTCCCGGCGCATGGTTCCATTCATTAATGACTATAAGATGGGCTGCTCTATGATATGCTCTGACATCCGGCAAGGCTAGACCCCCATTATAGGGATTGCGTTGCGACGTTTGCAGCGCTATACGTGGGTGAGCTCCGTCCCATAAGAGGAGACGTAGTTCACTGTTGATGGCAGTGAAAATAGTATCTGGTAGTTTGTAGTAGGTGTTTTGTAAAATGTACAGAAGCTGGGGGAGCGTGATCATCTTATACATGGCGGCCCTCCCCATTATGGTCAGAGGGAGTTTCCTCCACCTCTTCACATCTTCCTGAAAGTTCAGTAGCACCCGTCGAATATTACGCTCCAGCCTGGTTATGGGGTCAGTGGTGATGTAAAGTCCCAGATACGTAAACCCCTCTGTGGAAAGTCGCAGACAGCTCGGATAGGTTTGAGGCTCTACCGCCCCGCTCAACGGATATAGGGTGGACTTATTCCAATTAATCTTGTAGCCTGCGTGGCCACCATACTCTTCAAAGATCTGTAACAGTCGGGGGAGTATCTCAGCTGGTTGTGTGACATAAAGCAGCACGTCGTCTGCGTATAGCGATATGCGTTCTTCTGTTAAGAAACGGGATTCGTCCACAAAACCACCAAGCCCTTGACAGGTTCGAACCACACAGGCCAACGGTTCCAGGATAAGAGCAAACAGCAGGGGAGATAAGGGACATCCCTGACTGGTACCGTGCTGGATCGGCCAACTCGGGGAAACTACCCCATTGACTCGGACTGTGGCCTCAGGTGCATTATATAACAGTGCCAACCACTCTCGGAACACCGGGCCGAAGCCCATCCTTTCCAGTATGCACCACATGAAGGGCCAATGTATTGTGTCAAACGCTTTTTCAGCGTCAAGCGAGAGGAGCATATGGGGGCTGTCCCGACTCTGCACCGTGTCCATCCAGTTTGCGAGGCGTCGGAGGTTGAAATGTGTGGCCCGCTTAGGCATAAAACCTGACTGATGCCTATGTATCAGGGGGGTAATAACGGTCAGGAGGCGCGTGGCAAGTATTGTGGCCAGAATCTTCGTCTCAATGTTGAGCAGGGATATGGGGCGATAGGACCCACAGTCATCCGGGGATTTCCCCGCCTTCGGATGACCACCACCGTGGCCACACGGAGGTCCCTTGGCAAAATCCCTTGGTCTTTCGACTCCGTGTACATCTTGAGAAGGTGGGGCACTAGCAAAGTGCTATTTAGTTAAAAAAATTCACTCGGAAGACCGTTAGGGCCTGGGGCCTTGCCTGCTTTCTGCCGGCCAATAGCCTCGGTCACTTCTGCTATCGTCAAATCTCCCTCCAGACTATCCCTCTCCTCTTGTGAGAGCGAGGGCAGGTCGATCGCATTCAGGTATTGGCGTATTTGTGACTCCTCCGTCTGGGGTTGGGCTGCGTATAGTGTTGCGTAATATCGAGCAAAGGCCCCTGCTATAGCCAAGGGTGTGGTATGTGTGACGGTACCTTCATTAATAGATAGCACCCATCGTGCCTCTAGTTCCTTCCGTCCCAGCCATGCAAGTAGCTTCCCTGCTCTATCCCCGGTTTCATAGAGCCGATGCTGGGTCGCCAATTCTTGTGCCCAGACCTCATTGGTCGCAAGTGCTAGATAGTCTCGCTTAGTTATGTCAATTTGGCGAAGGGTATGGTCGGTTAGCGTGGTAGGATCGCTTCCCTCTAGGCTTATGAGCTTGTGTTCTAAGTCTGTAATTTCCTGGGCTTCGCGTTTCTTTTTGTGGGCAATTATATTTTGCGCCCTGTCGCGGAGTACCGTCTTGTAGGCCTCCCACAAAGTGATTGCCGATTCCACCGAGCCTTCATTTTCACGAAAGTATAGCTCGGAGTCCACCCGAAGCTCCTTAGCCACTGTCCCATCCTTCAATGCCCACGAATTCAAACGCCACTGTGCTACTTGGTGACCCTCCCTTCCACCCACCTTCATTAGCAGAGGCGAGTGGTCAGAGATGCCTCTGGCTAGATAGTCTATTGCGTCCACCTGTCGGACCTCACCTGCCGGGGCAAGGAGGTAGTCTAACCGTGAGAACACTCTATGGGACCCTGAAAAGTAAGAGTACGCTCGCAGATGAGGATGGTGCCGTCGCCACAGGTCAATTAACCCCAGGGTGTCTAAAAATCGGGCTAACTTTGTGGGCCCGTGGGATCCAGGTCGGTTTTGGGTACAGTCCAGAGAAGGATCATATACGTTGTTGAAATCTCCCCATATTATATGTATGGCTGGGCCTGAGTGTAGGAGGAGTTCCGTTAACCTATCTAAAGTACGCTGCTGTAATCAGGGGGGTGCATATACACTACTAAGGAAAAACGTCTTGCGTCTCCAAATGCCCTGCACTGCAACGTATGTCCCATCTGCGTCCACCCATTTCTTTGTGACATGGAAGGGAGGAGACTTTTTAATAAGAATTGCCACCCCTCGGGAACCTTTGGTAAATCCTGCGTGTGCCAGAGTGGTGCATTGCCCCCTTCCCAGGAAGGAACAGCTCGAGCCCAAAAGGTGTGTTTCCTGCAGGAGTATGATATCGGGCTTAAACCTCTTGAGGTAGCGGGTCACCAACCCCCTCTTGACTTTATTGCCCAATCCATTGACATTCCATGTCAGTACTGTATATTTGTCATCAGCCATTGTAAAGCGCCTCTTGGTTTGTCTCCTGCCCAGTGTCCCACCTGAGGACGGCCCCCCCTTGCCCCCACCCCCTCCAGCCCTAGCCCTCTGCTGTACAAATTGTGCCAAATAGTCCCCTTTCCCAGAAAACAATCTCAACTCAATACGCAAAACAGTGTTCAAATCACCCCCCAACCCACACTCTTCAGGTACCCACACCACTCCCCAATTCGTCAACATGACAACTCAGGCACGGGTAGTCTACTAAGAGGTCTGTAGCCCCCCGTCCCCCCCACTTAATTAACTACACACTAAGAAAACACAAACAGACAATATACTGCCCCGGCTCAGGTCTAAATCCTGTAGCGCCCACTAAGCCTTAGGGTAGTCTTACTGCCTTTGGGGAGCCATCTGGCCCCAATCTTCAGTCCTCTTCGCCATTGCTAGTCGGTTGCTGCTTCTGTGCATCGGCTTCAGGCAGGGTCTGCTCCGACGCTTCCAATCGCTGGATGCTCTCAAGTAGCGGGTGTTCACTGTCCACATCTGGTGAATCCTCTCTCTCGGACAATTCAGTATGGCCAGTATCATCCGACCTGACCAGGGTCCGCAGCGGGCGCAACCGAACCACCTCCGACTCCGACTCCGAGAGGCGCTCCCCAGCGTCTCTGGACCACTATGCTCTCCCCGGTGTGCCCCCAGCTGAATTACGGATTCGGAACACTCGCCTTCGACGTTTTTCTTTGGGGTGTTCCTGGCTTGGGCCTCCTCGTTTCCCCGAGAGTTGGCTTGAGACAGTTGGTGTCCCACGTCTCAATTGTGGCCGCTCCTCAATCCAGGACCATGCCTCATCAGGGGTTTGAAAAAACAGCGTGGATCCTTGAAAGATGACCTTCAGTTTGGCCGGGAATAGTAGCATATATTGGAGCCCAAGCACCCTTAACTTCACCTTAACCGGGTCAAAGGTCTGTCTCTGTTTCTGCACATCACGGGAGTAGTCCGGGAAAACCATCACTTTAGTGTTCTCATACCGGACCTCTCCTTGCTTCCGGATCTCGCGCAGTATCAAGACTCTGTCATGGAAGTTCAGGAAACGAGCTATCAGGGGTCGGGGCGGAGCGCCCGGAGGCGGGGGGAAACTCGGCATTCTGTGCGCCCGTTCTATGACAAAACAGGTCGAGAATGGTGCCTGCGGTAGGGTAGTCTTCAGGAAGGCCAAAAGAAATTGTCCTGGATCTGACGCCTCTGCTTTCTCGGGAAAATCAATAAAGCGCAGATTGTTCCGCCGGGCCCTGTTTTCCGCATCGTCCACCCTCCATGCCACCTCTGCCACAGAAGCCAGGAGTCCAGTAACGTCCTTCCGTGTGGTGTGGGAGACATCCTCCAGTTCTGATATGCAGTGCTCTGCCTCGGTTACTCGTTCGGAAACTTTGCGGAGATCGTGACGAAGCAGCATCACCTCTGAACGGATTTCCGCCATCTTCCCCTCCAAACTTTCTCTGGATTCACGTATAGCTTGCAGTATAGTCGTATTGTCTGGGGGAGGAGCAGGGCCGCCCTCCGCACCTGTCGTTGTAGGGGGCACCTTGGCATACCGGTCTAGTTTCCCTTGTCGGGATGCTTTGAGTTCTTTGTCTTTCGCCATCGTGGGTGACCCTGCACCAATGGATGTCCCAAGGTACGGTCTCACAGCCCCAGCCCGCGGCGCCTCGCCAAAGGGTTCACCACTCCTCTGCCCTCGGGTGCCCCGACGTCTGTGGATCAATTGCAGCAGCACCGGGCCAGTCGTGGAGTGCAGTGAGGGGCTCTACAGTCATGCCAGACCACGGAGAGAGTCAGCCCTCCTCGCGCTGGAGAGGCTCACAGTTGACAGCGTCCGCACTATTGCTTCAGGCCGGGCGTGGGGAGTATGAACAGGTGTCCCCGATTGAGTGGGCAAGGGGGCGCAGCTCTACTGGCGGTCACCGCTTGGGCCACGGGCACTGCACAAGTCCCAGGAATCAGGCGACTCACCCTCAACTCTTCTCCCTAGGTCCACTCGCTCAGGCGGGATGAGGGAGTCCAGAATGCAGGTGTAGGCCCGGGCGGAAGACGCACAGAGCACCGCCACGTGTCTGGGCTCAAAGCAGGCAACAGGGTAGGGAAGAGGTGCCCTTCGCGTGGGTTACTGTCTCCCAAGTCCTACCAGTAGCGTGGTGATCTGTGAGTGCGGGGGTGGAGAAAGAGGAGGTAGGGCGTCAGCGACCTCACCTCCGATGTCACCGTCTCCTCAGAGTCAGCAGCTGGACGCGCCATGGACAAGAGCGAGGAGGGCCATCACCATCCCAGCCACGGGGGCTCCAGGCAGAACATCAACTCGTGCCGCAGATTGGACGGCTCCGCAAGACAGACTGCAGCGCCGTCCTTCCGCGGGCCTCCTCCCACGGCGGGCGTAGTGGTCGAGGGCCAGCCGCCCCTGCGCAGTTCGTATACACCACAACAATCGCCTCAGGGCAGTGTGGCTGGGAGGCAGGGAGGTAAAGACAGGGGCGCCGCCAGGGACACACAGTCAAAGCAGCAGCAGGGCACAGGCTAGATCAGGGTGGAGGGCCCGTGCAGCGAGCCCCCGCCGCCGCAAGTCTCAGGCACCAAGTCCGGGGTCAAAACCCCGCCGACCGGGGCCCCCTGATGTCGTCTTACCACCGCAGTAGCTCCGGGCTCCGGGAGGCTGGCAGTGGCCCGATGTTGATCGCGGAGGTCTTCCGTTCGGCGGCCCCAGGCAGGGAGAAGCCCGGATCTCCGATCCCCTCGCCGCCGACCTCATGCACCCAGAAGCGCCACCGGAGCCTCCCAGCGCAGTCGCAGGTCGTCGATATCGTCACCGGAGTCAGGCCGCATGTAATCGCCGCCGCATCTGACACCACCAGCAGTCGTCCGCACCTCTCGCAGTCAGGCCAAGCCGGAGAATCACAGCTCCGCTCCCCGGCCCCGCTCATCACAGCGCGGGCGCCATCTTAGGAGAGGCCGCGCGCCGAGCACCTCGCCGGGAAAGTCCCCGCTCCAGGACAGGGGAGCCGCGATCGTGCTGGTAGGGCACACCACTGCCTTCCAGTGTCCAGCAGTCGTCAGGGAATCAGTGTGGTGACGAATGGGACCAGGATCAAGCCAGGATTACAATCGGGGCCAGCGGAGCTCTCGATCAACACGGCTACTCGGACATGTTGCTGGCCACGCCCCCCCAGATGCGAAATTCTTAATAAAACTTTGGGTCTGGACACTTATTTGTTTACAAATGAGCCACTGACCGTCCTCCATAAGCTCAGAGAGTGGATAAACTTTTGCCACAGCTAGCATAGAAAATTTGATTGAGTAGATAAAAGGTAAACTATCAACAGAGTAAAGGGACCTGCAGAGCTAATCAGAGTTGCCGGCACAACACATATTATAAAAATTAGTGTGTACCTTCACACTTCCTCATCCATCACATCACTATGTGCAACAACCCATAACAAGATAGCTGCACCGCGGTAGTCATCACACATGACATGGAAACACTTCCCATTAAGGGTCACAACAAAGACAAAACTCTTTCAACCATACTCCCACATGGTGTAGTGTGTTACATATATGGACAGGCATTTTAGTGCCCCACATAGGGGTAATAAGCGCTATCCAAATACCCTAGTACAGTGCAATACAATAGCTTATTATTAGGTCTCACCTACGGATAGCTTTTAGCTGTCTATTGTCAAAAAGACCTTTTGTGGACAGTACTAAAACTTACAGTTGTCTTTTGGCCAGCCATATGATTATCATTGGTTGGTTTTCTTGTCAAATTTAATTTGCTTTCTTCTTATATAAAGTTTTTCTTTAGGATTGTTCGTCCCCCTAGAGCATAGCTTCTTTGGAAACCTTTTGATTGGATGACTTGCATTCTTTTGTTCCTTTCTTAAAGTACACTTTTGTGCACATTCAAATTTACTTTTTTTTTACTTTTTTGCTCAAAGATTAGAACTTGCCATTTTAAAACATTAAATTTAAAAAAAATCATAAACAAAATGGTGGTTTGTAATGCTGTATCTGTACATCTATGTGGTGATGCATGCATGTGCATACAACATGAAACTGGGTTGCCGTTGTGTTCTGACGCATACACATACATGCGTTTTATGATGCACGCACACATACAAGTCAGCACGCTTTCTTTTTTTTGTTGTTGATGTTGCACAGCATCTGCACAAAGCATTTCTTTTTGATGATGCTGAACAACCTTGTCAAAAAGCACCAGCAAAACACAAAATGAATATGTTGGAAAAGAGAGATTTATTCACTTTGCAGACTTTTCGTCTGAATTGTTGTTATCTCCATGATACAGAAATTGTGCTCAACTTTTGGCAGTGGTGCAGGAAGGTTCCCATGGGTCCTAATGCAAACAAGAATAATGTAACCCCAATCCCATAAACAGATATAATTGGGTGTCCTGGGACCCTCCCCTATGTGGGCCCCCGGTTCCATTCTGTCTGAGGCACTATAGATTTCTACGCTACTGACCTTTGTGCCAATAATATAGCTAGTTACAGATTCAAAGATAAGCAGATTTTGCAGTAATTGGTGCATTGTATATATTTCATTTGACTAAATTCAATTTCTTGCTAAGCTACCCATTGTTGTTGTGGTCAAAGTGTTCCAGGCTTCTTGTAAGAAAGACTAGAGCGTGATTGCAGATAATAAGATCGGGCATCTTGAAAGAGCAATAAGTGTACACTCAGTTAGTTGACTTCAGGTCTTTAATTATACAGGACGTGACCAAGATCACACAAAATACTAAGTGCAAAACAACACAATTCTCAGACCTGAAAGGGTGACACAGAGTGATAGCTTTTCTCTTCTGCCTGTGGCACTAATGTGATAAATGTTTTACTGACGTGTTAGAGGACATAGATCAAAACTGCTGTTCACCAGATGTTGGACAGTAAATACACATAAAAGATCAGTCGAAACTGGGTCCTGAAATCCGATGGGTCACAAGTATCTTGTTTGTGAAATTTTGTTACAACCAAAAGGGAGAAAAATCTTTGTTAATGGCGTTTCATGATGCTTTCCACTGAGAAGCTTGAAGTAAGTACTCTGAAGGGGGTATGTCAACTCACAGTATATGTATATGTGATTAGTGTTTTTTTTTTCCATTTGTAGTTCGTTGCACCAACATGGGCTGGAATTTGGTCTAAAATTCTAGTGCAGTGTACCAGAATATCCTAGAGGACAAGGACTATATTTTTAGGTTTTGCCTGAGACAGCGCACATGCACTGCCAACGAAATCTTTTGTTAGCATACAAAAGTTTAAAAAGGGGCTTAGAGCCCGCCCATTATCTACCATTAGTTATTATTGGTAGGCTTCAATGTCACTCTTGTTTCAGTGCTTCCCATTGGTCACCGCTTCCTGCTCCCCTCTACTTCCTGATGGGTCTTCAAGGGATTGTCCCTGCTGTGAGGCATGGCCAAGTACAGTTTCCTGTCTGAAGCCAGTGTCCTTCCACTGGCCTCACACTTCTGCATGTACTTCTGTAAAATTTGCTGTATATGCCTCCCTCCTCCCACTGGCTGTGCCCTTGCCCCCGCCCCCCACCCCTCTCCATTGTGTTGGTGTTCCCTCCCTTCTCCCTCACACCTTCCTCTGTTGCTTGACACATGGTTATGTTGCCAACCCACCCCCCTCACGGTTCCCCCTGCCTCCTCCAACCCTCCCGTGCCCCACAAAAAACATTAGACAAAACCAAATAGCTCTCGCAGATGCAAGTTCTATTTTCCTTTGTTTGATGTTTTTTTAGACACATTGCACCGCAACCTGGGGTTCTGTGCAACCTGGCTTAAAGAAAAAAAAAGTGCTGTGACTTGGTCAGCGCTGACCAGTCATACCGATTTTTTCTTAATTTTAAGCTATGTTGTACAGCAGCCCACGCTTCTCTGCACCATGGCTACAAAAACATTGATTAAGCCAATAGATCAGACATAGGTGAAACCTATTAACTGCTTTTATCAGCTGTTCCACTGGATCCAGGAAGATAAATGAGCCAAATTCACAAAACCTACTGTAAGCAGTAGGACTAGGTGTAACATACTCCGGGAAACTTACAGCTGAGTCGTTATTTTGTCAGGACTCAGTCAAGAGTAGCTCACATCAACAAACGGAAAAATCTTTGTGAATTGGGGTCCAAGCATTTTCCGCTAATGAACAAAGAAAGGCATAATGAAAGTCACTTTCTACATTTACTACTGCACATTTTATACCTAGAGGTTTTCCCTATTATTAAGACATCCTGCTATATTTTCCAAATTTACCACAGTGAATAATTGACAGGATAACCAAAACTATACAGTTATATATAACTTTTTGGGAAAAATCTTAAACATACAAGTGAAAAAAATGTCTTTGATGCACTTGTGAAAGAGAGAACACGCTTGCAGCTATTATTTCTTCTCTGTAGCACAGCTTTTGAGATTATTCATTTAAAAATGCCTGTTGTAGCTATTTGATACTTTGGAACGAATTTGATGTTGTGTCACACCATAAACACTGTTGTCCCTTCCTCAATCAACAGTCTATGTTGTTCAGTAAGTGCCATATTGTCTGGCTACTCAAGCTTACCCAGTCCCATCTGCCCACTTCCTTTGGTCACAACTCACGCTCTATAGCCTTCAAGTGCTATATTTGCCCCATCAAGAAGTTCTTGCTTGGTTATTGCTTGGTCTGACCCCTGCCTAAGAAAGCTTCATAATGAGTTCTTACTACTCCCATCTGACTGCCAGCTCACACGTGTGGGTGTCCACGTACAAATACCATACCCAGGGCCACTGGAATTATGCGATTGTGAGGCTGCGGCGAGTTTCACATATTTGTAGATTTGCCTTTATCTGCTGCATAAACTGCAGATTTTAACAAAAAAAATTGTTTCTAGCACAAACGGTTCAAAAGTTATTAAAAATGCAGCCACACGCTGCTGTGCAGTAGAAGACCCTATGCAAGGGTTGACTGCTCATCTTTCTGTAGCTTACTGCTATATTTGGGGGTTAAACTGGTACTAGTGAGGTACAACTAGTGCCCAGACAGTGTTAACAAGTTTAAAAATGACCAAATAATTAAGTAATACTATCACAAAATGTGCCGCATAATGCTGCATAATTTGCCTTTTCTTGTCACATTATTAACTAAACCCTGGCACATAATTTGAACCTCCCCTGCCGCATAATTCCAGTGGCCCTGACCGTACTCAACAAGCCCTGATAATGAAGCTCTCCATCCATCACTTCCTTGTCTTACAACTGAACCTTACTTTGGGGATCGGTTTGCGAAATTGATGTTCCTATTATATGCACAATGATAAATTTGTGCAAGTGTTTGCAGTGGTGGGCACTGGTACTCATTTTTGGGCATATATTTCATCATCAAATTGACTTAAAGCAAGAAAAAGAAAGGCGAATCTTGGAGAAAGAAGGAAGTTGAGATAGGAAAATAGCGAAAAGGGATGGCATATAACTTGTAAGAGTGAGATAAAAGGTGGTAGGATATGATGGTGGCTGAAAATTGCATGAGGAAGACTCAAGACTAGAAAGCCTTGTTATTGGCAGTCCCGGCATTATGCAGCACCTGTGGTGGGGTCTAGGAATAAAATTGGTCACTTGCACTTATTTTCTTACAAATTAAGCACTACCTGAATGATTCGCCCTTTTTTCTTTCACAACTGGACCTAATGGGGTTTTGCGGATGACTTTGCGCTTTGATGTTCCTACTACCTATCATTTTGATTTAACAGAAATGAATGATATCTGAGAACATACACTCTCTCTCCCAGATAACGCATCCTTGAATTATTTGGTGCCTGTACACCAGTCATCTAGAGGAAGCTGTTTAAGCACCGACTTTTGTTCTATTTATTTCAAAGATTAGGTATCAGACATAAGAGCTGATCCAGTAAACACATCGAAAGGGTTTGAATGCAAAGGAGCAAGACAAAAAGCCTAAGGGCATGATTACGAGTGTGGCGGTCGGTGGCGCAGCAGTGGCAATCCACCGTTTGCCGGATTATGACTTTCAAAGTCGTACAGGTGGTGGACCACCGGCTGAGCCAGGGAGCAGTCGTTCCCAGGAGGTGGCGGAGCTGCGCCGCAATGTAAAATGTTCAGCGGGACTGCACCAGTCCCGCTGAGCATATTACGAGTTCCTGCACCACCAGCCATTTTATAGCGGGAGCCCTGCCATGAAAAAGCTGGTGGTGCAGGAACAAAGGGGGCCCTACAGGGCCACCATGCCCACTGCCATAGGGATACATTCAGAGGGGCACAACATGTACCCCCTGTCTGTATTCCCCCCAAATTCCAACACAGCATGGACGACACTGTCCATGCCATGCTGAAACTTTTTTTGCCGTTCCCTTTGCCGTGCCTGTTTTCCACGCACGGCCATTGGAAAGGCAAAGGACCATCCGCCTTACACAAATTCAACTCGTAATAAGGCGGGCGGTCCTTGCACGGCTTTGCCGCAGCTGTGCCAGCGGAGAGCTGGCACAGCTGCGCCAAAATTGTAATCGGGCCCAAAAACTACAAAAAGGTTGCAAGTTTAGCAAATTATAAGAAAATGATAAAAATGAAAACATACAGCAATTAAAAATGCTGTAATCTAAGGAGTAACTGTATGAGATGACGGTAGTATGCACAACCGTTCCTTTTCTACACGTTCTGTGTGGTTTTTTTTAGAAGTGCCCCATTAAAACTTGAGGGTTTGTATACCCCGCTTTAGAAAACCCAGCTTCATGGTAAAAATGAAAAACAGAACGAAGTTGTTTCAAACTAAACAAGTGACACCTGCGGAATAGTTCTGTGGCTATTTTCAAATAGAATGACATTTCTAGGATATTTTTATCAGTGGTGTAAGACAGCACCAACAAGCACCTGTGTAAATTCCATTGTTTATGACTGCCTGTCTCTTTTTTCTTTCTTTATTTTTATAGCTTTTATGCGGTTTTGTAGATTTTGCTGCAGTAACTACTATATGCGCGCTGTTGACGTTTTGTTATTGCGCCTGTTTTTAACCGTCCATGCTTCAGCCTTTGCAATGTTATCTCAGCCGAAACATTAATTAACAGCCACGTACACCATGGGTCCC